>OY821765.1:37403959-38115015 GCA_963682095.1 Potentilla sterilis
CATATACCATTCAAATATGTATAACGGAATTAGAAGGGCTATGACGTATATGGTCACATAAATTTTTCTTTTCGATGCATGAAACTGGCGACATCATATCGCACCTTCAAACAGTGGCGTACTCAGACATCCACATAAGTATTTTTTATTTTTTTTTAATTTCCCTTTCAAACGTGATTCCCCCAGGACCATCAATTAAAACTTCGACCGTAGGGGTAATGACATCCCCATCTTAGGTCTCATCAGCGATATAAGAATGGCTGGAATTGGAGTAGAGGAAGGCTAATAGCGCCCGATATATATATATATCGTATATGTTCAAAAGCTGGAACTTTTATAAAATCTTACTTGCTAGTTCGCCAATGAACTGCGTTGTAATATAAAATGCGCTTGAGAACTCGGTTCTACTCCTTGTGCAAAATGCAATAGTCGCTTCATTCTTTATACGAATGCAGAAAATTGTTCCTCACCTCCATGGCGTATACATCGTCATAATTTTTTTTTCAACGAATAACCACATTTTTCCTATATTAGCACGTTGAAAATAACAATAATTAGATATGTGCAAGAAATATTAAATAAATAATAAAATAGGAAAAAGTGGGAGGAAGAAAAGCCCAAAGGGCTGCTGGGCTCGGCAGAGGCCCAAACCCGACTCAGGTCGGGTTGTCGGAGGAACCGGGTCAGGACTGATCCGGGTCATGCACACTGGTCGGCGTCGTCGGGTTGCTGGTGCTCGGTCAAGCAAACAGAAGTGTGCATCGGAGATGGCTCAACGCGACCCTGGGCTTCATAATCAATCGACGGTCCTCGTCGATGCTGCTAGGTCGACGACGTCAAGCTGTAAGATACAGACGAGGTCGAAGTCAGAGGGGAGCACGGGCCCTCGGGGCGAGGATAGAAGTCGGGAGAGAGACTATGATCTGGTGACGCAGTAGAAGGGTGGAAGGGTTGATCAACGTCGAACCCTCAATAGATGGAGAGCACAATCAACGTTGTACTCTATAGGATAGGTCTGGAATCCACCAGAAACAAGAGACAAACTCTTAGGGTTTTGATAAAATATGATTAACTATCGTCTGCAATCCCCAAAGGGATGCTTAAATACTGAAAGAAACCCTAGCTAGGGCAACTAACAAGGAAACCTAAAGCCCAAGGGATTAAAACAAAACAAGTCCAAAACCAACTAGAAAACTTAAATCTCCTAAACATACTAAACTGCCGTTTTGAGTCCCTAAACGACCTCGAAAGCCCGAAAAGGCCCACACGTCGTGGCGAAGCTACTAGTTTGATTCCTGGCGTCGTTCCCTTTCCGGAATGGTATCACAATCGTCATTCGGACGCCGAATGCCAAAACTGTAGTAAACCGGGCTTCTTCAATGTTGGCGGACGACGTCTGGCGGATGTCGTCTGGCGGATCTGCTCTGGCGGATGTCGTCTGGCGGATGAACTCCTGGCGGATGTAGTCTGGCGGATGAACCACCTTTGGCGGACGGACGTCTCTGGCGAGCGGGCTTTGACTTGCAACGGTCAATCTGATCTTCAATGTTGGCTGCCATCCATCCTACATCAGTCTCCTCCACCTCCGAAGAACTCGACCCCGAGTTCTCTTCTGGATACAGAACCTCATCCGCTCGATACTCATGTATATCCGCCACGTTAAAGGTATTGGAAATATTCATGGAATCTGGAAGAGCAACAACATAAGCATTATCATTGATCTTCCGCAATACCTTAAATGGCCCATATTTTCGGGGCTGCAGCTTGTTGTAAGTTCCAACTGGGAACCTCTCCTTTCGTAGAAATACCATCACATCATCCCCTCTTTGAACACTTTAATCCGCCGATGTTTGTCCGCAGTAGCCTTATTTCTTACTCCCGTAGCCTCGAGCTTAGCTTTGACTTCCATCTTAACAGCTTGCACATCCTCAGCCATGCTTGCGGCAGCAACACTATATCCATGAACCCTTGGTAATTTCACCAGATCAACCACATGCCTGGGTACAGAGGTATATACCAAAGCAAAAGGTGACTTTCCAGTAGCGCTATGCACAGCACTGTTATAAGCAAACTCCACCTGAGGTAAAGCTAAGTCCCACCCTTTCGGCTTCTCTCCACAAACACCTGAGGATGAGCGGTGCTACTCCGATTCAAACTGGTTCCGAATTTTCTCCACAAAGTAATCCAAAAATGGCTGAGGAACTTGGTGTCCCGATCTGAAGTAATAGACGTAGGCACCCCATGCAGACGAACAACCTCCCTGAAAAACAGCTTGGCTATGTTACTTGCATCCGAAGTCTTTCTGCAAGCAATAAAGTGTGCCATCTTGGAGAACCTGTCAACCACCACAAAGACAGAATCCACTCCTCTTTGTGTACGAGGCAGACCTAAGATAAAATCCATTGCAAGATCCTGCCATATATCATCAGGAACAGGTAAAGGCATATAGAGGCCAGTATTCTGAGATTGACCCTTAGAAACCTGGCAAGTGTAGCACTTCCTGACAATGGCGCCAGCGTCTTTTCTCAGCTGAGGCCAGAAATACCTCTCTTCAAGGCTAGCAATAGTCTTGTCTCGCCCCAAGTGT
Source organism: Potentilla sterilis (assembly GCA_963682095.1). Classification (NCBI taxonomy): domain Eukaryota; kingdom Viridiplantae; phylum Streptophyta; class Magnoliopsida; order Rosales; family Rosaceae; genus Potentilla; species Potentilla sterilis. The sequence goes on from OY821765.1 coordinate 37,406,547, forward strand.
CCTCCCATGCCTCCACCATGCAGATCGCGGATTACCTTTTCTCTTAAAGAAGAGACTGATGTACAAAGTCGGTTACCTTTGAAAAGATAGCCCTCTTTGACATAGAAATCTGCCACTGGTTGATTCTCGCTACACTTGGCCCAAAGTTGTTTGAAATCTGCGTCATCTGCATATAACTCCTTCAAAACTTCAAAGCCTACAATCTCTTGTGCCAACGTAACCATCAAAGACGCTCTCCGACTCAGCGCATCTGCTACTTTGTTAAGCGCACCAGATTTATGTTGAATCATAAATGGGAATTTCTGTAAGAAGCTCACCCAGCGTGCATGCATCTTGTTAATAATCTTTTGGCTGTTGAGAAACTTTAAGGCCTGATGATCAGTAAACAAGACAAACTCCCTCTGAATCAGGTAATGTTCTCATTGCCTCAAGGCTCGAAAGACTGCATAAAACTCCTGGTCATACGTACTCCATCGTTGACGAGCCTCACTTAATTTCTCACTGAAGAAAGCTACAGGTCTCTTCTCTTGGGATAAAACTGCCCCGATTCCCACTCCACTTGCATCACACTCAACCTGAAAGATCTTGTCAAAATCAGGTAGTGCAAGGACAGGTGCTGTACAAAGTTTTTCCTTGATTAGGGCAAAACTCTGCTCTTGCTCTTCTCCCCACTGAAATTTCCCTTTCTTCAAGCACTCTGTGATAGGAGCAGTGATAGTACTAAAATTACGCACAAAGCGCCGGTAGAAAGTCGCCAAACCATGAAAACTGCGTACTTCAGACACATTCCTTGGAGCAGGCCAATCTCTAATGGCGCGGATCTTCTCATCATCAACTTGTATTCCTTCTCTTCCCACTACAAAGCCTAGAAAGAGTAACTTGCTGGTGCAAAACGTACACTTCTTGAGGTTAATGTACAATTTATTTTCCTGCAACACTCTTAGAACTTGTAGCAAGTGATCCAGGTGCTCTTCCTTGTTTCTACTATAGATCAGAATATCATCAAAATACACCACAACAAAAGATCCAATGAAAGGACGAAGAACCTGGTTCATAAGCCTCATGAAAGTGCTCGGTGCGTTTGACATTCCGAAGGGCATCACCAACCACTCATAAAGTCCATCCTTGCTCTTGAAAGCTGTTTTCCATTCATCGCCAGTTCTGATCCGAATTTGATGATAGCCACTACGAAGATCTATTTTTGAGAACAACTGTGAACCCGACAACTCATCCAACATATCCTCCAAACGGGGAATAGGGAACCTGTATTTGATGGTGATTCTGTTTATGGCCCTACTATCAACACACATCCGCCATTGGTTGCCTTTCTTAGGAACAAGAAGGACTGGAACAGCACAAGGGCTCAAACTCTCGCGGATGAACCCCTTTTGAAGCAAGTCTTCAATTTGCTCCCTCAGAATCTCATTCTCCTTGGGACTCATACGATAATGTGGTAGGTTAGGTAAGCTAGCTCCAGGAATTAAGTCAATCCGATGCTGAATGTCCCTCATGGGAGGTAATTCATTAGGCAACTCATCAGAAACTAGAGCTGAAAATTCTTTCAGCATCTCTTGCACTTCCACTGGCGGTTCTGTTGCTGTTTGTTCGATGCTCATAAGGCCTCTAGTCACCACTGCACAGAACATCTCCGATTCTTTGAAAGCCTCTTCCATAACTTTCTCACTGCGAGTCATGATTAGGAAAGTCTCTCCTTTCTTCTCCTCTGCAGGCTTGTCAAAGTGCAAGACGGGAGCCATAGCGATTTTACGCTGGTTCCAATGAAACATCATGACATTGTCTCTCCCTCTATAGGTCACGTCGACATCAAACTGCCAAGGACGACCAAGCAGGACATGACAAGCATCCATATCAAGAACATCGCAAAGTACCTCTTCTTTGTAGTGCTTACCAATTGAGATAGGTATTTTACACGTTTGTGTCACCCGAACTTGAGGGCCTTTCTTCACCCACCCAAGAGAGTAAGGCGTCTAATGAGGTTGTGTTGGCAACTGCAAATACTCCACAAGTTTCTGAGCCACCAGATTTTCACAACTTCCGTTATCCACAATCATATCACACAGCTTGTTGTTAATAGAGCAGTATGTCTTGAAGAGATTCTTGCGTTGCCCCACTTCCTTGGATGATAAAAGGATTCTCTGCAGCACGATGTTGACCCTTTCTGCGGATTCCTCTTCTGCAAATTCAGCCCCATCATAATCATCACATGCATCATCCTCTTCCTCTTCGTTCTCCACTATCACAACTGTTCTCCGGACTGGACACTCATTGGACCTATGGCCTGGTTGCCCGCATCGATAACATTTAAATACGGTAGGCTTAGCATAAGGATTGACTGTTTTCTGCACAGGTGCTTTAGCTTGGGATCCGCTATTGGTACTTCCAACTCCCCTGGTTGCGGTGTTTTGCTCCCTACTTGTACTGCTCCCTGCTACATTCTTCCCTTTATCGAATCCTTGACTGATGTTTCCTACTTCATTGTTGCTTTGAGAAGGGTATCTACGAGGTGTAGATGAATTTCGATTCCCTCTCTCCATCAACTCAGCCTTCAAAGCCAAGTTTGAAGCTTCGGCTACAGTCCACACAGTTTGCAGTCCTATCTTCTCTTGTATAGAAAGTTTCAGTCCGCTGATGTACCTCGCCACCTTTTGGTTTTCAGATTCCCCCAAGTCGTTACGCTCAGAAAATCGTAAAAACTCAGTTGTATACTCGGACATGCTTCTGGTTCCTTGAGCACACTCGATATACATCTTGTATAGGATTTGTTCATAGTCTTCTGGAAGGAACCGTTCCATCATCAACTGTTTCATCCTCCGCCAAGATTTGACTGGTCCTTTTCTTTGTCTCTGTCTTTGAAGAGCCAACTTATCCCACCATACGGCAGCAGTACTCTTCAAACGAAACGCCACCATCTTGACCTGTTTGTTCTCAGGAACCCCCATGACATCAAAGAACCTGCCGACCTCGATCTGCCAATCCAGGAACTCCTCAACGCCCATGGTTCCATAGAAAAACGGGATGTCCGCCTTCATTCGATAATCCTGATCAGCATGCTCGTGTGGTTCCTCTTCGACTTCGTCAGACTCAGAACTCGAACCGCTAGTGTTGTGTCCTCCTCGAGGAAACCTGTTATTCTCGTTTCTCCAGCCTCTTCGCCGGTTGTTACCACCGTTGTTACCACCGTTATTATTGTTGTTGACGGCATGGTTTGTTAAGTTCGTGATCTGGTTTGTTAAGTTCGTCATCTGGTCCGTCAAAGCAGTAAGAGACTGGGTTAAAGCCGCAGTAAACTCTTCCATATCTGCTCTGGCCACCGGTTGATCTGACATGGTTAGTCAAGTAAATAAAAGAGACAGGAGAAAGCCTGCTCTGATACCAACTGACGCAGTAGAAGGGTGGAAGGGTTGATCAACGTCGAACCCTCAATAGATGGAGAGCACAATCAACGTTGTACTCTATAGGATAGGTCTGGAATCCACCAGAAACAAGAGACAAACTCTTAGGGTTTTGATAAAATATGATTAACTATCGTCTGCAATCCCCAAAGGGATGCTTAAATACTGAAAGAAACCCTAGCTAGGGCAACTAACAAGGAAACCTAAAGCCCAAGGGATTAAAACAAAACAAGTCCAAAACCAACTAGAAAACTTAAATCTCCTAAACATACTAAACTGCCGTTTTGAGTCCCTAAACGACCTCGAAAGCCCGAAAAGGCCCACACATCGTGGCAAAGCTACTAGTTTGATTCCTGGCGTCGTTCCCTTTCCGGAATGGTATCACAATCGTCATTCGGACGCCGAATGCCAAAACTGTAGTAAACCGGGCTTCTTCAATGTTGGCGGACGACGTCTGGCGGATGTCGTCTGGCGGATGAACTCCTGGCGGATGTAGTCTGGCGGATGAACCACCTTTGGCGGACGGACGTCTCTGGCGAGCGGGCTTTGACTTGCAACGGTCAATCTGATCTTCAATGTTGGCTGCCATCCATCCTACATCATCTGGGCTCGCCGGCTTTGGGGCGGCGTCGACTGGCGGAGGAAGCCAAGTCGGGGAAGAGACGGCATGGGTGCCCAAAGTAAATTTCTGGGTGCCCAAAGCAAAACCGGGGGTTTTGACTTTATTTTCCGACAAAAATATTGTCGGCAGAAAAATTCTGGGTTTTAGAATTGTTTTTCAGATCAAAACCTAGGATTTTTCGGTTAGGTTTTTAGGGCTATTAGACGAAAAGCTAGAGCCACGTGCTAATAACGTGTTCAAGGAGAAATTATAATAGGGAGAACTCATCATTTATTAATTGATAGATGAGCCTTTATATCGGCATTACAACAAGTATCCCGATAAATCAGGGATTCTCTATCTATTACATAATCATCTAATCTAGTCTAATTAGGTCAAGACACATCACGGAAGTTATAGAAATAACCTTCCTACAACAACAACTTATTTTTTATTTTTTAGTTGACAATTTAGATTCTTCGCCGAAACAAAATTTAAATAAGCAAACAAAACAAATGGCGGCTTGTATTGACCTACTCGCCGCGCGTTGTCAATATCCCGGCAACAATATCATTTGAAACGACATTTGCCAAAAGGCAAATATGATGAATGGGAACAGTGTGATGTTAATTTGATACGTACATCAAATAAGAAGAATAATATGTATATGGAACCGAAGAAAACATAAGCCAAATGGGGATCAAACTCTCAAGGAGGCACGGGGGGGGGGGGGGGGGTTTCCGGGTCCCAATTCTAAAGGGCATGTCCATCCCTCATTAAATCAATGTCACTCTCTTCCTATCCCTCTCCTTCAACCATAGACAACACAGTCGACAAAGGCTATTCAATGCCCTAAGGAAGGGGCGTCCCTCATTGCCATGCTGCTTTGCCTTCCTCTGGGGCCGTTGTGGGTCCGCCGCATTCGGCCGCAACCGGTACCGGCCTACACCGTCCAAAACCGCTGTGGCTCAGATGGTCCCAGCTGCTGCTTCTGTTAGCTCCTCACCCAAAAAAAACGTCCACCTCTCCCGATCGATATGTATATGCTGCATGGGATTCTGAATTTATAACAGTATGACCGAATACGATTATATCATTGTCTTCTAACTTCTACATTCTTCACCAACAAGCAAATGAAAGAGCTATTTTTGTTCCCATGCCATACCATCAGGTGGCCACGATGAGTTTCGACTTTTGTGGCATTCGATCGGGATGTTTCCGGGGAGCAGCGGTCAATTTTTGCTTCGCGACTGCGTGTGCCGACTGTGGAGTAGTGCTACATTGGCGAAGAAGGTTGATATCGATGTAGGTGCATGAAAAGAGCAATAATACTACCACAAATTAGGCATTTTGGTTAATTGGCTTCTTGGAAGCAAGAGTTTGTGTAGGAAACAAATGGGAGAATCTCTATCGTGAAAAGGTATGGTGCAAGAATGGATTAAAACTTCTTCAGATGACGCTGCATGTGGAAGTCATTTTCATTCGTGAATTAATGTAAGTAATGACGTCCGGAGCCCGGAGGAGAATTTGCCTGCAGCTAATTAAGCTACAACTTTGATAATGATTTAACAACGCATATGATTAAAACTAACACATCAAGACACTCTTAACACAGTAGTAAATTGTACGATGACAGTTCTTATACACACGCTCAAATACATCAAATACATGATACATCGGCCCATGATCTTCGTCCTAATCTTGTGAATTTACCAGAAGTTAGCATACATCGGACTTGTTGAGTGTTCAATCATTTGATTTTGCATATTCATTAGTATATATGTTCCTATTCCACCTTCCAACTTTTGTATTTACAAGCTGAAACAAGTAAAAGTGACCAAATCAATCATCAATTCGCGTTTAGTGTAAGTTTTTTCCCCTTCTACTTATAAGGGCTACAATAACAAATGAGTACCAACGTCTACTTGCATCAATATTTACGACTAGTTAACAATAAGTAGTTATTAAAACAAAATTCACCACAAATATCAAATGTGGAGATCACCTAATAGGGGCTAATCAACAATAACATTACATCAATCATTTATTTACACATGCTTATTATACGGTAATCGGTAATTGAGCAGTGAAAGTGGCTTAATTGATGATGTTTCTGTACGTTCTGCTTCTGCTCTAAATCAAACATTATTGTCTTTCACAGTCGCATTGAGAAAATGTTAATGAGCATACTGCATGCGTTAATATGTACAAATGTCGCATGTTTACTCAAATCTTATGATCCATCCTTTCAAAGTCGCATAATTTGAATATGATTCCCGACATTTTACATCCCCGACATTAGTACATTAATTATAGGCTTTCTAAAAGTCTAGATATACAAGAACATAAACGAAAGTAATGATCAAGTTCATCATCTCCAAACTAATCAACTCAATCCATGATCAATTTTGAATGACTACTCCGATCCTTTACATACTTGGTAGTAATTTGACTAATTCGATGATTTGTACGTACTTGTAACTTGATAATGAAGATCATCTTGATTAGGTCTCTAATGGATGCATGAACTATCTATACCGCCTCTTGATAGAAACAAAATCTATATACACATTGATCTATATATCTAGTGCTGTACTGGTCATCAATCGGTTAACTGTTGCCATCTGATTTGATGTAAGGAAAACTAATTCAATAGATAATACATGCATGAAAATATATATGCGTTAAAATGATATACATTATCGTGCTTAATTACTTCAAATATTATGCTAGTTAATGTTTTGTGTATATGGATAGAGTCATTTATGGGTCGAAATTAATTGATCTCTTGATAATAACAATACATGCAATACATTGCAATAATTCGAAATCCTAGTTGTTTTCTAGATACCCAAGTATAGTGTGATGATTAAGCAAAAGAGAGCAGAGTTACTACGTCTCACCTTAAGTGTGAGTAGTACTTATCAATGAAATTGAAGTCTCGGATATGAAAACGTACATGTCACTGATTTCAGAGGATGTGCATGGGTACCAGATTACGAGTTGTATATGTATCATTGCTAGCTAGCTAGCTAACAGGAGTGCTAGCTAGAGATAGAAACCTCAATGTACGTATGCATGTAGTTCAGCGTTTCATATTAAGGAGACAACGATGATTCGATTGCTTAACCTATAGCTTTCTAATAGCTAGACTTGTTAATTAAGTACGTAATCGATGTAATAATATCGAAGTTCTTTAGAACTCGATCATTAACTGCTGAAATTAGTACCATTTTTATACTGAGATCGAACACATTAACATTTTGTACGTGGAACAACTTGTCGTGTCTCCACGAGAGCTGTCCAGGCTCTGACGCTTTGCATTGGCTAGGGTTTCAACTTTGGCTGAGAGCGGTTGCAATGCTGTATACCCCTGCACAATTCCAACTCCTTAATTAACCATCTTGGTCGAGGTCGACCATTAGCTCCGAGGGCGACAACAATCACAACATGCAATTGATCAGCTATTGACCTAGCATCACTATTGAACTCCATATATAACTGCTCAGTGTAACTAAATCGGCTACTAATTGACAATGGATGAATTACTACGTACAAACCATCATAAACTCCTATTCGGTTGATCAGAAAAGAGGCAAATCTGCAACGAACACACACACACACACACACATATATATATATATATATATATATATATATATATATATAAAACAAATAAAATGTTGCGGGCTCATGGTATATAAAAGAAGAAAGTCTTATTTAGTTGTAAATTGTAATCATATATATATATAGTCATTCCACTAAGAGATTCCTTATTTTGTCTATTTAAAGGGATCGATTATTAGACCAACTTTTTTTTATTACATTTTAACATTTCTGTCGTTCAATTACTAGTTTTGTATGTATAGATCGTTCTTGCAAGTAGCCAAAATAGTGATCGTTAAGACATTTAACTAGATGAAATCAATGGACGTATGAAATCTGTTAAACCTGAACCGTTCATGTTTTTATTTGTAAATTTCAATTTTGAATGCTCTATTGATTATTAAATTGAATTAAAATTTCTATATATAATCTGGTCATATAAATATAAACAGTTAAAATTTTAAAATGCGATAGAAAAATATGTTAAATGGTATATATATATATATATATATATATATATATATATATATTATTTAATCGATCTCACGCTTTCATGAACGCACCCCGGGAAGATCCTAAAGGCAAAGATTATGAGGCATAGAATAGAGAATCATGTTAAACTTAACACATACAAAGATAATAACATTACATGAATAATAAATACAAGATAAATATATATAAGCAGGAGTTCATACTAAATGCAGAGGAAAAAGCCATTGGCAAACAAACCAAGAGTATTCTGTGATCCTCTCTCTATAACAGCAGCTATCTATGGGGCTAGATCAATATGTTTGTGTGTCTGAGAGGTCACAGGGACCTTGTCATTTATATGGTGCAAATGAATTAAACTTTCCCATAACAAGTTTCTCAAGTCATCATTGCAATCCCTTAATGTATGCTGATTATTCTTACTCGATTATCAAGCCTTTTAGATCCCATAATTTGTGCTCATTCTTGATTCACATAATAATCACAATTTACAAGGATTAGGAATTCCTGAATCATCTCTATTACATTCTCATTCAGTAACAACATCAAATCACACTTAATATGCATTCATTTCATGTTCACATTTAGTCTTACAATCTGCCACTTGAACATCTCAGGAATATATGCAATAAGAATATTGTTGATTTGAGTTAAAGTAATAATCTGAAGTGTGCACTGAGATAACTCAAATTTCATCATCTAACAAAATCTCTGTCAATATGCAACCATGAAGAAGATTCACAGAAAAGACTTGAGTTTGAAAAAAACTCAGTCCCTCTGCCAATACAAAATTCAAGTCTGTATACCACATGAGACACTAGAATATCACTTAATATGTACAAAGCAATGACAGTGAATTTATTATGAATGCAATTGTACATGGTCCTCTTAATAGTTTAATGTGCAAGAACCTCAACACTCAGTTACTAACAAAACAACTGATCATAATGTGTTAACAAAATTCTGATCCACAACAATCAAGTACTGAAAGTGTATATATATATATGGTGAATGTCGAAATGGATCAAAAATATAAATTAATACAAAATGCTGCAACAAACAATTGAAATCAAAATCCATGGATAGTACTGAATTTTATTACTTTGTAAAATTCATATGAAAAGTACAACTCAATAAGTTCTCAGAAAACATAATTGAAAACTAAAAATAAAACAGAAGATTCAGCTAATGTAAAACAATGGCTCCCACTGGAAATGGCAACACTCCCACTAAACCTCAGTGTCTAGATTGGGCAGAATACCAATACTCTTAGTATGAGCTACAAAAACTTTAACAGTCAAAGGTTTGGTAAATGGGTCAGCTAGTTGGTTCAGGGTATTGATCTTAATGACTCCAAGCTCTTTGTGTTTTACCCTCTCTCTGACACTATAGTACTTCAAATCGATGTGTTTGGAATTTGTTGACCTTTTATTGTTCTTGGTGAAGTAAACTGCAGTTGAGTTGTCACAATATATTTTCAAAGGCCTGGAAACAATTGAACTCACCAACTTGATTTATTGCAAGAAATTCCTCATCCACAATCCTTGGCAAGTTGCTTCATAGAGTGCAATGTGCTCTGCCATCATAGTAGACGTTGCTGTTTGAGTTTGCTTCACTGTTTTCCAAGCAACAGCGCCACCGGCAAGCATGAATACATACCCTGAAGTTGATTTTCCAGAATCTGGATATTGGCCAGCAAAATCAGCATCTGAATAACCTTCTACCTCAAGCTCATTCACTCTTCTATACACTAGCTGATAACCTTTTGTCTTTTGTAAGTATCGTAACACTTTCTTTCCAGCAATCCAGTGCTCATGACCTGGATTAGATTGAAACCTAGCCATCATGCCTATTGCATAAGCCAAATCAGGTCTGGTACAAACCTGAGCATACATCAAGCTTCCCACTAACCTTGAGTACGGCTTGGTCTTCATTTCTTCCTTCTCAATATAATTATTGGGGCATTGGCTCTTATTCAACTTATCACCCTTAGATATAGGCGCATGCCCTAGTGAACAGTTATGCATTTCAAATCTCTTCAACATTTTGGAAATATAATTATGCTGAGACAATCCTAATAAGTGCTTGGATCTATCTCTGTTAATTTCTATTCCCAACACGTATGAGGCCTCCCCCAAGTCTTTCATGTCAAAGTTACTGGAAAGAAAAGACTTGGTTTCATGCAGCAGTCCCTTAATGTATGCTGATTATTCTAGCTCGATTATCAAGCCTTTTAGATCCCATAATTTGTGCTCATTCTTGATTCACATAATAATCACAATTTACAAGGATTAGGAATTCCTGAATCATTTCTATTACATTCTCATTCAGTAACAACATCAAATCACACTTAATATGCATTCCTTTCATGTTCACATTTAGTCTTACAATTTCTATGCAGGTATCAAAATCAGACCAATCAAGCTTCGACAATAAATTTTCCCTTTCCATTCTCTGCAATCTCTCTTTGGAAATATGAGAAAGACGCCTATGTCCAATATGCAGAATTTTCACTAAATTTTCTCTTGTTACTCAACACAGATTCAACATTTTCAATCAACAAAACATCTTTAGGCAGAGAGCAATCAAGCAACCAGTAATCATTGATGAAAGGAGCAAAGGCAAGAGAATTTGAACCGAAAGAAATTTTTATTCCCGATAAATCAATGTAAAAAGTACATCTGTTCTTGACTAAACACGAAACTGAAATAAGATTTCTTTTCATAGAAGGAATGTAGTAAACATTTTCCAAATCAAAAGTGGCCCCAGAGTCTAATACTAGCCTAACAGTTCCTATAGCTTTAACTGCTACGCCGACTCCATTTCTCACAGACACATTCACTTCATTTCTCCTTGGTGCTCTCCTTGTTATGAAGCCCCTTTTTCACCAGCCAATTCTTGAACCCTGGACAATTCTTCTTAACATGGCCATCTTTTTTACAGAAAAAACATTTGAAAGTCCCAGGTTTCTTACCCTTAACAATGCCCTTTTTGGGACCAAGCTGGAATGGCTTTGTCCCACTGGTATCCTCACCAGAATTTGCAGCACTAGACGCTGCAGCTTTTCCCTTACCCTTCCATTTCTGCTTATTAACCAGGTTCACAGAGACAGTCCCTTGGTTCTTAATCAGCTCCTCTTCCTGCACACATATAGCTATCAACTCATTCATATCCCACTTCTCTTTCTGAGAGAAATAGGCAGTTTTCAGTGGTCCAAAACTAGAAAGAAGGTGGTTCAGTGCTAAGTGGACTATGAAAGCATCGGGAAACACAATCTCCAACTCCCCAAGTTATGTTGATCATGTGCATGATATGTTCTCTAACACCCCCAGAGTTGTCATATTGCATGCCCAAGAGCTGGTCCAATAAGGCTGAGATCTCTGCTTTCTCATTTTCCTTAAACTTCAGGCCAATCGCAGTCATATACTCTAAAGCAGTGTCAGGTTCAGTAATAATACCTCGTACCACAGGTGACATGGTTTGTTTCATGATCAACTTGGCCATCCTATTGGCCCTATGCCACTCCTCGTGTTTAGCAATCAGAGCAGCATCACTGTTCTCCACCAAAACAGGTACAGGTTTCCTAAGACACATATCAATCCCTTGAAGACCAAGGTAAAGTTCTACACGGTCTTTCCACGTCTTAAAATTTGAGCCATTAAGAAGCTCAATGTTGCCTAGGGAATAGCCAGAATTCATAGCTGAAAAACAAAGAAAAAGAAAAAATATTTTAGTTTTCTGTTTAAAACTTGAAGAATTTGTTTGAGAACTCCAATGTAACAAGCAAAGCAATACTCATAAGATTCAAACAAAATCCATACAAAGTGGTAACACTTAACACAGAAAACAATAAGTCCCCTAAACGCACATTCATGAAAAGCTTTACCTGTTGGCACAAAGACAGTTCATTTTTTGTAGGTTATCTTAATTGTAAGATTGAAACAATAGAAACTAAGATATCCCTGAAACTTCAACACATATTAGCAAGAAGAAAGCCTCAGTTCACTAAATTTAGCTTCTAAGATCCCATATTACACTGTTTCAATTTTGAGAACACAAAAGTCTGATCCTTCTGTTGAAGATACAATTATATTCCAAAAATTAAATACACAAATTATAGTTCACAAATGATCATCAAAAACAATATAAGTGATAGATTGATGTTACAACACAAATGACAGTATTACACTGACATTCAGAACTATAAAACACAAACGTCCAACACACACATATATAATCATAGTCCTTTTTTTTCTTTCTTTGTTTAAATCAGACCATTAATCAACAAGAATTGTGAGCATGACGTTCTTGTCAAGATGATTAATCAAACATATCAATTAACCATGAAAACACAACAACATAAAAGCACAAATCGTGCTTGATTTCCAAAAGAAATAAAAACAAAACACACCAAAGTTTCACTTTTCATAATCAAAACAATGAAAGCATAAGTTCCATCTGGTCACCATCTACCCTAGTTTATGCGCACGCCAGGAATGCATCTAGGGTTCTCATATAACATTCAAAATCAAAAACCCAGAAGATAGTAATCAAGTTTATGAAAAAACTAACCTGGACGCTCCAGCGCTGCATACAAGGGTTAATTGATGCATATATGTATATAAACACAAGAATACATACGGGTTTCATAAGCTTTCAATCTAAAAACGCAGCGGAAATGATGAAATTGAAATTTCCTCACAGAACCCTAAAGCCCCAATTCCAAAAACTGAAAACACGACCATTTTTTTTTTCTTTCTTAAGGTTTAGTTTTGGGGTTGTTGCCTCTGTCAGCGCCACCAGACGACTAGTTCAAGGCATATATTAACATAGATATTTGGGCTATAAGCAAATTAAGCCAAATCTTGATATGCATTTTAAGTCATGTGCCTAATGCAAAAATTATGTTTTTGTTTATATAGAACACATTTTGCAACGACAATCAAATCCCAGTTTATTAACATGCAATATTGGCTCTGATACCAATTGTTAAACTTAACACATACAAAGATAATAACATTACATGAATAATAAACACAAGATAAATATATATAAGCAGGAGTTCATACTAAATGCAGAGGAAAAAGCCATTGGCAAACAAACCAAGAGTCTTCAGTGATCCTCTCTCTATAACGGCAGCTATCTATGAGGCTAGATCAATATGTTTGTGTGTCTGAGAGGTCACAGGGACCTTGTCATTTATATGGTGCAAATGAATTAAACTTTCCCATAACAAGTTTCTCAAGTCATTATTGCAATCCCTTAATATATGCTGATTATTCTTGCTCGATTATCAAGTCTTTTAGATCCTATAATTTGTGCTCATTCTTGATTCACATAATAATCACAATTTATAAGGATTATGAATTCCTAAATCATTTCTATTACATTCTCATTCAGTAACAACATCAAATCACACTTAACATGCATTCCTTTCATGTTCACAATTAGTCTTACAAATCAAAGTTGGACCAGTCATCATCATTCATCATTCATCGTTCATCATAAGTTGTAGTTTGTAGAACTGACACAATCTGTCTACCCCATGATGCTCTCTTTGGTTTCATTTCATGCACATCGATGGGACTACACAACTACTGGATAACATTTGCCAAATGACATAGAGCTACCTATAGTTGAACGATCTTTATTCACATTAATATTACAACGGTTTTATATGATTCAAAAACTGTCCTAGTTCATTATAGCATCGAATTATATTTAGCTACACCGGTTGGTCCGATTGATTGACTAGAGCATGTGGGTCACCATAAAATTGCAGGTAGAACACAAAAAACACATGGATTGTTTTCCTCCATAGGGCCAAATCAACCATGTCGATCGATCTATTTCAAATAAAATAAAAAAGAAAAACTCCCTAAACAGATTTGCATACTAAACAAATCTGTAAATTTAGTAATCTTCAATTAGTACTATATATATATATATATATATATGGATCAGAGATTGACATGATAGAAGCCATGCATCCTGCTTCTACTAATGTTGATCGATCGTACTTGTTTCTGCAAGTGATTGATAGTCATCTCGATCAGACTATGTCTTGTAAAATCTTTAAAATGAATTACAGTATAGTTTCTGGTTCGTGCAATTCATTCATTATTGTCGTTCATTTGGTGAAGCATTATATAGATGCAGTATCTATCTGCGCGCAAACTGCAATGGTCTTTTATTTTCTGAGATTGATCGATCTGTTACTGTTAGTATCAGAACAACAATTATTTCTTCTTGTTTGGTAAAAGCATTGATTGAGAAGCCTGCATGTCACAGTCATGTGTCCTCGAGGTAAAAATGATTTGATGGGAGTAGTGGTCCTCTGAATCAACTCTACTGTATCAACATTCATACTTTGGGGAAGAGAACAATTATTTATGCTCGCATCGCCATCTTCTCATTTATGTTTCTTTTCAAGTTCGTTGTTCAACATGGGAGGCAAAAGCTTCATCGTTGCAGTAACTGGGAGTACGTATGAATAACTTGCTGAGCTTCATTTTCATTCATCGAGTTAGTCAAGTAAACTCTGTAATGTATCACATATATGTCTAATGTTTATATGTTTGTTTGAAAAAAATTAAATCTCCAACTTGTATTGACTATTAAGTTGCCGACTATCATACAATGTAATTGAGTTGTTTGACTACACTACTTAATCACAACACATGCATCTTAGTGGACAATTTAATATTATATATTTTTGCGATTTATATAATGAACACCAATGCAAAACAAAATACTAAATCTAAGCTCATTTGGTTACTACTTGTTATATTCGGGGTAAAAACTAGTGTTTGAGATAGAAAGAAGAGCAGAACCAGAATGTATGCATGGTATGGCTGATCTTATTTAACTCCAACCATATATTGTGCTAAAGACTTTAGTGACCGGCATATTTAATCATTCTGTTGCTGCTGTAGATGAGATGCTCTGTCCAGAAGACTTCAGAACCGTTAGATAGGTGGGATAGGGGGAATTAACCTCAGAAAGCTCAGCTCACAATAAACGCCAAAACGCAGAGAAAGATTCCAACACAACAACTGCATAACCAGTCTTGTCAACTACACCCTCCCACGAAACCGAATCAAACCCATGCACCCTCCATTCCAGGCTTTTTATTACTCTTCCTCTTCTTCTTTCTCGAATTAAGTAGGAAAAAAAAACAAGACAATAAAAAAGTAACTGAAATAACTGGAAAAACTGTAACCTCAGAATCAATGAATGAGTCAAAGCACTCGATGCAGGATTTTACTTGATAAATATTTATTACATTGTAATATTTAACACAAAGGTTACAGAGTTCTTGGAATTTGTGCATGCAGATAATCCAATATGGACAGGAACAAGGGATCTAGAAAAGATCTCGGTCTTCTTTGGTCGGTCTGTATCTGTCCTTTTGAGTTGTGTTCTTTCTTCTTCATCCATTGAAATTGCTGCCCTCTACCTTTATTCATATATTGTACTTGAAAGTTGAAACCAGTGCCTCTGGTTTAACTTGGTTGAAGAAGAAGGCTTGAGCTTAAAGCAAAGCCAGTCCTCTCCAATGGGGAACTTGATACTTGGATTTTGATTCTGAGATTTTTGCTGCTTTATAGTTCCTCATAGAAAACTGGAGAAAAGAGAGCAATGTAAGTCAACAAAGTAAAGATATTTTTCCAGAAACTGATTAGAACTAGAACAGTGTTTATATTTGAAAAAAAGTTTATTAGACAGGAATTGAGGGCCAACCATATGCTTGGTAGGGCAGGCAGCTTGTTGTTGGTGTATGATATTAATTGAAAGAACACAAGTTGTTGAACCCAGATGGATTAAGAAAGCTCTGTCTTTGATCTTCCGCATCCCACAACAGGTTCTCACTTTCCTGAAAATGATATGTTTGTCATGGTCAGAAAAATGTTATTGTATTACAGCCTCAAGTTGTAACAACTTGCTATCTCCGATTAACATATAACATGTAAGATATATATATATATATACCTGATGGAAGGCAGTCGGCCTCGGCGATTGCTGAAGTAGAAGTGAATCCAGAAAAGGATAGTTGTTAGTAGCTGCAGTGAAAGCGGTCGTGGCGGTGGTGGTGGTGGTGGTGGAATCAGCAAAGTCTGTTGGCTGTGTTGGGCTGCATTGTGGTCTAGTTGAAAATGGTGATGCCTGAACATTCATGTTAATATTATCAGCTTTGAGTTATTGTTGATAGTTGCCGGTTGAAGTGTGAAAAGTAACTTTTTTAGTGTATACCTCTTGTTTGACCATCATATCACCAAGGTCTGGTCCAAATTCATAGAACATTGGATTCACAGAAGCAAGCTTCATTGAGAGGAACTGAAAGAAAAGAAGATGGTAAATTCAATCACATTGGTTAAAAACTCATTCACAATTTACAGCAACAGATAGTAAAAAAAAAAAAAAACTAGTTCAATTATAGTGGTACCTCCACTTGATTTTGTAGGGACTGAACATAATTGATAATCTCATCCAACATCACAGCCCTTCCAGTTACCTATTATTGAAGCAAATTCACATGAGTATGTCAGAAAATTAAACCATAAAACATTTAAACAAGTCCCTATTCTTTTAACAAAGACAAGGAGAAGACAAGGACGGAAGGGAGGTGCTCCACCTTGTCACAACCAGGAACAAGTCGTTGCAACATCTTCATCCTCTCACTGATTTTTTCTCTTCTTACCTGAAAAGCACAAAGCTACAAAATTAAGAAGGTGGGCACTGTTTGAACTCTGGGAAACCATTTTGAGCATATAATGAAATTGAATGTTTTTTTGTGGATACAAAAAAAATAAGGCAAATCTGAAACGATAGGTGAGACTGGATTCCAAGTGTTTGTTTAAATTAAATCTCTGAGAGACCAGTAGAAGTAGTAGGAAATAGTACCCTCTCAGCAAGGCTATGGCTATCTGTAGCTTGACCCCTTCTTGCTCTAACATGAATGTAACCTGTTGGAGGTTGCACCTCTTGCACAGCTTTAACTTGCTCTTTCTTTTTTGCTTTCGGTTTCTTCTCCCCTTCAGCTTTCTTTTGCTTCTTAACCTTTGGAGAGAAATCAATATCAAAATCAAAGCACCCATGCAAGTTCTGCAGAAAAAGGATATCTGAAATTCTATGTTACCTTGGATTGAGCAGAATTGGGGGATGAGCCATTATTTCTGGTTCTTCTCTTCCTTTCCATGGGAGTCATCACTTTCTGAGTTACCTGCTCACCCGTCTCAAGCTTATCCACCACAGAGGAGGACTCTGGGCTCTGTTTCTTGGTCACAGAAGGCTCATTGTCACTAAAAGCAGCAATCTTTCCTGAGCTTTGGTCAATACACGAGCTGCTCTCAGCAACTCTTGCACTCTCAACTGGAATATTCATTTGCTCAACTAAAGGCTCAGATGGGTAATGAGATTGAGAGAAATGGTTGCTGTTGTTGTTGGTATTAGTACTGGTGGGAGTGCCTGGAAAGAGAATAGAGTCAAAGAGAAAAGGGTGGTGGAGTAGATGTTGGTAAGAAAAGGCTGCCATGCTTCTATATCTGCAGAGATAGAGAGCTTTGGAATTGGAAAACGGAAGTAATCAAGAGAAAGTGATGGAAGAGGAGGGGGTTGATTATACAAGTGAAGGCAGAAGTAGCAGTCAAGAAAAGTAGTGGGGGTCTCTGTGAGAGAAAACCAAGAAGGCAGAGGCTTATATAGACTTAGAGAAAGAGAGAGAGACACTTGAAGCCAAAATGTGTAAAATCCCATGCAAAGTTTCTCTGTACATTTGACCAGTCTTATCTCACCAATTAATCTCTTTCCCTCCTCTCTTTCTCCATGAATATATTTATAATTCAGAGGAAATTATAAAGAGAAAGAACTGATGACGTGGTTGGTCGAATTATTATTTATGGGCAAAGGTTGCTTCTGCAAAATTGAATGATCTTTGCACCCTGAACAATTTTCATCCTACAGGACTAACCATGGTTTGAAGCTACGTGCAGTCAGTGTGTTGTAGAAGACGTACTGGATGGGCCTCTGAGCAATATTGTATATTGTAATTCTTGTACTTATGAAAGTGAAAATAAACTGTTTATTTATTTATTTAAATTTTTTTTTTCTTTCAGAAAATAGAGGTGAAAATAGACTTAAAGGCAGACTGAGACATGCACCTTCACGGGATAAAGTGTCACTATTAGAAGAAAAAAGAGAGAAATAAATTGGCCATGCCAGCTACTTAATTATCTTTTGTTCTGCATTGAGTTTGTGACTACATATTTACTGAGAAAGTGATTTTTTTGTTTTTAATTTGGTGTAGTACTATATATCTGCATATTGATTACTTAGGGTCCAATGTTTTTTGTTGTGGTACCAATGGCTGTTAACTTTTATGAGAAATTCTTTTTATGAAACAAACTTAAGAATCAGAATTTATACAGATGATAGAACCTTAAGAGAAAAAAATACGGATTAGGTAGTTAAAGAATGAATATCGATGAGCTGTGATGAAAGTTAATTGTAATGATATTATATTGTACAAATAAGTAAATGTCTTGTATATGCCTAACCTCTTTAAGTAGCAATTAATTGTACATTGTACAAATAAGTAGTAACATGAGTTTCTGTGACAGTGGACATTGCACTACATCGATATTTAAACTTGCTCTTCCAAAGAGATATATATAACATGTTTTGAAAACCCTAGCCTACACTATGAATATATACTTAGTTTTTTCCTTCTTGACAACGTATGTACGTACTACTCATAGTTAGGTTTCCTTCTTATTAGCTAGGTTTTCAGAAAACCTACTCATTTTACTAGCTAGCATGCATATATGCATGTGCATTTCCTCCTACCCAGTAAACTAAACTGTACATTTAACTATGAACAAGGGTCCGTCAGTCAACATCCTACTTCGTTGAACATCGATCAATATATGCCTTAATTAAGGTCAGTCCACGTTCTAGGTAACTAGGCTAACAGAGGGTCCTAGTTCCTCATCGTTGGGTCAAATGAACAATGCTAAGTCATGAAAATAAGATCAAGGGCAGGGACGTCGAGCGGGAAGAAACCCAGGACGGATACTCTAAAATTCTGAATTACGAAGGGTTGGATCATATACTTCAGATTTCGATTAGAATAACGGAACAGATAGAGAAGAAAGATGAGAGACTGGGAAGGTTCACAGCAAAAAAGATGAACAGTATATATTGGGACGAATGCTGCACAGTACTGTACTAAAAGAAATCCAGAACTCCAGAAGTGGTGTTAGCTGGCTGTGAAGATTAATGCAGTACTTGCATATTTTCTTTTTGGTCGAAGACAGTACCAACCTTTATAAAAACGTTTAGTGCACTCAATATATATATGCACGTCTACTTTTATGTGAAAAGTGCTGGGAAGTTAGTCGTCGTTCGCTTGCAGCTGCTTATTAATGCCTCTGAATCAAAATAAGGTTCAAGCGTACGATCGATATATAAGTTTCCAGAAAAACTGAGGAAGCCAGACCTGACCTGCATGACTGCACATGAATATATATCTAAATAACTCTAAAACCTCCACCGATTTAAATCAATCGGGTACGCGTATCCATCAAAAGTATGACGTATATTTCTTTCTGATCTGAGTCGAAATAAGTATTGATGGATTCGCGGATTGTGAGGTATCTTTCGGTCCCCGGGATATGTCTCTCTATCTCGATCAGTCTGTGAATTAAATTAGTTTGTACCACACTAGCTAGACTACAGTAGAATACGAACGTACTACTGCCATGAAAGGCATCATTCATCCGACTGCGTCTTCCTGGCCCTGCTTCGTCTGGACGTTGGTTTCTTCTAGCTGCCCAGTACAGTAATTATCAAGTATAGACTATAGTGGTCCATTATTGCTACTTATAACTCTTGCTGCTATATATAAGCTATGAATCTACGAATGTATTAATCATGTTTAGCTACCAAATCAATAACGGGCGTTGTCTCGCTTACGTTGTGATCCATCGAAATTTGTACTGGCTAGCTTAATGATTAGCTAGGGTTTCAGCTTGATATCTTGTATTTGCTTCAACTCGAGAACGTACTAAACTCTAACCTAATGTTTAAGTTTGAAATGATCGACTGAGATTCACAAGTATGCAATGTGTCTCCTGTACGTTGTGGTCCATCAAAATCTACAGAGGCTTAATGATTAGGGTTTCTCCTTTTGATATATATTCAGTATATATTCACTTGAAACTCGAAAACTAGACCTAATTCAAAAACTAGGATTACTGA
This sequence comes from Potentilla sterilis, assembly GCA_963682095.1. Taxonomy (NCBI): domain Eukaryota; kingdom Viridiplantae; phylum Streptophyta; class Magnoliopsida; order Rosales; family Rosaceae; genus Potentilla; species Potentilla sterilis. Next base: position 37,426,914 of record OY821765.1, read on the forward strand.
TGATACTCCGGAGTAATTGCACTCATTCGATCAATTCTTTTCTTTTGAGGATCGGATCGAGTTAGTTCTTGATCGAGGAGTTAGGTTTCATAATTTATTTTAATTTTTAAATAAGATATAATGAAGGTTTGTGCATCCAGTCCGGTCATCATCTATCTGTTGATGAAAAAAAATTAAACACAAGTTATACAAAATATTAAATACATATATACATTACTTGATTATATATATATATATATATTCTTCAAAATTTGTCGGTTGAACGTACTTTATATATTGAATCTTAGCTTTCAAAGGCTAGCTATACATGCAGTTCTATGTGACTATAGATTGAGAATTTATGGCATCTTTTTGACTAGTTAGCTTATCTAGTTAGACCTCATCATAGATCGAAAAAGACAATTGCATATCAATTATAATCACATTTTCATTGATTTTATTTCAATTCTCTAGCTCTTGTGTATATATAAACTCTTTGGGAATTCATATATGGACTAGCTAGTTGAGTACATGCATGCTTCATGCAAAAACAGTTATTATTATAAATGATGGATATCACGATCTTGTGAAGGTGACAAGTCTTCCACGCCTGAATAGCGGGGTAGTTTTCATTGTAAACCGTTAATCTCTCAAGCCTCAATGCAGAAGATCAGTCTCTGCAGATACTATAGAAGAATCATAGTTATATAGAATCACTAGCTTTTGGATTGATTTTGATCTTGATTGTGAGGGGCAGGTAAATGTAACATAACTTGGTATATATAATCGAACTTAATTCACGGGTTTTAATTTGTTAAGAACCAGAATCATGTCGGTTAATACGTAAAATAATGAAGGTCAATCATTCAAGTACTAATTAAGTACCACATCCTATTAATAGAAGCAAACATGGAAGTGGTAGTAATCATTATAATTAATAGTTGATTAAGTGAAATTCATTCTTGCAATTAATGATGCATGTGTTTGTACTTCTGTCTGGTTAATTAACGTACATATCTTTTCGACTATACCTAGATCAGTAAAATCTTTTGTTTTCTAAAGTTTCTCCTTTCGCCTAATAATTAAAAAAAAAAATGAAGAAGAAGAAGAAGATGCAAACAAATTCATCTCCATTGTTATAGCATGAAACGAAGAAACAAATACAGATAAAACCAGTCATGCTCCGATCAATATGATAGTTTGGATTTCACCTAAAGTGATATATATATATATATATATATATATATATATATATATATAGGCAGAATGTAGAGAGTATGTTTTGAATTATAGTACGAATTTCATTTTTGACCCACTTTTAGATCGAATTTTCTCATCTCCACCGTGTAGTATCTAGATAATATTGTGTAGATCATTGCTGCAAAATTTCAGCCAATTTGGTAATCGTTAAGGCCCTCAAACCTTAAAAACAAATGAACGAACTGAATTTTGTCAAACTTGAACCGTTCATGTTTATAACAGAAAGACGTAATTTTGAAGGCCTTAACGATTATCAAATTGACTGAAATTTTGCAGAGATGATCTACACAATATTATCTAGATATTAGACGGTGGAGATGAGAAAATTCGATCGAAAAGTGGATCAAAAATGAAAATCCGCACTATTAACAAGTTTGAAGATGTCCTCTATATATATATATATATATATATATATATCGTACTAGTGTACTAATCAATCGGTCTCGCGCTCTACCTATAACTTGGATGTTTTCGCAAGAAATGATATAGTACGTAACAAATACCAATTATTAATAATCATGTATTCATGCATCTAGCTAGCTATGTACGTATATACAGTTCTTGAAATGTTGAATGCATAAAACTCGTGTTTTTTTGTTGATGATTAAACAGCAGAACGATTAGGAGAAAGCTCGACATACATTACTCACATAAGAAACTAAACCTCTCAGAACTGTGTTTGTCAGAGTTTGGATCTCTATAAACACTGCTAATGATTTTGGGTTGTGATGCTTAAATTACTCTATAAGTAGTAGTATTCAATCCAGGTTGATACTCTTATGTACATATGCGTGCTGTAATTTTGTATTGTATATCTTTTACGTGTTGCATATATATAGTTATGTAATTATATAGCCAGTCATTGATCTTACGTATGCATCTTTTCTAGCTCTTGTGTGTCTTTCTCGCGGTGGTTCATTATGGCACGTACGTTCTCAAAGCACAAAAGAATGTGTGACCCTCTGATTTGAATGCGATATATCTAGCTAGGATTCGTAAAATTTACTTTGAAAGAGACCAATCCGCAACCACTTCTGTCGCCCTAGATTTGGTAATGGTTACACTGAATGTTGCTCTTGATTTGCAGAAAGGCAGAAACAATCAGCACGTTTCCGGGGGATGCAAGTAGACCGATCGATCTCCTTGCATGCATACGGTGAATATGATAGATAACAGCTCGGCTAGCTAGATTGCTTTCTAAAGCACCAGACCATTTGAAGCAATGTGCACACCGGTCTGTGCTTGTTCACAGTTTTGCACAAGCATGCTTCAACACAATATGGAGAGGAGAATTCGTGTCATTGCATCCTTTGATTACATTTTGGTTACTCTTTGCTGCCAAGAAGATATATTCTACATTGCGTTGGCGTTCATGCATTACATTTCTTGATGGCATCTCTCACATCAACAAGACTAACCAATCGAAAAGAATGGTTACTTCTTAATGACAAAATCAGATCTATATGGAAATCTTTGTGCACGTACGCCTGGATTTGAAAAATTGATTCTTATTAATCATATAAGAGGATTACTTAGGGTCTAATCCTGATTATAAAAATACTAATTTCTTCCTAGTTCTGCGGCAGTTGATTGAATTAGATGGCCTGCTGGTAGGGAATGAAACTAAGATCTTGATCTTAAGTCACGCAATGACATGATCTTCCTTTTCAGTAGGTAAAATATGCTTTCATGAAGTATCTTTTGAATACGTACTCTTATATGCACCACATATCCCACTAATTTAATAATATAGATCGATCTTAGCCATTACCAAGGACAATATCCAATACGTACATGTATACATAGACAGATTTAGTAAATACTTGTTAGAGTACGTACGTCCACATTCATTGATATTCTTACGTACTGATGTAGAGAAATACGTCTAACATGTTCGAAAATTAACGCCTCTAATAAGCAACAATCGAAAAAAGAGAGCCTCTTATAAGCAGTCTATAATTAATCCGTAATGTGCGAGGACTACTTAGTCATCCGCGTATGAAAAACTTCTATGTGTTTATATATAAAAACACGAACACTCACTAGTGATCACAGAGTTTAAAGATTCCGCAATCCTTTATCCTTGTGCAGAACCAAATCATTACGAAATTGGATTCTGATGGTACGTATTAACATCGATCGATCAAGGCAATGTCTAATCGGAATTCATTTCCTTTTGGATTGAGTGCGCTAGACTTTCTTACAGAGGCAGTAGGTGGAACTTGCTTTCAAATTAACATATGTAATATGTTATTAGCATAAAATACAAGATCCAGGTTGTAATGGGGTTTTGGTAGTCAAATCGATCACTTTCAGGCAGCAGAGATGAACTCGATCGGAAATTAGCTTCAAATTGAATGCACGAGGATGATGATTAGAGGCTAGCTGCTACTACTGTTGGCTACGCGTAAACAGGCTAGGGATTCGTCTGAGCTTGTAGACAGGAAGAAATAGTCGAAGCGAAATCTAATAGCATAAAATAAAAGAGATCGACACGATCTGGATGACGATGGAATAGATCGAATGATCGATCGATGGAGGTACTATATATTGCAAATTGCAATGAAAGCAATGGGGCTGGGGATATCATTCTCAGCCGTATATGGGTAACCTGAGCGATGCGATATGCAATATCACACAGTTGCCGCCAACTTTGCATGCCTAGCCTCATTTGTGTAAGACTATAAACATCATAAACGTCTGCCTCCACCTAATTTGGCTTTTCATATTTCTTTTTCTGGGTCCCCTTGTGTTTCTATACCTTCGTTATTTAACTGAAAAACAAGAAGAAGATCGAAGAAGAAGTAATCCAATCGAACCGGTCTGTTAGGAATTATCTATAAAAAATTATGATAAAATTCATTTTTCTGATTGAAGAAAAAAGGAGAAGATTAAAAGCATTGAAGCCTAGCTTGGACATTGATATCATGTTAAGATCATTTACACTGCTCACTAGTGTTAAAAAAAATTATAAAATAAAAAAAAAAAAAAAAAAATTGTACGTGTTAGGGTCCTTGGATAGTGGCCTAAAACAACAAGACTGACTGCACATCTGGAGAGGCCCAATCTTTTGGAGTCCATGTAGCCCAGAGCCCAGAGCCCAGAGCTCATCCAAACTTGATCTTCTAGCGCTGTCTCAAAACACAACACTTGCCGGTGAGTGAAGCTCAGGCACTTGTGTTCTGTCCCTCTATTTCCTTAAACCCTAAACCCTCTGGGGTTTAAGCTCTCTGCTTCTAAAAGCCTCAACAATGGCGATTTCAAGCTTAGGGTTTGCTTGCCGGCCCAATTTCCACCTCCGCAGTCCCACCTTTCAATGCATTGGAAAGGTAACCCCCCACGCGCCTCTGTCTTTACTAATTTTAATTGGGTTCATTTGAGCTTAGAGTTCAATTCAATTCAGGTTCAGTTGAATCTAGTTGCGGCGATGGAAGCCATTGATGAGCAAGAGGGTCGGTTTAAGGAGAACAAGGCCAATAATTCGGGGAGTGGAACAAGCAAGTTTTCAAGTCTTTTCATGTTTTGGATTTTGATAATTGTTGTTTGGAATTTCATAATGGGTTGTGAATCTTACGTTTAGTTTTTGTTGGGATGAAGGAGGAGATGATAAGGCACCACCGTGGAAGAAGCTGAATTCGAAAGAGCTTGGGATTAATAGTTCTATGATTGACAAGCCGACCCGAAAGGTTTTAAATGGACTAAAGCGAAAGGGTGAGCATTGCATTGTCATTTTGTCTTAATGTTGTTGAAGTTTGAATTGCATTGTTCAGGGTTTTTTTGTTGTTGATATTGTCAGTTTTGTGTTTCTTTTGCAGGATTTGAGGTGTACCTTGTCGGAGGGTGTGTGAGGGATCTTATATTAAACCGCACGCCGAAGGACTTTGACATTTTAACTTCAGCTGAATTGAGAGAGGTAATGCTCTGAAATGTTGTTTGGAAGTTGGTTTTGATGTCATAAGTCTAGCTTGTAGTATCTGAAAGTGATATTTTCAGGTGACGAGAACGTTTTCTTGGTGTGAAGTAGTTGGAAGGCGGTTTCCTATATGTCATGTGCACATTGGTGATACAATAGTGGAGGTTGGTTATTCTTTTGTAAATGTACATTTTGCAATGTCTAATTACTTGTGCATCTATAGAAAATTTAATTATACATGAAGTGAGTGAGATCTTCCTAAATAACTAGATGTAACCGGTCCTGGACTCCTGTTATCCTGGACCATCAAATTCAAAATTGAATCATTCCCATTACTAAGTGTTATAACTTGATTGCATAATGATCTCTAAAGGGTCAGACTTATTTTATTTACTTGTTTTAGTTTCTTGCGAGACTTTTATACACACACGCACAGACAGACACACACACTCAGAGTTCTAATCTAAAGTTAATTGCTGTGCTCAAATTAGGTTTCCAGTTTTAGCATCAGCACACGAAGCTTTGGTAGGAACTCAAGTAGTGATTTTAAAAAACCTGTACACTGTGATGACAAGGAATTTATGCGTTGGAGCAATTGTTTGAAGCGTGACTTTACAATTAACGGGTTGTATATCAAACCATTTTCGCTTGAAAGTTGCAGTTACACTCTTCCTTCTTCAATCTCTTATGGTCTTTCTTCATCTCTTGCAGATTGATGTTTGATCCTTATGCAAGGATAGTATATGACTACTTGGGAGGAATAGAAGATCTTCAAAAAGCTGAAGTGCGCTTGTATTTTTTGTAGTTTTGATTTCTTAAATTACTCTAGACAAGCTGAAAATCTATTGTTCTCACACCATCTTCTGTGGGCCTAGGTCCAAACCGTTATACCAGCAAGTACTTCATTTCGAGAGGATTGTGGTGAGCTTATGTTTGCAGTTTGATATGTGTTTTCTATCATTGATAGTTTGATACTGCTAAGCTTTATTCATTTTTTATACAACAAACCCCTTATGTGCAAGCTCTGAACACTTTTCTGTCTTTATGAGAGACTAATATCACATTACTATTTCTGCGCAGCTCGCATTCTACGTGCCATAAGAATTGCTGCTCGTTTGGGGTTCCGTATTTCGAAGGAAACAGCTGATTCAATTAAACATTTATCTTACTCAATTCTTAGGCTTGATAAGGTAGTTTAAGAGCGCTTTGATCTTATCATTTCCCTGGCATTCAAGTCGGATTACTCATTCAGTACTTCTTTGTAGGGAAGGATCCTCATGGAAATGAATTACATGATGGCGTATGGTTCTGCTGAGGCTTCTCTCCGATTATTATGGAAATTTGGACTTCTGGAGCTACTTTTACCCATCCAGGTGTTAATTTTGAAATCTAAATAAGTTTCCTACTTTTCAACACAGTAGTACAGGTTTTGATTCCATTTTTCGTATTGCAGGCAGCATATTTTGTTCGCCATGGTTTTCGAAGACGTGACAAAAGGTCTAACATGCTTTTGGTAATTGTCATTTCATCATCATTCAGTCACTCGTTACATTGTTATACACGATTGATTTTTTATTTTTATTTCTTTTACTTACTTAAGAAAGTGCGACTTATTTTTTCTCTGGTTTTCACTTGCAGTCCCTTTTTTCTAACTTAGATAATCTTCTTGCACCTGACAAGCCGTGCCACAGTAGCTTATGGTAAGATGTTAGTGTAAACAGAATGCTAAATATACCAATTAGATCTGGACAGTGATCCGAGCATAATTAATTGCATGATTCTCGTGTACATGTGAGATATGGGGAAATACTTACAAAATCATTGCAACTTTAGCCAAGGGAGACTCATCACAAGTTTACAATTTCAGGATTGCAATCTTAGCATTCCACAAAGCACTCTCTGAACAACCTCGAGATGCATTGGTGGTTGCTGCATTTACCCTTGCTGTTCACAATGGTGGAGATATAAAGGAAGCAGTGGAGATAGCCAGGACTATCACCAAACCACATGAAGCTAGCTTTCAGGAATTATTAGAACCTGAGGGATTGGATTCTAGAGCATATACCAAAGGGGTTAAGGATCTTGAGGCATCTTTTAGGTGGGCACTCGATCATATGACTGATAAGCAAATTGTCTCAGAGGCCATGGCAGCATACTCACAAGCACCGTTTTCTGATCTGGTCAGTGAAACATTTCTCCCCTCCTGTTCGTGTATATATCGTCCTTGCATTTCATCTTAGTTTAAGGAGAAACTGTAAAGGCCAAGCTTTATTTTATTCAATCTCAATTTGCTGCAGGTATTTATACCATGGGGATTATCTTTGAGGGTTTCCCGGATTTTCAACTGCGTAAAGGTGGGTGGGGAATTGGGATTTGTAGCAAAGCAAGGCAGCAAGATCGACTATGAGTCATTAGCTCAGGGGAGCCTGCCAGAGATTCGGCATATTTTTGCAAGAGTAGTGTTTGATACCATATATCCTCTGTAGCCTAGCCTAATCCATGAATTGCTTGATTGTGAGAAAATTTTGTAACATGTTATTATAATGAAAATTAGGGAGTTTAATTAATTTATCTTAACCATGCGGCCTACAAGATTAATTTGCAAATACACTCGCTAATCATTCTATGGAATTGTAGCTACAGTGTACTAGGGTTTTAACAATGCTGCTAATTGAGTGACAAAATATGTACTCAGTGATGTGATTCAAACTCGATTGTCTGCCACAGCATAAGATTAATGTCCTACCACATTGATACTATTATTCTAAGTTCCTCGGGAGTTGAGCTGTGCAACCTGTACTACATACAATTCAGTGCATTACAACAATTCATATGTGCAAAGCTTCAAGCTTCCTCTCCATTTTCACATGTGAAATCTTCTTTTCTATTGCCTTGACAATAGCCGCTGGATTTACATTTGCAACAATGCACCTCTTTGCAATCGTTGTAAACACCATTACGTGCTCAAGTGAAATCCCCACAGGAGTAACAGAATCTCCCTGTTCCAGTGTCCTATACAGGCCAATTTAAAAATCATCAGAGATCTAATATTCGCTTCATCAGCTGGTTTGACAAACAGAAATGAATTACAATATATAACACATCAGATTCAGAAAGGAACTGTAGCACTTACATTAACAAACAGAGAGACACCAACTACGTTTGCAAGATCCTGCGACCGAATTATATTGATGCATGATTAATGAGTTAGTAGGAAGAACCAAATAAGGAATTTACCTAATAGATTTTGAAGCTATAGAGATATTTGAATAAGGAGATTAGGAAGACATAATTTGAATAACTTTATGCACCTTCACGTTTTCCATAAGACATTTCTGTTGTTTAGCAAATTGCGCCTGGACAATTGGACAGTACGTAAAGTTAGAGAAGCCGAGAACTGTATCTCCAGCATTTACCAGAAAGTTGTCTTGGTCTGAACTATATTCATGGCCTAACTATATACGAGTGCACCATTATGGACTCTAGTACACACCTCAAATATTTTATCCCATACCAAGTTCTTAATCATTTTGATCACCACATCAATTGCGATGCTAAATCAAAGGGCACAAAAAATCGAATGGTGGTCACATTTTCTTTTCAGGAAGACAATGGTGACGTTGAATTAGTGTGAGAAATAGAAAGGCAAGTGATATAGCACCTCCTTGATTCCATGTATTCTACAAAGGCCATCTTCTTGGTAGCCAGTCTTGATGTAATCATGATGCAGTTCACCATTCAGTACTCTTATTGCCTGAAATCAAAGTGTGAAATAACTGGAATGAGGTATTAGTATGATTGGGGTACTAGTATTGAAATAAAAAAGAAAAAGAAAAGCAGAAGTGTAATATCATGATGAAGCTTTATATTATGCTGTAAAAATATTGAAACGTATATGCAATTACTATTTAGCCTGGAATTAGCAAGACAATAGATAATAGCCGAAAAAAAAATTACTTGGAGTTATAGATATATCATCTGTGAATTAAAGGTGGAAACAGAATCTGAGTGCTTGATTCAGACAGAGAACTAGAGCGGAACGAAAGAAGAAAAAGGATTTGTAAGAATAGGTGATATGAATTTGTACCATATCTGGTGGAATTCCAGTTTTTGAGAGAAGTATAATGAACTCCCTAGCCCTGTGAATGATATCTGGAGCCTTTGTTCTAGTAGTTGTCCTGACCGCCAAGTAACCCTTAGCCTGACCATGATTTATAACAAGAAGAGAGTTTGGTTTGAGTACCAGATTCAGCTTGTTTCAGCTTGCCAGAAATTCCATGCTCTGCTAAAGCTGATTTCACATCCGGCCAAGCTTGTTTCAATTTTGGTACTGCACGAATCAAATTGCGAAAGAATTAACATGCGAATCCAAATATGTGAGTGAAGGATTGTAATACGATATATGGAAGAAAGGAATAATCGATTACCATAGCAGGGTCTGATGGACTCGGTGAAAGAGACCCGAGCGACACCATTATCCAACTCCATGGGCTCGCCGTACTCCGTCGTATCTCAAGGGGAAAAGGTGCCCTTCTGCATGCCCTAATGGACTTGTGCAATGATAACGAAACTGTGTCTGATATAACAAAACGACGCTGTTTCTTTGCCAGGTGGACTATTGAGGGACTCTTTCCTATAGTGCTTGGGAAGTCTTTTTTTTTTTTTTTTTCTTTCTTTCTTTTCTTTCTCCTTTTTTCTAAAGTGAAGAAATTTTTGTCTTTAGTCATGAGAATGTATTTTTTTTTAAATAATGCATGGCTAATATAATGATATCAAAAGCGAGAAAGGGTTGTTACATATATATCCTCCTTCTACCGACATGGAGTAGATAAAGAGTTTGTGGTAGTAGCACAACGATACATAGAATTATGTCCAATCATTTGACGGATTCTGCACTTATCAGAGAGCCCATAGACTATTAATTAACTACTACATAGTAGATAGGCTGAGACACTAGACTCGATGACTGCACTCAAAGTGTTTTGGTTCCTAATACAATGAATTATTAGTAATAGATAACTTAAAACATAAATATGGACTAAAAGTAATATCCTAGTCCAAATAGCATGTCTAGAGGTAGTCTTCGGAGGCCCAATCCATGAGGCTAGTCATTGATTTGGGCTAGACCACCAAATTTTGCATATGTCGTTGTACGAACTATCCGACCACCACCGACGACTTCGACCTGCATTACTTGTGTCGCCAAGATCATATCACGCTGAGCAGTACGAACCAAATCAAAGGAAGGGTTGTCGGCTTCATCCACACGCCTACCATCGTACCCTATCTCAGCCAAATCAAATCTGAAAACTTCATGGAAGAAACCCCACCGGGCAGAGCCTTTGGAACCCTAGAGTCAACATCCTCGCCCGATAGCAAACCCAAGAAGGCGAAGACGGAGGTCTACCGCGGGCGCCATCGGACGAGAAGAGAACGTGAGCCGCCGCCCTATTATGGTTCTCCTCATAGAGAGAAGTTGTAGGTTTATTTTGGTAATGAGCGTTGGTATAACTCTTTGGTAATGAGAATGTAGTGTATACTAGTATATAGACCAAAATTAGCAAATAATAGAAGGTTACTATTTCATTGCATCTTGCTGCTGTCTTTCAAATTTTTTGCTGGACTTCATAATCAAGTAACATTTAAAACCGTTACTGTAGTTAGTTAGTTATGCATTTGGGATGCCTTATGGTTTAGTGAAACAGGTAAGTAGTATGGGAATAATATGACTTATATGAGCCTCCACATAACTCTGCCGCATAGCTACTCCATGAAGTTTCGGAGCCATGCTGCACAATTTCCCTTCTCTTCATAATAGAAGATTGGATATATGGAAAAGCTCAATTTTCATCACTACTTACCTGAACAATAAACCCTAATCAGTTCTCAATTCTTCACTACTTTTGTTGCAAGTGTCTTGTTGATACCATATACTGTATATATCTCCTCTTAGCCTAGACCATAATCAGTCCCTTTCAAAAAAAGACCCTTATCAGTCTCATATATGAATTGCCTGTTTAGTCTCATACAGGAATTCAAACTGTTTTTTAACGACGCCTACAAGATTCATGTGTAAAGACACTTGGTAATCATTCAATGAAACTCAAGCTACTAGGGTTTTCACAATGATGCTAATTCAACCTCCATGTTTAGCCACAACATCAGATTAACATCCTCTACCACATTCAACGACGGTCTGCATCTTATTAATTACAACAATACTACTACTGATACTACAGTCCATATCATACGATTCACTGCGTTACAACTTTTCAAATGTGCAAAGCTTTAAGGTTCGTCTCCATTCTCATCTCTGAAAACTTCTGCTCTAAGGCCTTGACTATACGTGCAGGATCTACAGTTGTAAGAATGCACCACTTCACAATAATTCTATACGCCATTACGTGCTCAAGTGAAATCCCCACAGGAGTAACAGAGTCTCCCTGTTCCATGTCATTTACATGCAAATTATAAAACCATTAGATTCCTTTTATAATATTTGCTTCATCAGCAGGTTTGACTACCAGAAAGGATTTGCACAATATATAACACATCAGATTCAGAAAGAAGCTGTAACACTTACATTAATAAATAGAGAGCAACCAACAACGTATGCAAGATCCTGCCACCCAATTATATTGATGCATGAGTTAGTAGGAAGAACTATAGGCAGCATTTACCTAAATAAAATCTGAAGCTAGAATATTTGCCTAATCATCTTAGGCTTCTTCTTTTGAGTAAGGAGATTAAGAAGACATAATTTTAATAACTTTACACACCTTCACGTTTTCCTTGAGACGTTTCACTTGTTTCTCAAATCGCTCCTGGACAATCGGACATTGCATAAAGTTAGAAATGCGGAGAACTTAACAATTTCAAAAGAATTAAATTCAGCTTACCTACTTAAACTTGGGCTCAATCATCACTTCAGTCCCTATACTTTTGATTTCATCAGCTACACCCATGTACTTCCCTAAATTAATCAACTAATACAAATTTTGTAATTTCGTCCAAACAATCTATTAATACCAAAGGCTTTTTAGTACCATTGTCCTACATTATTGCACCGTTACCATATTATGATTATAAATGAGGCTAAACAAATCATATAATCAAATATTATAATAGAAAATAAATTATATATGGTGATTTCTTTTTGTTTTACCATATATGATTTGTTTTTGTTTGTTTTCTATTGTTCAACTTGATTATATGATTTGTTTAGCTTTATTTATAATCATAATATGGTAACGGTGTATTAATGTAGGGAAATGGTACCAAAAAACCTTTGGTATTAATAGATCGTTTGGACGGAATTTACAAAATTGGTATTTGTTAATTAATTTATGACGTACATGGTGTAGCTGATGAAATCAAAAGTATAGGGACTGAAGTGATGATTCAATCAAAGTTCAAATATGTAAACTGAAATTAATTCATTTCAAAATATCCAGCATCAAACACAAAACAGTCTTTGGTCTGAACATTCATGGCCTAACTATATACCAGAGCACCAATATGGACTCTTGTACATCTCATATATATTCTCCCATACAGATTTCTTAATCGTTTTGATCACCACATCAATTGCAATGCTAAATCAAAATTGACAACTACAATGGTCGCTTCCAAAAACAAAAATAGGGTACGTTTTCTTTCCAGAAAGATAATGGCAACAATGTATTAGTATGAAAAATCGAAAGGCAAGTGATAAAATAGCGATATAGCACCTGCTTGATCCCATGTATTGCGGCAAGGCCATCTTCTTGGTAGCCAGTCTTGATGTAATCATGATGCAGTGCGCCATTAAATACTCTTATTGCCTGAAATCAAAGGGTGAAATAGCTGGAATGAGAAATCACTGTGACCCGGGCTAGTATTGAAGTGAAAATAAAAAAGAAGCAGAAGCATACTATCATGTAGATCTAAATGTATATGAAATTACTATTTAGCCCTGAAATTTTGTACCATATCTGGTGGAACTCCAGTTTTTGCGAGAAGTAGAATCAAGTTCCTAGCCCTGTGAATGATATCCGGATCCTTTGTGTTTTTAGTTGTCCGGACCGCCAAGTAACCTTTAGCCAGATTCAGCTTGCCAGAAATTCCCTGCTCTGCTAGAGCTGATTTGACATCTGGCCATACTTGTTTCAATTTCTCTACTGCACGAATCAAATTGCGAATGGATTAAAAGAGAGGACTATGTACAGCGATATGGAAATTTGATGTAAATTGATTACCATAGTAGGGCCTGAAGGACTCGGTGAAAGAGAGCCGAGGGACAGAAGAATCCAACTCCATAGGCTTCACATCCAAGGCGCCGCACTCCATCATCGTCGCTGGTTTTGCGTACTAGGGAAAACGGTTTTTTCTCGACTGCTAAACATTGTCCAAGGCCAGGTATATACATCCTCATTCCGTCTCTTTTAAAACTACAAAACTAATAAGGCCCATTAATAATAAGGAAAAAGACTATTTGCACAAAAAAAGTGAAAAACTTACCAATTCCAATATTACATATCCATTCCATTGTTACCTATCTATTCCAATGAATCTTGACAAAAATACATAATTACCATATACTAAAACCATATATATATATATATATATATATATATATATATATCAAGTTTCACTTTTCTCAGTCACTCTCCAATCCTCACTAACCCCACCCTCCTCCTCCTCTCCTCCACCGCCACCTCACCGCTGGAAACCACAACCTCCGTCGTCATCTGCTCCACCAACTCGGCCTCCACCACCGCCACCTACCCAAAATCGACCTCTTATGTTCCTCCTCCTCCTCCCTCGCCCATTCCTCCTCCTCAAACGACGATGTTTCCACCAACTCCTAACCCTACCTCATCCTCCTCTGCCGTCGCCTTGAAATTCACACCGTTGTACAATGCTTCCGTCTGAGGCTGGGAACAAATGTCGAGGGGCGGCGATCCGGGTCTAGAGGCTTCGGATCAAGGTCCGATCTGGACTGCAGCGGGCGTGTCGTCGACCTTGGGCTACTGTGTGGAGGAGCAGACGCCGATCGGCTGCATTGAGGGTTGACTTGATCGAGAATGACGTTTGGATCGGTGCAGGTGGTCCATACAGGTCGACGGGGATGAAGAGGCTCTGAAGCGGCGTTGATCAGATCGGAGGAAGCCAGGCCGGAGAAAGGTGGGGTGCCCAGAGTATATTTCTAGGTGCCTTGATTAGGTTTCTGGGTACCTAGAGTAAAAATTTTACAGTCGTGCTATCTTCTCCTTCAAAGATGTTGTTTCTGGTTTGCTCTTTGCTATTTTCACTTGTCTAATCTGTAAAGGAACAAAAATAAAAAGATTATCATTCATATTCAAATATTATTGACCCACAGTAATCAAATTACTGACCCTCAATAATCACATTACTGACCTCCAGTAATCACATTAAAGACACTCACTAATCTATTACTGACCCTCAGTAATCACATTACTGACCCTCAGTAATCACATTACTGACCCTCAATAATCACATTACTGACATCCAGTAATCACATTAAAGACACTCACTAATCTATTACTGACCCTCAGTAATCACATTACTGAGGGTCAGTAACTTGAGTCAAGTGACTGGAATCCAGCGACTAAAGTAATATTGAAAAAAAAAAATTCGGCGAAAGAAAAAAAATTATGGAGAAAAAATCCGATTGGGAAAATGTGATTACTAGGGATCAGTAACCCTAAAAAAATCTGATTATAAAAAAAAAAAATTCGGCGAAAAAAAAAATCTACCGAAAAAAATTTGGTGACCGAAATCCGACGGCTCCGGCGACCAAAATCTGGCGGCTCCGACGACCAGTCATGGGAAGCCGGCGGAGTTGGGTGACCTTTTGGCAAAGTTTCTTTATCTTCCACTTTCTCAGCACTGTACATTATAATTCAAAAATATGTTAGATAAGACAAACGGACAAAAAAAGAAGAAAAAAACTAAAATTGTACTAGAGTTGAAAAAGATTTGTTCAGATGTGCAATAAAATTGTAATCTTATATTCAATAGGGGAGAAAAATAAGATGGTCATTGGAATGAGTAATGAGGGGGCCAAATTAGTACTAAATGGACATTTTTTCTTAATAATACCCACTAATGTAGGGTTATTTTATCTTCTCATACATTAAAAAATAAAACTGATACAAGTTTTCAAGTTTCAACCATGCTTATCTCAATTAATTAAGTCAATTTAGTCTATGAAAATGCTCTTAAGCTGATACACATATTGCCCTCCTTTAAAAATAACCCTCATAAAGAAAATTTAATACAACAGAGGTAGAAGAGTAAATATATAATCTCGCAAATTAATATTGTTTGTGAAATAGGAATGAGTTTTCAGTTTTCTATTACTCTCACGTTGTTGCATTTAACGCAGTACCATGACGCTTCCTATCTGAAATCACACGAAGATATCTAACGAGTTGATAGTGCTCACATTCACTCAATTTTCAATATTTTGGTTTTCATTGATTTCAAAATTCTTTTTTATATTTTGTCTGATTCTTTCATAGAAAGTTTAAAGCAGTACGCATGAGGCGTGACTAAAGAATGAAAAGGAAGTCATGAGATAAACAAATGTCGGAATTATTTATGTGGTTTGACGATTATTGGGTTTTCAGTAGGTAATGATTATTGAGTTATCAGTAAGTACATAACGATTTTATTATTTTTGTTTCGCTATTAATTGAAGAAACAATTTCTGTTGCAGATTCTCTGCCCAAAATCTCTGCCCAAAAGGTTGGATTTCTAATCCTTAATGTTGTTTGCGTAAGATTTTTATGTATTATGATCATGATGATTGTCGATTTTGGGTGTTATGGTGTAGTGAATTCATTTTTCAGTCCTCTTAATGTTATTATTGAATCAATATGTTGCTCGACTCCTTTTACTAGACGAACATTAGTTTCATATATAAAAATCAATTCTTGACCTTGATAAACTTTAATTGGCAGTGCCATGATTCGATACAACATATTAGTATTAGGAAGGTTAGAAACAAACCAAAATAGATATGTAGTAATGGAATTGTGAGATGAATTTGAAACTTTAATTCCTTCTAATATCTTAAGACAAATGTAAAAGATTATATTTACATAATTACTCCGCTCCAAATTCGGAGGCACTTATAGCTTGACCCCTTTGCTTGGTGCTTTCATTGATATATGTTCATTATGTTGTGCTACTTTCTATATAGTTATCATTACATTACATGATCAGTTCTAGAGAGAGAGAGAGAGAGAGAGAGGTTGTAGGAGAATTAAGTAGTGCAGCAAAGTGACATTTTTTTTTTATCTCTTATTGCTAAATGTAATGCATGTTATTTTGTTTTATTAACAACAAGGAAAATTGAGTCTTTCTGTGTTACTAAGCTCGTATTTCCCAGCTCTCTTTGCATATGTATTATGATATGTACGAAGACAGCCACATGATCGATGCTAACATTCTCAAAACGTGACCATTCCATAAATATTGACACCCTAAGATCCCTGTTCAAAAATGTTTACATAGAGCTAAAAAGCTTCGGCCAAAGTGTGATTGGAAATACATGAATTTTACGGATATCGACCGAAGTTACTTAGAAGGAACCGAGACACCAAACAAGGAAGCATGAAATGACAAAATTTCCAAGCTCTGAGCATTACAGTTGTTTTCAAAATATAATATAAAACCACAGAGTACCGCCCTAAACTAAGCTCACGCGCTTTGACGCTTGCGGACAAGACGGGACGGTCTGCGTCTCTGAGCCCTACGCTACACCTGAAATCGTAATGGCTCTGTACCTGACCATAAAACAGAAGACCCTTTGGGTCATAGAGAGAGAGAGAGAGAGAAAAGCAAAGAGCATAATGATTATAGTATTGGAGAAGTAGTATCACGCAGAAAAGATTTTCACAGAGTAGATGTGGACGTGAAGGAGTGGGACATTATTTGTTGCAGAGTAGAATGAGCTCCAGAGGACTGTGTGCCAGAACTCCCAGAACGATACGACTGGCTTTGCATTCATTGGCACTGGGGCGGGTGGGTTCAAGGTTGGTTAGGGATTTGGGGATTTAATTTGGGGTGTGAGTGCTTGTGAGGTTTGGGGTCGTGAGCAGGCTAAGGATAAACAAAGGGGTGTGTTTATGGTCAAGAGAGTTGGATTAGCTGGGGAGATTAATTATGCTAATCAGGGATCAAAAGAGTTCAAATTTCGGGTACCTTATTTTCGTTATAATGTAAGAAACTTTCATAAGGAGTTGGGCCAATTCACTGCATTACAACGTACATTTATTCATATATGAAAAGCTTCAAGCTGCCTCGCCAGTTTATACTCTTGAAACCTCTCTATATAGACTTGACAATAACTGCAGGGTGTACATTTGCAACAAAACATCTCTTCACAATTATATTAAACACCATTACATGCTGAAGTGAATCCCCCATCGTGCATGGTGTGATGAACTCGGTGAAGGAGAGCATTGTTTTCCACTTCCATAGGCTCGCCCTACTCCATCGTCGTCTCTCAAGGGGAAAATGGACTTGTGCAACGATTTCCAAACGAAACTGTTTTTATCGTTTTTAATCACTATATAGTGATATATCAATATATCACATATTCATTGATTGCGAACGAAAGGTTACCTTAAAGTTGAGATGTACTGTAGCAAAATTATTTTGGTTACTATTTTTCTCTTTCTCACTGTGGCTGTTGTCAGTCTTTGTGTGATAGCAACATTTTTGGCTGTTTCCCATGAACCTGTAAAATAGATATCAAATGATTTCAATCCCATCATGATGGCAGGCAGAGTTGTTGTCACCTTTGGCTACAAGACATTGACCGGCTATATTTGCCAACAGTATCAGGGTTATATATGTAATACAACAGCGAAGCTCGTTTTACAGACAGGCAAGGGAAGCATGAAACCAGAGTACCACGCGCCCTAAATCATAAATGCCTCGGTCCTGTATAAAGTACAATACCCATATCCATCCCCTCACCCGTCTTTCAGTAGCATCAATCTCACCTCAAAAGCTCACAAAACCCTATACACCCAGATTTCATTCTCTCTGAAAATGTCGACCTCTTCCGACTCCTCGTCCTCCTCCGAGGAAGTTGTTGTGACCAGTCGGGTACCCCGACCAGATCACAAGATCCCTACAGATGCCCCTGCTGCAAGGACTCGCATCCGACCCGTGCCCTGGCTCAGCAGGCAGGCCCGGAGGTGGTGGCTGCAGATGAGGGCGCCGAAGATGTGGAAGACGAACAAGACGCGGCTCCAGTCCTTGTTGATGTCGCAGTGGCTGCTCAGCATGTAGGTGGCGGCGCGGATTCGGAGGTCGGCTCCAACGCCACAAACGGAGAGGGTTCGGTGGTCGGCGGGGCCGACGCAGTAGAGGATGATGCCGCCGAGTCCAACTCGTAATTGGTAATTCGTACTTGGTTTTGTTTCAGTGTTAATTATATATTTTGTTACTAATTATAATTTTATAACACTCTTTTCTGTTTTGCTGTACCAGAGTCAGAGTATCGGGGGAGACTGCAGCACCAGATACGTACATACTCATGTTGGTATTATGATCAAATTTTCTGTATATTAAAGAATTTGTTTAATTAAATAACAAGAATAATATAGATGGGTTAAGGATGCATGAGGAGGACAATTTTTTCATAAGCATGTCTGCAGGTAGATTATATGTTTTATCAATCAATATAGCTAGGCATCAATTCTTAACCTTTGTACTACTCGTCAAATTTTTCTGGTTTAATGGCAATGGTTTAGTAGTGAACTAGTTATTGGTGTGTTAATGAGGAGCTTAAGGCACTGGCACTGATTATTAAAACAAATTAATTAGGAAGAATTTGGTGTGAATAAAAGTACGTAAATCCTTGTTGAATCTAGAATTGTAGGGTAGGGTGCACTGGTTCAGGGATAATTGAATTTTGATTCATTTTTTTTGTTTCTCGTGTTCTTCTTTAATCCTGAAGATTTAGTTGAACTCTTGTTCTGAGCATAGCTTTTGCTGCGTTCCTTTTTTCTATATCACCTTTCACGTCCAAGTTTCATCTTCTGTTAGTTTACTTCTTACCTTAATTGTTTCAAGGATTAATGTTGTGTCTGATTATGCCTTTGTTTGGGTTTTAAATTATGCAGGAGACTTGCACCTACCTGGAGGGTGGCTTCAACAAATTTGGCAGTTATATTAGAAGTATTAGAATAAATACTGAAATTCCGCTTGTTTTATCCTTAGGTTATTTACTCTAGCTATCTGTCTGTATCTCATGATGACTCATGTGCTTGCTCCTGCTAACTAATTTTGATATGAGACTATTAGAATAAGTACGTTTTGCTCAGAATCTCTTACTTTATAGTGGGTATATCTTTGTCAGGATAGTTATAGCATATGCTTGGTATGAGTGATTCAGAAATTGACTCTGATTTGTCTTTAGAATAGAAGTACTTATTGCTAGTGACAAGCAAAATCTGTATTGATAATTTCTCTTCCAACACACTATGCATTTACAACATGCATGGCATTGGAAGATTAATCCGGCGATCATAAAAAATTACAAAAAAAAAATTATAAGTTTAGTATACAATTTTGTGGAACCTAAACAATCAGCGCACAAACATGGTATTTTATAGAGAGCAGCACTTGACACTTGTGGAAATAAGTATCAATTTGTTGCACCATATGACGTTTCTATCACTCAATTAGCTGACCTATACTCGATTTTAGATCGTAATTTAAAGATTCAACCCAATATGTTACAAAAGAAAAACGCCAAATATGGATAATTCTTGATCATTAGTGAGTATAATGTTGTTCTATTCCTTGAGCTCAGGCAGCTCACTGAAAGAAAAAGGATAATGAGAATAATATTGAATAAAATTTCATGCTCCCGGACAGAGTACCCGGAGGTACTAAAGACATTGTTGCAGAGGAGAATCAGACAAGCATGACAGAAGGAAAGCCTGATAGACAAGAAAAACAAGACGATTGGCTTCGTATTTATTGGCCGCGCGGGTGAGAAGACGACGTCGTTCTGGTCGTTAGTTAGCGTACGTTTTTGGCTTTTGGGTTGCAAGTGTATGTGTGAAGTTGGGATGAGTAAATAATGTGGTGAGCGAGTGAGTTCATGGTCAAATTAGTTTGAATTGGGGCGATTAATTATGTCAATCATGTGCTATTGAGTTCAAATAGAAAGCTTTCTGCATGAGATATAGTTTTTATAAATAATACAAACTATTCTCATTCTCATGATCATGTCTTACTTAAGTCGTATAATACAATAGACCTTCGACTCAGTTATAATAATAAAAAACAAAACAATGAGGGATAAAAAAAAATGTCGTGCTTGGTTCATGATAGCCTTTTATTGTAATTAAGCTGATACTGTGTTAAAAATTTCGGTCTTTTATTTGTTTTAATGAGTGGCATATCTATCTATTATTAACATAACATGTTTTATTAGCCAAAAAAGTTGTGAAATAACGTGTTGATTTTTACATTATATATTAATTTAAAATTATATTTAATAATTAAAATAGAAATGTAAATAGTAAAATTAAAAACAAAAACATAAAAAATAAAATCCCATACTCTGTAAGTAATATATTATAAAAATGTTGAAGACCCAAGGAAGCAATCAGTATTCAGTATTAAACCCTGGATTGATCATTTCCATTTGTCACAAATTAAACCACAACTGGTCTTCTTTCCCATCCTTCTCAATATCATGATCCAAAACAACAATTAGAAAGCTGCTCAAGAAGCTTCCAACCCCAACCAACTTCAAGTACAGATCGGGCAACCCCTGTTCACATTGAATATGGAACTTGGTCACAGAAATATTTGCACTCAGTGACTAATTAAGATTCAATATTTAAGCACAACATCCTTACCACATTTATCGCCAGTTTCTGCATCTAAATTAATTATAACAATACTACAATTCTAGTTTCATAAGCAATTGGGCCGATACCATCATACAATCCATTGCATTACAACAAGTCAAATGTGCAAAGCATCAAGCTGCCTCGCCATATTCCCCTCTAAAACACTCTTGTTTATCGCCTTGGCAATAGATCCAGGATGTAAATTTGCAACAATGCACTTCTTCACAATCGTTCTAAACACCATTACGTGCCCCAGTGAAATCCCCACAGAAGTAGCAGAATCTCCCTGTTCCAAATTCATTTACCAGCGAATTTTAGAAATCATTAGGTTCCTTTCATAATATTTGCTCAATCAGCAGATTTAATGACCAGAAAAGGAACTGTACAATATGTAACACATCAGATTCAGGAAAAGAACTGTAACACTTACATCAACAAAAAAGGAACAACCAACTGAGTGTGCAAGTACCTGCGACCAAATTATATTGTTAAGTTAGTAGAAAGAACTAAATGCAGCAGTTACCTAACAGCATCTGAAGCTAAATATATTTGCCTAATCATCTTTTGCATTTTCTTTCAACTAAGAAGATTAGGACAACATAGTTTTGTGTCACTTTACACACCTTCACGTTTTCAACAAGACGTTTCTGTTGTTTAACAAAACGCTCCTGTGGACAAATGGGCAGTATGTAGAGTCAGAAAAGCAGAAAACTTAGCATACACAATATCTCAAGCATGAACAACAAAGCAGACTTTGGTCTGAATATTCATGGCGTAGCTATATACCAGAACACAAATATGGACTTTCTGACAGTTCATATATTTTCTCTCATACAGAAATTGGATTAAGTACCCAACTCCAAATGGTTTTGATCACAACATCAATTGCAATGCTAAGTCAAAAGGAATAAAAAACCGACAACCAGAGAAATGGTGGCTAATAAAAACATAAATAGGGGTCACTTTTTTTCTTTTCACAACGATAATGGTGACATTGTAGTAGTATGAAAAATTAAAAGGTAAGCAATAATTTGCGAGATATATAGCACCTTCTTGATTCCATGTATTGCGGCAAGGCCATCTTCCTGGTATCCAAACTTGATGTAATCATGATGCAGTTCGCCATTCAATACTCTTATTGCCTGAAATCAAAGAATGAAATAGCTGGAATGAGAAATTAGTATGATTGGGGGAGTATTGAAATAAAAATCAAAGCCAGCAGAAGTGTAATATCATATTGAAGTCTAGCTTTATACTGTAAGAAATTGAACCGTAGTTCTAAGATGTATATGCAATTACTATTTAGCCTGAAACTAGTAACACAATAGAAGGAAGGCTGAAATTAAAAAAGAAAAAGAAAAAAAAGGACTTGAAATATGGGAATTTGTACCTTGTATGGTGGAACTCTAGTTTTGCAGAGAAGCATAATGCAGTCCCTAGCCCTGTGAATGACATCTGGATCAGTTGTCGTTGTAGTTGTCGAAACCGTTATGCGACCCTCATCCTGATGACCATGATTTGCAAAAACAACAATGAAATTTAAAGAGGAATAAGCTAAATAGTTTACAGATTGAACATGTTGTTTGAGTACCAGATTTAGCCTGCCAGAAATCCCATGATTATCTAAAGCTGACTCCACATCAGGCCAGACTTGTTTCAAGTTAAGCACTGCGCACAAATCAAATTGCGAAATCATGAATCAACTAATCTGCGGAATCCAAATTAGTGAGGGAAATTGATTTACCGTGCCTGGGCGATTTGAAGGACTCGGTGAACGAGGTGGGTTCTGTTTGGACCACAATTGAATTTATTTCAATTGGGCTTCCGCCCCAAGGCCCAATAGGGGTTTTGATCAGATTCAAACCCTTGGAAATCGGGCTTTCCCGCTTCAACCAAAGAGGTTGAGTTCGAGGGAGAACGTGGTTGCTTCCTAATCCGATTGGGGTTGTTTCGTAACGATCCATCAGTGAAAATATTTGTTAAGATTGAGAAGCAATGTAGCAATGATTTCACTACCTACGCTGGGCTATCAATCACTAACAACTATAAGCCACGCTGCACCATGCTTTAGGGAGGTTGTTAGAGGAACCGGCCATACTGCACAATGATGAGTGATGAACAGTAACAGCAGCATAACAAGCAAGGTCAAGACGTGTTGCTCCGATCTTCGAAGCTTCAATACCAACTATACCTCTGATAATATCTTCGCTGATTTGATGGGAAGCAGGGTAGGGGAGGACATTCCTAATGAATCTCAAGGATCCGCCAGGCTGGAGTTGACAGCCCTAGGGGTCCTTGAGTCATATAAATATGAATCTGCCGGCATCTAGGAAAAGGTTCTCAACCAAAAACAAACAACCACAAGTTCTAGCGCAACGCTAACTTGCCAAAGCCTCTCCGGAGCAACTCACGCAACCCGCCTCCGCCCCACGATCGATCTAATCTCGTGCTTGTGCCGAGCGCTTTGCTGGGTCTACTCACGCAACTCGCCTCCGCCCTACGACGGATTCAACCTCGTACTTGCGCCGAGCATTTGCTGAGCCTCACGCAACCCTCCTCCGCCCTCTTACGATCGATCTAATCTCGTACTTGCGCCGAGCATTTGCTGAGCCTCACGCAACCCTCCTCCGCCCTCCTACGATTGATCCGCTCTCGTACTTGTGCCGAGCGTTTGCTGAGTCTATCGAGTCAGTCCGCCACCCCCGGTGGCAATCGAGTCTGTCAGTCCGCTACCCCTGGTGGCAATCGAGTCGTCACTCCGGTGACACACCCGTGGTCTTGGAACAGCTCTGCTTTGCTTCTCCGGATCAGAGTAAGATCCTCAATCCTCAAGGGGTTGGGAAGAAAATCCTGGTAGAGAGTTCTATTCAGGTCTTGTTCGAGCCCTGTACGCCGGCTTAGTCAGCGCCCGCGTAACAGTCGCTTGACCAGGAAGTCAGAGTCGAATTGGGAGCAGACGAAGCGACTCGCTCAGGGGGTCGCGCGCAATCGAGTGGCACCGCTCCAAGGGTGCTGGCACGCCTAAGCACAACACAGAGACACAGCAACCAACCACAAACCAACCGCCGTGCTGACTGTTCGCCGGGTGCGGAACCCGCCACGAACATTTTGGCACACCCGGTGGGACAGGTGTCAAGGATTGCGGGATCCACAAGGGGTAATCCTTACGTAAGGGTGACCATGTCTTGTTTGAAGATTTCCCACAAAGGGCTGATCCAGCATGGAACAGCTGAGTGTAGGGGATTAACTGACGCTGAAGTTAAGGAAGTGTTTGGCGGGACTTTGGCCGACGCAAAAGCTATTGCTACTGCCCTTAAAGCCCTGCGAAGCAAAAAGGGTCTGAATCCGGTTTCCGAGCCGTCTATTTCGGAGATCGAGGAAGAGACCACTGAAATCACTGCCGCTTCCCAGGATGACGACCGCGCTATCGGTTTTGTTAACCGGGAAGCTACATCTGGTTTTTTGGAAAAGGGGTCCGCGGATGAATCCGCTGATCCAAGTGCGTCACCTGTGGTACAATTTACTGGGGAGTCTGCAACTCCCACGGAGGTGACGGATACTTTGAAGATGTTGATCGAAAGGTCTTGTCACACGGACGAGGCATTGAAAAGAGCCAATGAGGTGGTCATTGATCTAAGTGAATCCGTCAGGCGAATGCAGACGGAGCAACGGGGGTTCACTGCCAATTTCAAGTACCTCGCCGAACAGCAGGATCGGCTGGGGAGCAGCTTGACCACCTATGCCAGGAACTCCGAGGGCAGCTGGCAACAGCAGCAGGAGCAGCTGGCGGAAACCAATACCGCGCTCGCCAACCTGAGTGCCTTGATGAATCAGTTGCTGGAACGGGGTGACCACCCCGAGGGGTCCGGCCGTACAGTTACGGATCCAGCTCAGCTGAAGGACCAGCGCAAGCGCGACGCCGGTCGTGGTACTATTGGCGGATCTAACAACAGGCCCACTAATAGTCAAAGGGGAGGTCAGGTTCCTCCTACAGAGCCGGTTAACAACGACCAGTCGGTACCTCCAGCGAACGCCGTGGCTCAGATAACCCTGGAGGACATTGGCAGGATCTTCGCTGACAAGCTCAGGGAGCTGCAGGGGTTGCCCGACGTCGACAAGACGTACGAGAATCCGTTGTCTCCCGAGATCAATGCGGTGCCCTTCCCGGTCGGTTTCAAGCCAATCCGTTTTACGCCGTTTACTGGCCAGACATCCGAGGATGCTGAGACGCACATCATGCGTTTCACCAACGAATCAGGTCAATATGCTGAGAACCCGATCATGAAGATGAAGCTCTTTCCTACATCCCTGGCAGGGGAAGCAGCTATCTGGTATAAGCGTTTAAGGCCTGGGTCAATTCCAGACTGGAAGACCATGGAGGTCATGTTCAGGACCATGTTTGGGGTCGTGGAAGCAAAAATCGGACTTAAGGACCTGGCAGAGACTGAACAGAGGCCTGACGAGTCCGCCACTGATTATCTGCGACGCTTCAAGCTGGAGCTAACTCGCTGTGAGATGGAAATCCCAGAGGAGCACGCCGTGCGGATGGCGATTGACGGCTTGATAGACGAGATCCGCCAGGGGTTCAGGCAGGTTCATGTAACCACGATGGCGGATCTGACTAATCGTCTGGGTCAGGAGCAGCACTATGTGGATCGGTCTAGGGAGAGGAACGAAAGAAGGAAGGGGATTCCGATGTCCTACTATCCGGGGACTCTGAAGCCCAAAACTCCAATTCCGACCGCGGCTCAGACCGTGGCAGCCGTTCAGGCGGATGCAATTCCTAGGCCAATCCTGACATGGGTTGATGAGGAGAAAGTAGGGGTCGAGGTCGCAGCCATCGAGAGGACTGATCAGAAGCCTTTGCAGTCCCAGGTAGCGAAGCCGGTCAGGGAACCTATTAAGCTAGTTACTCCTCTTCCAACCAAATCAGCCTTTGATGCATACACCTATAACGCCCATAGAGCTCACGAGATTTTGCAAGAGTTGTTCAACCAGGGGCGTCTGCATCATGACGGATTTACCCCCAAGCCTGATTATATGGCGGGGAAGACATACTGCAGCTATCACAATATGAACAATCACAATACTAAGGATTGTGTGAAGCTGAAGGACCAGTTGCAGATATGGATCAATGACAACGTCCTGCAATTGGAGAATCCTAAGGAGCCTCAGTGGACAAAGGCTAGGGGTGCACCGCGGGTGAATGCTATCGAGATCAGTGTTGGTCCGAGTCTGCCGCAGCAGGGTAGGAAGCGGGTTTCCAGGTTTCAGGAGTATACTTACGACGCAAACAAGGCGGAGGAAATCTGGGAAACCATGGTGTACCATAAGGCGCCAGAAATTCAGGAGTTTTACCAAGGCCATCCTATCAGCGGGAACGGCGGGTTTACGTGTCTCTTCCATAGGTCCTTTGACCACTCTAGTTCTGAATGTGTAGGTCTGAAGGATCAGTTGCAGGATTGGCTGAACGAGGGCAAGCTGGGGTTCGACGCCAGCGAACCTAGGCCCTGCCCAGAATTTTGGGTTGGGGCGATTGAAGAAGAGGACATGGTGATGGTCCCACGCTCCAAGCTCTGCCTCACGTGCAGACTAACGACAGGGCAGCCGATTACTTATGAGGAGTTTCAGGCAGCCTTGAGGGAAGCGGAGCAGAAGGCTGAAAGGAGAGCCCTCGAGAAGGCCAAGTTAGAGCGTCCGCCGCCCGAGAAGTCAAGCAGGGAGGGTTACAAGCGGATGAAGTACCATCACGGGTCCGAGGACAGTTGCGCCAGCAGGGCAAGGCCTAGGCAAGGTCCAGGACCGTCCGAAATCAAATCAGCCACGGCTGGGGGTTCGCAGAAGGCTGCGAATCCAGAGCCATCCGCGAGGGTCTATGTTCCGCCAGCATCTAGGAACGATCCGAAGGCGGACACATGGTATACCCAGCGGGCCGGCAAGGCTGTTGAGCTTGCAGCGGTGACTACCCGGAACGAGCGGAGACGCTTTGGTAAGGCAAAAAGAACCTTGGCGGATCTGGCATCGGGAAGGGTAACCGAGGAAGAGCTGTCAGTACCCGTGGAGCGGGTGGAGGAGATCCATAAGCGCTACAAGGTGAGAACCAAATCATACATGGACTCTAGGCGACAGCGAACCGCGGACGTTCCACCGGCACCTCGAAAGAGTGTGCACGATAGGGTAGCTGATCTGCCGAGACTCACTGGGGCACCTCAGTCCAGACCAAGGAGAAAGTTGGGTTTTCCTCCTGAGCCTGCGAGGACGAGGAGGTCCCCTCCAAAGAAGCCACAACCGGAAGCTGCCGGGAAGCAGGGGGCTTTGGAGGCCCAGGAAGATGTGATGGTGATTGGCACCAGCAAGGGTTCCACCGTTATGCGGTGGATACCAAAGGAAAACAGCGCGTCATTGGCGGCGAGCACGAGCAACGTGGGGGTTTCTGAGAGGGAGGTTGTTCCCAAGGAATCCAGATCAGTTCCGGTGGAAACGAGCGGGCCGTCCGCTACCACATCGCGGGCAAGGCCAAAAGGGCCTAAGGCGCCAACCAACTTCGTGGAATACGCAGCTAAGAAGCTGCAGATGACGGTGCCAACTAGGACGTCCTCAGTCGCCTCCGGTATACGAGCTGACTCCGACGTAGGAGACCTAGCCCTGGATAAGGAAGAAGATGTGGTCGACTACGAAGATGAGCCTGAGGCGGTAGACGAGGGTGAGGTGCCAATGGACGAGGAGCAGACCGGGGATGAGGCCATGACGCATCATTGCAACATGGTCTTCATTCTGTCATCTGCTTATGCTCTGCCAGAGCCTTTGCCCACTGCTCACTTCATCACCGACGAAGAGGCTTCTCATCCTGTTTACTCAGTACAGGAGCCTGAAAAGGGGGCTCAAGCGGAAGCTGAGCCCGGGGTTTTTCGGTCCGGTCATCGGTATCCGGAGGGGGCCGGAGACCTTCTGAAACAATGCGTGATGTTTGCCAAGCCTACGTTTGACATGTCCCAGCATCTGAAGCCTCTATACGTGACAGCAGAGGTGCAGGGCATGAAGGTCCGCAAGATCTTGATAGATACAGGGGCTGCGGTAAACGTCGTCACCACTACTCTTGTGGAACAACTGAAGATCCCGAAGGACAAAGTCATCCAGACTGTCTCCAGGGTGAAGGGGTTTTCGGGGGAGGTAACTCCAACCGCTGGGGTGGCTGTGCTCCGAGTCAAGATAGGACCCTCTGATGCCCATCACGCATTTTACGTGGCCAACGCAAACGCTCCCTACCATATGATCCTAGGGAGGGATTGGATCCATAAAGCGCTGGCAGTGCCTTCATCTCTCCACCAAGAGATGATCATGTGGGATCCAGTCACAGAGTTGCCCGTGCTCATCAAGGCGGATGAGCGCCCGTATTCGATAGCGGCCATCCAGTTGGAAGCCAGCTATTACAACAGAGACATGAGACCCCTCCGGATTGGGGGAGTCGACCATAGGGGGCATCCACTCGGGGTGACCCAGAATGAGCTGTCTCAGTGGGGAATTGCCCAGGCTATGGCGGATTGTAGTCGGCCAATTTCCATTGAGCTCCGTCCCAATACTTCCAATGAGTGACGCCTTCTCGCAAGAGGAGTCGGAGGCCTTTGCTAGCTTTCTGCAGCGATTGGCGATTTATCGATTAGAGCGAATGGCTTGGGAGGAGGTGGCACTGGTGGAGTGTATTGAGGAAGAAGAGTTCGAAATTTCAACAGGGGTGGAAGTAATTCAGCCTGCTCCAGCAGCGCTAGATGATACTCCGCCCAAGGTACGCGATCCTGTCGAAAAGATCAACCTGGGGACAGAAACGGAACCCATGGAAGTGGGGATCAGCCAGTACCTTAGACCAAAGTTGAGGCAGCAACTGATAGGGTTGCTGCATGATTATAAGGACTGCTTTGCCGAGAAGTATCAAGACATGCCGGGATTATCAAGAGAGCTGGCTTGCCATCGCATCCCTATCAAGGAAGGGTGTAGGCCAGTTAAGCAAGAGCAGCGGCGGATGAACGCTGACACGGCAATGGCGGTCAAGAAAGAAGTTCAAAGTATGCTGGACGCGGGGATAATCAGACCAGCCCTTTATCCGGAATGGTTATCCAACGTCGTCCCTGTTCGGAAGAAGAATGGCAAAATCAGAATATGTGTGGACTACAGGGATTTAAACGCTGCATCTCCTAAGGATGTTTATCCTATGCCCATAGCGGATATGCTGGTGGATGCAGTAGCGGGGCACGAGTTGCTCTCATTTATGGATGGGACGGCAGGGTATCACCAGATTCCAATAGACGAGCCAGACATTCCTAAAACCGCCTTCCGCTGCCCAGGGTTCACAGGAGCGTTTGAGTATCTCAGTATGCCATTCGGTTTAACCAATGCAGGGGCTACATACCAGCGTGCAATGAACGTAATTTTCAGCAGAATTTTGGGGGACATCCTTGAAGTCTACATTGATGATGTAGTAGTAAAGTCCAAAAAGAGGGAAGATCACATTGATCATCTCCGTAGGGTGTTCACAATCATGCGAAAGCATCAGCTTAAAATGAATCCGGCCAAGTGTGTCTTTGGGGTTTGTGCTGGTGACTTTCTAGGGTTTGTGGTACATGAGAGAGGCATCGAGGTGTCGGGCGACAAAGTGCAAGCTGTGTTGGACGTGCCAGCACCGAGAAACAAGAGGGAGCTGCAGAGCTTGCTTGGAAAAATCAACTTCCTCAGAAGGTTTATATCCAACTCAGCAGGCAAGGTAGCACCTTTCTCGTCTCTACTCAAGCTCAAACCAGGAGAAATCTTTGAGTGGGGTCCTGAGCACCAGGCTGCCTTTGACAGGATCAAGGAGTATTTGGCTAGTCCGCCGGTCCTTCGGCCGCCGACACCGGGTATCCCTCTCAAACTGTATATTTCTGCCTCTGATATCTCTGTCGCAGGGCTGCTAGCCCAGGATGAGACCCTGGCCGATGGAAAGAAAGTTGAATATGCAGTAGCCTACGTCAGCAGGACGTTGTTGGATGCAGAGACCAGATATTCGCCAGTCGAGAGGCTGTGTCTAGCCCTGTACTGCGCGGGCATTAAGCTCCGCCATTACATGCTTTCATTCACAACAATAGTGGTGGCACAGACTGATTTGGTGAAATATATGCTAACGAGACCTATCCTAAGGGGTAGGATTGGCAAGTGGGTCTTAGCCCTGTCAGAGTTTTCCCTACAATATGCGCCACTCAAGGCCATGACGGGTCAGGCCATCGCGGATTTCCTATTGCACCATCCTATTGAAGGGGAATTCGCAGAACCGCCAGAGTTCGTTAACGTGATCCGATACCAGCCTTGGGTCCTCTACTTCGATGGTAGCAGTACCAGTAAGTTGGCGGGCGCAGGGGTTTGTATCCAGACTCCAGCAGGTGTCAAGTATTTGTACTCTTTTCAGCTGGAGTGGACATGCACCAACAACCAGGCAGAGTACGAAGCCCTACTCATTGGTTTGGAGCTGTTACTCGACCTGGGGGCACAAGAAATTGAGGTACTTGGAGATTCCATGTTAGTTATTAATCAACTGTTGGGGATCTACAAGTGCGTTTCCTTCCATTTAGTACACTACTACGAGCGGGCTATTGAGCTACTGGATCGATTTATTGATGTTTCCTTAGACTATGTTCCGAGGGAATTGAACTCAGCAGCCAACGAGCTGGCACAATTGGCCACTGGAATCAGCCTAGCCCAGGGAGTGAAGGAACGAATCCTTAGGGTGGAGCGCAGAACTCTACCATCCTTTGTTATCCGCCAGAGAGAGCGCGGAGGTTGGTCGGTCGCTACAGTTGAGCCTGTCGACACTGACTGGCGGATACCAATCATAGCGTATTTGCAGGACCCATCTGCACCATCCGAGAGGAGAACTCGACATCTCGCAACAAGTTATCTTCTCAGGGGAGACGAACTCTTCCGTAGGGGGGAGGATGGAGTCCTATTGAGGTGTATCTTTGGCGTCGAAGCCAAGCGGATCATGAGAGAGGTACACCTAGGGGTCTGTGGTTCACATCAGTCCGGACCAAAAATGAGATGGCTGATTCGTAGATATGGATATCATTGGCCATCCATTTTGAAAGATTGTCATAGTTTCGCTCAGGGTTGTCAGGAATGCCAGCGACACGGGCCAGTGCAGCGGGTTCCTAACATTCCTTTGCAGCCCATCATCAAGCCTTGGCCTGCTAGGGGCTGGGCATTGGATTTCATAGGGGAGATCAATCCACACTCATCTGCGCAGCATAAGTTTCTTTTGCTGGGTACCGATTTCTTTACTAAGTGGGTTGAAGCTATACCAACCAGGAACTGCGATGCAGATACGGTCATCCGCTTTGTTTTCCAAAACATAATCTGCCGCTACGGCATTCCAGAGTGTATAGTAGCGGACAGGGGGGCAGCCTTCATGGCTGAGAAGACCCAAACTTGGTTAGCAGATTATGGTGTCCAGTTCCTCCATTCTTCTCCTTATTATGCTCAGTCCAATGGCCAAGCGGAAGCTACTAACAAGGTGATCATATCCATTCTAAAGAAGATGCTAGTGGATAGCCCGAGATCATGGCACACTCAACTTGACAACACGCTTTGGGCCTATAGGACCTCTAAGCGGACGCCTACAGGTACTACCCCGTATTCGTTGATGTATGGCCATGAGGCTGTCCTGCCGATGGAGATCAATGTGGCTTCTTTACGGGTTCGCGAGCAACATCAACTCCTGGGTGAAGACTATGTCCAAGCCATGTTCCAGGAGCATGAAGACCTCGACGAAAAACGACTTGAGGCCTTGGACACTATCATCCAGGAAAAGCAGCGGATCGCCAAGGCATATGACAAGCGGACCAAGGGTAAAACATATGGCGAGGGAGACTTGGTCTGGAAGGTAGCTCTGCCCCTAGACGAACCGGGTCGTGGTAAATGGAGTCCTCGCTGGGAGGGTCCATTTGTCATCGACCGAATCATGGGAAAGGGGGCATACCAGCTCCGAGACTTGGAAGGTGAAGTTCATAGAAATCCCATTAATGGGCGATATCTTAAGAAATACTTCCCAAGTGTTTGGGAGTTCGAGGTCCCTCCGGCAGACGACGGGGCTGGACAGAATTCTTAGCCCTCCGGCAGTGCGCTCAGACGGCAGTAAGTTAAGACGGTACATCCGCCTGGGGTGTTCCCGCCGTGTTCGAAGTGTTCGTCTTTTTCATTGCGAAACCGTGGGGGTTTTGTTCTTCTTTTACCTTGTCTTATTTCAACATCCGCCAGGGGTGTTGATGTCCTTATACTTTTCATTAACAATCAAATTCATATCTTGGTAAGTGTTAAGTACGAAAATTGCAAATTGCTTTATTCTTACGCAGGCTTTGCGGCCAAGGGCATTACAAGGAAAAGAAAATACAACGAGAGCTACTAGCTAGCTCTGATACCATCCTACGTCTCTCTTAGTCTTGGGGGACTGGCGGATTCCTCGTGCTGCTGCTTGATCTTCTTGCCCAAATCCGCTTCTTCCTCGGAGCTCTGCTAATTCCAGGAGGGGAAAAGGAGTTGGAAAAAAGGGAAGGATGAGGATGCAGTGGCGGCGCTTGAGGAAAAACACACAGTTCCGCTGAGGGAACGTGTGGATGGGTTGCTAGGGGTGAAGGTCATCGAACGTGTTGATGACATTCATCCAAGCACCTAACCGGGTCACTAGCGTTAGACGGGCCGGGTGTTGTTTAAGCACCAGGAAGCACGGCTTCAGGCCGCCTAACGCTAGGTGACCGGGGTTAGGATTTACTTAACGCTGGGTGACCGAGGTTACTGGGGCATTTAACCAGGACTGCGGTTTCTCTGGTGGAAAGGCTTGTGGCAGCCAGAGGGCTACGCCAATCGCTAACCACTCTACGATTGCCATATTTGTTCTAAGCAGGGTGATCTGGTGAGGTTTTTGCTGCAACCAGGGGGTTCCTTTTATACTACATATGCGAGAGGATCCAACGGTTGGGGGTCACGCAAGCTTTAATGCTTCGATCGACCCATCTTTATGCATCTATCCGTTTTCGGCGCCTGCTCGCCTGGGAATCGATGCGTGATCAATGGGGTTTGACTGGCGCCTTCTCGGTTCTCCCCACCGTTTCGGTAACTGTCAAATCCTGCATTTATACCAGTTTGTGTTTCCCAAGCATCTGCTTAGGGCTACCTGGCGTTGGGCTTCGTGGGCCGGACAGGGGTTCGACGACGAACGGGCTTTCACCTTTTCGTCGAACCTAGCCCATCATGGGGAAACCACTTGTGAATCCTATCTAGTTTACTCGGCTTGGTTCTGGCTTTGCCCATCCGCGCAGCCCAGCAAACTAAGGGGGCAACATAAGGGCAATATCCGACTTGTCTTTCGCGTCGAATTTTTCGAAGGAAATTTTTGAAATTTTTGAACCTTCTTTAGGGCCAAGCCTGGTCGTCCTTTGAATAGGGGTTTTTAGGAACATCCGTGTTGGGGTGTGCCCTAAAACCTTTGCCGTTGGTAAGAATTGTGCGATGCAAGCCTTGATTCTAAAATTTTTGTTTTATTTACAAAAGTAAAGGGGGCTTTGCGGCCACGGCGATTACAAAGGCAAGAAACTAGTAATACATATCCGCCAACTAGCTCTGATACCATCTTGGTGTATGGGGATCCTCGCCACCTCCTTCGATCCGAACGCGGGCCGAACAGGGGTTGTAGAGTAAGATCCTGAGAGATCAGCGGATGAAGCGTAGAGATAGGGGTGGCAGAGACTGTCTTGATGCCGAAGCAGAGTGGCATATAGACGTCCGCTACCCATAATCTCTCGATCATGCAATGAGTTCAATAGCCCAGCGTTGTCCACGGTTATCCAATACCCTTCATGTGGAGGTGGACAACTGGCCTATTGAAGCTCATTGCGCCTCTCTCCGGAGAGGAAGGTACCCCGAACCGCATCCATGCTGGACTTCCGG
Organism: Potentilla sterilis; assembly: GCA_963682095.1. NCBI lineage: Eukaryota > Viridiplantae > Streptophyta > Magnoliopsida > Rosales > Rosaceae > Potentilla > Potentilla sterilis. The sequence goes on from OY821765.1 coordinate 37,460,922, forward strand.
CCGATGCGCTAGAGGGGTGCCAAATCGACAGCTACCAATCTATAATCACATCCGCCCGGAACATAACATGGAGTGTTATGGTTCGAGATTTGTTTAACATGGGGTGTTATGATTTGGGGTGTTCAGCGGAACATCCGAACTAGATCGGGTGGCAAGGATCGAGGAGGCCATAACGGCTGGTAGCAGAACCTAAAGGAAGAAACGCTGAATAACATTCTAAGGCAGTTTTTTGGGGTTCTCGGGTCTAGCCAGGGGGTGTTGCTTTTATAGCCTTACTTAGAAGCAATCCAAGGGCTGAGATAAACTTGCGCATTTATTGGGCAGTTGGAGGTTGAAACAGTTTCCCGTTTTAAAATTCAAATGCAAATTCATGGGAAAAAGTTCTGCAGTTTTCTGACTGCATGATAAGACTGATGCGCAGGGTTTGGTTTGCGAATCAAACTGAATAGGGCTTGGTAAATGGGCTCATATCATTAAACTTAGTAAATGAAATACATCAAGCCAGTTTTTACGGGCTAAGGCCGAAACTCATATAGATGCAGGCCCAACCGTTTGATGGTGGCCTTGGTCTTGCTTACCCCACGATCAAACTCAGCTGTTTCCCTCTTTGCTCGCGTCCGCTCCTCTTGTAGCTTACTCCCCAGGGTTTTCTGTTGAGTTATTTCATTGGCGCGCTGGATTTGTTTCTGGCGGAGGAGGGAAATTTGCTCTTCAAGTCTAGCTATCTCAGCCGCTTCGGGGTTGCTAGTAGCCAGGGCAACCAAATCTTTGTAGGCACGAGCAGCATCCGCGAAAGCGGTCTCAGCTCCCTCAAGCTTAGCATGCTGAGTAGACCGGACAGGCAAACGCTCGTGCAGGCTCCTTAGCTCCGCGGGCAGCCGGAGGAGAGAAGCGTTAGCTTCAGCTTGGACCTCGGGAGGCAGTTGCTGGAAGTGGCCTTTGAGGATCTCGAGGGCAGAGGAGAGCTCGTCCGCCACTTGAACATCGGCAGGGTCCCTCTCTCCTAAGCGTTCCAAGAATCCCCACGCCTTCTGTACCTCTTCAGGTTCCTCTTCTGGGCTTCGAGGAGAAAGGAAAGGGTCTTCGGCCAAGAGGGAAGCAGAGTCAACTTGCTCCGGAACCGCTGAACCCGATCCGCCAGGGGTCGCGGATGGCTGATTCAATGGAGACGCCGCGACCAGACCTTCGGGGGTTGGGGCCTGCGGCAGGGAAACTTGTGCAGTTACAAGTCCCACAGGTTCCGCGGAACCAGAGTCCGTTGCCTGCGGGGCGGAACCGAGGGTCTCCACATCATCATCACTATCATCCACCTGTTTATAAAAAGGGGTTAGGAATGGTTCTAACTAAGAAAAATCGCTCTTCAAGGGGATTTTACACCACATACCTCAACAGCCGCTGAAAAGGGGATTTCCTCTGGCTGACTCAGAGGAGAGCCCTGCTGCCCTACTTTTCCTTGCTGAGCTGTATCAACGGGAGCAGCGGCAGGGGTTGGAGTTGGTTCAACCTGGGGGGCAGCATCCACCACCAGCGGGGTGGCATTCTCGGTTGCCACTATCTCTTCTTCCACCTGCTCATAATCGAGGAGGATTGGAAGTAATTCAGACCAAGGGAGGTACCAATTTAGAGCATAAGGGATATATACCTCCGTCAACGGGGTCTCTTCGGGCAGAGGAGATCCGGGCCACCTTGCTGGTGATGGCCGATCGGCTTCAATACAAGAGTCAGCAGGGGTTGAATCTTGTTCAACCTGGGGGGCAGCACCGGCCAGAGACTCCGCACCGGCTAGAGCCTCTTCCTCTGCCGGAGATAGGACATCTGCAGGGGAGGATGGCTCGTCAGCAGCTGGTTGGTCTGCGCCCCGAATCGGCTCCTCCTCTTCTTCTCCTTCTTCTACGTCCTCTTCGGCCCCGTGCTCTTCCTCCCGAGTCGAATCTGAGGTCAGCGGATGTGGAGTTGAAGAACTGCCAGGAGCGCCACATAGCATGAGCAGAGGCCTATCGGTTGGGGCCTCCGCCATGGTAGCATCTGGGTTTTCCTCCGCCTCCGGTCCAGCTTCTGCAGCAGCACGGAGAGTCAAGACGGGTTGGATAGAACTTTGATTAACTGCGAGGGCTAGGCTGGAGGAAGTACCTGCAGCAAGACAGCGCAGAGGAACAGGTTGAGGAAGACTATCGCCGCAAAGCTCACGAATACAGAAGTCCAGATAGTAATCGTCGGAACTAGAGGAACCTGGTTCTTCGGAAGGGTTAGAGGACTCACCAGAGGAGAGCTCTATTACCGCAGGAGCTCGGCTGGTGGCGGCGGCGGACGAGGAACGCTTCCTCTGAAGTATCTGCAGGGAGGGATAGAGATGGGATATCTACGTTATGTAGGTATCTGTTTGAGCTCATAGTTAGAGACGCAAGGCGAAAATGGAGCTTTAAAGAGTACTTACGGGTATGTCCTCCTCCTCATCTGATTCCTCATCCGCCTCAACAATAGTTTTGCTCTTCTTGGGGGGCGGAAGAGCTTTGCATTCGGCCTTCCGTTTTCCTTTGTCCATTGGGGTTTGCTCAATAGCCTAGTTTATTAAACAATCGAGATTACGCGAGAATCATGGGCAAACCGAAACAGTAGTTTCAAATGGGGGCATATTACCTTTCTTAGGGGCGGGTCAACGTATAGGGGACCGCCGTGTAGCACCTCTTGGTCAGCTGGGGTAAGTTGCCCACCCCGAAGGTGAAAGAATCTTCGGAAGTAGAAAACGGGTGGTTGGCGGAAGAGCGGGCTTCGCATGCGCGACCACCAGACGCGATAGGGGCCAGTTGCGTCCGTGGAGGCCTGCAGGTTAGGGTAGCAATCTTCGTTGTGTATGATGAGAGGCTGCAGGCGTGAATTGTCACTGGCGCTTGAGGGTCTTTTGGACTTTCGGCTGTTCCTCCACGCTGAGAAAAGATTCAGACTTCTCAGCGGCGGATAGGGCAAGGTTTGAATAAGACCAAACTGCCGTGCAAAGAAGTGAGGCGCGTAGAGCTCATGGCTCGGATAGCCTTTCTCACTACAGAGGAGTGGCAGGTCCGCCATGGAGACGCAATGGATGAAAATCCCTCGGCCTTTAGCTGCCTGAAGACTGTTAGGGAGAAAGCCTCGGGCTAGTCCGCGGGGATACTTCACGTGGATCAGCTGCTGTGCCTCTGTAAAAAATTCCCGAGCGGATGTGTTGAAAAAGATGTCGAGGCAGATGGCATAGCTGAGTTCGGGATCAGCGGCACAGCCGGCATACTCTTGCCCCACAACTTGGTCAGGCCTAGGAGCTCGCTTCGTGGCCGGAGAAAGTTGGGGAAAGTACATCTGGCACCAGATATCCAAGATCCAGAGCGGACCAGATTGTGCACAATTCATGGGCACGGCGGATATCTGGTGCAGACAGCGGTAGAGGTGTGCTAGAACGCATTGGGCAAGACCAATCTCTTGGCCGGAATAGATCACCTCCGCCATACGGTGGTAGTGCTTGGTCATTTTGTTGGTGGTGGAGCAGAACACGAATTTGTTGAGCCAAAAGGACAGAAAGGCTATCCCGCTGAGCCTGTCGTCACCCATCTGGGAGGTTTCCTTCCTCCACTTTTCAAACCCACTGGGCTCGAATCCCCAAACAAGGCTAGAGGGAGATGTCCTTTCGGGGTAGTAGCCCTCGTCGAAGGCTACAGAGCCGAGAGGGAACCCGAAGCCGGCGTAGAGGTCTAGCAGGGTCACGGAGGCGTGACCGAATTGGAACTCGAAGGCATTAACCGTGGGGTTCCAAAGGCTGATCAGCGGAACTAGGGCGCACCTGTTGCCTCCTTTTGGGCTGAGGCTGAAGCAAAGCTGGATTGCATCAGCGACCCCGGCTTTCTTCCAAATTGCCCCGTCGAGAGGAAGCCGTTCTTCATACCAGGTGGTCATGTAGGGCCTAACCAGAGGCCAGGCGGAGTGGTTTACGGTGCATTGATGAGCGTCTTTTTGAAAATTTGGGCACTCCGCCGGTTCTTCAGAGCGGAAGAGCGCCGGCAGCGGGCGCGCCGGGCTGTCGAGCATCTGGTGGGCTCCGTTGTTATCATCAGGATGATAGGCCACCACGAAGGGACCTAGGGTAGCACATTCCTCATGGGGAAGGCTAAGATGGGTCCGGTTCTCCTCTGCTTCAGAACATTTGAGGAGGGGGAGAAGTTGAGTCTGGGCTTGTTCCGCCAGGGGATAGCGGATATCAAAGTTCTTTTTGGGAGCCATCAGTCTCAGATCGGGGTTTCTTCTGATTTCGGGCCAGGAAAGAGGAAAGCAAGGTGGTACGAAGGAGAAACCGAGGGGTCTCTGTTGGAATTTATAGGAATCCGAAAGGGGTTCTTGTTTCGTGAGGCGCTGGGTTTCGCAGCAACCAAGGGTTTTAGGTGAACAGTGTTACCGTTTCGAATTGGGGAATCGTGATTGGCGAGGAAACCGCGCAACAGTCCAGTTATTTATTTAATGGCGATTGAGGTTCAGTCTCTCTTCTATCTCGCTATACCTCAATATCGGAGACTGGGGGGCAATGTTTGGACCACAATTGAATTTATTTCAATTGGGCTTCCGCCCCAAGGCCCAATAGGGGTTTTGATCAGATTCAAACCCTTGGAAATCGGGCTTTCCCGCTTCAACCAAAGAGGTTGAGTTCGAGGGAGAACGTGGTTGCTTCCTAATCCGATTGGGGTTGTTTCGTAACGATCCATCAGTGAAAATATTTGTTAAGATTGAGAAGCAATGTAGCAATGATTTCACTACCTACGCTGGGCTATCAATCACTAACAACTATAAGCCACGCTGCACCATGCTTTAGGGAGGTTGTTAGAGGAACCGGCCATACTGCACAATGATGAGTGATGAACAGTAACAGCAGCATAACAAGCAAGGTCAAGACGTGTTGCTCCGATCTTCGAAGCTTCAATACCAACTATACCTCTGATAATATCTTCGCTGATTTGATGGGAAGCAGGGTAGGGGAGGACATTCCTAATGAATCTCAAGGATCCGCCAGGCTGGAGTTGACAGCCCTAGGGGTCCTTGAGTCATATAAATATGAATCTGCCGGCATCTAGGAAAAGGTTCTCAACCAAAAACAAACAACCACAAGTTCTAGCGCAACGCTAACTTGCCAAAGCCTCTCCGGAGCAACTCACGCAACCCGCCTCCGCCCCACGATCGATCTAATCTCGTGCTTGTGCCGAGCGCTTTGCTGGGTCTACTCACGCAACTCGCCTCCGCCCTACGACGGATTCAACCTCGTACTTGCGCCGAGCATTTGCTGAGCCTCACGCAACCCTCCTCCGCCCTCTTACGATCGATCTAATCTCGTACTTGCGCCGAGCATTTGCTGAGCCTCACGCAACCCTCCTCCGCCCTCCTACGATTGATCCGCTCTCGTACTTGTGCCGAGCGTTTGCTGAGTCTATCGAGTCAGTCCGCCACCCCCGGTGGCAATCGAGTCTGTCAGTCCGCTACCCCTGGTGGCAATCGAGTCGTCACTCCGGTGACACACCCGTGGTCTTGGAACAGCTCTGCTTTGCTTCTCCGGATCAGAGTAAGATCCTCAATCCTCAAGGGGTTGGGAAGAAAATCCTGGTAGAGAGTTCTATTCAGGTCTTGTTCGAGCCCTGTACGCCGGCTTAGTCAGCGCCCGCGTAACAGTCGCTTGACCAGGAAGTCAGAGTCGAATTGGGAGCAGACGAAGCGACTCGCTCAGGGGGTCGCGCGCAATCGAGTGGCACCGCTCCAAGGGTGCTGGCACGCCTAAGCACAACACAGAGACACAGCAACCAACCACAAACCAACCGCCGTGCTGACTGTTCGCCGGGTGCGGAACCCGCCACGAACAGGTTCAACCTTCAGCCCCAACTCCATCGTCGTCGCTCTCCTCTCTGGCTTCTTTTTTCTTTTCTTCGGATAAAAATCCCTTCTCTCAGGTTAGTTTTTGTTTACAATACATATAGACTGAATTTCTACATTAATAACATCTGGGCCGGGGCCCTTTAATTTATATTTCTTTCTTCTTTTCTATCTTTCATGAGCGGTTTTGTTAAAACGGAGTACCATTTTTATTCAGTACTCTTATTATTCATATATGGTGGAATTACCTCAAGAGAAGTATATTAATGAACTCCCCAGCCCTGTCAGTGATATCTGGATCCTTTGTCCATGTAAGTTGTAACCCTCAGCCTGGTGACCATAATTTGAAAAACTATTAGGAAATCTAAACTCTAATTTTGGCTGATACCATATCCTTCAAGAATTCATATGAGCAAAGCTTCAAGCTTCCTCGTCATATTCCCCTCTGAAACCTTATGGTCTATTGACTGGACAATAACTGCGTGCAGGATGTACGTACGTTTGCAACAAAGCATCTGTTCATAATCTCTATAAAACATGATTCCGAACTCAAGTGATGAAATCCCCAAAGAAATAGTAGAAAAGATTAAAACTAAATCCTAACAATGCTAAATATTTTCACAAATTGAACACAAGAGTTTTGTTCCAAAACCATATTCAACGTGCCATAAATTCCATGTTTTGCTAAAACTGATTCTACATTCGGCGAGATTTTTTTTCAATTTTGGTATGTATATGAGTCTGAAGGACTACGTGAAAGAGAGCCGAGGGCCAGTGTTTTCCAACTCCATGGACTCGCCGTACTCCATCGTCAGTTGCTCAGGGGAAATAGGTGCGCTTCTGCTCTAATGGACCGTATGTTTTTATTTTTACTTCTTCTTTTTAATATCTCAATAGTTGATTACACATCGGACCCCTAAAGCCCTAAAACGGCGCTGTTTCTTTGCCAAGTGACATATTCCTAATGTGCTCGGGAAATCTTCAGTAAAGTCCTAGACTTTGGGCCCAATCCATATTTAACATTTTATCCCCATACAATCCCCTATTTATTAGGGATTTAGGGTAGTATAACGTGTCTGCGTATTAATTTCAAACCCAAACTAAACTGTAAACTGACGACGGAGATCTGCGCCGGTCAGAAATCGGAACGTACAGCTGTGCCCTAACTCCGACCAGACGGGCGGTACCTCCTTCACCGAGTCATTCTCCAAGTTCCATAGTGAGTCGTAGTAATTTGACTAAAGAAATGGTTACTTGTTTTAAACTATTCAAGTTCTAATTAGTAAATTGTTTTGTGCAGTACCAAATTTGAAAGATGCTTGGCAAGGTGGAATCGGCTTTACACGAGCATGGAATTTCTTACACCCTCAATCTGGTACATATGTAAGCTAAACGTAACAACCTCGTGCCCTTAAAATTATGATCAGGATGAGCTTTACATGACTGTCTCAACAACTCCAAGGACCAAAGATCCAGATATCACTCACAGGGCTAGGGAGATTATTGTATTACTGTCAAAAACTACAGTTCCAGCATATGTGGTAAGTTCACACATCCTCTATTCTATAATTAGGTTTCCATTTTCGTTTTGCTTAGTGTAATTCTATTGAGCTCTAAGGCAATAGCGTGTGTCATGTTTATGATTACGAGCATTTGTTTTACAGTGTGATTCTTGTCTAAAGTTCAGCTTTCTTCGATTGTTGTAACATATCAAGTCATGGGATTGTAGTATAAAGAACCAAATGTTGCAAATAATGCGAGTTATGTCAATGGGTTGCTCTTTTATTCAACAGCAAACTGCGCACTCTTCCTTTTTCGGATTCGAGTTCATAACCTTTTGATTTCAGGTGATCGATATACTGAATGGCCAAATGCATCATGACTACATCAAACCTGGGTATCAAGAAGGTGGGCTTGCCGCCATACATGAGATCAAGGAGGTGATTGATATATTATTTCATTCTTCTTAGCTGCTGTCTTTCCAATCTCTTGTTCGATCGACTTAATAAACACGTTACATTCAAGCCTTTCCTTTTAGTCGTGCATTCGTGATGCATTAAGATCATTGTAATTAGTTTGGTATCAAAAAAGGTTTAGAGTTGAGTTATGGTTTAGTGAGAAACAGGTTAGTATGGGAATAATAATATGAGCCTTAACAGAAGTGATCTGCTGCATAGCTGCTCCATTAAGTTCAGAGCTATGCTGCATGACTTCCCTTTTTTCTCTTTGTCATAGAAGCTCAGATTTAAAGAAAAGCTCCATATTCATCTCGTCTAATCACTACTCTTAAGATATTGTCAACTAGAACAAAATCATAATGTCAAATAAAAACCTTCATATAGAAATTATAAAACTCTTAACTCATTTTCTACATGTCTTTCAATCACACAATAACAACCCTTCACATGCATTGGAATCCCCTACATTAGATCAATCCAGAAACATATCTGCTGTTAATAGATTCATGTTTGACCTTATTGTTAGTTTAAACTAACATTGACTAATTAGGCTACAATTTTACAACAATCCCAGAAATACCAGGTTCACATCATCAAAGCTCGAAGCTTTTGTTCCACATTTTTTACATCTTTCACCATGGTTAAGCGGCTGACAACAGGACTCACATTTTCAACAAAACACCTTTCAACGATCATTCTGACCACCTTGATGATCCCAAGTGAAGTTCCTGCAGCAGTCACAGTGTTTCCCTGTTCATTTGTTCATTTACAAGCAAATGTTAAAAATCTTTAAATTATATAGGTGTGAGGTGTGAGGTGTGAGGGGTGAGGGGTGAAGACAAGAGAAATAAGTGCAGAATCAATATCAGAATTGCAAAGAAATTGTAAGCCTTACATTATCATATATATATGAACATTCATCAGGTATGCAACGTCCTGCATCCAAATTATGTTGTTTAGCAGAAAGAATTAACCTGGTAAGTTATGCCTAATAGAATGTGCATATAAAGATATGCCTATTTATCTTTTCATTTTTTATTCTTTTTCCATTTGAAGACAAAAGATAGAACTTCATTACCTTCAAGTTGCCAAACAATCCGGTCTTCCGTTTAAGAAATCGCTCCTGAAAGGGGGACAAAAAAACAGAGTCTAGACTGAATGAGAGCTTTTCTCTACATCTCCAGCTTCTATAATGATGAGAAGAAGTGTAGTTATGCAGCAGGGCTCCTATTAATCCCATACTAACCTGTTTCTTACTAAACCATAACTCTAAACCTTTTCAATCACAAAATTATAATTATCTAAATTAAAATACATCACGAATGCATGACTAAATGAAAGGATTCAATGTTACTAACTCATAATTAGAGTTAACATAAGGGTTAATAACTCATAATTAGAATTAACAAAAGGGTGTAAGAAATTCCATGCTCTTGCAAACCCGCTTGCAACTCTGGCAGAGGAGCATCAGTCAATTTCGGAACTGCATCAAGAAATAATTTACACTTAGAGACCTCCTCAATCGGGTCTTAAAAGGAGAAAGAGAGAAGAGTTGAAACCATAAATCGGTGACTTGACTCACTGTGGAATCGGGAGAATGACTCAGTGAAGGAGGTGACTTCAGTTTGATCGGAAACCTCCGATCTCTCTCACTCTCTCTCTCTCGCACTTAGCAGTCTCGCTGGTGAGGGGGGATTTATATACGTCTGTTTAGTCGATTATAGATTGGGCCTCTTTTTATTTTGACTTGGTGAAGGATTTTATACCAAAATGTAGTGAGTTTTAATATGCATTGAGGTAGTAGTAACCTGCATATTGCACTTGACAACATCAAATAAAGTGAATTTTATAACTTGTATATGAAGGTTTTTATTTGATAAAGAATATAATTCACTGGGGAAAGCAAACCAAGAGTACTGAACATATTGTTCTTACATCTCCCTTACATAGAAGAGCACCTAGAGCTATTGATGCTAATGGAGGGAGCCAAATCCCAGTTGCATTACTGTACTTAGTAAGCCTCTGATATCTACAGACTAGCATGTATCACGCACTATTCACTAAAACCTTCACTGCCTTCTCGCACCATATGCCAAGTCCCAGCTTCTAGGACAAAATCAAAGCTCCGGAGGAAAATGAGCTCCCCCAACCTCAGAAGTGAGTGACTCAGCTTTGCACATAATCCATAATTCACTGTCTTCTCTTCTTCTGACCAATTGATATGTTAATTTTGCAAAATTAAGCTAGTAACAAAAACTAAACAATGACTACGTGTAGTATAGGCTGTATAGATAGTTTGCAATTCGATCCTTGAAGTAAAAAAATGCGGTTTGACATCCATCAGCTTCGGATTCAAGCATTGGCGAGCTCAGTTGGAGCAGGAGCAGGAGCAGCGCCGCCAGTAGTTGGACTGAAAAAAAGACCAATTATGTTCCATAAGTATGAAGTCTCTAAAGCATAGCATTTGAATAAAACAGAAGAGACAAGGCACAAAAATGAAGGATATCCAAAACTTACACTCCCATGAAAACCTTGAAGGCATCATAGATACCCCATTGAGCGCTAGTAAGGGTTCCGACCATGACTATACGAAGAGGAAGACCCCGGGTGAAAAGACCCAATACTCCTAGATTCTTCACAGCCTGCAACACACATTAATATTGGCACATTAACAAAAGAAGACCAAGTGTTAACTATGATGAGTCTACTTCATGCTTATTTGAGCATATATTGAGTAACTTGACTCACATCACTAACAGTTGCCCCCTTGGCATTGTTGAGGAAAGACACCAAGTTATCAGCCGGGTGTGAAACAACAGCACAAAACACACCAGCCACATATCCACTCCCAAAGCTCACTCCAAGCTGCAAGGGTGTGCTGCACTCCTGTTTTGGCTTTGGGATCAAATGTTTGTACGAGAGTTCTACAAATGTCTCGAAAGTTGCAAATTTCATCATTGTATCTGTACAAAACCACCAAGTAATTGTTATTCACAATAACTGATGATTCAAGAGATAATGAATCTTAATAGGAACAAACATGTTATGTTGTGAGATTGTGACGGATAACATAACATGTCACATAAAAAAGAATAACTTACAAGGAATTTGGCGTCCCCAAAGAGGAACAATCCCTTTGTACAACCTGTAAGACAATCAAAACACTAATCATCACATGAGTTCTTACATTCCACATATTACTACATACAACTAGTTTGTACCAAATTTGACTCATACCCGAGAGCGCCTTCCGATCTGATAAACTTTGGTAGGCCATCTGCCAAACCTCTGGCGAACCCCGGCTGAGTCTGGACTCGCACTTTGACAGCTTCCATAGGACAGAGGAAAACATCAGCAAAGACTTCAGCAGATGCAGAACCAGCAAGATAGATCAAGGTCTTGTACTGGGCTGCATACTCAGGTCCTGCAACGTCTGCATAGTACTTCTTAAAGAACTCGTAGAGTCCGTACTTTCCGGCACCCTGAGCACTGTAACCAATCAAAGTGGGCGCCCAACCCCTAAAGAAACCTCTTATTCCTTGTTCCTTGAACAGAACTCCAAATCCAGAGGTGATGCTCTTGTACTTTGCTGGGTCAATCTAAAGTATATGGTCATCACAAGTTAACCCTTTTGAATTTGCTCACTAAATGATACATTTATTTTAGGAAATATAACAATAGAATTTTCCAGAAAAGTTGGATCCACAGTAGCTACTTATATATCAAGAACTATTTTGATAACTCATTAGCTGATCGATCAGCCTAATTAACATGACTGGTACAAGAAAAGAGGAGGAGGTATTAAGGTATAGTACATACCTGCATGTTACACTTAACAACATCAAAAGGAGTGACAGCCGTGTGGGTCGGTCCGGTGGCCAACATCCCTCCGACTGTACACGCGGCAAAGTATGCCGGCGAGTACATCTCTATTGACTCTTTAGGTGACTGAATCACCACCCTCTTCGACGAGGGCGAGGAAATAAACGGTGACGACCCATGAATAGTCCCGCTTTCATGTGTCACAGCATCCAAATCAACCGATCTTTTCGACAAAAATGAAGAAGAAGACGAAGAAGAAGAGTAGAGGAAGCTCGGAATGAGAGACCGGCGAGAACTAGTGAAGCTTTCTGCCATCGTTTCTCCTTCAATGTCTGAAAAACGAGACAAGAGATCCAAGGTTTTCTTGTGACTGTGTTATGTATTGTCCCAAACTTTTGCAATTGCGTGTCTCTTTATAATCACAAATTAGAACAAAAGCCATCGCTTGACGCAGTTGACCATAGACTAGTCTCTCAAATAATCAAATGTTGAAAACCTTGTCAAAGACTACTCAAACTTTGATAATTCAGGGAGATATTTCTTCCAGAACACTTTTCCTTTGCTCAGAACCTTCTTTCGACGACATGTCGTTTTTTGCGTTTCTCGTCCCAATTGGCAACTTGGTATAGCAGGACCCACGAGATTGTGGGAATCTCTGCCAGGTAAGTAGAAGATAGGGCTCTGTTCCAATAGAAGAGTTTTGCCTACCATATCTGTGTTTTGAGATTACTCTGTTCTTGTGCTTAGCTTAACTTCCCACATCTTCGAGCTTCAGCAATGGCTTCTCTTTCACCTACCAGTCTCTGCAGCTTCCAATCTTTGCAAAGCCTGGCAATCAAGACTAACCAGGTACTAAGAAGTATATAGTTTACCTTATTTCACTAATTTCATTTTCATTTTCATGACATTTTTATGACCAAGCCTGTGCTACGTACTCTTTGCAGACAACAAGGATAAGTTTGGTATCTACTGGATGGGGGAAGAGTGGCTTCACTTCTTTGAGAACTTCTCGTTTTCGCATCTGTTCTGCTGTGAGTTCAAATTCAACTATGTACATTGTTTGATGAAGAGGGTTCTCTTAATAAGTATTTATTTGAATAAAACATATAGGCCAAACCGGAGACGGTACAAAAGGTGGTCGAGATTGTGAGGAAGCAACTGGCTTTGCCGGCGGAGTCCGAGGTCACACCGGACTCCAAGTTCTCAACACTCGGTGCTGATTCTCTTGACACTGTAAGTAGTATTGTTCAGATTTCGTTTATGACCACATTGAGTATATAGATATGGTTTTGCATTGTGATGTATAAATGTGATGAGGGTTTGGATGAGAGAAGTTACTATTATGGTCATGAAACAGGTGGAGATAGTGATGGGTTTGGAGGAAGAGTTTGACATCAACGTTGAAGAGGATAACTCTCAGAACATTACCACGGTTCAAGAAGCGGCTGATTTGATAGAGCAGCTCATTGAGAAGAAAACGCAGGCTTGATTATTAGCAGCCTAACTAGAAGAAATTGATGAGTTTGTTTTAAGTTTCTTGAGTTATTATGAGCGAGGAAGAGGAAATGTGCTATTTATTTTGTTGATTTTAATTGATTTGCAGTATAAGAAGGATTTAAATTCCTTGTTTTTATTTCTTGAAGTTGCCTGGTTTCTTTTTCTGTGGGTGTTAATTGTTGCCATAATGGTATATGTTAATAGTCTAGCTTTGTGTCTGTTCTAGTCTCCAATGTTCATGCAAAAGGTAAATTTCGAAGTTTCCGACATCTTATTTGAGCAAAAAAGTTAGAAGTACGTTTTGATACTACATACGTAAGATTACAAAAGTTGACATTCTCGAGTTATTTTAGAAAATATAAAACACATGAAGCGTGTAACAAGACAATATTGTCAAAATATACGAATAAAATTAGGGTTATAAACCCTTAAAAAAAAAAAAAAAAAAAACTTGGAATTGATGTTCTCACATCCTCCTTCTAGAATTGGTTACATTTTTACAAATAGTGTCATCTATAAACTCAATTCTTAGGATTTCACCAATTTTCAATAATAAAATACATGTAACAAAGTTAAACACTAGAACTTCTACTAATATATTTTAATGAAAGTCCCGTCTCGAAAGTGTTCAAAAGGGAAGATACCGGTTTAATGTAGTGAGTAATCTCGATCATAGCATAGTAGTACATAATGACAATACATCAATCATCCAAGAAAATGGCACATACATAATCATGTTATTTCATAATCTTGTAAATAACGTTCCTATATATCTTTAAATTTGTGTTAACATTATTCTTGAAATTAATATTATTGCATATCATGACTCAAATTTTCCCGTGATGTTTGTCTTTCCTTTGGTGCATCAAGAATTCAAGATGACTTTGTCCAAAGATTTGCTTTTAAGACGTTACCCCAAAAATGCCTCCTCCAACATCAAAACGTCGACGTCTCATTGACCCCGTCCTCACATTCTCTCGTTGTCGAGAAAAGTCTACGTGCCCAAACGGAAAACCAACCCAACAATTAAAAACACACGTCCTCGGCCGCCAGTTCCGGCCATCTCAATTAACACGTCACCACTCTCCGCTTCCCGCGAAACGTGCTTCAACGTCCATCCCACGCAAAACGCCACCGTTTCACTCCAATATTTCCACGCAAAACCCGTCTTTGACCCTCACCTGAATACCCCCTCCCGTTTTTTTTTTTTTTTCTCTCTCTCTCTTTCTCTCAGTCCACCCCTCCCTATATTTCCTTCGATAAAATCTAGCCCTCACTACAAGTCACACTGAGAAAATCCAGAAGCATCTATACAGCTACATAATCTAACGCAATATGGATCGGAGGAGGCCCGCGAGTCCAGTCTACGCGCGCCAGTGGAGCGGAGGCTCCAGCAGCCCCGGCTCATCTCCGGCGATGTCTCCTGCGCATCCTCAGTCGCGCCTCAATCCTTCCGCCACCGGATTCTCCACCGTCAAAAGGAACCAGAACTTCGCCGCTAAAGCCGCCGCGCAACGGCTGGCGCAGGTTATGGCGTCGCAGACCACCGCCGATGAAGACGACGACGACGACGACGACGACGATGATCTCGGTTTCCGATTCCCTGCTCAGCGACCTCATGCAGCGTCGTCTTATCCCAGCAATGGCGCCAATAACGGCGGGAGCGGTCTTCCGGCGATTTCGACGACTCGGCCTACTAGATCTCCGTCGCCGGTGGTAATTTCCGAGCCTTTTTTAGATTACGATGCTACTTTTGAATCTGATATAGCTTTCAGAGCATTTGTTTTGTTCTGGTGTTTATGTTGAGATCTGAATAATAGCTACACTGAATTATGAGCATGATTTTGGAGCTCTGATTAGAATTAAGCTTCTTTGTGTATGTAGAGATTATTGGAGTGTTCTTATATGCTATGATTTTGATTCTTGTGATAGTGCAATAATGTATTGTTAATTTTATGAATTCGGTTGTGGCTACATTATGGCTAATTGTGATTCTTGTATTGTAATTAGTTTCCTCGGAACTTTGTAGAGCATACTACTTCAGTTCGTTCGGCATCGACTGGAAGACCCTCAGTCTCGGTTCGTGCAGGGACTGTAGTGCCAGTCAGCAAGACCTCTATTAGGACTCCGGCAGCCATACCTCCAATTGATCCTCCTTCAAATAGAAACAAAGATAAGAGGTAAGTACCAACAAATGTCTCTCGGGGTTAAGTTGTTCTAGCTGGTTGATGTTTTTGATTTTTATGTAGCTCTTCCTATATAAAATACGTTATTGGCACAGGTTTACTCGGGACATTGGACAGCTCAACTCACAAGCCCCAGGAGATGAGCGCGAAGTTGCTACTCTACGTGATGAGGTATGCTACTGTGAGCCATCAATTTCTGTTCAGAACAACACTTGAAATTATGCTGAACTTTCAAGGATGCACTTAGATAGTCACTGCCATCTTAGATTTGGTATATTCTGAAAGGTTTAGATTTCGAAGCAATTTATGAAACTAACATATACTGTAATTGCAGCTTGATATGGTACAAGAAGAAAATGAGAATATTCTTGACAAGGTGTGCCCTTCTTGCAAACCCCCTAAGTGTAAATAATTGAAATCTAAAATGCGTCACACTTATGCCTGAGTATTTGGTACAGCTCCGAAGCACTGAAGAAAGGTGTGAACAAGCAGAAGCCAGAGCCAAGGAGCTTGAGAAACAGGTATGATGTTTCTATATTTATTTTATATATTCTTAGTATGCAAACTAAGTGATCCAAATGAGTTTAAGGCTGATACCTTTGTCATACTTGACACTTTAGGTAGCTGTTATTATATGTCTGGTTGTGAAGTTTATTTTCAGTAAAGATGACTTCAATCAGAGTTAATATCAAATGCTTATTTTCTTTGCATCTACAATCTACTTATGACCATTGAGCTCAAATTTTAAATAACGAAGCTGTGCTACTTCTTTAGCTATCTTCATACTCAATTCTTCTTTCACAGATTGCAACACTAGGTGAAGGTGTAACTCTGGAAGCCAGAATGTTGAGCAGGTAAAATAGAGTTGTTTTGTATCTGTACTGTCTTATTTGATGTCTTAGTTCTGATTATTTGAATGATTCACCTGCAGGAAGGAGGAGAGGTTGCGTCAAAAACTGGTAATTAGGGAGATTAAAATAGGTTTGGAATAGATGCATTGAGCTCCTTCAGTGGTTTTTCTTAGACAACAAAGCATTTATTTCACAGGCTGCTCTAGACGCTGCAAGACAAAATGAGGATGGGAAAGATAAGGAAATTGCCACTCTTCAATCAGAAGTTGAGGTAATTGCTTTTGATCTCAGTGAAGTTAATCTGTGATATATTCAAGAGTTGATTCTTATATTTACTTTTTTATATTCAGAACCTAAAAGACAGTGCTGAAGCAGCAGTGGAAAAGCTCCGGGAAGCAGAATCTGAAGCAAACAATCTTCGCTCAAAGACACAACGAATGATTTTAACTCAAGAAGAGATGGTTTGTTTTCTAGACTCAAGTGAGATTTTTGTTTAGCTGTTCCCGATTGTAAGTTACAAGTTGCATCTTTCTTGTAGGAGGAAGTTGTTCTGAAGAGATGTTGGCTTTCTCGCTACTGGGGTTTAGCTGTGCAGCATGGTATTCATTTTTACCATCTTCTTCTATAAACAGCATAAACCACATACTTAAAACTGATATATCTGCTTGATGTAGCCATTTTTTTGATTTGGTAGTTCCCAACATGTTTTTACTCGTTTGAAGATGATTACTTTCAGTCTTAGCTGTGGAAAAGAGTACAGAACTGTGTATTTTAAAACTGTGTATTTAGGTATGTGTAGATATGAAATTTCTTCCTACTAACATTTTACTGTATATTCTGTTTGCTTTATTTCTTTCTAGGCATATGTGCGAATATAGCAGAATCAAAGCATGAGCATTGGTCATCTTTAGCTCCTCTTCCGTATGAAGTCATCATTTCTGCTGGACAAAAGGCTAAGGACGAATCTTGGGAAAAAAGTTAGTACTTCCATTCATTATGTCAAAAAAATGTTTTCTTATAACTTTCATCTGATTTTGTTTTTCTCATCTTGCAGGTGGTGATGATCCAGATAGAAGTAATTTAGGTCGTGATTTGAGTGACCTCACTGGGGAAGGAAATATTGAGAGTATGCTTTCTGTGGAAATGGGGTTGAGGGAATTAGCATCTCTTAAGGTCTTTTCCTAACTCGACAGTTTATACTGACGCTATATTCATTAGTGATGGAAAATTATTAAAAAATGGGAGGGATAAAGAGGGTTGGGGACCATTCGTTGAGTTGGGCAACACACTCATGTCCTAGAAGATTTTTTTTTTTCCTAATTTTATCTTGTTCTGTGCATGTATTTAATAGTTTATAAAACCAGACAAATCCTCCAATTCATCTAAAAGTGGAGGATTGAAATAGCTGAAAAAGAGGGATGTTTATACACTTAATTCCTTCTCTCTTCCAATTTTTTAACACCAAATGAGTTGTGAAGTCTACTTTCTACCGCCCACACTTCCCTTTTTCCCCACAGTTATACACACCTTTTAGGTTTCTATATTTAAAACAAATCATCGTTCATGGATCAATAAGTGTTGAGTATAGGTACATAATACATACATGACAGACCACTCCATAATATGGATTTGAATCTGCTTTGACATGTATTGGTCGAAAATATAAAGTTTATGATATTTTTTTTTCTTGGGTACTTCTAATCTATTATATCACTGTTTTGTTTAGGTTGAGGATGCTGTCGCACTTGCATTGGCCCGACATAGACGTCCAGATTCTATTCGGCAGTCAGCTTTTGGTACGTTTTATTCCTATCTCGTGTTTGGTCACCATTACGGTTCCATTGCTGTCTGTTTAATGTGAATCTATAAACTATCTTCCTTCTTCATATGATGTCCTGAAGATGTTACGTAGAAAATGGATGGTGTAAAGCTTACTTGAAATTTCCAAATTATAGACAATGTAATACTTTCCTGAAATTGTTATTAATCAGTCCTAATCTGATTATAACATCTTGAATGGCTCATATGTTGTGTCGCCAGACATCTTGCTTTCATATTCTTTTATTTGGTCTGATAAACTCATGTTTGATAACGTACAGATATCTAAAATTTCTGCATTTTTCTTTTTAAATTTTGGATAAGAGAATGTATTTTAGAATGGTGCTTACTTATTCTTTTGTTTGTAATTCAGATTCAAAATCAACCGGTGATCCCAAGTTTATGGAGGCATTTGGTAAGAATGATATACTTGGATCTGTCATAGAATATATCTTGATTTCTGTCAGATATGCCAAGATGATGAACTCACACATAATACATAACCTACAAAAAAGACTCTTGTTGGATTATTTACAACACTTCCTTTCAGAACTACTTATCTCGTAACATATGTATGATATTACCCATTTATATTTTTTTTGGGGGGGGGGGGGGGGGGCGGGGGGGCTGGTGGGCTTAGGTAAAGGCAATAGAGTGAATAGTGAAGTTGAGTTTTGTCATAATTTGCACGGGGCCTTATTCTTTGTTTTGGAATAGGACACATCATAGGGTATTATTTTTTTCTTTTAAAAGATAATAATGATTTAATAATATTAAATTTAAATAAGATAATCCTGACCCAAAGTGATGTCATTGTGTATGGCCGGCTATTTAGGACTCAAGTGGGTTTTGTTCCAAAAGCTTTTTGAAGTATGCTTCAAGTTAATTTCATGTTATAGGCTCACCAATTGTTTGCACAGCAAGTTTGTTGATGGATTCAGTGTGGTATTACTATTTACTTTGTCTTTTCTTCTTGCAGAACCTAGTGAAGAGGAGATTAATGATATTCGTTTTAAAGAGGTTAGTTTCTCTGCTATGAATATACAAAGCCTGATCCAACCCCTTTTTGGCGTGATCTCTATTTGTCTTTATGTAAAGAAGACAGTTTATTATGCAACTCGACATGTTTTCAACACCACTGATACGCGCAGGCTTGGCTGGCTTACTTTTGGAAAAGAGCTAAAGTACATTGTGTCGAAGACGATATAGCAGATGATAGGCTTCAGTTATGGATAAGCCGCATAAGCCGTAGCAGCGCACAGTCACCAACTTCACATGATTCTGTGGATGGTAAGCCACACTGTTACTGATGATCCAAGCTCAGTCATGCCTGAATATATGATCTAATATAATTCACCTGATGAGTAAACTCAAGTTCTGCACTAAAATCCAACAATGTAGAATTTTTTTTGTGGAAATGATAATAGGAATTCAGGAACAAAATGATTTAAAGAAACTGGTGTTTTCTAATTGGGAACTGTCATTTCCATTTTATTTATGTATACTGATCGTACAAACGGCAACTTGTGGCAGTGGAGGGAGGTTTGTTGGAGCTGAGGAAGCTGGGAATTGAAAAGCAACTCTGGGAAGCATCACGCAAGGAAATCGATCATCCCAACTCTGATATCTCTTATACTCACAATCACAAATCTTCTGCAGATTTTGACACCTCTTCATTATGATGGATGCTGCCTCGGACTTTTGTTTATACCAATTCTGTCTTTCAAATTTTCTATTTAATTTTCTTATTTTCTCTTTCCATATAATACCAAGTGTTTTCTTTTGGGGCCAATAACTGAGACGACTGTATTGCGGATGCAAGTCCAATTTTTTTTCCATGTAATTAATAGCTTCATAGATTTGGGAATCATATATGTCCGGTTTTTTTTATTTTATTTTTATTTTTTGAGAATATGTATATGTTCAGTTACCAGCAGTGGAATGAAAAATGTTGGGATACATTTCTTTACATAAGCAACTCTTCAAGCCAGTCTGCATCATAACCCTAAATTATGGAACATGAAAGAAAGTAGACAAATAGAAGGAATTCATAAGCACCTCTCCTTAATTTAAAGACAAACCTGCTTTAGTCTATGCCTCTAGTGAATTTCTGGATAGGTGGCACTCCCTATACATGCCCTTAAAAGAGGGTATTCAATTTTTTTTCCCCTTGAAGATATTATAACATAAAAGTTAATGAGCTTTTCTCCACTCGATGTAGAATATTTCCATCAAATGGGGATACCATAAAAAAGCCTTTGGAGCACTAATTAAAATAAACAAATGGAGCTTGTTGGTAAGTGAAAGAGAAAAGGGGAAGATTAGCTTTCATGGCAAGGTTCATATAAAGCCTATATAATCTTGGTTTTCCTGGTTTGACACATTTTCCGACTGTGGTACTGTTTAGGTAATCTCATATATTCTGAAAACAATGGCATTTTCATTGAGGAAATCATATCAAAGAATTCTTATATAAAGATATAGTCATAATGAGGATCAACCTCATTCATCATGAACTTCAGTAATGCTGGGTCCAGTTCTCTCTCTTTAAGAACCAAGAATCATGTAAGAAATTAAGAATCTATATATGTATAGTGACTCATAATAAAATTCAATTTCCCAAAACCAGCTTTTTTGCTGAAAATTCATTTACTAATCCATGAACTTCGACCTTTTATAGCTCGACAATGAGAACAAACCTACCATTCACTCCTCTTTTGCATTGTTCAAAGAAATTTGACTTCCAACTGAATATCGTAGGTCAAGTCGTTTTGCTTCCCTAATTTGCTCTTGCCTTGGTTTATTTGAAATAAACCGTCCAGTATCTTTTCTCAACCCCCCTATTGTGTTCACCAGAATAAAAAAAACTTAAAGGTAAAAGGTAAAAGGAGTGAAGTGGTTGGCAAGTTAAAATAAAAATCCGTGACTTGAGGCCATGGCCATCTTCCTCAGTGGTCATTGGATGACTTGAAAACTCAGTTGAAAGAAAATGGCTGGCACAGCAGAGAAGATGGAGGAGGCAGGTCAGGTCCCCATAGAAGCAATGACTAGTTGTTCTGAAGCTATGATGGGGAACATGTGGTGTCTCATGTGGACCTTCACTGAGAGCTGGTATTACTATACAGCTAAAACAATATGACAACTGAAGAAAGTGGGATGGTTACAGATCATTCTGTAAAAGGAAGCCTTTTTATAACAAAAAGGTCAAGGAGAACAAATTCATCCCCAGATGAATACATAAAGAAAAGGTTTAGGAGCTTTTGCTCAATCTCCACTCAAAAATTTGAGACTATTTTACTTAAGGCGCATGCTATATCCATCCTACATTGTTTGATTATACAGATGATCATATCCCTTCTTCAATTTTATTAACAGATTTTGTCAGTTAAATCCCATGCTTGTAATATGATAATGTAGCAGATTTTTGGTAAATTTCTTTAAGTGATGTTGGTATGAACTGGAAAACAAAGTGGGAGAGGCATATACTAAACAGTCGATCGATGAGGGAATGCTGGCAACTTTCTTCTCTCAACATAATGCAGTTTACACATATTCTTTCAGCCTTTTCATAATCTTCTGAGTTTCTAGTTGGTAATTATCATGTAGCTATATTCAAATATTCTTAGAATTAGAAACCAGATAAGGGTTTGTACTTGGAGATCATGAAAAGCTAAATCATTAATCCAGCCATTTTTTGGAAAACCAAAAAGGAACTGCAAAGTTGTTCTAAAAAGGAGAATATACAGAAATTAACAAGGCTTTTCTGGATAACTATTCTGAAAAATATGTAGTTTCACACATTTTCACAAGTGGAAACTTGGAAATTAATCTTGGGGAAAAGCCACTTTCCACGGATCTAAGTGTTACTTTAGTCAGAAGTGAAGAATATCCAGAAACAACAAAACTGAAATTTCTGAGAACACTAATCTAAAGCATTCAAGATTCCATCTATTTCTGATTTCAACTTCACAACAATCTTATAAGTGCTGCTGACTCACTCAGTAGCTGAGTCTCTCCCTAGTGATTGTGTCTCTTTCAACACCCCATTGATTTCAGGCCTGCAAGCCAAAAGCCACAACTGTAATCATAACATAAAAACAAAAGTCTTCACATTTATATTTTGCTCTCCACTTGGCTAAACTCAACTACCCCCCATCTCTCTCTCTCTCTCTCTCTCTCAGCCATGAAGACAATGGAAATGGCTCTACTGCTTGTGCTTCAGCTGTGCTTCATTTCCATGGAGGCTGTTGAGTCCACATCTCATCACTATGATCACAAGATAGTTAGGCTTCCAGGACAACCAAATGTGGCCTTTCAACATTTTTCAGGTTATATTTCTGTAGGTGATCATCAGAAGAACCACAAAGCTCTATTTTACTACTTTGTTGAAGCAGAAATAAACCCAGCTTCAAAGCCTTTGGTCCTCTGGTTAAATGGAGGTTTGTATAACTAAAGCTTCTGCTTTCTTCAGTGTAAGCTCACATTCACAATGTGCTTTCTTGATGGGTTATTTTATGTATCGTTTAGGTCCTGGTTGTTCTTCTCTTGGGGTAGGGGCTTTCTCTGAAAATGGACCTTTTAGACCAGATGGTCAGATCCTGGTTAGAAATGACTACAGCTGGAATAGAGGTAATGCTATCTATGGAGATGATATTGTATCTATATTCTTGCATAAATATGATAACTAATTTTTTTTTTTTTTAATAATAATTTTGATTCTGCAGAGGCTAATATGTTGTATTTAGAGACACCGATTGGTGTGGGATTCTCTTATTCTAGACAAAGTTCCAACTATGTGGCAGTGGATGATAAAGCAACAGGTACTTCTGTTCAAGTACAAATATTCATCCTTCAGTTCTTCTTCTGTTTACCACCTTTTGTTTTGTTCTTCCATGATTCAAACTGTTTCTATCTTAATATTTGAATGTTATGTCTGCATTTGACCTCTTAAGCCAAGGACAATCTTGTATTCTTACAACGCTGGTTCAAGAAGTTCCCTCAATATAAGCACACTGATTTGTTTCTAACTGGAGAAAGTTATGCAGGTAAACTCTCTCATGCATGCACTCTACAATAATTAGAACTGACATATTATCCTTAATTGTTTACTTAATTAGTAGCTGGTTCTTGATACCAGGTCACTACATCCCTCAACTTGCCAAGCTTATGCTTGAAGCTAACAGTAAAGAGAAGTTGTTCAATCTAAAAGGACTAGCTGTGAGTCGAAGTTCATGACTTATCAATATAAAGAAAGAACCAAACAATTCTCATTCTTCAGTAATTGGCAACTTACATATGAACTCTTTAACTATGTATGGATGCAGTTGGGTAACCCTGTGCTAGAATACGCCACCGACTTTAACTCAAGGGCTGAGTATTTCTGGTCTCATGGACTAATTTCAGACTCAACATACAGAATGTTCACTTCTGTTTGCAACTACTCACGCTACGTGAGCGAGTACTACAGAGACTCGGTTTCACCAGCTTGTTCAAGAGTTATGAGCCAAGTGAGCAGAGAAACCAGTAAGTTCGTGGACAAGTATGATGTCACTCTTGATGTCTGCATTTCATCTGTGCTCTCACAGTCAAAGGCTATAAGCCCCAATGTAAACCTTCTCGCACTGTTAACTATATATTGTGTCTGCTAGCTCTTACACTTCTAACTCTTCATATTAATGTGGCAGCAAATGACGGAGCGGGTTGATGTGTGTGTAGAAGACAAGATTGTGAACTACTTGAACCGAAAAGATGTGCAGAATGCTCTCCATGCTAAGCTTGTCGGAGTTCGAACATGGGATGTTTGCAGCAAGTAATTCGATTAATTTACTTGGTACTATATACACAGTTACATTTTCTTAGTTACGAAGTTAAAATCTTAATACTTTTTATTGTTTATATTGATATTAGCATTTTGGATTACCAAATGCTCAACCTGGAAATCCCTACGATATCACTAGTTGGATCGATTGTCAAGGCTGGAATTCCAGTTTTAGTATACAGGTAACTGTCATGGTAATATTAATCAAATTAACAGTGACATTATTGTCTATAGGCGTGACTGAAACAATTTCTATCTTCAGTGGTGATCAGGATTCTGTAATTCCATTGATGGGAAGCCGAAGCCTGGTCGACAGATTGGCAAGGGAGTTAGGACTAAATACCACTGTCCCTTATAGAGTTTGGTTTCAGGGAAAGCAGGTATTTTTCAATGCTTATTAATATTCTCATTGTAGGAATTAATTTGCCTTTTATTACTTGGACTAATTTGTAATCAATTGTGTACAGGTTGGTGGATGGACACAAGTTTATGGGAACATACTTTCATTTGCTACCATCAGAGGTGCCTCTCATGAAGCTCCATTCTCACAGCCTGAGAGATCACTCATGCTATTCAAGTCATTTCTTCAAGGCAGGCCTCTACCTCAAGTATTCTGATTCCCAAAATTATTTTGGTTTGCAAGTTAATCTGCAAGTCATATACATACATGACTGCTGAAGATCGAGATGTTCCAATTTGTTAGATGTACAGCACGACATTTTTGTTCATACTACATGTAAAAGGTGATAATAAAATTCTATTTTGTTCAAATCGTATTTCTTTTTAGTCAAAAGCCAAGTTTAGATTTGTGCCAGTACAATGAATTTTTTAATGAATTATATATTTAATTGATCTTATATCATTGTTAGAGTTACAACCCGCTTCATACTCTAGTTTTCATTTAACATGAATGATCTATTGAAAAAAAATTATACCTCGGACAACAATCTGCTAAATAATGCATAAAAAGTATGATTGCTGATTAACTTTGCATCAAGCTTTTGCACCTTATTAATCCGATCACTTAGTTTTAAAGGGTTCACCTTTTGATCGCTGCCCATGATGGCCAAATTTTGAGTCCTACTGGCGACTACTATGACCAAATTTCTTGTCCATAAATGGAGATGTGATGTAACGCAATTGCGAATGCATGCAAACATAATAACACAATATGCAATGTGCAAGACTTGACCAGCTATCAAATCACGTCGAACCTTGGCAATAGGACAGAAGTGTGACAATTTTGATTAGTAGATCAATGAATTCTTCTGAGAGATGAATAATTCGTTCCTTTTTCCAGCCAAAATAAAGACCAAAAGACCGTTGGAGATGAGGAAGAACAGTCGGTGGATCCAGGATATTTATAGGTTTCAGTGATACGATATTATAAACACAGAAAGTCACAGACCCCAACACTATAATAAACAACCCAAGATAATAATATATGCACTATGCTGACCAAAGCCGATGACTTAAAAGTGAAACTATGAAAGAGGGAAGTGTTCCTCATCATAGCATATAGCTTGAAGCAACAACAGCAACAGCAACAGCAACAGTATCAGCTACCAATTCCCAAAACGCCATCTGAATCTTAAGCAAGAGTTGCAGACCAAACCAGTACCACCTCCTCTAACATAAAGTGACTATTTAAATGTTGACAAGAGCAGAGCCCTGAAAAGGCGCCAACTTCACCAATTGGTTATGTAAAGCAAACTCCTTTTCCCAGTTTTTCTCTTCTCTCTCTCTCTCTCTCTCTCTCTCTCTCTCTCTCTATATATAAAACTCACTAAGGATTAAGGAGAGTGTTGCCCTGTCTCTCTCTCATTACATTTTCTAAAGAAAAACTAATCTCCCAAAAATAAACCATAATGGCAAAACCAGAGCAAAAGCAGGAGCTGCCTGCAATCATCAACCCTCTGCAGGTCCAGGTATTCCCCTCCACACCCTTCTTTTGTTTAAACCCAGATCATCAAAATCTTGTACCCTATTGCTTATTTTACATTGTGGTTCATTTCCTGTCAATTTTGGGATCTGGGTTTTTAGCACATTGCATAAAGTTGCAATCTTTTTTATTGGGATTGATTTGTTTAGAGATAAAACGAATTGGGTCATACTGAATTTGCAGGAAGACAAGGATTTGGATCCTGGATCTGACGACCTCGAGGCTCCTCTGCCTCTTACCGTCACTTCCCGGGTTAGTTACTTTTGAGTTATTTCAATTTGAATAGCTTCATTAGCTTGTGCCTTGAAGTAATGTTTGGGAGTAACTTAGTTTTAGAGAAACAATGTTTTGTTTGATGTATAATGTAGTTTGGGAATGTAGGTCTTGTATATGTTGGGTGACATTGCGTCAGGACCGGCCTTCAAGATCACTCAATGGCTGGAATTGGTCCGTAAACGCAGCTCCAAAAACCATGCCTCTGGCTTCCCTCACCGCCCGTTAAGGCTTGACACAATGCCTTCTTGGTTGCTATTAACTTTGTGTTATCTTGTGGTTATGAATATGTGCATTGAAATGTGGAACATAGTAGTCATCATTGTTGGGTTGGCATTCAGTGCAGGAGACTCTAGTGAGGAATGGAAAGGCCCTACGTCGCCTGAGCAAAGCCCAGAAGTCAATCTCTGGGAAAGACTTGGTAAAGCTGCTACATTGGACATTGAGTCAAGTTTTTTCTCATGGGATAAGCTTGCTTCTCTTCACCACACTGAACACAGTAGTAGCACTGATCAGTCTGAGGATGAAATGAACAGAGCGCTTGAGGTAAGCAGTCCCCTTCAATCACATATGGAACATCATTTTATGTTTATTGGTTTGAATTAAAGAAGTGTATCATTATTTTTTCTAAACTTGTCAGTGTTGCCTCATAGTCTCTCAGTTCTGTTGCATATAGGTGACCGTGAATTCGGGGGGAGTTGTTTTCTTTGCCCTTTTCAACCAGCCAGGAAGTGATGACAATTCTTATAAGGAAGCAGCAGCTTGTATAAAGATATCCTCGTCAAGGATGGCTACACAGTCTGAACGTCTAGGTTACGAATTTGCAAAGTGGCTTGGAGTTCGAACTCCACAGGTATTACCTTGTCAATCAGGCTATCCTATTATGTTTGTCATAATGCTTCTATCTTCTCTGCGTAATTACTGTGATTGTTCTCCTGAACCATTCTGTTGGACATTGCAGGCCAGAGTCATACATAATTGTAGTATGGAGTGGCTCCAGATGAAGGAAGCAGCAGAGAAAGCAAGAGAAGCAGCAATTTCTGAAGGAGACGAATGTGGGGAAATGACATGTTCGGAACTTTTGGAAGCTCTTGAACTTAGCCGATGCCTTATGCTCATGAGGTATAACCGTATAATTAAGCAACTTAGTTCAAAACACACACACACACACACACACACATATATAACTAAGCAATTTACTGAGTTGAGAAGATGGTACTTTGAGCTTGAAATGCTTTTGCTTTTGATCACCATCTAGTGTCAATTGAATTTATTCTACAGTATCCTTCTCTGAAAAATATGAGTGTATTCTACATAGGCTTATTTTCCATTGCATTAGTTTTCAGAAGTTCAATATAATTTGAGGAAGCATTCCTATAGTTCTCGAGTCTGTTAACTAGGATGCACTTGAGTAATTAGAGCCATGGTAAAAAAAATTGTGTTGATTGCTAGAATCATTATATACATTTTTAACATGTTCCTTGGGCTTTCTAGATCATGTTCTCTCCTCGAAGCATTCCTAAAGATTCATGAGTCTGTTACCTAGGATGCACGTGAGTAATCAGAGCCATGGTAAAAACTTTGTCTTGATTCCTAGGATCATTACATGTACATTAAGCATGTTCCTCGCGCTTTTTAGATCATGTTCTCTCTCATCCTCAGCCCTTGCCCCTCGCTGTATACTTGTGATACTGATTTAATGACAAAGCATGACATTCCATGTGCAGCATTCTAAAATGCTTTGCAGTGGATAACTGGATCTTTCATGTGGTGTTTTGAATATCAAATCTTTCATTTATGCAGCTATGTTCATGGATCTTCTTTACTTGAAAGCTCAAATGTATTTGAGGCGAAGGAAACTGCAGAAAAAACAGCAGCTTCTCTTGGTAGAATCTTGTTGTTGGACCTTGTCATCAGAAATGAAGATAGACTACCTTGCCGTAATCTCAGATGGCGTGGAAATTCTGCCAATCTATTGCTTGCAGACAAAATGGATTTTGGAAATATGGACAGATTGGAGGAAGCATTTGATTCGGCCATCAAGAGATACAAACCAAGAGTGATCAGAGCTCTTCAAAAGGATAGAAGGGCAACTTCAGTAGACATCAGATTACATAATGCAGGATTGGTAACACAAAAATCTGATCTTTCAGACATTATGGAGTCACCAAGATCCTCCAGTCAAATGAGCATAAAGAGTCAACTTTCAGATGATTTAATTTCTGATTTTCCAATTGTGGCTATTGATTCTGGCGTTCCTCGTCGACCACCTGCTGGAAAACGTGCAAATGACCAGGAAACTTATCCAAAGTTGGTTGAGTTACTACTGAACAATTCTGAATACTCCTCTAATCTGTTACATGAAATAACACTAGGGAAATTGGGACGTCCTCCATTACAAGATAATGATGCATCTGATACACAAGCCATGGACATGACTTCAGTTGTTAAAGAATTCCGCAGTGGGTTCAAACGTGCTCTTAGGGATCTACAGGGATTCCATATCTTCTTAATCACACTTCATCAAAAACTGGAGAATTTGATACGTATGTTTTTCAATATTATAGATAGAGTAGGGGAGTCTGATAAAGAGGATTTGGTAGTTACTGAGTCTCCGTCACTAGCTGCTGGAACTGGTAATATTTTTTCTACACCAAGTAAGGAGAGGCTTGTCAATGAGAACCAATCAGATTTTAGTGATTCAGAATCGCATAGAAGGTCATCAACTTCAGGACTTAAAGAAAGCTGTGACTGTAGCTCTCCCATGTCAAGGGAGAATTGGCACGGAAAGTTTTGGAAAGGGAGTGCAAGTTCAGATCCCCTCCGTAGTCTGCGTTTGACAGCAAAGCTCCGGGACTTCCATAAAAATGCCAAGGTTGGATATCTTTAAAGTTAGCTGTACTTTGTATCATACTGCCGACTATATCTAAAATTAGTTGGAAAGTATAATATTTATTGACTTCATCTGCTGAAATGATTAATAGTTGTTCATGGTTCAGGTATGCAGAGCTCACACACCCGATAATATCTTGGGTAGAAGTGTCTTCTGTCTAAATGAATAATAGATAATAGATAATAATATTTGTCAAGGGGAGTTGTATGTATGATTTCAGGGTTGCTTTCTTTTCATGTTAGTACACTGGATGATTTAGTTCCATGTAAACCAGACAACAGGAGATATAAGTAGATAATGTGCTCAGAGTTTTCTTTGAGAGGGGTGGGTTCCATGCTATGTGATAAGAGTCCTTTCTTAGTTCAAACTTTTAAGTTTTAGTTTTACAATGCTCAGGTCGATGCTGAAACGAGCAAAGAATTGGAACAGTGGAATGAAATGCTAAAGAGCGATGCTGTCAAACTTTGCCAAGAGAACAATTTTAATGCTGGCTTCTTTGAGGGTAGTGACAGTAACGGCGTAGTTGATGCTTATGAATTGAAGGTAATTTTATTGTTGTACACTTAAAATTTTATTACACTGCTCAGCGTGGATGTCGCTCAGAAGCTGTTGTCCCTTACAGGATCTCCTGTTTCTTTTTTTTTCACTTTTATTTAATTAACAGGTCAGACTTGAGCATATTCTTGAGAGAATTTCTTTGATATCTGAGGCTGCAAATACAGAGAGGCCATCTCAAGTCACAAGTAATCTGTTTATTGGTGGAGCACTTGCTGCACGATCTGTATACACACTGCAACGCTTAGGAATTACTCATATATTATGTTTGTGTTCCAATGAAATTGGACAGTCAGATTCTCAGTTTCCTGATATATTTGAGTACAAAAATTTCTCTGTAAGTAGTTTCTTCTTTGTTTTCCAATTGTTGGTTCATCTTCATTTAGGGTGTTTTTTTTCTTATATTTCTTTACACATTTTTTCAGCCCATGTGAAGGTTATGTCATGATATATTAGTTCCTTGAAGCCATTTGCATATTCTTATCTCTTAATAAAACAGAATGAAAGAAAAAGCATGTCACTTCTTCCTAAGTTGTTCTTATCAGTTTAATAGGTCACAGAATATAAGTTTGCTTCATTAGACATATTCCCTGATAGTGGTATGGCAAATTTTGATAAAGGGGACAACCCCTACAATCTAGTGTCTTCCATTATGTGACTTTATTATATTCAATATTTGGTGTACTTGGTCATAGTGTTGTCTTTGGTTGTACCTCATCAACTTGTATATTTTTCGCTTTCATCATATTTGTGTACCTGAACTGTCCTCATTAGGCTGCCTGACTCTATGAACAGATATCTGACAGTGAAGATTTCAACATCACCAACATCTTTGATGAAGCGCTTGAGTTTATTGATCATGTTGAACAAACAGGAGGGAAGGTCCTAGTCCATTGCTTTGAGGGAAGAAGCAGAAGTGCTACGCTAGTGCTTGCATACCTGCTGCTCAGAAAGTAAGTAAAAAGTGCAATATACACTGATATGGATTCTCAATATTTTTCTATGTTGCAACAAGACTAGCTTCCGAAATGATCTGCTATATAAGTAATCTTTCTGTGGTGCAGGAAGTCCACTCTGTTAGAAGCATGGAATTCACTAAAGCAGGTTCATCGTCGAGCACAACCCAACGATGGGTTTGCAAAGATCTTGTTGGATTTGGATAAGAGACTGCATGGTAGAGCTACAATGGAGTGGCAACAGCGGAAGCCAATGATGAAAGTTTGCCCCATCTGTGGGGTGAATGCAGGTCTGAGTAGCAGCTCTCTTAAGCTTCATTTACAGAAGTCACATAAGAAACTCTCGTCTGGTAGCGTGGATAGTGCAATGACAATGGAAATACAAAAAGCATTGACAGCACTTAAAATCACTCGAGGTGGAAGTGTCAGCCCCACACAAAGATCTCATTCAGATGAAGATTAGGAATTTCCAAGCTTCTTGTTTATCAGTACATTGTTTATCGAGGTTGATCGTTGTTGTATATATGCAGTGGAGATGATATAGTAGCGTTGTAAATTAGGAGTGGTGCAGTTGATGAACATCTATGCTCCACGTAAAAACGTATCATGAACTAATGAGATAATAACACCGAGTATTAGCTTTGTTAAACTGAAATAGATCTGTGGTTCATTTCGCCTGGCAAAGACCTTTTACATGATCATTCCCTGCTTTGAACTACCCAATAGTCATGGTTATATGGTTCCTGCTATTTGTAACAGCTTCTTCCGTACGCGCAAGTGAATTTTCAAGTGAAACATACAGCTATGATCATTAATGGCGTAGTTTCTGTCAAGCACAGAAAAAATTGCAGAAATCCAGCTACAACACAATGATGGAATTATGTTCTTTTATTATAAATACTAGCATTCCCAACAACCAAACGCAAGTATGGAAGAAAAAATATTAACCCTACTATCTGAGACTGAACTATGCATGCTATTCTTCTGTATAACTGGTATAGCCTTAATCAGTCAAGTCAAGCATCAATAAACAGCTTTCCAATTACCACTACCAACTAGTACTTTTCAAGAAAACAGACTACTTTTGACCAGATAGTTCAAATGAAAAAATACAGACATATTGGCAAAAGGTGAGGGGAAGTGGCGCTGTCAGATTTCAAACGGGAATAGCCTCTGGCAAAGCTCCGGGAGCTCCGGGAGAACCATTGCTACCATTGAGAACAGTTACATTTCCATCAGAATCAACATCCACAATAACTGAGTCGCCTTCTTTGATCTCCCTTGCTAGCATCTTCTCAGCCATGCTGTCCTCCAAAAGTCTCATTATGGCTCTTCTTAGAGGCCTTGCCCCATAGCTTGGATTGTATCCTTCATCAACCACCCTATCTCTGAACCTCTCTGTCACTTGAAGCTCTATCTCCTTAGTCTTCAGCCTTTCGAAGACCTCCTTTAACATTATATCTGCTATTTCCTTCACCTCCAACTTGGTGAGCTGGCGGAAGACAATCATTTCATCCAACCTATTTAGGAACTCTGGTCTGAAGTACTGTTTCAACTCCTCCGTCACCAAGCTCTTGATGCGATTGTAACTGCTATCCTTCTCATCGTAATCAAGGTCAAATCCTATACGGCGGCCTCCTTTCTCAATTACACTGCTTCCAACATTAGATGTCATTATCAGAAGTGTATTCTTGAAATCCACAGTTCTGCCCTTGCTGTCGGTCAATCTTCCGTCCTCAAGAATTTGAAGCATCATGTTAAAGACATCTGGATGAGCCTTCTCAATCTCATCAAAAAGCACCACAGTGTAAGGACGGCGTCTAACAGCTTCAGTCAACTGACCTCCCTCAGTGTAACCAACATAACCAGGGGGAGAACCAATAAGCTTTGAAACAGTGTGCCTTTCCATGAATTCACTCATATCAAGACGAATCATGGCTTCTTCAGAGCCAAAGTAGTATGCGGCCAAAGCTTTTGCGAGTTCAGATTTCCCAACACCAGTGGGACCAGAAAAGATGAAACTGGCAATTGGGCGATTAGGATTTTTGAGTCCAACACGCGCTCGGCGAATAGCACGACTAATAGCCTTGACTGCTTCATCCTGACCAATAACCCGCGTATGAAGGGTCTCTTCCATCTTGAGGAGGCGATCAGATTCATCAGCTGACACTTTGTCCACAGGGATACCAGTCCATGAGGCCACAATATGTTGAATATCCACTTCAGTTACCATAGGTCCAACATCCCCTGCCTCACTCTCAGCCTTGCTCATCTCTTTGCCTTTCTCTGTTATAGCAGTGATCTGTGTCTTAAGGTCCATTTCTCTGTCACGTAACTCCCCAGCCTGTGAAAGATTGCGTTGTCAGCCTAACCAGTTGAATCTTTTTAAGAAACATAAAAGTAAATACTCAAAGACTTCTGATCTGCCACACTGGACACAAATAATCTTACTCTTAAGGAAACTTGAATACTATTTCTAGCAGACATACCGATCTAAAGCATATTTGTAAGATTTACCTTTTCAAAGTCTTGGCTCCGAACAGCTTCATTCTTCTCCTTGGTAATCTGTCTCAGTTCTTTGTCAAGCTCTCTAGCTTCTTCAGGTAGCTGCAAAAGATCATATAGGTCACGAAAACTCGAAAATGCCGGAGATAAAAGGACAGTGCCTGTCTGGACTTTGAACTAGAAAGTAAGGTCCTACCTGTGCATGACGAAGGCGAACTCGAGAACCAGCTTCATCAATCAAGTCGATTGCTTTATCAGGGAGAAAGCGATCACTGTAGAAAACAAGATTGTCGATCAGAACAAAATTATTTAATTCAGTAGATATGCATGGGAGGAGAAGTAGCTAGCATCACTACAAAAATTGAAATGATAAGTAATTTCTGTACATATCATAAATCAGTACTAATTACACCACTGATTATACAACTAAATTACCACCCAGACAACAATGTCTACCGCATTCATCCACAGCAGAATGTCTCGAGAGGTAGCAGTGCAAGACAAATATAAACTCTACTATGAAGATGACATCTAAAGGGATGCCTACCTGATGTACTGGTATGATAGCTGGGCAGCAGATATCAGAGCTTCATCAGTATAGCGGAGTTTGTGATGAATTTCATATCGCTCCCGGAGCCCCCGCAAAATCTGTATTGTTTCGTCGACAGTTGGTTCAGGAACTTTAACAGGTTGGAAACGTCTTTCCAATGCTGGGTCCTTCTCAATGTGCTTTCTGTATTCATCTAGAGTGGTGGCTCCAATACACTGCAGCATAGAGATAACACTCAATATCTTAATCACCAACAATCCAAAGCACCCAAAACCAGTACATAAATATAAAGCTTGAACGGCAACACTCATCACAATTATAATTGCACTTACCAACAATAATAGGTATATTATAGAATCTAATAAAACAAGGGGAAAAAACTTGAATGTTCTCTCTGTCCATGCACTGTATCAAAAAATAATTTACCTGCAGTTCACCCCTCGCAAGTGCTGGTTTTAAGATATTTGCAGCATCAATTGCACCTTCTGCTGCCCCTGCTCCAATTAAAGTGTGCACCTCGTCAATAAACAAAATAATCTCATCGCTTTGTTTGATTTCCTCCATTAGCTTCTTTAATCTTTCCTCAAACTCTCCACGGTATTTTGTACCAGCA
Source organism: Potentilla sterilis (assembly GCA_963682095.1). Taxonomy (NCBI): domain Eukaryota; kingdom Viridiplantae; phylum Streptophyta; class Magnoliopsida; order Rosales; family Rosaceae; genus Potentilla; species Potentilla sterilis. Next base: position 37,495,033 of record OY821765.1, read on the forward strand.
ACAAGAAGACCCATATCCAGAGTGATAACCTATACACTGGCATGTGTTATTCTATTGCTCTCCAATGTATAAGTAAAGTATTGATTTTTCAGAATAACATGAACTTGCTGTGACAGCATAAGCTTGCTAACAAAACTATAAATAAGCTAACTCACCTTCTTTCCCTCTATCGTTTCAGGCACATCACCACTTGCAATTCGTTGAGCAAGACCTTCTGCAATTGCAGTCTTACCAACACCAGGTTCTCCAATAAGGCAGGGATTGTTCTTTGTCCTCCTACCCAAAATTTGGACAACACGTTCAATTTGAGGTTGCCTTCCAACAACAGGATCCAACTTTCCCTGAAAATGAGAGGATAGGACATATCATATAAGCAATCTCAAATTAAAGTAGCAAATACAGCAACATGACAAAGGAATAAAACTAAACAGAAATTAAAAATAAAAGGTATCCCAACTTACCTCCTCCGCTAGTTTAGTCAGATTGGTTCCATACTCCTCTAGAGTTGGCATCTTGTTGCCACTGGTTCCCTGTCCAGCGCCAACACCAACAGCTTCTGTGCTCTCACCCACCATACGAATAACCTACTCAAAACAAAAAAAGATTTTCATGACTATTTTCCATGCGACAAATGATGCTGGAAAGAAAGATAAACCAAAGGGCAGTAGCTTGCCTGTGTGCGAATGTTGCTTGGGTCAGCACCTAGATTTTCAAGAACACGAGCTGCCACACCCTCACCTTCCCTAAGCAGTCCCAGAAGCAAGTGCTCAGAACCAATATAGTTATGGCCTGAAATTCACCAGATAAGGTCTCTAAATTAACCCAAAGGCAATCTCAATAATTTAGGTAAGAAACACTTATTTCTATAGAAAGGAGCAAAAGCTTAACAATATGCATTGAATCAAAAGACATTATCATGAAAACGACATCACATTGTAGCACCCAAAGATGCACAATAGACAATGGAAATATTGGGGCCAAATACAAGTCCATGCTAACTTTGAAATATATTGTGTTCCAATTTTTCATTTCCTTTTTCTGGTCATGTTGCAATTATTCTTCAATAACCTACATTTGTCTTCAAGGTCATATACGGACCCATATGTTAGGGTACTTCAATGAACAGTCCTTTGATGCCACAAAGATTATGTTGGATAGCATACAGTCCATATAAAATGCAGGACCTAGATTCGATGAAGATTTGAATATCAAAATCACCAGAAAGACCAGGATTCCCTCAACATGAGAAAGTGAGGAATCTCATGCTTCTTATTAGCTGCTATCATATTTTTTTAAATATGTTTAAAGCAAAGGATAAAAATTTATATACCAAGTTGGCGAGCTTCCTCTAGTGACAGTTCCAAAACTCGCTTAGCACGAGGAGTGAATGGGATTTCAACAGCAACAAAGCCACTACCCCTTCCAATTATCTTCTCCACTTCAACACGTGCATCTTTAAGATTGATGCCCATAGATTTAAGGACTTTGGCAGCAATTCCAGTTCCTTCACCGATAAGACCTAGAAGTATCTGCTCGGTACCAACAAAGTTGTGACCAAGTCGCCTTGCTTCCTCTTGTGCAAGCATAATGACCTTTATTGCCTTCTCTGTGAAGCGCTCGAACATGGCTTTAGGCACACATCTGCTAGCCTTTTGACGCCGAGATGAGATAGCTACTCCCACTTTAGAATATAAGTCTTGCCCAGGCCTCGCCATAATATCCAAAGCATTAACACTACGAAGTCCTGAGAAGCTGCTCAATCTCAATGCAGGTGCTCGTAAAGTGCACATCATCTTGGTCGACCTTCTAGCATTTCCAGATCCTTTAGATTGACCAAGCCTTCGCCCGGCAACCACACCAGGAATATTAGTAGACTGAACCAAAACCCTAGCCATGATACCTGCCTGCAGCAATAAGCATCCACAATATTAGGTTCCATTCCCATTCATAATAACAGAAAACAAATGACACCGACTTTAACAATAACTCAGCACTAATTTATACGCATAAGGGTACACAAATTCATCAAGAAACACTCAGATTAACAAAAACCCTGACCCTCAAACCCTTCGAAGTTCCACAACTACTATCAACACCAAGCATACATATCGACCACACATAAAAGCACACAATCCTTTCAACACTACATTCCTCATGTCAGAGTTCTCAAAATCAAAATCACCAAAAACAGAACACAATTTACCAACCAAGCTCCACAAAACAAAATAAACATCCAACAAAATCTCAAAAAAAACATATCCTATAGCCTAAAACCCATCTCAAATTCAAAAAAGCTACACACTTCAAAAAAAAAAAAAACTAACAGATAAACCATAAGCAACAAAATCAGATTTTGAACAACACCCAAGCTCCAAAACTCACCAATCTCAAATACCCAGACACCAAACACTCAAGCCAGAGCTCAAAATCGACACCAATCCAACAAACACGAATTGAAGAATTCACCAAATACGAAAACCCAACTCGAAATAAACAGAATCGAACCCAAAAACCCTGATTCCAAAATCAATGAAACATAACGAAAGGAGAAGCTAACCTAAAACCTTGTGGCTCTGGATTAAACTCACTCCAACCCCAAAAAAAGAGGCAAACTTTAGAAGAAAGAAGAAGAGAAAAGAGAAGGGTCGGTCTTTGTTCGGAGAATAGGGCAGACCCTATTCTTAGAATTCTGATATGGTCGGCCGATAGAGCAAGAGGCTGTGGTCTTAAACTAACTGCTCTTTCCTTCTCTCTCTCTCTATTAATTGATAAGCCTTCTCTCTCTCTCTCTCTCTCTCTGCACCTGCATCACAGTTCATGCGCCCTCGCCCACACGATAACGTTACTGGAAGCTGCTGATTATTGTGGACGGTGGGAGATGCGGCCACGTAGAAGGGGAGTGAGATATTTGTAGCTAGGGCTGCACCCACTGGTGTTATCTGTAAGTCAATGTTTGGGGAGTCCCTATCTTGCCCCGAGATATTTTTTAGGATGACGGTGTTGCCCTCAAGACGTAGGTCTTTATTCGCCACAGAATTTAGGTGCATGTAAATGCGTCGCTTTTTGGACTCGCTCTGTAGCACAGCCGTACACGAGACCGGTTGCTTCAACCCCTTTTCTTTTTCTTTTTTTTATTTATTATTTCACACTATTTTCCTCTTTGAGTAAAAAAAAATCCATGTAACATTATTGGAAATTTAACAAAATTAAATTATATTTATTTTCAATCTGTTAGGATTACATGACTGTACGAAAAGTCAATATGTTAGTTCATAGTGATGGTTTGAGATGAATCTATAATCATCAATCACATCGAGTTAAATTAGATATAAATAAATTGAAATGTTATATTTGAAGGCGGTGTAAAAGTCTGAATCTTAGTGGAGTAAATATCAAACTTAAGATGAAGCGAATAATCTGAATGGGAGGCCTTTGAGGGCTTGTTTGACAAGTTCCAATGATTAGGATGGGTTAGATTGTTTGAACCTCTCTCAAAATATCAAATAAGAGCTAAGCCGAATGAGGCGGCAGCCTTGATTTTGGCCTTGTTGTAACTCCAACGACCATTGTTTAGATTTTTTCCCATTCTATTTTTTTTCTTCGTTTCCAAAACAAAACATTGTTCTTCACCCTTTTGATGAAAGGGAAAGGATTGTCTACTATTTTGGGGGCTAATGAGGACCATATTTGGGCCGATCATGGTGTGTGGTACTAGGTATGCACAACACATTTCTTGTTGTCCAGTATTGCACCAAGGCAACTGTTCGTGGCGGGTTCAGCACCCGGCGAACAGTCAGCACGGTGTTGGTTTGTGGTTGGTTGCTGTGTCTCTGTGTTGTGCTTAGGCGTGCCAGCACCCTTGGAGCGGTGCCACTCGATTGCGCGCGACCCCCTGAGCGAGTCGCTTCGTCTGCTCCCAATTCGACTCTGACTTCCTGGTCAAGCGACTGTTACGCGGGCGCTGACTAAGCCGGCGTACAGGGCTCGAACAAGACCTGAATAGAACTCTCTACCAGGATTTTCTTCCCAACCCCTTGAGGATTGAGGGTCTTACTCTGATCCGGAGAAGCAAAGCAGAGCTGTTCCAAGACCACGGGTGTGTCACCGGAGTGACGACTCGATTGCCACCAGGGGTAGCGGACTGACAGACTCGATTGCCACCGGGGGTGGCGGACTGACTCGATAGACTCAGCAAACGCTCGGCACAAGTACGAGAGCGGATCAATCGTAGGAGGGCGGAGGAGGGTTGCGTGAGGCTCAGCAAATGCTCGGCGCAAGTACGAGATTAGATCGATCGCGGAGGAGGGTTGCGTGAGGCTCAGCAAATGCTCGGCGCAAGTACGAGGTTGAATCCGTCGTAGGGCGGAGGCGAGTTGCGTGAGTAGACCCAGCAAAGCGCTCGGCACAAGCACGAGATTAGATCGATCGTGGGGCGGAGGCGGGTTGCGTGAGTTGCTCCGGAGAGGCTTTGGCAAGTTAGCGTTGCGCTAGAACTTGTGGTTGTTTGTTTTTGGTTGAGAACCTCTTCCTAGATGCCGGCAGATTCATATTTATATGACTCAAGGACCCCTAGGGCTGTCAACTCCAGCCTGGCGGATCCTTGAGATTCATTAGGAATGTCCTCCCCTACCCTGCTTCCCATCAAATCAGCGAAGATATTATCAGAGGTATAGTTGGTATTGAAGCTTCGAAGATCGGAGCAACACGTCTTGACCTTGCTTGTTATGCTGCTGTTACTGTTCATCACTCATCATTGTGCAGTATGGCCGGTTCCTCTAACAACCTCCCTAAAGCATGGTGCAGCGTGGCTTATAGTTGTTAGTGATTGATAGTCCAGCGTAGGTAGTGAAATCATTGCTACATTGCTTCTCAATCTTAACAAATATTTTCACTGATGGATCGTTACGAAACAACCCCAATCGGATTAGGAAGCAACCACGTTCTCCCTCGAACTCAACCTCTTTGGTTGAAGCGGGAAAGCCCGATTTCCAAGGGTTTGAATCTGATCAAAACCCCTATTGGGCCTTGGGGCGGAAGCCCAATTGAAATAAATTCAATTGTGGTCCAAACATTGCCCCCCAGTCTCCGATATTGAGGTATAGCGAGATAGAAGAGAGACTGAACCTCAATCGCCATCAAATAAATAACTGGACTGTTGCGCGGTTTCCTCTCCAATCACGATTCCCCAATTCGAAACGGTAACACTGTTCACCTAAAACCCTTGGTTGCTGCGAAACCCAGCGCCTCACGAAACAAGAACCCCTTTCGGATTCCTATAAATTCCAACATAGACCCCTCGGTTTCTCCTTCGTACCACAAACCCTAGAAAGTCACCAGCACAAACCCCAAAGACACACTTGGCCGGATTCATTTTAAGCTGATGCTTTCGCATGATTGTGAACACCCTTCGGAGATGATCAATGTGATCTTCCCTCTTTTTGGACTTTACTACTACATCATCAATGTAGACTTCAAGGATGTCCCCCAAAATTCTGCTGAAAATTACGTTCATTGCACGCTGGTATGTAGCCCCTGCATTGGTTAAACCGAATGGCATACTGAGATACTCAAACGCTCCTGTGAACCCTGGGCAGCGGAAGGCGGTTTTAGGAATGTCTGGCTCGTCTATTGGAATCTGGTGATACCCTGCCGTCCCATCCATAAATGAGAGCAACTCGTGCCCCGCTACTGCATCCACCAGCATATCCGCTATGGGCATAGGATAAACATCCTTAGGAGATGCAGCGTTTAAATCCCTGTAGTCCACACATATTCTGATTTTGCCATTCTTCTTCCGAACAGGGACGACGTTGGATAACCATTCCGGATAAAGGGCTGGTCTGATTATCCCAGCGTCCAGCATGCTTTGAACTTCTTTCTTGACCGCCATTGCCGTGTCAGCGTTCATCCGCCGCTGCTCTTGCTTAACTGGCCTACACCCTTCCTTGATAGGGATGCGATGGCAAGCCAGCTCTCTTGATAACCCCGGCATGTCTTGATACTTCTCGGCAAAGCAGTCCTTATAATCATGCAGCAACCCTATCAGTTGCTGCCTCAACTTTGGTCTAAGGTACTGGCTGATCCCCACTTCCATGGGTTCCGTTTCTGTCCCCAGGTTGATCTTTTCGACAGGATCGCGTACCTTGGGCGGAGTATCATCTAGCGCTGCTGGAGCAGGCTGAATTACTTCCACCCCTGTTGAAACTTCGAACTCTTCTTCCTCAATACACTCCACCAGTGCCACCTCCTCCCAAGCCATTCGCTCTAATCGATAAATCGCCAATCGCTGCAGAAAGCTAGCAAAGGCCTCCGACTCCTCTTGCGAGAAGGCGTCACTCATTGGAAGTATTGGGACGGAGCTCAATGGAAATTGGCCGACTACAATCCGCCATAGCCTGGGCAATTCCCCACTGAGACAGCTCATTCTGGGTCACCCCGAGTGGATGCCCCCTATGGTCGACTCCCCCAATCCGGAGGGGTCTCATGTCTCTGTTGTAATAGCTGGCTTCCAACTGGATGGCCGCTATCGAATACGGGCGCTCATCCGCCTTGATGAGCACTGGCAACTCTGTGACTGGATCCCACATGATCATCTCTTGGTGGAGAGATGAAGGCACTGCCAGCGCTTTATGGATCCAATCCCTCCCTAGGATCATATGGTAGGGAGCGTTTGCGTTGGCCACGTAAAATGCGTGATGGGCATCAGAGGGTCCTATCTTGACTCGGAGCACAGCCACCCCAGCGGTTGGAGTTACCTCCCCCGAAAACCCCTTCACCCTGGAGACAGTCTGGATGACTTTGTCCTTCGGGATCTTCAGTTGTTCCACAAGAGTAGTGGTGACGACGTTTACCGCAGCCCCTGTATCTATCAAGATCTTGCGGACCTTCATGCCCTGCATCTCTGCTGTCACGTATAGAGGCTTCAGATGCTGGGACATGTCAAACGTAGGCTTGGCAAACATCACGCATTGTTTCAGAAGGTCTCCGGCCCCCTCCGGATACCGATGACCGGACCGAAAAACCCCGGGCTCAGCTTCCGCTTGAGCCCCCTTTTCAGGCTCCTGTACTGAGTAAACAGGATAAGAAGCCTCTTCGTCGCTGATGAAGTGAGCAGTGGGCAAAGGCTCTGGCAGAGCATAAGCAGATGACAGAATGAAGACCATGTTGCAATGATGCGTCATGGCCTCATCCCCGGTCTGCTCCTCGTCCATTGGCACCTCACCCTCGTCTACCGCCTCAGGCTCATCTTCGTAGTCGACCACATCTTCTTCCTTATCCAGGGCTAGGTCTCCTAAGTCGGAGTCAGCTCGTATACTGGGGGCGACCGAGGACGTCCGAGTTGGCACCGTCATCTGCAGCTTCTTAGCTGCGTATTCCACGAAGTTGGTTGGCGCCTTAGGCCCTTTTGGCCTCGCCCGCGATGTGGTAGCGGACGGCCCGCTCGTTTCCACCGGAACTGATCTGGATTCCTTGGGAACAACCTCCCTCTCAGAAACCCCCACGTTGCTCGTGCTCGCCGCCAATGACGCGCTGTTTTCCTTTGGTATCCACCGCATAACGGTGGAACCCTTGCTGGTGTCAATCACCATCACATCTTCCTGGGCCTCCAAAGCCCCCTGCTTCCCGGTAGCTTCCGGCTGTGACTTCTTTGGAGGAGACTTCCCTGCCCTCGCAGGCTCAGGAGGGAAACCCAACTTTCTCCTTGGTCTGGACTGAGGTGCCCCCGTGAGTCTCGGCAGATCAGCTACCCTATCGTGCACACTCTTTCGAGGTGCCGGTGGAACGTCCGCGGTTCGCTGTCGCCTAGAATCCATGTATGATTTGGTTCTCACCTTGTAGCGCTTATGGATCTCCTCCACCCGCTCCACGGGTACTGACAGCTCTTCCTCGGTTACCCTTCCCGATGCCAGATCCGCCAAGGTTCTTTTTGCCTTACCAAAGCGTCTCCGCTCGTTCCGGGTAGTCACCGCTGCAAGCTCAACAGCCTTGCCAGCCCGCTGGGTATACCATGTGTCCGCCTTCGGATCGTTCCTAGATGCTGGCGGAACATAGACCCTCGCGGATGGCTCTGGATTCGCAGCCTTCTGCGAACCCCCAGCCGTGGCTGATTTGATTTCGGACGGTCCTGGACCTTGCCTAGGCCTTGCCCTGCTGGCGCAACTGTCCTCGGACCCGTGATGGTACTTCATCCGCTTGTAACTCTCCCTGCTTGACTTCTCGGGCGGCGGAAGCTCTAACTTGGCCTTCTCGAGGGCTCTCCTTTCAGCCTTCTCCTCCGCTTCCCTCAAGGCTGCCTGAAACTCCTCATAAGTAATCGGCTGCCCTGTCGTTAGTCTGCACGTGAGGCAGAGCTTGGAGCGTGGGACCATCACCATGTCCTCTTCTTCAATCGCCCCAACCCAAAATTCTGGGCAGGGCCTAGGTTCGCTGGCGTCGAACCCCAGCTTGCCCTCGTTCAGCCAATCCTGCAACTGATCCTTCAGACCTACACATTCAGAACTAGAGTGGTCAAAGGACCTATGGAAAAGACACGTAAACCCGCCGTTCCCACTGATAGGATGGCCTTGGTAAAACTCCTGAATTTCTGGCGCCTTATGGTACACCATGGTTTCCCAGATTTCCTCCGCCTTGTTTGCGTCGTAAGTATACTCCTGAAACCTGGAAACCCGCTTCCTACCCTGCTGCGGCAGACTCGGACCAACACTGATCTCGATAGCATTCACCCGCGGTGCACCCCTAGCCTTTGTCCACTGAGGCTCCTTAGGATTCTCCAATTGCAGGACGTTGTCATTGATCCATATCTGCAACTGGTCCTTCAGCTTCACACAATCCTTAGTATTGTGATTGTTCATATTGTGATAGCTGCAGTATGTCTTCCCCGCCATATAATCAGGCTTGGGGGTAAATCCGTCATGATGCAGACGCCCCTGGTTGAACAACTCTTGCAAAATCTCGTGAGCTCTATGGGCGTTATAGGTGTATGCATCAAAGGCTGATTTGGTTGGAAGAGGAGTAACTAGCTTAATAGGTTCCCTGACCGGCTTCGCTACCTGGGACTGCAAAGGCTTCTGATCAGTCCTCTCGATGGCTGCGACCTCGACCCCTACTTTCTCCTCATCAACCCATGTCAGGATTGGCCTAGGAATTGCATCCGCCTGAACGGCTGCCACGGTCTGAGCCGCGGTCGGAATTGGAGTTTTGGGCTTCAGAGTCCCCGGATAGTAGGACATCGGAATCCCCTTCCTTCTTTCGTTCCTCTCCCTGGACCGATCCACATAGTGCTGCTCCTGACCCAGACGATTAGTCAGATCCGCCATCGTGGTTACATGAACCTGCCTGAACCCCTGGCGGATCTCGTCTATCAAGCCGTCAATCGCCATCCGCACGGCGTGCTCCTCTGGGATTTCCATCTCACAGCGAGTTAGCTCCAGCTTGAAGCGTCGCAGATAATCAGTGGCGGACTCGTCAGGCCTCTGTTCAGTCTCTGCCAAGTCCTTAAGTCCGATTTTTGCTTCCACGACCCCAAACATGGTCCTGAACATGACCTCCATGGTCTTCCAGTCTGGAATTGACCCGGGCCTTAAACGCTTATACCAGATAGCTGCTTCCCCTGCCAGGGATGTAGGAAAGAGCTTCAACTTCATGATCGGGTTCTCAGCATATTGACCTGATTCGTTGGTGAAACGCATGATGTGCGTCTCAGCATCCTCGGATGTCTGGCCAGTAAACGGCGTAAAACGGATTGGCTTGAAACCGACCGGGAAGGGCACCGCATTGATCTCGGGAGACAACGGATTCTCGTACGTCTTGTCGACGTCGGGCAACCCCTGCAGCTCCCTGAGCTTGTCAGCGAAGATCCTGCCAATGTCCTCCAGGGTTATCTGAGCCACGGCGTTCGCTGGAGGTACCGACTGGTCGTTGTTAACCGGCTCTGTAGGAGGAACCTGACCTCCCCTTTGACTATTAGTGGGCCTGTTGTTAGATCCGCCAATAGTACCACGACCGGCGTCGCGCTTGCGCTGGTCCTTCAGCTGAGCTGGATCCGTAACTGTACGGCCGGACCCCTCGGGGTGGTCACCCCGTTCCAGCAACTGATTCATCAAGGCACTCAGGTTGGCGAGCGCGGTATTGGTTTCCGCCAGCTGCTCCTGCTGCTGTTGCCAGCTGCCCTCAGAGTTCCTGGCATAGGTGGTCAAGCTGCTCCCCAGCCGATCCTGCTGTTCGGCGAGGTACTTGAAATTGGCAGTGAACCCCCGTTGCTCCGTCTGCATTCGCCTGACGGATTCACTTAGCTCAATGACCACCTCATTGGCTCTTTTCAATGCCTCGTCCGTGTGACAAGACTTTTCGATCAACATCTTCAAAGTATCCGTCACCTCCGTGGGAGTTGCAGACTCCCCAGTAAATTGTACCACAGGTGACGCACTTGGATCAGCGGATTCATCCGCGGACCCCTTTTCCAAAAAACCAGATGTAGCTTCCCGGTTAACAAAACCGATAGCGCGGTCGTCATCCTGGGAAGCGGCAGTGATTTCAGTGGTCTCTTCCTCGATCTCCGAAATAGACGGCTCGGAAACCGGATTCAGACCCTTTTTGCTTCGCAGGGCTTTAAGGGCAGTAGCAATAGCTTTTGCGTCGGCCAAAGTCCCGCCAAACACTTCCTTAACTTCAGCGTCAGTTAATCCCCTACACTCAGCTGTTCCATGCTGGATCAGCCCTTTGTGGGAAATCTTCAAACAAGACATGGTCACCCTTACGTAAGGATTACCCCTTGTGGATCCCGCAATCCTTGACACCGGTCCCACTGGGCGTGCCAAAATGTTCGTGGCGGGTTCAGCACCCGGCGAACAGTCAGCACGGTGTTGGTTTGTGGTTGGTTGCTGTGTCTCTGTGTTGTGCTTAGGCGTGCCAGCACCCTTGGAGCGGTGCCACTCGATTGCGCGCGACCCCCTGAGCGAGTCGCTTCGTCTGCTCCCAATTCGACTCTGACTTCCTGGTCAAGCGACTGTTACGCGGGCGCTGACTAAGCCGGCGTACAGGGCTCGAACAAGACCTGAATAGAACTCTCTACCAGGATTTTCTTCCCAACCCCTTGAGGATTGAGGGTCTTACTCTGATCCGGAGAAGCAAAGCAGAGCTGTTCCAAGACCACGGGTGTGTCACCGGAGTGACGACTCGATTGCCACCAGGGGTAGCGGACTGACAGACTCGATTGCCACCGGGGGTGGCGGACTGACTCGATAGACTCAGCAAACGCTCGGCACAAGTACGAGAGCGGATCAATCGTAGGAGGGCGGAGGAGGGTTGCGTGAGGCTCAGCAAATGCTCGGCGCAAGTACGAGATTAGATCGATCGTAAGAGGGCGGAGGAGGGTTGCGTGAGGCTCAGCAAATGCTCGGCGCAAGTACGAGGTTGAATCCGTCGTAGGGCGGAGGCGAGTTGCGTGAGTAGACCCAGCAAAGCGCTCGGCACAAGCACGAGATTAGATCGATCGTGGGGCGGAGGCGGGTTGCGTGAGTTGCTCCGGAGAGGCTTTGGCAAGTTAGCGTTGCGCTAGAACTTGTGGTTGTTTGTTTTTGGTTGAGAACCTCTTCCTAGATGCCGGCAGATTCATATTTATATGACTCAAGGACCCCTAGGGCTGTCAACTCCAGCCTGGCGGATCCTTGAGATTCATTAGGAATGTCCTCCCCTACCCTGCTTCCCATCAAATCAGCGAAGATATTATCAGAGGTATAGTTGGTATTGAAGCTTCGAAGATCGGAGCAACACGTCTTGACCTTGCTTGTTATGCTGCTGTTACTGTTCATCACTCATCATTGTGCAGTATGGCCGGTTCCTCTAACAACCTCCCTAAAGCATGGTGCAGCGTGGCTTATAGTTGTTAGTGATTGATAGCCCAGCGTAGGTAGTGAAATCATTGCTACATTGCTTCTCAATCTTAACAAATATTTTCACTGATGGATCGTTACGAAACAACCCCAATCGGATTAGGAAGCAACCACGTTCTCCCTCGAACTCAACCTCTTTGGTTGAAGCGGGAAAGCCCGATTTCCAAGGGTTTGAATCTGATCAAAACCCCTATTGGGCCTTGGGGCGGAAGCCCAATTGAAATAAATTCAATTGTGGTCCAAACAGCAACTTCATGAATTTGTTCAGTATTTTAGTGCAAATTCATCAATTGAAAGTTAGAGTGCAGCATTTAGTTATGAAATGTTAGTAGAGGTATACTTTAAAACTTGAAATCTCTCTTTATTTTTATTTTTCTTGATTGCATTACATGCTTAGCGTGTAATATATTTTGTCGTCGAATTATAAATATGAATCGAATATTAATTAGTTCATAATGAATTGATGAGAAATCCCTCTATTACTAGTGTTGTGTTCTTGAAGTATGATCATCTCATCTGCGACCCACTCTCTTTTCCCGTTTCTTCTAACATAAACCAATTAGCTTACATGAGCTCAATGGGCCATGCCTGTATGGGCTGGTCAGGTTGGGCCACAACTTTCTATTAGTATGCCATGGTATGTGCAAAATGCCCCCGTCAACATTTTGGTGGCTTTCACAATGGGAACAAACTGCATTCCAATGATTAGGCTTGAATCAGATTATCCTAAAACCATATAAAAGGTTGTTTACATGTCTATGCTTTCATGCTAATAAGTTTATGGTACATTAACTAACATAAAGCTTCAAAATCGGAGATAATAAGCGTCTCACTCGTCACCTATCTCTCTTGTTTCTCAACTTTCCAGACACAAACTCATTCATTTAAAAGAGTTATGCATTAAGACATAACTATTCGGTCATTCATATTCGCCAAAAAAATCCGACAGACAGCTATTAGAAAGACTGACCCTAGTCCGATTGCCCCAAATTAGTCGGTAATGTAGTTGCACTAGGCTTCTTTTACCCTCGCTTTTAATGGCATAGACGATAGTGGCATAGTGCACTAAACCGAATAAATGTTGTACCCTTTTTTGACAATGGTAAGTGATTGAACCTTTGGTTTCCAAAGTAGTGAAAAATGATTCATAGGGTAGGGCGGGGGGTGGGGTAACCCAAATTAAGGGCAGTCTTTTATGCCAATGTCCCAAACTCACGAGGATAGTCGAGAAATATTAAAGGCACTAGTCTCTCTTTTCTTCTTTTTCCAAAGCCGAAGGAAGGAGAGGCACCCCCCAGCTGCGCCTAAATTAAAATCCTTGTCGTCTTCACTATAATCTCTTCCCCAGTTTTAGTTACAGTTCCTTTCTGGCCCATATATTTTTCCAACTTGCCATATGCTATTTCATAGATTCAGTGGGGCCATTTAATAAATATGGTATCAAATATTTCAATGCTATTGTATTTGTAGAAAACTCTACGTACATCATTTTCATTTTGTCAGAAGAAAAAAAAAAAAAATATTGTTTATTTAGGGCTCCTTTTGGCAACCACTGAAGATAGGTCGGTATCAAAGGGAGAGGAAACAAGAGACTTTAATCTCTAACTTCGATTGTCTATAATTCTTAAGATTTAAGTGTTATGTTCTATTTCAATGTATACTGTACACTACTGTCGCTATGCCCCTCCCTGGTAATAGTATTATTGAGTAATTAAGAAAATAATATTATACTTTCTGAAAGACAAGATCGACAACATGATCTCTGCCAGCAGCCATTTGAATGTTCGTCTATGTGACTTTAGTGCATGTTTTACTTATTTTCACGACTCTAATATGGATATACAAAATGAGATTTCATTGATAGTTCTATGTACATACCTTTGACAATTGTATAGATGCATGAGATAGGAGCCATATATCAAAGTCCAAGTAGCTAGTTTGATTGGTACAATACCAAAAGTCCAAAATAGCCAGAAAGGTGAAGTACATATATGGCATGCACTAGAACGAGGGGAAAGGGCAAAGAAAAAAGAGATGGAGATTGGAGGGAAGCAACAGTTGAGCAACCACAGATTCTGAAAAGGAAAGAGAGAAAATTTGAAAGAGAAAGAGTGAGAGAGGTGACACTGGGATTGGATTAGATATTAGGTGCGGTGAAACTGAAAGAAATCACGGGATACTTGGCTTCCCTACTAATTGTTCCAGTTAAACTTCGAAAATTATTCTCTCTTTTTCTTCTGGAGCTACCCAGAACGTACGTACCACCCTCCTCACTCCTGTCCTTCCTGCTTGCTATGTTCAATTGGCTTAACTAGTTATAGCTCTTCACTTGTTTTTTGAATCGATCTCTTTGCATTCAATTGTGCCTCAACTATATGCCTCAGATTTCTAAGTCTGCAGCTGGCTCTTACCCTAAGAATGGTACTACAAACCCAGATGATGCAATATCGATCTTACGAAGTATTGAGCATGAAACAAGTGACAGAATTGGATGTTTGAAACTTAGTATGGGTTAATCCATAGCTAGCGGAAGAATATTTACACTAGCTTTTCCTAAATCTCTAGAATCGTAAGCACAAACTTAAAACGTATAATGTAGTAGGTAACTGTGTTAGACGACTACTACGTACACCCTACGAGATAGATTTAATTATAAAAGGGAAAGGGCGTCGTATGTATTGAAAAACGTGCATGCGAGTGGTTGAGTTGTAAATTTTGATGTTTAAGTCCACAATCATAGTTAATTACTAAATATAATTATATTAAATTAATATTTCGAGAATTTCTTTGGAAATGTAACCATAAATTATAAGCATCAACGTAAAGCAGATAGCTGTAAAATAGCAGCATCTTCTTTACTAAAAATGCAATCATTGTTGTCATGAAGAAAATTTGGATTTCAGCCGTTTAAAGTGAAAAGATGTGTTGTATTGGATTTGATTCTCTGTATAGTTAAGTGTTTTATCGTGATACTACATAATGATACTAAGTACGTTTGTATGTTTTACTAAACTACTTGTAAAAATTGTGAATATAATCCGGAAAGCCTGAATTTCATAAAAAAGTTAAAAAGAAACATTTTATCATCTGTACCATATGTTATCACATTAGATAATCATTAGAATCAGAAATTAATAAAACATAAAACACCACCAAAAACAATAATTAGTATCAAACTAACTATACTCTTATCATGCCTAAAACATGATGCAAGCATACATTCTCTGATCAATCCCAAAATCTCTAGTATATTATCCTCAACTGCTTTTGTTATACTTCAACATCTTAAATGCTTTATAGCATAGTTCTTGTAACATGTAATGTTTACATATTTTGGGACATGAAACTGTTAATAACATGTCCCATCTGCTTCTGGCCAAATGCATGAAAATAAACCCAGCAAAAATACAAACTATATTTTAGCCAAAAAGGCTTATTATTGTTTTTGAGTAGGACATTTTTAGGACCTATAGGACATATGTATACCATAACCTTTGGGACCACTTAGAGTCTGAGCACACCTTAAATACCATACAGCCTATCCTTCAGAAGTTCAGATTGGTAGCTCAAACCAGGACCTTAGGCTTTTATTCATTCAAAATTTGAAAGTAAAGGGATGAGGATTGTCAATAATTTCCAAAAACTGACTGTAATAATGCCTTTCATATTTCTTACATGCTTAAGACTATTCATATTCAAAAAACAAATAGTGTGTGTAGAAGTGTAATAAGTTTCTGAAATGGTTGAGTACAATAGGGTTTTGACAACTATCTTGATCAAATTTAACATGTGAATCTTATGAACACCAAGAACTTAGAAGTAATTGAGCTTTCAGGGATAAGGAAACCAATGGTGTTCAAGATAGAGTTTGACCTTACATTTAAAATATCTTTTTAGGTCCTTAATTGTGTGCTTAATTTTGATACAAAGTGACATAAAATTAGCATTCAGGAATTTATCTCAATTGACAATACACTTAAGGCCAGGTAAAATTCAAAGACCAACAATTTCATTAATCTTTACTCATTTAGACAAAGCCCAAAAAAGGACTCTTTCTTTATGTTGCTTTTGCTTAGGTTGCTATCCTTCATGAAAAAAAAAAGGGACTAAATTTGAATAAATCAATGATTCATAGATAATTGAGAATAGAATAATCCACACATACTAATAACTTTGTTGGATTCAACTCATTTTACTGTGAAACTGTAAGATTCAACACAAAATTTCAGATAAGTTAAAAGTTTGAAACTTTTGTTCTGTTGATGATAGACTATGTTTTTCGTTCACATAACAGAGACACAATTTTGTACCTGATACTTGGTCGATACACTATTATATATTCCTAATTTGGTGAAATAGTAAATTAATAAACTCTCTTAGAAATTCAAAGCTACTAAAATAACTCTCTTATTAATCAAACAAAAAATCGAAGTCTTCAAACTCAATAATGCACCTTAGACATAAGTAATTTCCTTAATGGAGTGACCATTCCACATGAATGCATAATTAAAAATGTCTCATTCAACTCATTTTATTATTAAATCGTACGATTCTACGAAAAATTTATGATAAGTCAAAAATTCAACAACATTATACTTTGTTTTTCGTCTACAAAACAGAACCACAATTTAGTAAGTCATAGTCTCCGTAGAATTGCGAGATACACTCTTATTACATATTCTCAATATGGTAAAAAAATGAAATCAACCGTTTTTTAGAAACACAAAATCGAATTATGAGTTTGTTAAGACAGAAAAATTAAGGAAGAAAAAATGTGAACAACAAACCGTTGTTACCCCAAAAAAGCACTATTTAACTCCACCCTCATCATCACATTTTCACAAACATCCATAATCAGTTGAGATTTCTGCAAATTACAGAACACCGTTTGCAGGAATTGGGCTCTCTCATACAGCTAAACGCTTAGCAGGATGAAGAAGTTACCTGTGCTTTTGTGATGCTTCTTATCCTTCTCGACTCTCAATAACCGTTAACCTGCACCAAAACAGAGTAATCATTACATAACTACAACTGGTGATAAGGTTGATGAGGGGGTGGTGATTTAGATTAAGGAAGAGAAAGAGAGACTAGTACTAGTGTTGTTTGCTTGTGCGTAAGTGTAACGTTCCAAAGAGTGTTGGCGTGTCATAAAATGGTGCCCTTTTCCTTCTGCAACGTCCATTTCCCTCTTCCTTAAAACCCCATTTCCTTATCTCACCACAACCCAACTCAACACCCTGAACTCAAAGCTGAGCTCTCTCTTTATGTTTCTCTGACTCAAACTCAAAACACCCACCTCTGTTTTTTTTTCTCTCTTTCTTTCACTTAAAATGCTGCCGAGGCTGAACGGGGCTGTTTGGATGGAGGACAGGGAGGACAGGGAGGACAGAGACGCCGGAGACTGGGGCCGACCCACCGGCGCCGGCGACGGGAACGGCAAGGACGAGATGGGTTCTATGTCGAACTTCAAATCCATGCTGGAGGTGGAAAATGAGTGGTACAACATGAACAACAACAATGGCATTCAGGGCCATTCTGACGTCAGAGACTTGACGTTCTCCCCCAGCTTTGCTGACCCAGAAAGCTTGCTTCTGAACCAAGTCGACTCTTCGTCTTCTTGTTCTCCATCTTCCTCTGTTTTCAACAACCTCGACCCGTCTCAGGTTCAGTACTACTTGCCTCAGAACCCATCACTGTCTTCTCTGCTCAATGTTGTCCCCAGCAACAACCCACTAGACCACGGCTTTGATTTGGGCTGTGAGATTGGGTTTCTTGACAACCAAGGCCCCGGTGGCGGTTCTGGTTCGAGTTTGATGAACAGGGGAGGTGGGGTTTTAACTAGCTTCAATGATTTGAGCTCCAACTCCCACATGCAGCCTCAGAATCTTTGCTCCAATTTGCAATTCTCAACCACCCGTTTGCCTCATTTGCTTGAGAATGCTACTAATTTCTCGGGTTTTCGGGGTGTTGATGCTTCAGGTAATGCTTTGTTTGGCAATAGGTCGAAAATGTTGAGGCCACTTCAGCCATTGTCTTCTGTGGGAGCACAGCCTACTCTTTTTCAGAAAAGGGCAGCCAAGAATTTGGGTGGGAATAATGGAGGCAATTTGGGTGGTTTGGGGTCTGAGAGGGGGTTGGTTTTGAGTAGCTATGAAGGGGCTAAGGGGAAGAGGGACATGTGTGAAGAGAATGAGAGGAAGAGGAAGTTTAGTGGTGGAGATGATGGTGAGGAGTTGAGTTTCGATGGGTCGGGTTTGAACTATGATTCTGATGAGTTTACTGAGAATAATAAGATGGATGAGAATGGTAAGAATGGTGGGAATAGCTCCAATGCTAATAGTACTGTCACTGGTGGAGAGCACAAGGGGAAGAAGAAAGGGTTGCCTGCTAAGAACCTGATGGCTGAGAGGCGCCGCCGCAAGAAGCTCAATGATCGGCTGTATATGTTGAGATCCGTTGTTCCAAAGATCAGCAAAGTAAGAATTCATTTCACATTAAAATATTTTTATCGTGATCTTCAGTGTGCACTGATTTTATGTCTCATGTGATTCATAAGCAATATGTTTTTAGCCTTTTTGAGTTGATAGAGCACCTGTTTTGCAAGGTTTTTCAAAAAATTTCAGTTCATGTTTTTAAAAATAGCATTAATTTCTCTTAAGGTAGCTAAGCATGTATGATGAAGAAAGCTTATCTGGTACTTTTTCAGAGTTCTGGCATATCGTTAGACAAAGAAGCTAAGCAAAATGCGGCTTTTTGAGTTTTGTGGTGTTCTGTTTCATGAATATTGTGTGATCAAGTAACAAGTTTTCTTGTTGTACAATCAGATGGATAGGGCTTCTATCCTGGGGGATGCAATTGAGTACTTGAAGGAACTTCTGCAGAGGATCAACAATCTCCATAACGAGTTGGAGTCGCTCCCTGCTGGTTCTGCATTGACACCTACCGCAAGTACTTTCCACCCTTTGACACCCACTCCAGCCACTCTTCCAGGCCGTATTAAGGAAGAACTTTGCCCCAGCTTACCTAGCCCAAATGGCCAACCTGCAAGGGTAACTTCTTGAAAGTTCTCTTTTATGATAAATGTTCCATGTTTTCTATTTGATCACTTCAGGTGATTTTACTTCATATCAGAGATGACGAGTCACTGTGTTCATTTAGATCAATAACTTTCCTCAAACTATGTAGCATGTACCATTATCTACCAAAATTTCATTGCATTGGTCTGATGTTGATATCTATGCAGGTTGAAGTAAGGCTACGAGAAGGAAGAGCTGTGAACATCCACATGTTCTGTAGCAGAAGACCTGGACTGTTGCTCTCCACTATGAGGGCTGTTGATAATCTTGGTTTAGATATCCAGCAAGCTGTCATTAGCTGCTTCAATGGATTTGCGATGGATATATTCCGGGCTGAGGTAATGTTATTACTTCCGGTCATCAGTTCTCATAATAATGTGCCATTAACATTTTCGTTGCTAAATGTAGTTGCGGATATACCCTCTTATCAGAGTCTAGTATGTATATTATTTTAGGTTTGTTAAACTGTTTATTCAAGCCACAATTAGAAATTCAATTTAGCTAGTGGATTAGAATGACAGATTAAAACAGGTTGACATGTACTGTTTCAAGAGTAAAACATTTCCCTTAACAAGATGTGTGTCACAGTCCAGTAAATTGAACAAGAGTTCCACAGGTCTGGTGGTTTAAAATGACAGTTTACAAGACAACATTTCAAACTGTCTCGACAATAGAACACCTTCCTTCGTCAGAAATGTTTTGTGCTGTTACAAAATAAGAGTGAAACGACTAACTTCTCTTTGTTTTCAGCAATGCAAGGAAGGCCAAGACGTGCACCCCGAGCATATAAAGGCAGTACTTTTGGATTCAGCTGGGTTCATGGCATGATATAGGTCACATCAGAGGAACAAACTGAAATTGCTTTACCAAGATAGGAGAGGAGTCATGCAATTTGTTCAACATGTTTCGCTGGCCAAAGCTCAACTGTCCCATCTATCAAACTTTAATTTAACAGCTAATGAAGAAACTTTGTAGGTTTTTCTTTTGATCATGGAAGTTCAGGTTCGTGGTGCCACTGCCACCTGAATTGACTGAAACTTTGTAATTCCTAGCCTTTTCTTTAACTTCTGAATAAATTGTTCCTTTAGAACCATTGTGTTATGACTGTCATGAGTGTCATCTAGTCCTGTGGTGCACAAAAGGCCCATCTCAAATGAACGGAATTAGGTTGGAAGTTCTGGGCTGATCTCTAGCCCGGAGTTAAACTCCGGTGATATAATCCAATGGAGATTCTGAGGATAAGATTAGGAAAACAGAATGAGAGCTGAATGGTCCCAATCCAGATCACAATCATGAGGGATGAGGTGTTTTGTTGTGTTCGCAAATACTTTTACCCATCATCCTGAAAATTTCCAAGGGAAGAAATAATTTTACAGAAAGACCCTCCTGTTCGTACTGTCGGTGAGAACAAAGAAGTATCAGTTCAAGTTTCCCCATTTCTAGTTTTGGACATGAGAATCAACAAAATCGATAGCCAAACTCACAGGCATCTGCTGAGTGTTGACACACAGGCTAGCCGATCTCGCAAATCTTCAACAGGATAGCAATGGCAGCAACAGTAATGTAAGAGATAATTCAACAAGATTGAAAACTTAAAAAGATAATTTCTTCATTAACCGGAAAAGCATAACATTAGACAATCTGTGCACGTACTTACATTACAAGGCAGGAAAATATAGAGAAGCAGCTGTACAAGGTGGGGAATTGTTTGAGAAAGCAAGGTACACATCACCTTACTTGAAACTAGGGTATAACTAATATTTATCTATACCTATATATAACCACACTTCAAAGTACTAAATCCAGAAACATGCCCGAAACTGGATAATCACCCAGCACGCATCGGAAGAACCAAGTCCAATAGAGAAACGAGCAGACATCAATCTCGATTAGTTCATATATCCGAACTGTTTAATAGCACTCTGACAAAAGAACTGTGAATATGATCTCCCCCCCCCCCCCCCAAAAAAAATCTACAGAACACCAGTAAGAAACCATGATAAATGGCTTAAGCATCTCTAGTTGATAATTGATAATATACCTAGTCATACCTAAAACCAGTCCTAACACTTCTCAGGAATAAATGCTCAAGCACGGTCACTGAGACTTCCCCTCTCTTACATCCACACCCTCAGCAGGCAATGCCGGGTTATCCTCCCCAAGTGAAGTTAAGGTCCCAGGGTTCATTTTTTGGACCTCCTCTCTTGTGTAGATGAAGATTTTCCGAACAATGCCACAAAATTCCCTGGTCACAATGGAAAACAGAATTTAATAAACATAAATAAGCAAAATTAAGCATATTCAAATCCACGCAGCTACTTACTGCCACGGATCATCTCCAACAAGCATCATGTCACCCTCATCATCAGTATAAACGATCAACCAATTCTTTTTCGGGGCCATTAGCTCACCATCAAATTCAAACAATTGGTCCAATTCAGCAATCAGTTCATCATAGTTGTTGAACTTCGTAAGATCAACAGACCTACCAAGTGCAATACCCTGCTTGTGAACCTGTACAAGCAGCAAAACATTCAGTTCTGCTTCAGTATATTTCAACAGAATTATACCATATCATATGATACTAGTCGAAAGATATATATATACATACCTTGGTGCAACTCCTAGTTGAAGAGCTTTGTGCTTTACTCTGACCATCTTTGGTATGCTGCTGAGAAATTTGTTTATCGGACTCACTAACAGCAAGTATATTATCCACTAATTTTGATCCCTTCGACACTTCCAACTTCTGGTCACACTCCAAGACGAGTCCTTGGTTATGACGAGGTGACTCATTCATTGCAGTTCTATGGGATGAAGGTTCAGGTGTTATGAGGGGAATGCCAAAGAGCTTGCAGCTTCCATCTTTAGATTTAACAGCTTCATGTTTAAGTAGTGACATTTGCTTTGGCATGACTTCCCGTGAATTCGCATGATCAAAATGAGATGGGGGTGGAGGCATCAGCCAATTTCCTTGTGGTTGCTCAACTCTATGACCATGGTGAACAGAATAATCATTCAATCCACTATATCTAATATTCTGTTGTGCTTGGTAAGATGCATTGCCAATAGGACCCTTCTGATTGGAGTCCAAGCTAAGTGACAGCGATGAGGGCAACATGGACCATGAATTCAAGTTAAACTTGCCTTCCTGATCAAGTGAATGCTTCCTCCTTGAATTAGCAGATGCTACTGCTTGATCAACAAAGGGCTGACAAATTCCATGTGGGGAGTCACCATTAGTTCCAAAGCCTGATAGCAAATCAGTATAGGTTGGTTCGTGCCTCCCTGAGGGTATCCAGTTATCTGCACCGGAACCATATCTTCTGGAACCAGAAACTGCATCAATCCTCTCATCTACTGAAGCTGGCCATGCAGTAGACTTTTCAGCTGTATCAGACTCGGTCTCCACAAAGCTGCCTCGCAAGGTCGATGATTCTTGACCTTGCAAGACCCTTGAATACCCACCTCCTTGTAGTACAGGGTCTACTGTTACTTTAGATGATCCTACTGAATTAACAACAAAAAAGAAAGAAAAAATATTAGTTTCTTTGAGTAGGGGAATTAAAAATGTCCGGAATTAAAAATGTCCTGGAAAGACTACCCAAGTATCTAAAACAGATCACAGCTGAAGTGCAACTGTACCTTCTCTTGTGAGAACAGAAGAGTCTAGAGAAGAAGGAACCATGTTTGGGCGCGGTCTCTTCGGCCGAGGCATGGGAAGAGGATTTAGTGCGGGAGGAGCAAGAGCAGGCTCTATTTTCCAAGATGAAACTCTCTCTGGACGAGGTATGGTTGAATTTTCATCCCATCTCACCTTTAATTAACATAAGAATGTCAGTTTAAGTATGTGAAGTACAACATAACAAGCTGCCTCCAACGGAATTTATACTACCTTAAGGGACCTCCATTTAGACTCTCGCCACCTTTTCGGGTCAGCGTCTTCAATTCCAATTATGGTGCCAGTAAACCTACAACATTATTGAATATATTATGCATTTTCTTCAAGTAAGATAGACTGGCGAAGAAGCTTTAATTGAAAGGCAGCATCAATTAAGTATACCTCTGCTCTGGAGCTTCTTCACCTTCAAATCTCATCTTAAACCTCATCCCTATAGAATAATTGTTTTTGACAGACTCCATGTACTGATCAAATGGAACAATGAACTCCGCGGGGCTTGTCCTGCACACAAACATATCATAAATAAATTAAAGTATTAACTCAAGAGGGAAGTAGATTGAAAAAGATAAAGTCTGTTTCGGTCACAAAAAACAGTTGGAAGCCAAAAGTTGACAACAAAAAAAACAGTTTGAACCAAATAAACCGCACCTTGGCTTATAGTAGACAGTGAACATAGTTCCTGTCATGATGGCATGCCATGCAGTTGCCAGTACACCTAGGTGCATGCTGTGACTAGATATTACTGAAGACGGAACATTGCCCTGTTGTCGCATTGCACGTCTAACACCAACACGGAGCTCCCCATTTTCACCCCTAGAGTGAGTAAGCCAACAGTCCAATATCAAACAAAGAAATTGAGGAACAAAAAAAATAATAACAAGATCCCAACGGTAAGAAATCCACTAACCTTAGAAATATAAATGCATCGCCTGCAACAAGCCTCTTGGAGCTAACAAAAACACTCCAACCGCTTTGAAGTAGATGCCTCCTTGGTTGACCTGTCATTCCCACCATGAAGTTAATTAGTGGACAAAAAGAAGATGAAACACAAACTTGTAGCCAACAAAGGCTAAACAAATTGAACTACAATAAAATCTTTCAACCCAAATATGTCAATTATTTCTTTACTTCAATTCCATGTTATATCAATTACCTCGGAAAATATGGCGGAAGCGCCACTCATTTCCATGTAAATCTTTGGCAACCAACTCCTGGGTTGGAGGCTGACGAGACATGTCCTGCAGAAATAGCCACATTAGAGTATAATGTACCTGGCAAAAACTAAAGTTATACAGCAAACCACACACACTACAAAAACCAACCAGTTGTGGAAGGCATTCATCCGCATGCCGCCTTAGAACAGAAAATCCTCCATGAGTGCTGGTGTCCGAGGCTGTCAAGGTCTTACAGAATGAATGGACTTGAAATCTAGGTGGAGGAGGTGGGGGAGGTTCTTTCTCCACTGCATTCTCATCTTGCTGGAATAAATAAGAACACAAAAGTGTCAGAATAAGATCCCTCATCAATGCAAATACACAATCAAATCTCAATACTAACAGTATCCTCCAAAACGATACTCACATTTGGCTCCGGAAGTAGAGTTACTTGTGCAAACACCTCATCCGTGTCCGGTTCAGCCTACATTCAGTAAAATCAATTAGTTAGACAAGCTAAATAAAGATGATTATCAAATAACTGTAAACGTAAATGTGGACAATCAGCTAAACAATACCTTCAACGAAACATTGATCACCCGGCAAAGTATCTTTGGAGGAAGATTGTACACTGGCATCTGCTGGTCAGCCACCTGATTAGTCGACGCCTCCACCTGCAGACCCAGAAGAACAATTCCATAATTAGTAACATAAACCCAGACCACCATCAACTCACATCAATATTCAATTAAACTCCAACAATATGAACAAACAGGAGCGAAAAAAGACCATATTAACCATAAATCTGGTATTTAAAAAAGAAGCTCGAAAACACAAAAAAGTTACAAAGAAAACGAAAGGAGCTTGAGAGCAGAGAGAGAGAGATATCAAAGGCCAACCTGCTCGATGTGTCCCTGAGGGAAATAAAAGACACGCTCCCCTTCACGCGGCACAGTCACGAGCGGCCCGGCGCAGGCGTGCCATAGCTCCGTGTAGAGTGCAGTTTCAGCATCTAAACATCAAAATCAAACACAGCGAAAATCAGAAAAAAAAAAAAGAAAAAAAAACCCATCACATGTAACCACACTTTTTAATATCATCTTTTTCGGCCGAAAAATTAAAAATCACATGGATTACTACTACTGCTACCTCACAAAACCACAAACCTGTCACCTACATAACAAACCGGAATTACCTCTGCCGGCCGCTGGGACTGTAGAATGACCGTTCTGCCCCTCCGCCGCATTGTTGTGGTCACTGAACCCCGACGAGAAGCTCTCTCCTCCTCCTCCTCCTCCTCTCTGGTTCCCGCCGTTGTCCTTCATCGAAACCTCCGATGACGTCATCCTTCTTCAAAACCTCTCAACCTCAGCTTCAGCACAGATCTCTCATCTGCTTAACAAGACTCATCAATTTCTGAAACTCTTACACACGCCGTGAGATCTATTTCAATCGCTGTGAATAACACAGTGACTTGTATATTTCTCACACTACAGACCTCGCAAATACTTCAAAACCTCGCCGTCTCTGTCACTCACCTACAATTTTGACCTATCTGTCTCCTACTTAGCGTCACAAACACCCCCAAATTCCAGAAGCGAAAGCAAGACCTCTCAAATCTGTTCCAATTCGCTCGATTCGACTATCAATGTCCGCCGCGCGCTATCCTCCGCCTCCTTATGCTGCTCACGGCGTCTGTTTCGCTCTTCCGCACCCGCTCTTCGCGCCAAAAAGCCTCCGGCGCTCTCAGTTTTTTTTTCTTCTCTCTCTCTCTTTTTTCTCTCTCCGTCTCTTCTCTTTCTAAGAGTCTATAAGTGTCTGAAAACGGGGCTTAACCTCGCAGTGGTCAAAACAGCGTGCAATGATTTCAACCGCAGTCAAATTCTAACCCAAAGCAACCCGGAATAACCGGTGACAGCCCTTTGTTACCGGTGACAGCCCTTTGTTACCGGCTACAGCCCGCGGCACAGTCACCAAGCCCCATACAGCGACACCCTGCTTAGGTGTTCATTAATAATAAGGCGGCTTTCTGGACCTTGCGTAAACGCCGTTTACACGTGTCGGAGAGTTATTGAGGGGCAGGTAACGGCGTTTAGTGAGAAAAAGTCGTTGTGTTTTTATTGGGAAGTGGCATTGTCGTGCTATTAACGGGCAGGCTTGGATGGATGAGGAGGGTAAAGGAGGGGTCGTACTTCAATACCCACTACCCTTTTCGAGTGTGCGCATCTGAACCATGGTTAACCTTTTTTTTATATTTTTGATAAAGAAATTGCCACTTTTTTAGTTGTATAAAATTGGTTGGTTTTAGGTTCATTTTACTTTCTACTTTCTTTCTAGTCACACCTCCACTATTTAATTAGTATAATTTTTTCAACCAATCAATAGGTTATTAACAAATGCACTATTGTTTTAATGAATAAGTATATGCCATGTTGTTAACACCATATAGTAATATTGGATGAAGGTAACGCGGACAATCTAGTCTACACACTAAGATGTGACTAATGATGTTAATAGTTTAATGATTTGTTATAGTAGCCTTAATCTTACAAGTTGATCCTCTAAATACGATAATTATTACAGCGCACCTTATATGGTATGTACTATGGCCCATAAAATTAAACACACTATGAGATATTTCTTAAAGATATTTTATACTCTTTCCTTCCTAGTCTTAAGAGTTGGAAAAGTATATACTCAACATTCGTAAGGAAAGATTAATTACATTGTTAATGTAACAAATTAAGAATGGTAATTCTGACCGAGGGATGAGTCATGTCATATTAATTATTCATATGACAATTGTTGGATCTAATGGGCTATCTAATGACCTACCATTTTTACTTAGGGCCCTATAGACTATAGTAAATGAGACTCCACATTTATATTTATTTAAACTTTATGATACAAATTGATATAAAGTGAGATAGCTTCCTTAAAAAAGTGAAAAAACTTATTTTAATTTAAGATAAATTTTGACGCCAAAAATAAACTTAAAAATAATCACTATTTAGTTAATAAGAAAGTAATAAAAATCAAGCAATATAGTTTGTTATGTGACTAAATATTCAATTGCAGATTTTGTATAATATTTAACATAATAATACTAATACCGACATAATATAAGAAATAAAACTCTCATCATAAATATTTAAAACGTGTATTTATTTTAAACATAGTTAATTCGATGTGAATATGTACACCAAGTCACTAACATTATAGCATGATGGGTCAAGTGTAGGTCCATAATAGCTCACGGAAGTTTTTATAAATTTTTTCTTCAGAAGATATTTTGTCCGTAACTATTAATCTTCAGGTAACATAAAATGGTAATTTCATTTGAGTTAATTTTTTGGTTGCCATATGTAATTTCGTTGTCAGAACAGTGAAAAGGTGACTCGGTACAGAGGGAGGTATATCGCCAGACACTGGAAGCCCAGGTCACGTGGTTGGGGGAGAATTTATTAATTTTTAAAGTTTGTTGGGAAAGAAAATGAGTGGGGCCCACGTGAATTGTCTAATTGCAAGTTGTGTATGGTCTAAAGCAACAAACGGAGGAATCTCAATCTCTGTCCGGAAAAGGTAATATTAGATAATGTTTATTTGCTGTTAAAATTAAAACCAAAATTAAATTTGGAAACAACTTTAATTACTGTCCATACATACGGATACGCGGCTCTCTTCCCCGTTTTGAAACACCGAAACGGTTCGTTTCCAAACCGCATCTCACAAGGCTCGTTCTTCCCGACGTCATCTTGACATTCCCTTCACACCTTTTTCTGCGCTATATTTAGGCATCATAAATTCTGTTGGGCTCGACTTTAATTTATTTTTTAACGGAGTTGGGCTCGATTTATTGAATTCTTTTATTGAACCCCTTTTTCATCCTGTTTTGTAGATTTTTGGCAAAAAAATTATTTATTCAAATTATTAGGATCAATCTATTTAACGGCATAAATCTTGAATTTGATCAGTTCTTATAGAAAAAATCATTATTTAGATTCATATTAGATAATGTGTATATAGTAATACGAGTTTGTCTACAACTATTCAGTATGATGATATATATAAAAATTTGACTCGTATGTCTTATTTAAATTCTAATCTTATTATAGGCACTATAGGAAATAAATAGTTACCCACCTAAAATACAGTTTTTAAGGAACAAGTAAGTTTCTCTCTTAAAAATGGGACCATTGAGAATCAAAACACAGTTATAAGTTATTGTATCTTTAACTTTTATATTTAAAACATATAATTGAGATGTATATATCTTACACGATGTCTTAAAAATATTTATCGGGTCACGAAGATCGTAAATTTGAACTACATGTCTATAAGCATCTAATATGCATGTGACATAACACATGAAATTTGGACATGAGTATGTGTGTGCTTGAGCCTATCTGTTGGTGGTACAATTTTTTGGTTCTTATGGTGAGAAGTGTGACAGTTCATTACCCAATTTAATCCATATGGAAATTGAGGAAATTGAGTAACACGTGTAGAGTTTAACTTCAGGAGCGAACCAAGTAAAGCTTCCGTCATCAATTACGTAGTGAGGTTACTTAAGAACCAACATATTAAAGTGCAATGATACAATTTGCTTGATGTATGGACCATCATATAACTGTATTTTCGCCATACGTTAGAGAAATTAGGTTACCAATGGAAGTAAAAAATATTAGGTATAAACTCAGTAATATTGTGCGATACGAGCATAATATGAGTAAGCATATTTAAGAAATTTAATTTTCATTTTCTTGATTTTTCTGTTTTTCTGTTTTTCTGTTTTTATTTTATAAAGCTACACACCACTATATACAGTTAAATCTCAATAAATAAATATTTGATAAATTAATAACTTCGATTAAATAATAATTTTATCCGGTCCCAACTCAAAACTGGTGTATATTGCTAGGAACCTCACTATATGCATAAGATAGTAATTTTTTTAGACTTTCTTTAAGTCACATTGAATATATAAAGTAATAATTAACAAAATAAATATTTAAAAATATATTAAAAAATTCCTAATAATTGAAGAAATATTTTAAAACAGTAAATAAAATTTATAGCACAAATTAAAGAAATCTTAAAAATTTATTATTTCTTAATAAGGTATCTTTTTCTCGTTTTATTGTAGCAAATTACCATTTTTTAAGATACCATAATTATATATAGGATTAAAAATCCATATATAGAAATAGAAAACTATATTAAAATAGGTGATTAAACTTGAAATAATAACAAAACTCTCTATAAAGTAACATATATATATATATATATATATTTATTGATAATATAATAACCCTGCTAAAATAATAATTTTTCATAGTCCCAACATTATTTGTTTATAGAGGTTTTACTGTATTTATAATAATTAAGCTCATTGTTCACACACGAGTCTCTCTCGACTCCTCCCAAACCCTAGCATCTATGGTAGTGATCTCTATAAGCAGCAATCGACGTCGATACTAAGCAGATCTTTCTTCTCTGCATTCAAATTTCTCCTTACAATAATCTATCGTCAATTCTATGTGGTCAATTTCTTGCTGGCTCTCAACAGTGGTAAGTTTCTTATGACTAAGGAAATCATGGAATGAAATTATCTTCTTGGTCAATTTTGTATATTACCGCCATAATTTTGTGGCAGTAGTGGTGTTGCTATGCAACATTTCATCCATGGTGGCGGTTTGGTGACTATGGGTTTCTCAAAACTAAGCCAAGTTCTCGATGATATGAATGAAGGTAGTAGAAACGTTGTTTTCAAGTTGATTTAGGTGAAGGCTTGCCGGTCGACATCTAGATCTTGGATGGCGGAGAAGCCAAGTTACTGGTGGCTAGGGCAACCTCTTTTTGGACATTGTGGGTCACTAATTGGCCTATGGCATTTTGTTTAATTTTTGGACCAAATTTAGTTGAGTCCGATTTATTTAACTTGTTTTTCTTTAAATTAACGTATTACAATGTTTTTCATGCATTTGTTGTAGACTCGCTTTAATAAATGAACATGGGTATCGTCAAATGATTAGGCATAATCTGTGTATCGTTGTGGTTTGTTTTTTTGGTAGAGAGAAGATATGTAATAATTTTTTATGACTCGAGAATTAATACAATCAACTCGATTTAAAAAATAAAAATAAATTAAGCTCATGATTTTAACCATACCATTTACGTTAGCTAACCAATCAAGTGTGGTTGATCGACTATGAAATTTGGTTTATCATTACTTAAAACTGATTGAAATAGTGTAACATATGAAACGACTTGCATTGATAAAAAAAATGTGTCAGTATAGCTACTCATCAACCGTCCTTTTTTTTTCCTTTCTTCATTCTATTTCATATAAACAAATGGTGGTAAATTAAAGATGAAAATGTTGTGGTTTGTTTTTTCTCTTTACTGTTTCTGCACCGGTGCTTGAGTCTCTCTAGTCATGATCAGTAAGTTTCATCATTCAAATAAACTTATAGAAAACTTAGAACTTGTTCTATACAAATGATGTCGTTGGATTCTTATATATATATATAATTTTTTTTTTTTGAAAAATATTGGATTCCTAGCTATATTTGATATTGATGTATAAGTTTATATCGAGGGTGAATTTAGTTTCTTTAATCTCATTATTTATTTATTAAAAAAAAAAACCGAACGGAGCTTAAACACGATGTAAAACTTACTTGCCTTTTTTACTCAGAAAAAAAAAATTAACGAGAGATTTTGGGTGTGACTCTGTGAAAAGAGCTGGTTTGACTGGCCGGTGAAGGAAGGAAGGGAAGGAAGGAATATGGGACGGTGAAATTAGGGTGGGTCCGGTCGGTGTCCCCTGATTAGGTTACAATTAATCTGAGGTGTAGGGCCAGGGTTTCTCTGCCTCCTCCCTCCTTATCAATTCGGACAGTCCCTTAATCCCTCTCTCTTGACCCCTAACCCACAGACCGAACCTCGTCATGTTCTTCAAACCAAACCCCCTGCGCTTAATACCTCTTTTTACTTTATTAATTTTCTCTTTAAGAAATTTTGCTAATCTTACCGTCCCGCTCTATGGTACAGACAAACGTCACCCTTACGGACCACACACCCACCCAATAACGGTCACGGACGCCAAGCGCGATTTAACTCCGGTTTTTTTCTTTTCTTTTCTTTTGCGGACTTGAAATAGGTATTAAATTGGGTTGAGAAACTTTATGGGGGAACTGACTCTTTTCGAGAGGCTAATGACCGGCTGACACGTGGGAAAGAGGTCAGTGCCACGTGGGTCGCGCGAATAAATGCCACATAAAACATTGTTATTTAATTATTTATAATAGTTTTTCGAGAGAGGGTTGCGTCCTAATCCGTAACCCCATCACGGATTGGTTTGCGTGACTATGGTTCGGTGAGGGATGGTACGTTATCGTGTAAACCGTCATTTTTGTACAATGAAAAAATCCACATAAATTCCTTAAAAAAAAATTTAAAAAAATATCGTTATTGAAATCTCTATATTTACTCACTTAACCTCTTTGTATTTTCAATAATTAGATTATAATTAATTTATCTTATTACAAATTTTATAAAATACAAATTATTAAAAATTCTTTTCTAAAAAACTACAAATTATTATCCTTATTACAAATTATACAAATTAGTTTTTTAAATATATGTCTTATTACAAGGACAATAATTTGTAATATGAGTTCAACCTATGTCTTATTACAATTAATATCAAAGACAATAATTATTAAAAATATATTATATTTATATTTATTTTTTCTAAATTTTTTAATTATATAAAATAATAAATTACAGTATTATTATTTTTCTTATCTATTTTAATTTTTTAATTTTACTATATACACATTTAATTATAATATACTACATTCACATTTATTTTATTATCTATTTGTATATATTATCCTACAGTTTAATTTTATATATTAAAAAAATTAATTTGTTACATAAAATAAATTTTATATAAATATATAATATATAGGTTGAACTCATATATAAATTAAATAAGATAATGTAATATTTTTTTTTTAATTTTAAAATAAATTAAATAACTATTAAAAAAATCATGAGTATATTCTGATAACCAAAAGAACATGTGATGAAAATTTTCTTACAAAAAGAAAATAAGTGAAAAAAATTCAAGCAATAGAGGGTTAATGAGTAAATAAAAGGTAAAATAAACAATTTATTATAATTTAAAGTGGCATAAAATATTCATAGGTATTTTGGCTATTTAAGAAGAAATGTGTGAATTTAAAAGTCAAAAAGAGGTGTAGAGAGTATCAGAGATAAGATGAGTAAATTGGGAGGTCCTAATAGTAGCACTAAAAAAAAAAAATACATGACTTTATTTAAAAAAGAAAAATAAATCTATATGAACCTTTTATTTATAAATCTTACTTTATATAGTAGTAAACTGATATATGTTGGTAAATAATGTCTCGTCCACAAATATTAAAAACTCTTATTAAGTGTTTATTTAAAAAGTTCAATTCAAATTATTCAAAGACATAGGGAGTCAATTCAAAACATTTTTGAAGTATATTATCCAAAATGTAAAATTGAATACACATGCAAGTATTTAGATACACTTGACCTCCAAATACAAGTGAATCACTTGGTCCATTTTTCTTTTTTGTGTATGGTCAACACTTTGCCTCCAATAGAGTTCATGGGAACTTGGACTTGGCGGTGCTAGAATAAATTGTCAACAATGGAGGCAGGGAGGAGGGGGGAGTCTTTAATTGAGACTTGTAAGAGAGAATGGAGTCAATCATTTTTGGTGTGAAGAAAAGCAACAAAAAGGAAACAAAGATGGAAGACCATATATCACACCAAGTGGGGAGGGCGATGGGGATTTTTTTTTTTTTTTTGAGAATAAGAACTTTTATTGATGATATTTTAGATGGATGTAAAGCTATATGTATGAGAATCTCAAAGATGACAATCCACAATTTACTATGAAAATCAGAAACTAAAGCGCAAATGCGCTGCTGTCTACAACTTTCACATAAATACATATTTATAATCGTAAAGGGAAAATAGTAGAAAACTGTCTTCATTCCTCTCAAACCTAAAGAACGGTGGTCTCATTAAAACCTTGTGCGATAAAACTCCGAACCGAGAAAAAAGTAACACCGACTAAAATTGATTGAAGCCGTTTGTTAAACGACCAACCCAACAGGATACAATCCAAAACGGGTCGGACATAGAGAGAAACATCAGGCAAACCAAGTAATCAAATAAATCAAACAAATCTCAATTTTAACCCAGTAATTATCATGCGATTAGGGGGAGATAAACATCAGGTAAATCAATAATTAGATAAAGAATAGGGAAGGGTCGTAGGAATGGTACCGTGTGGCGTACTGCTTGATTAAAGTGAAACCTGATTGGGTAAATCGGGGGATGATGCATGTCGTTTTCTCTTTTCAGTGGGTGGACTAGTGGGGTAACAAATTGACTGTATCCTAAGGTTGAAAATCCTTTGCCATGTAAATCTTGCCCTACGTGTGCCCCTTGGTTATTCTTGTTGTGATTTTTTAGCTCTGCAAAACTTAAACATTTTTACAGCTTAGTATATCTAGTAAAAACCATTTGTGTGCTTTCATATCCCGTAATTATTACCATTTTTTTATGGTAAATTAGGCAAGACACCCCATGACCAATCCATTGCATCCCCACGAAGCGAGAGCGTGAACAAGCACAAGGCGTCACCGCCGCTGGCCACCAAGGTCACGAGGTTTCTTACTCTAGGTCGGGATTCTCAATTAGTCATTTTACTGTCCCACTATCCCTAGTGGTTTTATATCTTATTTTTGACCCCATGGTATGGTAGTAGTTGTTACTTAATAATGTCTTGGTCACCCTTCTACTAATGTTGGGTCTCAGTCAATTGCCAAAATTTACCATAAAACATAGTTAACTCCACTATGGAGTGCCCATTTGGTTGTTGAATATAAAGAGGAAAACTTTGAATGATGTTGAAGCTTTGAAGTAATTATATGCATAACAGAAGTCATGATGCTACCTCCTAGCAAGGGGAAATGGGGTGGTGCTGGATTTGTGGACATTACATTCTTAATTATAGATTATCATTAGCCCTTTAAACCCTATTATTATACAAATGGTCTGTGATTAGTGGCACAAGAACCCTAACACATATACAGTATATAAAAGAAAGGGGGTGCACCAGTCCCCTAGTGTCATGGAAACCATAACTTGGTATTTCTATATATATATTTTTTCACTCATAAAATTGTGAAATCTGAATTGTCAACTCTAATTTATATATAATTGATAGGGCTCGTGTTTGATTTTAATTAATAAAACATTTAGAAGATCATATTTTTCTCGTAATCATAAAATCTAAAATCTTATATAAATATTAAGTCGAAAAGCCAATCAGTCATTAATTCATTCTAACGTAATCAAGTAATCAACTATATGCCTCTCTCTATTGATTCGAGCAAGGAAAAAAGGGAAAACAAAGGAAACATGGTTTGGTGGTTACCGAATCTTCCTTACAATGCCTGAATCCGTCCTTTACATTCTTCAAAAGTCCAGCACTGCAGCCTCTAACCAATTATTGGTGTTGCAGGATCATATACTCTCACAGTCTCACCAAACGTATCATTCAGGTTAAAACTTCTTATATATTGTTTTTGATTCTCAATCAAATTGTCGACATTTTCACTGGTTTTAACGTGGAGGCCATCCGGGTCAAAGAAAGCATAAATCCCAGGCTTTTGCTCTTGTTCATATTTCAAGTATTTTAGTGACCGTTCTACATGGAGCATAGATTATAAACGATTCCCAACCACTTGAATCAGTACCATCCATAGCCCAACTTTCTGGTATCCTATGTGAGCCTCGGAGATGTTAGTACAGTGAGTTGTAGAGTAATCCTTAGCTATTTCCGTTAGATTATACAAATGTCGAACGGTCTTCATTAACTTGATATTATTATTTTACATCTGATCATACCAAACCCAGTTTTATATTAGACGTTTGGAATTCAAAGTGACACAGTAAAGTCACACTGATCATGTGTTTACCTATGTATGCATATGTTAATTATTCATTAGACCAAAGTTGTTAAACTCCGAAACCAACTCCTTAAACTTAATTGAATAGTGAAACTATGAAAGAGAACGAAGGAGGAGAAAAAATTTGCAGAAGAGAACAAAATAAACTTGGTCATGCTTCCTTGTAGTGTACACGAAAGACCAATAAGATCAGATATATCCATCCATCCAGAACATCATGGCTAGAATTATGAGTGTATTTTTTTTAGGATAGATAAGCTTGAATAATATGGGAGCTAGCACAATCCCATTTGTTTTTTAAAACCAGACTGCAATCCAGGTGTCTGGAAATCTGAGGATTAATCTGGGTTTTCTGTAGTCTATTTTGGCCGACATTTAATTAATATTTTCCCAATGAATTAATAACAATTATCATTCTGTTCTAGTGTTTGTTCAACTAGTATACTACATATTAAGATGTGCCACCTAAAATTGATCACTTTCACTAAAATTTTTATTTATGATCCGCCTACTGTCAATTTTATACTTCCAGTTTTAGTTATCTACTTCATTTTTCAATGAGTGAATCCCATCATCTCCATTGTTTATGAGTTGAAATGACTCGAGGGAAAGCACATTGGTTCAAGACAGATGTGTCTATGTGACCAACAACAGCAAGCTGCTATGCATATACAAACACAGGCCAATTCTTATACGAGAAATCATTATCTCACCGCCCAGTGCGAGTATGTGACACATTACACATAATAAACTGAAGTAGGCACCGGCATGATCTAGCCTCTCCCTTCTTTGATCCTAAACAGTGCACACCACTTGACATTTGCAAGTGTAGTTTTGGAAGAATGGTTTTCTGGGTTTTTGAAGATATATAAGAACTGGGATTTGCTAATTCTGGGAATTATTTGATTGTTTTTCCGTGGAGAACAAAGTGGAACACTTGTTGGGAGACAAGTATATTCAAAGTCCGAATGGCTGCTTGGCCTAATAGCCCGTGTTATGAGGCTTTTGGAAGAGAAAGTTTTGTTCTTCAAGTGCATACAAATGCGTTTTCCTTTTGATGCAAGGAGTTGGAAACCATGACCTAATGTTTGCTTTACAGTTCATGGTTCGATGATATCTTCTTGACTTTTGAAAGACTGAAAGGGTTAGTGGGAATAGTTCAGCTCACCGAGGATGATATTGCAGACCCACAGCACTGGTTTTTGAAGCTAGTGCCAATGGCTATGGCTTTGAATTCTTTTTACTGTTAGAAACTTTGGTGGCAGGCAACAGTTTAAAAAATGGGTCAGAAGAAGCAGATCTAGATTAAACGGTAGTAGCAGGTGTCTTTGACCATGAAGATGGCAACTGTGATCTTTGCCTTGCAAAAGCCAACATTGTTCAAAGGCTTTGTTTGCTACATGTCATATTGCAGATTACGCATTAAGAATTGAGGCTGTGAAAATGGCCTCGGTGGAGATTGACGATGAGAAGGGTATTGGATACTTTTGTCATCAGACATTCTGGGGTTGGAAGGTGAATCAATCATAGTGAAGTTTCAAAGAACATTATAGGGGATCAAGAATCATAAACACACAACTTAAAGGAAATGAAGTAAACAAAGAGACATGTTTCTGAGAAATGGAACCATCTTCACAAAGTAATACTATCTCAGGGTTCTAGATGTTACAACAATTTTTAATCATCCTTTAGTAGTAATAATTATCACAAGGAAAAATTATAAGAACAGAATATAAATTTTACCTCACTAATAATTACAGTTTTTTAATTTTATAAAATAATAATTTAGTACATAAATTAACCAAATCGATATTCTGTCTATGCCCTTAACTTATCCGTTAAGTGTTACGTTAAATGTCATATTTTAAGAAACAAATTGGCCGGTATGTCTTCCTTTAGATTCATAATTCCTTATACATCTGGTGGCTACGTTTTCTTCATTCTCTCTAATACTAGAAACCAATTTGCAGAATCAACCTAGTTAATTTTGAGATTTTTCATCTTCCTTTCCAATTTTCAGCTCAAAATTGCAATTCAGAACAATCCCATTAAACAACTGCCTCACATGGCATAACCCAGAATATAAAGAGCCATCTAGTCAACTACATAAGTCTTCACTATTGAATCTGAGAACATAAAGGATACACACATGAGGAAGAGCTCATGCCCATAAAAACCCGCACCACCACCACTGTATTCAACTAAACTTTAGAGGTAGTTGAACTGAATTTTCTAGGTAAAATTGTCAATCAAATCACCATAGAGACCTTCAAAGAAAAACCCAGATAGAAAACTGAAAACACATGGCCAAAAACTATTTTCCTTTGAACTTCTTGGGTATTTCTTGAAGATTGTAATTTAAAGAAAAAAAAATTGAATTTCAGTTTGTTCCTCTGTAACCGGAGACTGAAGACTACCTTCCTCAAAAGTTTTGACCGTTTCTAAACAAGAAAGGATTTGATAATATGAAAATCTAAAAAGAGACAAACTTTGTTTCTGGGCCTCTGCTTTGAGCCCTTGAACTTGTGGGGTTCTCACTTCCCATTCAGCAAGGTTTAATCTTGGATGCAAACAATCACGCATCTGTTATATCCCACATCAGAACATCGCTTGCATACATAAATCATGTGAACCATGTTGGAAGACTTTAGAAATTTCTGGGTTCATGGTTTCTGTTTGACCATTTTCTTTTTAATTTTGAGTTATACACATGATTGAAAAGATTCAACCGACAATGTTTTGTTAGTCAAGTATAATAGAGATGCGTCTTCTTTGTATTAAACCAAGAATAGCGTACACGATTTCATTATACTATAATTTATAGATTAATCAGAGTTGTCAACGAAAACAATCATCTTCACTCTAGTTTTTGTTTATAATTTTAATTATCTTCATCATTTTTAATGACTCGATTAGAATCGAGAACTATCATGAATATTGTTTATGAGTTGACATGAACCAATACTCACATATAACCATATACCAATGTCATTTTGAGGCACTGAATGTAGCAAGGAATGCGGTTGAACTAAACTTGGTTTGAGACAGATTGAGCTGTTGTGATGCAGTACTTCAACTCTCCAGATTTGGTGCCTTCGAAGCTCATAACTTCAGAGAAGGCAATGCCAGAGAAGGCAATGCTTTGGCTAAAAAGATAACGGATATTGGTGCTACCAATATTGGCTGTATTTGGTGGACTAATCTGCGTAGCTTTGTTACTGGGATTTGTGATAGGGAGCTCTCTATGCGTACTAGTTATTGCTTTACTCAGTCCTTTAGATTGTTGTAAGATTGTCGGTTGTAGTTTTGTTTGGACAAGAAGATTATCGATTATAGTTTGCAATCGTGTATGTAATTTCTATATTGATTTGTGTCTCATGGAAGTGGTTTTGGCCTAGTTTTTGTGCCTTCTTTTCTTTCAAGAAAATACCGAATAAAGGGGAAAATTTAGCCTCTCCGATTTGCATACTGATAAAAACTATGGTGGGAAGCAACAACTGAAAAGGGGTCAAAACTCAAAAGCAGACCCAACATATAGGGTAGCAGCAGGTTTTGACCATGAAGATGGCAAATATGATGAAGGCCTTTACCAGCTGCAGGCCAAGATCTTTGCCTCTGGATAGCCAACATTGTACAAAGGCTCTACCTGATGCAGTTTGACGGATTAAGAATTGAGGTTCGTTTTGCTCCTTTCAAATCATTTGGGCAGTGATGGCCAAAATAGCAAAGAGGAAAGGGTGGAGGTATGTCTGACTAGGGATTTGCACACTATATTTTGGGATTGGCAGGTGAATCAACCATATATGAAATTTTACAAAACATGTTTGGGGATCACAAAAGGACCAAAACACACAACTTAACGGACATGAAGTAAAATAAAAGATGTGCTTCTAAGAGATTCTGAAAGATTTTAACATATAGTAATACTATCATAGGGTTAAATCATCCATTTATAACAACAATCACCATAACCATGTGGTTTATCAGAAAGATTATTCTAGATCCTCATAGAAGGTAAGTTAGCTGGTAAGTGCTTTGATTAGCTGACATACCGTTGTAGAACTTCGATGCCACAGTATATGATTATTGGATGTGCCATCAACATATCAATTCCTCATATCATCTCACTTTTCACCATGTAATATTACTCAAAACTATAGGGACAAGTCATTTGGAACTGTGTCTAGCAGTTTCTTCAGCCCGAGCAAATGCATCAGTGAACACATCAATTGTCCAATCTTTCAAATCCTCCTGCAAAACAGTGAACAAGTATAAACATACGCATTTCTTCACCCATAGCAAAACATATTGTTTGAATAAACATAACTACAATAGACAACAATACTAATCTGTCCAATAGAATTTGTTATTAGAGCAATTGTCTACTGCATGAAACAGGTCATGACCAAATAAGAGACTAGGAAGCTACTCAAGTACTATGATCCAACTGAACTGATGGATCCTTAAACTACAACAGAGCATCTGAATTAACCAAGCTATTTGTAAGAACAGTCTTAACTGGCGACCTAACATAAACCCAAAAATGAAAGAGAGATAAAACAGTTGGAAGCAGATCATATGACATGCCAAAGACAACTGATGACATTAACTAGGTAGAGAAGATAGTTATAAAAAAATATAATTCCAAGAATAAAAGGGCAAAGAGATAATTAAACAAAATACTTAAAGGTAGAGAAGATAGTTATTACCAGCAGTACTGTAACATCACCCAATTAGTTCAGTTTTAGATGAAATATGACCAATAAGCTAAAAGAACAAAACAAATAAGATGCGGTTTTTTCTCAAGTACAATTTAGGGACGTTTTAATATGGCTCAATTGTTGTATATGGGAGCTTTGGGTAAAGTTGTGTTTGAACTAGTGCCATCAGTTTATAAGGTGAGCTGGAATACTGTTTTTCACTGCATATGCCCATCAGCAAGACTATATAATCTTTTTTTTTAGAAGAATTGATGTCTAAAAGTATAAATTTTATTTGTGCCTTACCTTGCGTACTGGTTCTCCAGTTCTTAGACGTGCATTTGGACGAGCAAGCTTGGATTCAAACGGAGTCCTCGGCCTCTCTGCTCGAATTTCTTCCCACTCCTCACGACTGAGCATCCGAACAGTGCCTTGACCAGCAGGAGCATTCCGTATCTTGCGTTCAATCAATTCTTGAGACCTTGAGTCATCATACTGCCACCATAAGAAACCAGTCACATAAAGCACAACATAAACAAGCCAACCAAAGTACACCATAACATTATCAACAATGCAGAATAATTGGCAAACTACACCATCTTCATTGCCAAAGAATTTCCACACAGTAAACACTCTATTCTCCACTTAAAAGGGATCCTAAGCATTTTGCTTACTTTACTTCCTCCCCAAATTCAAAACAGCAAAAGTGACCCGTACTTTTCCATTCTCATCACTACTGTTCAGCTAAATGTAGCTCAATTCTCAAGCCTAAACAACAACAATGAGCAAAAGAGTAAAACAGCATTGCAGAAATTATAACAAAGACCCTATTGCAACCATTGCAGAATTCATCTTAAAGTGACACAACCTACAGCCATGAACAGCGTCTTATTCAACAAGCAGCAAATTCACCTAAACAAAAGTGACACAAAGACCCAAACTTGAGGAAACAGAAAGCAAATAAAGAAGTGGGTAGTTATAATAATGAAAGATAAGAAACTCTATATTACCATCATTAGAAGCTTAGCGAAGAGAGCTATTCCGGCAGCGGCGAGATACATGGGCATGGTGGCCGTGTCTAAGTAAGACAAAGACTCCGGAACCTCAACGAACACTTGGTTCTTTTGTTTCTTGAAGGTCTTCCTCTTCCTCATCTTCTCCAACTCCAACTCCACCATCTTCATCTTCAAGCTCTCACTCGGCCCATCATAGCTATGCAACCGCCTCCCTATACAAACCACCCCTCTCTGCCTCACCCAGTTCATCATTCTCATCAAACCTCAAATACAACAGATCAAACTATGACTAAATGGGCAGATGGGTACCCCAGAAACGACGTCGTTTATATAAAGCTTCAGTCTTTATTGACCAAAAATATAAAAGGAGAGAGCTTTATTGAGAGTCTTTGCGACTCTGGCATTTCCTTAAGCTCAGAGAAGCAAAATGAGAAGCCTCGCATTTCATGTTGCTAATCCAAAATCAAGGCTTTTGATTTTGGTCAAGTATTGCAGTTATGTAAAACCAGAGAGAAATAAGCAAGAAGATGAAATAGTGAGGGAAATCTGTAGCATTCTGAAGCGAAGCAAAGAGTGGCAATCTGTGCTGAGCTCATCAGGGTTTCCTAAGAAGCTAAACCCACATGTGGTTCGATCTGTTCTTCAACAACACAACCAGGTTGGTGACCCAGAAAGACTTCTCTGTTTCTTTGATTGGTCTCATATCCAATTGGGTGTCCCCCAAAAGTTGCATTCTTTTTCGATTATGGCTATTGTTTTGTGTAATTACAAGCTGTTTGGCCATGCCCATGGTGTGTTGGAGAGAATGGTTAGGACCCGGAAGCCGGCTTTTGAGGTTTTGGATTCTGTTGTGAGGTGTTTTAGGGAGTTTGATGGGTCTGATATGGTGGTTTTTGAGATTTTGATTAATGTGTTTAGGATTGGGGGTGGTTTGTTTGAGGCTGTTGATGTGTTTTTGGGTGTTAGGAGTGTTGGGATTTCGCCGAGGTTGGAGTGCTGTAATTTTCTGTTGAATGAGTTGTTGAGGAGTAATAGGATGAACCTGTTCTGGAAAGTGTATGATGGGATGGTAGAGGCTAAGATTGAGCCGGATTTTCACACCTATAGTAATGTGATCAGTGCACATTGTAATTTTGGGGATGTTAGGCAGGGTAAGAGGGTATTGTTTGAGATGGTAGAGAAGGGTTTTGATCTGAATTTGAGTACCTTCAATGTGGTGATTGAGGGGTTGTGTAGAAGTAGGGCTGTTGATGAAGCTATTGAGTTGAAAAATTTGATGGTTGTGAAGGGATTGAACCCTGATAGGTATACTTATTCAGTACTAGTTGATGGATTATGCAGACAGAAGAGATCAGAAGAAGCAGAGTTCGTATTGAACGAAATGTATGATACAGGTTTGGATCCTGACCGCAACTTGTACATTACTTTGATTGATGGGCACTTGAAAGAAATTAAGGTGGATAAGGCTCTGAGGATCAAAGAAGAGATGGTCGCTCGAGGAGTTAAGTTGTGCAATGTTACATTTAATGTAATTTTTGCAGGGATCTGTAAAATAGGTCAGATGGAGAGGGCAGATGCTCTCTTGAATGAGATGAGTGCTATGGGAATTGAACCTAATACCCAGACATATAACTATTTAGTTGATGGGTACTGTCGGGAGCAAAATGTAAACAAGGCTTATGCATTACTTAATGAGATGAAGCAAAGGAACTTGGCACCCAATGAGGTCACGTGTGGAGTGGTAATCAATGGCCTATGCCGGTCTGGAGATCTTCAAGGGGCTAATAAGTTTTATAAGGAAATGATCACTGGGGGTTTGAAACCTGGTAGAGTCATCTACACAACTCTAATAAAAGGTCATCTACAAGAAAGTAAATTTGAAGAGGCGATAGATTTATTGAAGGAAATGAGTGAAAAAGGGGTCATTCCTGATGCCTTTTGCTACAATTCTCTTATAATCGGCCTGTGCAAAGCCACAAAATTTGAAGAAGCTAACACATATTTGGTGGAAATGGTTGACAGAGGATTACAGCCCAATGCATATACTTATGGGGCTTTTGTTCATGGGTACTGTAAGGAGAGGCAAATGCAACTTGCGAATAGGTATTTCCAGGAGATGCTAGGTTGTGGTATAGCTCCCAACGATTTTATCTATAACGCCCTGATTGAAGGGCACTGTAAGGAGGGGAACTTGGCAGAAGCTCTTTCAACATTTAGATCCATGTTGGGACGAGGGGTGACCCCAGACATCAGAACATACAGTGTGATAGTTCATGGTCTCTCCAGGGGAGGAAAACTTGAAGAAGCAATGGAGATTTTCTCTGAGCTCCAAGGCAAGAATTTGGTTCCAGATGTATTTACATACAGCTCTCTCATATCTGGCTTTTGCAAACAGGGAAATGCAGAGAAGGCTTTCCAACTTCTTGAACAGATGTCTGAGAGAGGTATTAAACCGAACATTGTCACTTATAATGGCTTGATTAATGGATTGTGCAAATCTGGCGACATTGACAGAGCCAGTGAACTGTTCAATGCAATTTCAGGAAAGGGTTTGACTCCAAATGCTGTGACTTATGCTACAATGATGGACGGGTATAGCAAATCTGGAAAATTAACTGAGACTTTACAACTATTTAATGAGATGCAACTCCATGGGATTCCTACTGATAGTTTCATTTACTGCACCCTGATTGATGGGTTCTGCATGGCAGGTGATACAAACAAGGCCTTGTCTTTATTTAATGAAATGGTAGATAAGGGCCTTGCTGCCACTTCTTCTTTCAATGCATTGATCGATGGCTTCTGTAAATTGGGGAAGCATATCGAAGCTACACAGTTGGTTGAAGATATGGTGGGTAAGAATGTGGCACCAAATCATATCACGTACACCATTCTGATTAATTCTCTCTGCAAAGAGGGCCTGTTGCAGGAATCAGAGCAGCTGTTTCTGGAAATGCAGGAAAGGAATCTGCAGCCCACTATTGTAACCTACACTTCACTTTTGCAAGGCTACGACAGCACAGGAAACAGAATAAAGATGTTTGCTCTTTTCGATGAAATGATAGCAAGGGGTTTAAAACCTGATGAAATAGCCTATGGTCTGATGGTCAAGGCTTACTGCAAAGAAGGTGATGTGGTAAAGTCTCTAAAGCTCATGGATGAAAGTTCGGTAAACAGTGTTAATTTAAACAGTGATGTGGTAGATGCTCTGGCAAATGCCATATTCCAAAAGGCAGAATTTTCGGAAGTGATGAAGTCACTTGATGAAATGGGAGAGCAAGGTTTTGTCCCCAGTCTTGCTACATGTAAAACATTAGTTCACGGCTTCTTCTACAAATCAGGGAATACAGAGAAGGCAGAAAAGATTCTCGAGAGCATGCTCAGGTTTGGATGGGTTTCGGAGTCTACAAGTATGAGTGACTTAATTAATGATAAAGACCAAAGTGCTGCAAGCTCTGGGATATCTTGAAATCTAGTTCATTACAATAGGATTTCTGGTTCCATCATATGGTTCCATGAACCAATGCAAATGCTGGCCCATGCAGGGAGCAAGTTGTAGTGGTGGAAAAAGGTCTGCTTTTGCAATGCGTAGCTTTCTCATTGTGAACCGGTGATTGTGGGCACTCATTAAACAAACATGTTAGACTCCGTGGTAATGAAGGTAACATTTTCTGAGTTCACTTGATTTATCAACAGAAAGACATTTCTTTCTGTAATATCTGTCAAGCCACTGCAGATTGGCTTGAAGAAGTTCATTTTCTTGTCAATTAGTTTTTATCTCTTGATTTAAACAGATATATATATATATATATATATATATATACAGAGCACGTGGAGGGGAGAAAACGGGGAGGACTGCTGACGAGGTAGTTGACTGGAATGTAGGGTTTAAATGAGTTATGATGGGTGATCATGAAAAAGACTGCAACAATTAGCAATGTTGAGACTTGGTTAGAGAGTCGGCCAAAGTCTGATTTATGCTTGTAAAGAAACCACCTGGTTTGGTTGGGATAATATTTCCATGCCTGA
The DNA here is from genome assembly GCA_963682095.1 of Potentilla sterilis. Classification (NCBI taxonomy): domain Eukaryota; kingdom Viridiplantae; phylum Streptophyta; class Magnoliopsida; order Rosales; family Rosaceae; genus Potentilla; species Potentilla sterilis. The sequence continues at coordinate 37,539,626 of OY821765.1, forward strand.
ACAAGCCTGCTTCTTAACGTTCATTTATTCAGAATTCAAGAGTAGTTATAGATCTTGTATCTTTTGGAATGTAATAAACGTAGGTAGGTTTAGGAAATGTGGAATCTGATTTCAGCAATGAAGTAAATGAAAGGTGTCATCAAATCAAAGAAATATATCCTCATGTTGCCACCGTGCCCAATACCAGCATGCTTCCAAGTTTTATTGCACAAGATTACAGTTTTTAGCACATTATCTTTCTGTGATGTTAACAGAACTTTCAATAAAACTGTTTTGTGAACTGGGAAGTGTTTAATAGGCTAAGAGTGTGCTAAAGACATTTTATCTCCAACAAAATGTGAAGTTCAATTCAACTCTTCCCTCTCCATTGTTATTGCAAAGAGGAAAAGTTAATCAGCATACATAGTAGACAGGCTGACAGAGATATCTTCTCAAGACCCTAAAGAAGCAAATCTAAATCCATAATTTAAACAAACACATACTCAGCTCTTCGAGCCAGATGTATGGTTCAGATGTTTTCCCTAACAGAACTACATTTGAAATTGTATATAGTTACTATATACACCAACAAAAGCATTTGCTATTAACCTCCTAAAATTCTATACAGGAAAGCAAATGAAGGAAAGTGCACAAGCACATAGAAACAGATCAAAATTTCCTATATTTACCTTAAGCCACAAAACTGAACTAATCTGCATCTATGAAGAGGGAATAATCCCATACTTTAACTGTTTTCCTTACGCTATAAATGAATTTTTCGTTCCATTTGAACTATCATCTGCCTGAGTTTAGCACAGAAAGCATCCCATTGTCATTCAAGGCTGATTCTGAAACAAGCTGACATGGTGTTTTACCTTCTCGGTCAGTGGCTTGAGGATCTGCTCCTCTGCAATTGAATAGGTAGGATAGCTTGAGATGCCTTTAACAATTATGGGACAGCATAACCATTATAAAGAAACGAAATGTGAATAACTATCAAGAAAACTAAATGATTTCTAGACCCAAAATTATGGTATACACAGAATTAAAACATGATAGCTTGACAGATAATATCAAGAAATACTATGGTACAACTACTGACATACTATGTTCTGTGTTGGGGAGGGGAAGTAGTCAGTAACTTATAAACAACAAATGCACCAACATAGGATTACCTCATGAGAAGCATCTTTGTAATAGCAGGATTCCCTCTCATAACACAATAATGGAGTGGCGTTTGGCCTTTTGAATCACAAGCATTTATATTTGCACCATACTGTAAAAGTAGCTCTACCATGCCAATATCAGCAATTTGGCAGGCTAGGTGAAGCAGGGAACAACCGTCGGCGATGTTTTCTATTAGGCGATCGTCTCTTCTACTTGATAGATTTGAACTACTCGAGGAAGGCTTGTCTGAAGAATTATCTGCTAAACAACCAAATTGATGTCAAGTCTTTTATACTCATCCACTTCGTAACATTTCAAAATTTTAAGGGCATACCACATAATACAGCATTAATATCAGCTTCAAAGCTGATAATGTAGCGGTAAACAGCTTGCTTGTCATTCGTACAGACACTTTTCCACAACTGTTGCTCCACAGGGTGGAGTTTCTGACTGATCTGTCTGGGGCGAACAAATCGTTTTTCTGCATACTGCAGTTAGAGGAATATCTCAGTTCTAGATCCTAAAAACAAGTTTTTTCAGGCTTATTACCAATGAAACAATCTTCTTCTTTTTTCTTGAAAAGGAAAAAGCAAAATCTGTAGCGGCATACAGATGAAATAGTATATATGCATGCCAAAATAAATTTCCAGATAGCCCTGCTACTGATACCATAACTAGCATATAAAGAAGTGTAGAACTATCTTGTCAAAAGGATGGTTCACTGTCTCATCATATCTGTTTTGTCATAACACACACATACACATACACAAGCACACAACTTTGTACACAGACATGAAAAAGGGGTTCACAGTTCAGATGCAACTAGATAACATTTTGCAAAGGAATGATTCTTTTTGTTCTAGTTATACTTTTTGAAGATTACTTTATTTTATGTACCATTATTTCTAGTATTTATAATGATAAAGTTAAAAGTTTACATAAGAGATTACCTTTGCTTGAATAAACCTCTCCTTTACTGAAATCATATCATCATAACAGGGCTTTGTCATAAGAGATTGATCAATTGAATTTCTGTCAGACTTGTAAAAACTACATCACATAAACTGACAAGTTATTAGCACAGCAGCTATATTAGTTTCAATCATATAAAATATGCATTACTTACCCAATAAGAGTATCATCAGCCTGTGAAGTACTTCTTGAAGGCAACATCTCCTCCCAAATCGAGTTCGCATAATTATTCCCCAGAGATTCAAACAATGTTAAGACAGAAGGTTCCCATACTTTTACATCAAGTGTCAGTGATCTAACCTGCATCAAAGATTTTATAAAAGAATTCTTATAAAACCAGAGTTGCATATACATACGAAGCACAATCCTCAGACAACAAAAGAGAAAGACAAGCATTTTCGATATACTTTCTCTGGATGCTATTAGTTAGCACTTGGCAAACATATACTTGTCAATTGTGTTTATACCTTCTTTAATTTCATTAGAATAAGAATACAATATACTTGTATAGAACTAGTATGAATAAATCATTGCTTTTCAATTGTCTAGCAGTATCATTTGTTAAGGCACAGACTAGCACTTAAGTACACTGTCAGAGCTTCACTCAGGTAATTCATCTAAAAATGGTGAGATCAGTTTAAACAAACTAGGTTATTGACAAGTAAAATATATTAAAGCTCATTACTTTGAAAAGAAACCTGCTGGATCTTGATTAAGGCCTATTTTTGATGTAGCTGCATTTATTTTGCAAAACGAAATTCACTCTTAATTATTTGTTGCCAACTACAACTTTCACAAGACTATTAAGAACATTTTTCCTACTGGTATTTCGACCTCCCTATCAAGCATTAGATAGGTCCATCCTACCTTGACCTTTCATTTGAGCAAACAGACAGGCATTACTACTTCACAACTACAAAAATGGTATTAGAAACTTGCCTTTGACACATGTACACCAAGATTGCGATGAACACCAGAACATTCAATGCAAATAAGGATACCAAGGTTTAAGGATGCCCAATCTGGTTCAGGTGCCCCACAATCAGCACACTTGTCATTACCGAGAACTCTTCTCAATATCTCAATTGGCTTCTCAGTCTTCACACTCATCTTATGCGGTTGCAAACTTTTATAGGCACGCAAATAATTATTAGTGTTGACTTTTGGTGAATGGTCCTGAATAGCTGTCTCAACATCAGGATAACTTTCTAATGAACAGAAATCGCTTGCAGAGAAATGATCCTCACTACTCATAATGCTGGTTGACGAACGCTGCCAAATGATTGAAAATAACCATTACAACACTATGCAAATACAAGTTATCATATGTTTTTTTTTTTCGGGGAACAAAAGTTATCATATGTTTAAAAGTGCACATTATAAACAATTACCCTCTCAGGTGCCTGGAAACTCAATAATGAAGATATCACTCCAGTAATTTTCTCAATCCAATCCATTTGGTCGAATGCATTCTCTGCCTGCAGCACTGAAAAAACTCAGAATCCACTACTATAATATATGGTCAAGCCGTCAAGGTTTAAAACTTTACGTATAAATCATACCTGTAAAGTGTAAATTTTCGAAGGTGATATAACCCTGAAGCAGAATCTCAAGTCTGTCTGGTCTGCATCAACCTTTATTGTTGATGTCAGCAAGTTCACAGTGTGACGAGCAACAGATTTTTCATCATGCACACCACCATGATAGTGGGAAGAAAGCCATCGACTCAAAATGCCAGAGCCATTATTGTCAGAGGAATTATTCTTCTGTGGAGAAGATGACCAGTTCCATGGTTTGCGATAGTAATAGAGCATCCCTCGACTATCAAGAATGAAATACCTTCTTTTCCAGTCACCTCTCAGATTCGAGGACCGTTTTGAGAGATATCCTCCACGAATGGTTTGAATCTGTAATATATTTATAAGTTATAACCACAATAACCATAATGTATTGTTATTCAATTTTGAATAGAGAGTAATGCAAAGACGAAGAGGGCCGGGAAGTGCAACTACGTACCTTCCCCTTGGCAGCAGATTGCATGACTTCCTCTATGAGTTTATTCGATCTTCTAACCAAAGGTTGCATAGCATCTCCACTAAGAGAACCATGGAAACCACGTAAGGACTGCCTGCTTTCCCTATCAATCTGCCTTCTGTACTCTAGTATTCTTTCATTGAGGCATGCCTGTTCCTGGTTGGAACTTTCTCTACTCTGTTGTGCATATTCCAAAACCTGTAGCAAAATTATAATTCAACACTGATAATTTCACTACTAAGAAGAGAACATGGACTGTCAACTATGTGTAGCTACCCAGCTTGAAAAATGAGAATAATCGAAGTTTTCATTAAACCTGATGAATATATGGTTCCATTGTGTGCAGTAGCTCATAACCCTGCAAAAGGAGGGGCAACGTTTCTGTAACCTTCCTATATTCTGAGCATTTTGTCCATTTTCATTATTGTATTACCTTTTGATCAATACATGCAATCTGTTGGTTTGGGAGAGAGAAAATTTATAGCAGCAGAAGTGATCACCACATTACATGGTTTATGATGTATGTTACTACCTGTTTGAAGTAACGAAGATGAGCATCCATCACCCCACTAATAGCTTCATGAAACTCAAACTTCTTTTTGGCCTCAATATCAGATAGAGCAGTTGCCTGAAGAAACAAGTGAACTATACATTGAAAGCCTAACTGCTTCTGTACTGTGCCTTTATTTAAACAAAAATATCTTGGTGAAACATATCTTACCAGGTTAAAGCGCGCTTGCTCAAATGAGGATCTGGCATTATTTAGTTCCTGAAATGGTCTCTCTACCAAATTAGATATACAAGGATAATGGTCACCTATGCCAAACTATCTTAGCTCATATTGAATCACAGGTAAACCATTCTGACTTACCTCCTCTATACTAGCAGCTATATCCATCCTTGTGCTCTTCCTCAGTGACAGAAACTTCTCACGTGCCTGTGTATTGGCCAAATAAGTCATAACCAGAAGACATGGGTTCAATTATCAAATCTGTTCAATTTCAGAGGGGAACTTAAAACTACCTGATCATATATAAGTGAAGTCTTGTCAAACCGCTTTCTGGCTTCCTGCATTGAGAAGATACTTAAGCGAAAATACAGAATTGGTTAGAAGAGAGAAAGAAGGCAACATGGAGTCACGGATGATACTTAATCAACACAATGCAACATGAATGGCAAGCAACATTTGTATATGTTGTGTGCAAACAAATGTACCAGATCCAATTATCTCAAGTAAACAAATGCACCATTATGGTTCATGGGGTCGATCATTGCCTTTTCTTTATCCTGTAATTTGAATTGGGGAAGATGCAGTATCTTGGTCATTCTTGTAGGTTGGTGAACTTGCTCACGTTATTGATGTGGTGAATGTGTTTTAAGGTTATCAACTTATTATGCTCTATGTGTTTTTGTTTATTGTAGGATGAGGATTTGGATTGAAGATTATTAGCTCCTCTATCTCTGTTTGTTATATTGCGGGAAATGATCAACACAAAAGGCAGACTAATTAAGGAAATATTATATCTGAAGTTCTGAACTAGCAACACGATCAAATGTTATAATTTTTTTTTCAAACAGCATAGTAACTGAGAATTGACAGTGGAATTGCAGAGTTCACTGCTGAAACAGAATCACGACTACCAAGAATCTGGACACCACATTGATAAAACGTAGTGAAATTAGTATTGTACCTTGAGATCTTGGAGGTCAACATTAACAAATTGCAGAAGCCTGTCATTTAGCATGTGCTCTACCTGAGAAGATTAAGACACTTCAGCACAGAGATGTCAAGCAACTCACTAGAACTCATACGATAATAGTGTAATGCATGTTGAAATTTCCAACCCTAACTTGGCCCTATACGTAGACAAAAGTGGAAAACTAAGTTTTTTCTCATAAACCTGCCCTCACAGAGTCACAGAAAAGAAGATGCTCGTAATGAATAACTTCCAATGGACTTCAAAAATCAGTAGCATCAGGAGCAAGGAAAAAGGTAATCTTGCATCAAATAGGTATATTCTCAAAGATCATACAATTCATGACACAAAAGGATTATTACCTGTGACCGCAAAACTTCCTTGTATGTTCCAATTTCTCTCAATGCAATTGTGAATCTTGTCATAACCTGGCCTGCATATATTAACTTAGAATGTTAAATGACAAGCAGACAGAAGCACTCACATAGAAGTAGCAGCTCGGTGGTTTATGGTCCTGATTCGCAATCTCCAATACTCATTTCATCCTTTACTGTTTTGCAAATGTATGCAGTGAGGTTTCTCTCATAAATTGGTTCTTTATGATTTTATTGGTTATTTCAATGAGATCAAAGGTTATACAGTTCCTAAACAATATCACACAAGCCTGACCCTGAGCAAAACCAATATGGCAATATGAATGCAACAGTACTGTTTAAGTTAACATGACATATGGTTATATATTATTTCTACAATCATATTTCAAGGGAACAGAAAAGATAACAGGACATACTCCCCATAGCTCCAAAAATAGGATCATTATGCCCTCCCCGAAAAGTTTCAAGGGCAGTTGCAAAAGCAATTTCCCCATCGTACGCTTCTCCAAGCCCTTCTCTGAAAATTAAAGTGGAGTAAGATTCTAAGATCTCTCAAGGGAATCTAGTACTTTCATGTCATAGTGAGTGACGCAGACGACAAAAGAATCTGATATCAGAATGTAAACATAAGGGGCTAGAGAGGTGATAGTGCAGAACAGAATTACAAGCTTACGTGTACTTTCGACATCCTTTGTAAAACTTAGAACATCTTCCCCTCAGTGCCTCTGCCCCTTCTTCCAAGCCTTGCAACTGTTTTGAAATAGAACATATCAATCCAAGTGTCTAGTGTTCAAGCACCAGATGAGCGACATATATGGATTCCATATGTCTAAGAATTAAACAAAACTACTCTTTCTAGGAAAATTACTAACTTTGTTCATCTTGTACATCAAGGCATTAAGGATCACATCACCTAATCATCTCCATCTTTCACACTGTTTGCTAAACTATCATTTTCTACCGCATATAAAATTTTAGGTGCCTCTTCCTTCCTTAAATCAGGCACCAAAAAACGATTGAATTATGGATTATGCAGGTTCATCATCTGCATTTATCTGATGCCATTCTAAAATGCCACAACCTCTTAACCACAAATTAACCAAAAGCTGTGAAATTCGCAAACAAGTTTTGAGCTTTTTTTCCTATGGCATTTAGAGATGATCAATTTAGAGGAAGATTGTAACTTTCTGACAAAGTTAAACAAAAATATTGAAGAGAAAAGGAACCTGCTGGCGGAACATTGGCGAATCATCGAGCTTTGCGAAAGTCATGTTGAATTTGGACGCAGAGCTCTTCTTTCTCCTGGTCTGTCTTCAATTCACAGAGAGATAACTAGCTATTGGCAATGCAAAAATGCTCACAGAGGTTCTGAAAATTTCTTTTCTTTTTTTGGAAAAAAGATGTGATTTTTTTTGTTAGAGAAGGAGAGTTTTGTGCAGTTGAAGATGAAGGTGTCTGCGATTTTTCATGGCAATCACTAAAATTAAAAATTAAATTTGAGAATATACAAAAGGAAATTACAAGTCACCCGCCTTTTCATTTCAAGTTTCTACTCTCTAATCAATTAATCAAAGCCGCTATCCTTATATTTTGTGTATAAATGACCCCCAGTAAGTCAGTAACATCCCACTATACAAGGACCTCAGAAGATTGATCAACCTGAGCTTATTAGTGTAATTGAGTATATAATTTTGTGAGCATTTTAGATGATTTCCACCGAGTTTCTTACAAATCCCATCACTTTTTCCGATTCAAAGCTTCACTTCACCTTTGAGTTCGTAAAACTACACTACCTGAGTCCCTATGTGTTCCATGGTCTTGTTGCCCCCTCCAAATAAAAAAATTGACAGTGCTTGAAACATGCGATCCATTAGATTTTTAAAATAAAATCTCTGTTCTAAACCTGTTTAAGCAATGACAATTGCATGAATCATTACTATGTTTCTAAATTAAGAGATCTAAAGCACTTAATAATGAGGCTTGATGTGGATTCTTCACTCCATTAAATTCCTAAGAATTTAACGATGCAGTATATAAATAGAGTCATATATATATCTTTCAAATCTCTCACCCTTGGAGACTAGGTTTAGTATCCCACGCTGATCGGGAGTTCCTGTACCTTGACAACAAAATAGCGTTCTATACACAAATGTGAAAGATCCTCTTCGATCTCCGACAACACCTCAAACAAGTTAACATGTCGCATCAGATAAGATTACAGATTATGAAGTATGAGTGCGAAGCAGCGATGACTTTTGGATGTGAACATGGAGGATGTTAATTATGAAATGAGAAAGAAGAAAGAGCAGTCTCAACTCTCAACACTCAAGAGCTACGAGTAAGTGATCAAGGACGTGCATGGTGGTGCCGGACTGCCGGTGTCGCGTCCTTGCGCTCGACAATGTGAGCAACAATAAACCAAGTTTTCAGTTCCGTAGTAATAAAGATATACTTGGAGGCAAAAACATGATATTCTTGATAATATACAAAATTTAAACTTGACAGCGGACAAGAGTATATATGTGTCTCTATATAACATTATATCACAGACTTAAATGCTTAGAGTCCTTAGACTGCTTCAGCTACTCAATGCTGCAAGTTCAGAGAACTAATCAATCTAGTCAAACTAACAACACAAGGCAGGGGTCTGCTGCTACTGTACAGAGAACTTTCATAAGTCTCTTTTAACTTCTCCAATAAGATTTGCAGGTTTTCAATTCATAAGTCATAAGCAGAGCAAAGTCACAATAACAGAATGTCGGGGTCTGCAGCTAGTTACAGTGATACTAATATATAAAGTAGTCAGGCGTGTACATCACAACTAACTAAATACGGAAACCCTCAAGCTTCCTCTCTAGAGCGAGCCTCGTCTTCGTCGTCTTGACAAGATCCACAGCATTCACATTTCAACAAAGCACCTCTCCACAGCCCTTTTTGCCGTTTTCACGCTTCAAAGTGAAGTACTCACAAGAGTAGCAAAGTTTCCCTGCCAGTTTGTAGATTCGCAGGTGCATGTAAAGATCAGAATATACACTTCAATACATGACCCAATATATGCATCAGAATAACAAACTAGTAGTAATCCTTACATTAACATAAATCTGACAACCCAACAGGCGTTCAAGTTTCTGCATCCAAATTGCGCTGTTAAACATATAGCAAGTACAAAACAGAATTTGAAGGAAAGATTACTAAAACATGAATTAAATTGCTCCATATATACACCTTTCTGTGGTCCATGAGACTTTTTCGCTGTTTAACAAATTGTTCCTGGCAAAATTAGATAGTACTTGGAAGATATTTGAAAAGATGAAAACTGAGACAAGAGTTCAGGGGTCATATATAGGCTCATATATATAGTTCATACTCTCCCCCAAACCATAAACCAACAAGAAGGCTAAAACTAAACATTCACCACTAAAGGAAAGGATTACGAAAAACATAAACATTACGTGTATACTGAGACAACTGAGTTGTAAAAAAATGCAGTACCTAGTACCTACCTTGCTGATGCCATGTATCGTGCACAACCCACCTTCTTGCAACCAAGTCTTGATATACTCATGATGCAGATCGGCATTCAGTATTTGTACACACTGAAATCATATTGTCATGCATCCAAGTAGATTAATAAACAGCTCAAATAGAAAATGCTAGCAATTAAAAAAGAAAAACTTGCAGTTGGAAGTGAAAAGAAAAGGCAACATAACAACAATAGCATATCATAAAGCTTTAAATTCATATGAGAAATTTTGAAACATATAGATGCTGATACCCTAAAAATATGAAGAGTTACGTATAGTGAATGAACGAGAACAAATAACTAATAAAAAAAGAGTTCGAAGGAAAAAAAATCTCAGTTCTGTTGTGAAAGAGTTACTTGGAAGCAAAAAGATGATATGCTGAACAAAAGGTGAATGCAATTAACAGAATTGAAGCTGAGTTAACTCAGCAAATATAATTTACATGAAATTTGAAATCTGTATGGTTAACTATAGATTGAAACAAGGAGAGAACATTATAAGAAGCTAGCTAAGTGCAGGGTGTGGAAATGGTACCGTTGATGGTGGAACATTAGTTTTAGCCAAGAGCTCAATCGTAACTGGATCCCTTGTGTATCGGGTGGTTCTGACTTTGATGAAGCGCTTATCCTAACCATATATGAATTAAAATAAATCATTGCAATGAAATCTAGAAAAGAGTTGCATTGGAGTGCATACCGGGTGGAGATCGCAGTATATACCATGCTCTTTCAAAGCCGGCCTATCAATGGCCAAGCTTCTCTGAGTAATGGTTCTATCCAAAATCATTGAAATAAAAATTGTCAATAATGAATCTAATTAATGGATTAGGAACAAAATAGCAGGATTTTTTCAAAATTGTACCATGGAATTTTAAGAAGCGCTCAACGTAAGAGATTCTATGCTTGCTGCTGCCTTCATTCGACGTCCGAGTGCCAGGCTTTTCTATCTCCATGTCATCGACTTTCCGGTCCTCCTTGCACAGCTCCGATTCGAGTTGCTTCTCAGAGGCCACCCCCACCGCCATCGCTGTCGTAGTTTTACCTAGAAGAGCCCTCTGCCAAAATGCAAGTAGGTGAACGTCTTGAGATGCTAGCTTGTGATCCACGTTTATTGTTTGGTCTCAGGACTCGGTGCTAGACAGAACATTACGAGGAAAATGGGAATGCATATGTCTAATAATCAAGTAGTCTTTCTCGAGTTAAATAACTTTTTCATTTTGCTGTGGAAACGATGATGACACAATGGTCCATTGCTTGTGGCCTTACGCTAAGGCAGAGAAATAGTGGAAAGTTTAGATCAGGTTACCAGCTTCCACATTGACCTGTTTCTGCATGTTACTTTGATGTCTAAAAATGACTACTACAGCTCTATGGAATGGTGGCATGGCTGATCTGAAGTAATCGAAATGGCCTTGAGCACGAGAAGAAGGGGTTGAAGAGCAGCCAGGTGGTTATTAATGCCAAAAGAATGGCCGGACGTGTCTCTCGGAAGCAAGGTAACCTGATCAAAATTGCACTGCACCATCTCGAATGAAGGCTTCTGATCAAGCTGGAAACTTGGTCTGCACATGCTGGAGATGGGGCAGCTCGCCAAGTAATGTCAGTGTAACCCTGTTGTTTTTAGCAGATGAAGGTCTGTTTGAGATGCCTGAGTTTGTAGCATTGAAGAGAAGGAAAGTTGAGTCAAAGTTGTTACCAGATTGCACTTTGGCAAGGGGAACAACAGGGTTACAACATGATGAAATCAAATAACTGCAAGACTTACAACACCAGCACTTTGATCTGTCAAATTTCTAGATTGTTTATAATTTCCTCAACAGAAAACAAGGTCACATATCTTTTTCATGTCCTCACTAATTTCAAAATTGTGTCTATCCCACCACCATGTAATCAGGGGTTCAATCAAAGTCAGAGACAAAGCCTAATTCACAAATCCTCAATTTTGGATTATGAAATGAAACCCATGTATCTAAACAACTCATCTCCAAAACCTACTGATGAAGCCCTTTGTTTCTTTCTTCATCCTATTCTGAAGAGATGGGAACTCAATGTGATCATAGGCAAGGTCTAGAACAATTGGATTGCGAGGAATTGTTTGGAAGGGAGGAGGGAAAGCTTCAATCCGTGCACCACTTCTCACATTTGAATCTCCAACCGCAGATTCATAGACCTCAAGTTTCTCAAGGAGGAATTTCTCCTGCATATCAGTTCAGCGATAACCCAAAAAAGAAGAAAAGTGTCAGATAAAAGTACATACATTAGACCTTGGCAAATTTTGCTCTCAAGCAGAATCACATAAATGCTCATCGTGCAAACTTATTTAAATTGAAGGTACTTCAGCGACATATCAATGCTTAGGAGTCTCACAACCTAGACAAGACACAACAGCTTCAATATCTACAAAAGCCTACTTGTAACAAAAAAGGAAAAATGGCCTGAACAATCCAAGCTGGGATACCCAGAATTAGGGACAATACCTCTTATAGTACCAGAATCCAGATTCAACTATACCCAGTACAGAAACCACATTACATGGACCAAACATTGCATTAAATTGAAGAATGATTAGGACACAGAATCTCCTTGGGACGTCCTAGGTTCAGGATATCATTTGTTTATGACCTGATAAAGAGAAAAGTAAAATGCATACCTTTGTGTCAGCTCCAGATATATGGATATTAGAAATCTGTTTCGAGAGATTTTCAGGAGCCTTCAGCTCCTCCATGATTCCTGTTGCATGCTCTATACAACTGTTAGATCTGCATTCATCGCAAAATAGCTTCAACTCTTTGATCACCACCTGCTAATACAAGGGAGGGAAGAATAAATAAATAGTAGTTGTTTCACATATTCTTGAACTTTTGATGATGTCAACAACTAAACAATCTTAAAAAAAGACCTTTGTGTTACCCATTTACATGGATTCTTAGAGGTCTATAATGCTGACTAGTACAAGAGCAACTGAAATATATCGATTTAAAAGAAAAGCCAGACATATCACGAAATGTTCAAACACACTGCCAACAAAAGGAAAAAGCCTACACTACACACCTGATCAGCATTATCAACAGCTTGGAATTTTTGTAGGGCATCCTCGGCAAGACTGCGAGCACGGCAATACAATGCATATGCTTCCACCCTCTTACCAGCCAAACTATATGATCTACCCAAAAAGAAACACCTGCCAAAAAGTTGGAAGCCTATAAATTGACAAAACAGAATGACATTCCTTGAGACCAAGCAGACCCTTGATTAATGGTTAAGAAGCTGAGGCAAACCAACAAGTATGAAATTGTAAGTGATTCAGTGAACTCTTGCCATTCTTAGCTCTAGTAAGGATCAATAAATAAATAAAAAAGAACGATGAAAAAACCTTTCAGCTCGGAAAGCCAAACTTTTACGCTCATATTCTGCAGCATATGCCGCTTTCTCAGCGGATTTCTCTCGTCCCGAACTGACTAGATCTGAAAGATCAGCAGTATTCTGCCAATAGTAGCAAAAGTTGCATCAGATTATGTATTGTTAACATGAGATATCAGCATCTAGAAAACTTAGCAACATAAAATAGAGACAACCAACCTGTAATAGGAGGTCATATAAACGGACAAGCTCTTCTGGCTTAGTATTTCTCTCGTTTTTGTCATCTCGTCGGTTAGTGAGTTTGCTCTTTGCAATGCTAACCAAAAGTTGGTTACGCTCAATGGTCCGTTGTCCTAATACAGCACTAACAGCTATATCAAGGCCATTCAAGTCCTCTTTGACATTTTCAGAACCACCTGCATTGACCTACATACAAAATAATGATGAGTGGCCAAAATAAAAAAACCTATATCAAATGGAGAAAAGAAAAACAGAGTATAAAACACTTTAACAATGTAGCTTACACACCAAATCACTGCGAATGCAGCTCCTTGCCTCATGGTATGCAGTGAAAATTTTGTCAAAAATGGCTAGTCTTTTCTCTGTAGGGAGTGAATTAGCTGATGAACCAAGTATATCTTTCTCCAACTCTTGAGCTGAAAAAGGTTGGTCATTCAAACAATACTTGAATCAGTATTAGGATTATACCAAGCATAAACAAAGAAGCTTCACAAGATGAATCATTAACCAATTTTTCATTAGAATGTAATAGAATTTATAAGTTGCATACGGAATATGTTTAACATTACTCTACTGAAATGAAGTATTCTTCAAATGAATTTGTAACCAGTATCCAGTTCTTGCTATACATGTGTACTAAACAATATTACTTCTAATTTAGGTAAAAACAAAAAACTATAACAAGCTTTTACAGATTGCAAATTAAAAAAATATGTCAAAACATTATCTAGAAAGTTCACTAATTTAATGAGGAACTGTTCATTTTTGTGGTTCTCGGTTCCATTATTATCATAACTATTACTATTACGATTACTATTATTCTTATTATTTATTATTGTTTCAGTAAATTCTAACAGTCTTTTCAGCTGAGTTTCTTCTGACAAATGAAACTCCAAAGTATAACTGATTGACACATGTATATAGACAGATTGTATTTAGAACAAGAAATATCAATTCCTCAATGTCACCTATGAAATGAAGAATGATCATTGAAAGGATCAGATAAAAGGCAGTCATATTGGAGTTATACTAATGAAATCACTAACCTTTTAACATGGAAACCCGAGTTTTTGCATTTGAAATTGGGAATCTATGACCTAGCCAATGAAACTCTGTCATGGAGGCAGCCTGTTGAGATCTTGCCTCATCCATAACAGCCTGCAACCAAGTTTGGTAAAACCATTAGTAATAAAAAAAGCCCCCTTTCAAAAATATAAGAGGATTCTAAGACAGATCAAAGAATGAAAAAGCATCACAATCTAAGAGTTGATCTAACCTCCAATTTAGCCTTGAAGAGGCCCAAAGCAGGTCCTTCCATCTCACCAATATGAAGAAGTTCAGAGCCTTGAAGATTTGACTCTCCAATCTTGTGTAGACAGTACCGGATACTAGGTTCTAATTCCTCAACACGCTCACGGCATAAAACTTGATTTTCCAGGTCTCCATATTTCGCAAGTTCCTCATAAACAGCCCTATAACATAACTACAAAGTTAACCAAACTATATTCACTAACCATAGAAACACGCTCACGGCATAAAACTTGATTTTCCAGGTCTCCATATTTCGCAAGTTCCTCATAAACAGCCCTATAACATAACTACAAAGTTAACCAAACTATATTCACTAACCATAGAATACTCGACTCTGCATAAACATATCCAAAGACAAAAATCCAACTAATGCCAAAATCCTGCTTCTGCTTAAACATAATTGTAGTACTGAAGGCTCTATATTAACTACTATCTCAGATTTTTCTCTTTCTTTCCGGTGAACATTTCAGGTGTTAATTTTTTAATTTTTATTTTTATTTTTTATACTTGCCCGAGTTATGGGGACAATTTTTTTAAAAAAATGGGTCAGACTTTTCATGTAGGAAAAATTTGGAGAGTTTCTGAAGAAGTAAGCTTGAATTAAAAGGTTTATATTCACATTGCTAATAATGGAGATGACAGGAAAGAAGTGAAGACATTGCGCTATTTGAGGCACAGTAGTAGTGTTTTCTTCCCAAACTTAGGTATGACTTGCTTATTAATTTAAGATTGAAATGCTTACAATAAAAGCAGGAAGAAGAATTCACCAATATTAATGTATATAACATAAGATGAAAATGCACCTGGCACTTTTGAAGTTCATTAATGCTGTGTCCCAATTTCGATCTTGTTCAAACAACAGGTTCCCTTTCATAAAAGAGGCATAAGCCTACATATTGAATTTAAAAGTTCGCAAGGTAAGCGGAAAACTCTGTCATTTGGAAATAATTCATTTAAAGTCAATTTAAATCACAGGTTAAGCATATCATACAACCATAAACAGTTTCATGGGTATTTAACATCCGGAAACATCATATTATGATCTAAACAATAGCTATAAATGTAGGATACGGCACGATGACCATGTACAACTCAAAACAGCATTCATGTACCTCAGCTTCCAAGGAAGTTCTAGAATCTCCTTTGATCGCAGACAATTGTGCAAAAAGAGTAGCCCATTTTACTGCCTTCCTCAGCCTACCAATCAAATAGATTCTTTGACGAGCATTTGGACCATCGAGAACTTGCCTTTTCTCCATGGCATGGCTCCAAGCCCTCTCTGCCGTATATAGAACCACATGGAGAAACCTATCAAATTCCAACAAACAGTTGAGGACAAAAGAAAAGGTGATTGTTATTCGCTGTTATGCTAGTGAAGTACTAAAACTAGAAGACTTGTACAAGTGATATACCACATCATGATAACTAAATGCCTCAACTTCAGAAAAGCAAAACAAACCACTGCTATGCCAAAACTATTCGCCACACTATTGGTTGACATACACTCGGTAACACAACCTAAACCTGTCATTCAGTTCAACAAACATAATGTATAACCACAGGACACACCTCACTTCAGTGACAGTCGATTCAGTTATCGCTCGGCGGTTGTACTTGCCACGGCCGTGAGTGAACTTCAATGACTTGTACAGCCTCCTCAACCTTGCAGTGCAATACCTCCTGCGAAAATAGACACAAAACTATCACATGATTTACATCACACTTAGCCTAATACACAAATCCACTATACAATCATTACAACTTTAACCTCACAATGCACACAAACACCACACCATCACCAAAACTACAGTTTCATCAAGCAAAAGCTGAATCAAAAGCAACCTAAACATACCGATAACGAGTGTAATCCCCATGGCGCAAGCCATGTTGCATCTGAGCAGATTTCAACAGCTGTAAAACTGTAAAAACCGCAGTGAATATGAACAATCGTATACAAAATTCGATAAATAAATCAATCGGAAAACGAAGATAACGATATCGGAGAGCAATGGATCGGAAAGCGAACCGTTGATTGCGAATTTAGGACCGATCTGAACGGAGGTGTTCGGCTTCTGATTGTCGATCTCCATAGCCGACGTCGTCTGGTTATGGCTCTCTTTCCCCATCTGAAATATTCTGCATTAACAAATCACATCGGTACTGATTAGTCGGATAGGGACAATACTGCGTCGTTTTGGCAGGCGGGAAAATGCAAGAGACGGCGGAGATTGTGGTGGACGGAAGACCTACCTGAGATTGCTCCGGCGGCGATTTCGCAGTGACCTCTGGAGCTTTTACTACCTTCTCCGCTTGGACCCTTTTTTCTATCCAACTTATATACATTTCTTAAGTTTTTATTTATTTATTTTTTTTTATTTTTTATTATAAACATTGCAATAACACATTTCGACGTAACCAATATGAATGAATTCCAATTACCTATATGAATATTCAGAAATTTTAATTCCTTAATTTTGAGCTAAATGGACTAGGCGGACTATATGTAGTGATAGGCGGGCAAATGAGACTTTAGACAGGCGTAATAAAGTGCTAAACGAGAATTAGACGGGCTTTAGATGGTTATAAAAATGTGATATATGGTAGCTAAGCGGACATTAACAAGCTCTAACGAACATAAAAAAGTGCTAAACGGGAGTTGGACCCCACTTTGTTGTCTTGTACATCTTTTTCGATGACATAGCTGCTCGACTCTCTCTCTTTTTGGCTCATAAATCAATTCCCTAGAGGTGTATGCTTAATCATATGCGTAGCAGCCTCATCATCCATGTGCATCCACCATTTCTATATGCAACAAAATCCCAGAAATACAAATCTCATATGAGAACAATTTGTGACGCTGTGTGTAAGCCATGAATTCTGATTCTAGATATATATTAAGAGAACTAGAACCACCATAAGCCATAAGCACCAAGCTTCCACCGCTATTTATACAACAATTGCATGTATAGCTGAGAGCCTAAGAATTGATCGATCAGCTCAGAAGCTAACCCGTGTGCATTATAAGAGCCTAGGCGGGGAATATAAGGGGATATGCGTCTTCTAGGCGGGCGCCTAGGCGTGCATTATGAGAGCTAGGTGGGCTCCTAGGCGTGCATTATAAGAGCTAGGTGGGCGTCTGGACGGACATTATAAGGATTTAGGCGGGAGCGTAGGCGGAAATTATAAGAACTAGACGGGTTCTAGGTGGGCATTATAAGAATCTTGGTGGGTGCTATGAGGGTTTTCTTATTTGTCGTCGTATTTCTCTCGATGACACGACCGCTCAAATCTATCTCTAGTTGGGCTTATAATCTTAATCATATGCGTAGCAGCCTCGTCCTCATCGTGCATGCGCATCCCCCATTTTTCAGGCAACCCAAAAACCCCAGGTAGCTTGTAAATTTTGTTTCTGGATATCACTCATATCAGTCATCAGTATCATAACAGGTTACCTAGGTCCTTTACTATGCAACCTTGAGAAAAGGACAGCTACCATGAGAGTTAATTTACTTACTTTATTTCCTTTCACAGTTTCCGGTGATTCTTCTATATAAGATCAGCTAAATTCACCCATATATTGTACAAGAACCGAGTTTGAGCAGTGGCATGCGAATTGTTCCAAATACATTTCTGCTCTGTTTATCAATTGTCAGGAGTCAGGACAATGTATCTAAACCAACTCCACAAGAACCCAAAACGAGAAAACATAATCACAGAGCTAAGACAAAACATGAACTAACAAATTTGTCTAGCAGCCACCACTGACAGAAGAATCAAACCAGTAAGAGGACTAAATATTCCATGCAGAAGAATCAATATCATTTCTCTGAAAAGACATCATTATGCAGAGAGGAATTCCATGCAGAAAAAGCAATTTTATTGGTGGAGATATGATGGTTTCATTACAAGTACTAAGAAGGGAGACTTCCAATTCCATCTTAATAACCTATATTGGTGCCGCGAAAGGTGAGAGGCATGAGTGCATGACAATTCATTAACGGCTGAAGTGCTGACTGAACTCTGATGGCATCTGAAGAACTGATAAAACATATAGCCCCAGTAAAACCAATGCTTGGAGTCCAAACACTTGGTTATCAACCCAGTTACAAGAGAGAGCATCTGTAACTACCTTCACTTTTCAGCAGTCGAGTGCTTGGACTAGAAGTTTATCATAAATGTTCGAATTTCCATTGGAGCAAGATCCACCACCAGCTTTGTTGGATCAACAGGTCCTCCCCTCAACGTTTTTGGTTCTTCTCCAGAGGAGCCTTCTACTTTCCAGACCAGTCTCTTTTTCTCCATTTCAGCTCTTCCTTGATTAGCAGATAAGCTCATTTCTGTTATTTGCGTTATCTGGATTTGATCAAAAGGTAGACATTACCAATGAGAACTCTGATGACTAGTATTCACTAGTAATAAGGGATCAGCATCTACCTACCTTCTTTTTTGCAAACACTTTTTTTAGTTCTACACTTGCCATAACAGAAAGATCCTTGTCCTCTTCAATCTAGCATTTCATGCAATTCACAAGAAAAAATCAAATTCTTATGAGAATGCATAATTTAATATGTAAACTGAAATTTTAAGTATATGAGAAAGAAACTCATCAAACCTCATATAAATGTGCCAGGCGGAAGAGAACTTTTCCATCTTCCAGCTCCTGCAGAGTTCAAGAAATGAGATCAATAATGTAATTCCGGTAACAGAGGTGGCTGCCATGGAATTCATGATAAGTTGTACTCCATTAGGAGTGCAGAGTTGAGTTCCTTTAACAATTCATCTGTGTGCATAGATATTGATTACCTTACATTTCACCAACTAAAAAACAAGCTGGTTTGCTTTTTTTTTTTTTTTTTTTTTTTAAAATCAATTTCTTGATGAGAATCACAAACCTGGATGGTAATAATTGCAACATTATCTGGTAAACTGTAGGAAGGATCCATTCCTGAAAAGGTTGTGGCATGAGATTTTTTCCAGTGATCTCCATCCTGCAAGAATAACAATTCACTTGAGTAACAGATGAACCACACAATCAAAAAGAAGCCCTTCAACTACCTTCTTATACCTGTTCTGTGAAGGCTAAAAGAAATGGAGAGTATATCTCCTGACCAAATGATCGACGCCATTTAGCACCCTCTCCTATAGGATCAAGTCTGAGATAGTACTTTCCTGTGACCTGTCAAAGCATTTTAATCAAACAAATCAGCTGCTAAATTTTGTTCTTTGTTGACACTTCAGACCATATAGTCAACAAATCAGCTGCTAGATTTTATGATCTTACTGTTAGTCCTTTGCAATCATCTTGAATGCACACAGTTTCATTTAGTGCTTCTCCAACACCTCTAGCATCATCATAGAGCAATCTCCTAAAAGAGGGGAAACTCCATTTTTATTATTTCCTTACTACACGATATAGGGAAAAATATTTTGTTGCAGACCACGTATGAAGTAAAATCTAGAGAGGGACAGAAAAAACCTATGAATCATAAGTTCCAATTGTCCATCCACAATGCTGGAACCACCCACAGATCTATCTACTAATACTGACAGCTCTGTGCTGTTATCTTTCGTGTAGATTCCTAGGTTAATCTGAAAGGACAGATGGTTAAGTAAATAATCAAATCAGAAGTAGTTTAAATTATTAAATTCGACTTCTTGATCAGTAAGTACAAAATGATAAGTGGATCATACCGGATAATAATTTCCAGCAACAGGTTCATTCACTTCCAGTTTCCAGTCTTTTCTATAGTCTCGAATCTGCAAAACAATAAATTATCTAAGACAATGTAGTACTACATCATAGACCCACTTGTTTCAAGAAACTTGCAGACAATGAACAAAGTCACAAAGGCATGCATAACTTCCAAACAGGTTTTACATATTATGATTTTATAGCAAGCAGAAAACCTACTCTTTCAATAAAATCACGCCCATTAGAATCTGTGTAGAATTGTTTGTTGGTCTTCATGCTGGTTGTAATCTTCGTTACAATCTCTTTGCCAATGCCATCATCAATTGGAATAGGCCCAACCTGAAAATGAGAATGTTATTGCAAAAAGAGAAACTCCCAAATTGTAATTATATCATTTTCACATGAAGATGATGTAGACATTATACAAAGCTGTTAACTCACAGTAAATTCAATCTCAGCATGCTCTTTTTCCTTGTAAACTCTAGTGACCTGTCGAAGCAAGAAACCAATATTAACATCAATAAAGAAATCTTCATGCCAAAAGCCTGTATATCATAAGGATATTGTCCCATGTTTTTAATTTGAGCACTACAGAGAAAGAAGGTTTGCGAATAGACTGAATGACTGATACAGTGTTCAAGTGAGTAATAAGTACTGGATAGCCACCTGATATATCCAAGAGTTGATCCTCTGATGAACTTCATCTAACAATGGACCCCTCAAGACAGTAAGAGAAACCTGAAAATTATGATGGTAACTCCTCTATTTTTCAACATTGTAAAACAACATCCAACAGTCTTTCAATAGACTTCATGTCATACCTCCTCTTCAGAGTTAATGGGATATGTACCATTAGGACGGAAGATATAAGCCCCAGAGGCCTTCAAAAACAAAATGACGGAATGTTAGTCTTCACTAGACACACACACACTCACATTCAAAATGTCTTTGTTACCTGTAAATCAGATTTATTTGCATGGGTTCCATCATCTCCAGCGTAGTAGCTAAATGATTGATCTACCGTCTCCTTCACCTGCAATTATTAACATGATACAGAACTTCAGATGCATGCAATACATATTTTTTAAGGATTTTAATGGAAACAACTCGACAAGTATTAGAGAAAAGTACTAGAAATTGAAACTGAGCATGTCAGCCAAAACACATACTGAGCTTCTGCTGTTTGTGTATTCAATAAGTTTTCCATCATTTCCAGAATAAATGAGTTTCAAGTTCCCTGGCCCCACTTCGATTTCATTGTTTTGACTTAGTTCTGTCTTCTGCACTGTAAGTCTCTCTGAAGTGGTAGCTGCAATTGCAAGGTAGCTTATGAAACAAAATCTAAGAAATTATGCAGAACTAATCTTTCCACTATCTTGCAAGAGTATAAAACAAATTGGAAATAAAATGATTAACCTGTCTGTTTGGCACTTGAGACAATGTACGTGCTAAAGCCAAGAGGTGGTACTGTTGCTGAAAATGCAAGCCAATAACTTGGGGTCACAGTCGGAGATGTACCCAGATATGCCTTAACAAGGTTGTTTCTTATGCTTAGGGATGCATTAAGCAGGGGTAGAATCTGTGATTCAATTTGTTTTCCAGTAGAGTCCCTTACAATGACATTTTTACTGATAACCTGTACATAGGTGAGAACATCCAGCCAAAAGATTAAATCGAGTGTTCAAACCAAAGCAAAATAACAGAAAATAATTACTTACAGGAATCTTTATGACATCCTTTCTTTTCCATCCTAGAGAATTATAGACAACAATAACCTACAAAGCAAGTACATCCTGATATTAACAACTTTTACTTCTTAATTAACATAAAAAATGACATTTTTATCTTTAATCAGAAAAATGGGAGAAAATTTCATCATAGAACTATTGCTCACCAGATCTTTCCCCTTTGAAAGATCAACTTCTGACGATGGACAATAGCTAATGTTCAGAAGGGGACACTGAAACAGAAAATGTTTGAAACAATGAGACCAATAGATAGACAAAGTGTCAGTGCGAACTATGTGTCGAAGGAAACAGCCCAAAAGCAAAGGAAAACAGATAATCATAATTTGCCTGTTGAAACTTGGTTACAACAGTCTTGCAACCAGCTTCTGATGGCTCTGTCATGCAAGCAAGTGATTCTGCAACAACTTTCTCCGTCTGCAAGAGAAAATAGAGTTGAAAGCATTGGATTATAAAAAAAAAGTAAGTTAACTAGGAAGTTTAGCAGTAGCAAGAAGTTTTACCTCCACATAACCTAATGAAAGCCGTTTTGCATAATCGTCAGCCACATGCTGCTTAGATGTGCCACTAACTGCATCATGATGTTGAGCAATTGCTAAAGCATCAGCAAAATACTCTGTGTTGGGCCCTGATTTACTTCGTCCCTTGAAAAATTCCAATTGTCTTGCTGCCTGTTCATAGATTGAAGCACAATTTACACTGATGTTGTCAGTCTAAGAGCCTAAAACATAATTCTTACTGATACAAGCTAAAGTGTTCCCGAAAGTATACCAAATAGTAGCCACTCATCACTCTAACATAGCCTTTGAGGGCTGGTCTGCTTGTAAAGTATCCAGTCCAGTAAGCATATACATTGTCAGCATATCTGATGAATATACAAGATTAATGGTCACAAACAGGAAAACGAATGGATACCTTTTAGTTACTTCAAATCTGAAAAAAAATAAAAATAAATAAACTCACGGAAAGAAGTCATCACTCTTGATTGGCCACGACTCATCTGCTGCGTATTTGGCATCAGTATATATTGATGGGGTTGAGTACAGGGCATTGACACGCCCATCCTACAGCCATACAGTACTTTAATTCAATTAGCACAACATATGAATGAAGGTCTTTAAATATGATGCTATTGACAGAAAAAGCAGTGGTACGTAGACTAACTTGATTGACGTAGTTAATGAATTTATCCATCTGCCGAAACCAAGTATGAGCATATTGATACTTAAAATCTGTTCCCATTGTCCACATGATATGATCTGTCCGAGTAATGTTCGCCTGCAAAAGAAAAATAAGTACAGATTTGAACTCTCTCTTTATATATATATATAGGAACAAATGAATGACTGGGAAACAACTCAAACTGTTGCAAAACTGACAAATTCATAAATGCCTGCGTCTTACTTGTGACATTGCAGCAGATACGAAATCATTAACACGGTCGGGCACATTGTAGTCAAACAAATCCATATCATCCTTCAAACAAGGAAGCGAAACAGATAAGTCTAGAAACAAAAGCGGATAGATAGATGTCAAGTTTGTAAGCTGCTGTGAGATTTGCTCGACTGTGGACTCACTTGTACAATAGGGGCAGTATCATCAATTTCAAAGTAGAAATTATCACTCGGAGGTTCATAGTTCGCAGGAAATGCACCAGCAAAAATCTATACGAACAAGTTGCTCATTAATAAGCAGTCAAGACTACATATTTGAAAGGTAGTCCAGCATTAATATATAATTTCAGCAGAACTGAAAAAGGCTAACCACGCAGTCTTGCTACATTATGGACTCCGACCGACATGACTTTGTAGCACTCACCTGCGCAGATGAACCTAGACTCTTAGAACCCCGCCACACAACCTCAAGGCTTTTGTCAACTTTTCGTTTAGCTCTGTCTTGGTAATCAATTCTCCCAAAGAAAAGAGAGTCAAATCCAACCTAGGCGAACAAAAGAGCTATGAGTCAACTTCCAAGATACAGGTTTTAATAGTGATCATATTAACAAACAAAAAGTTGAAGAAAGAAAATAGACCTCAGCCCCCAAAAGGTAAGCCTGCACTGCAGAATGTCCAAATGGATCAATCTGCCAGCCAATTCTCGGAGTCACATTGAATTCCTGTTTAATAAATCGATGCCCCAGAGTCGTCTGATCAATCATATCAATGTAATGGGGAGCCGCCTCATCGTGCATACACATCCCCCCATTTCTGCAACCCATAAAACAACAGAAACATCACTACTTCAAGCAAAACTTTCAAAACTTGATCTGAATTTCAAATCTATTTTCATCTAAAAATCAAAAGTAACATAAAAGCCAGTACATGAGCTCAAGTTGACCGGAGCTGACTAGCTCCTTAACTGTTTCTTGTACCTCCTCGCTCTGATCTCGCCACCATCTTTGGAAAAATGCCTACGCAAATTCAAACTCACATTCAAATCTCTAATTTCATCTCAACTTTTCCGGCACAAAATATCAACACAAAAATGAAATCGGTAATGATCACCTGCTCAACGTATATAAACTTGCGGTTCTTATCAGCCAACAATGCTGGAATCAGCGAATCCAGCACGTTCTGCACACAAGCTCCCTGCAACATTCAAATCCCGAGTCAGCAACAAAACCAAACAGTTACAATAACCAAGAAAGAAATAAGATTTAATCAAACAAACCGAGGAAGCTAAACCTGGATAGAATTATTTGATCCAACGTAGTACTGGTCAACGGTCTTCAACCATCCCACGTCGTCGTGGGTGTGAGCCACCAAATGAACGTTGAGCTTCCCCGGAACAAGAACCGACGTCGTATTGTACTGTACGTACTTGCACTCCGCCGCGTACAGAAACACAGTAAAGACTAGTACAACCCGAAAGCAAGCCACGACCGACATTGAAATGCAACAGTTTTGCCAGAAAGAAATGTGTTTTACTTTTTACACATGTTATACTTATAGTGAGAACTTTTTAACGAAGCGGGAACGCCGATGAGGATCAGAGGGGAAGATACGATTCGTTGGATTGTAGTGGAGTGTTTCGTTGTCGATAATTTGATAATAGCTAGGTGTCTTGGTCTTTGGCTCCATGTGGGTCCAGGCAGTAACTTTGTTAACTGACCCATTTTCTCGGCGGAGTGATGTCACTGGATTTATGGGTAAGGGGATGTTTGGACTGTGTGCTAAAAAGAGTTGACGTCTCTAGTTTTTTTAACCCAAGAGGAGGTCAGAGTGTAACGGATTTGTAGTTAAAAGTGGTTATAAACTTATAATATTGTGTTCTTAGTAATTTCACACATATTTCAAGTCGCTTAAACAAGTTCAAATCGAGTAGATGTGTGCGTAAGGTGATTATGAAGTGCAGGTATTTATGCGGCATATTCACATACGAAATCAATAATGTAATATTAACCGCATTAGTAAGGGGAGGCAATAACGATAAGTCTCCAAAATGGATCAATATAAACTAAAGTAGAGGTGAACATGAGACACGAACTTAAGAACTAAATAAGTTATTATACTATTATTCGTATTACATTATACAAATGAATCATTTATGGTATTTTTTAAAGATCATAAACTTTAAAGCTCAAAACTGTAAACTCAATAAGCGACGAACATTATTGATCATTGCAAACAATTTACAATCTACTAACAAATTCCAAATTAGATTCGGACTATAAAGTATAAACCATTTACAATCCTTGAAATCGTACCATTGCATTTCCGATCTAGAAATACTCGTACTTCCGTTGACAACAAATCAACAAAAACCCAGCTATGAAGGTCACCAAACACAGCCTTAGTCCTAAAACAAGAACAGGCCCCACGAGAATCGAGGAATCACGAATTTAGCTTATCCAATACTCCTTCCTATCCAGATAAGCTTATTACACAGAGTTACACGAAGAGAAGAGAAGAGAAGAGAAGAGAAGAGGCAGACCACCCCCAATGGCATTCTCCGCTTCTCTCTCTTCCCCTCTTTACTTCCGCAACCCCAACCCTGTATTCTCTCCCAAGCCCACCAAACACTCAACCCTCCCCGCCTCCCTCAAGCCCCTCCCCGCCCTCCCTCCTTCCCTCGCCGCGGACGTCGACGGCGCCACCATCGCCGCCATCGGCGGAGGCTCCGTCGCCGCAATCGCGGCAGCTCTCTCCCTCGCCGACCCCGAGCGCCGCCGCAAGCTCCAGGCCGAGGAGGTCGGCGGCGGCGACAAGGAGGTCGTCAAGGACTACTTCAACAAGTCCGGCTTCGAGCGGTGGAAGAAGATTTACGGCGAGACTGATGACGTCAACACCGTCCAGAGGGACATCCGGCTCGGCCATTCCAAGACCGTCGAGAATGTCATGAAGATGTTGACCGACGAAGGTCCTCTCGGCGGCGTCACCGTCTGTGACGCCGGCTGCGGTACCGGCTGTCTCGCCATCCCGCTCGCTAAGGAAGGAGCCGTCGTAACCGCCTCCGACATTTCCGCCTCGATGGTCGCAGAGGCCGAAAAACAGGTGAGTTTTCAGTTTAAAACGACGTAGTTCAAATCAAAATATTGTGATATTGAGCTTGTGAATTGTCAACTGTGCACAGGCAAGAGAGCAGCTAGATTTGGGGAAAGAGGGAGTGATGTTGCCGAAATTCGAAGTGAGTGATTTAGAGAGCTTGGGAGGGAAGTATGACACAGTAGTGTGTCTAGATGTGTTGATTCATTATCCACAGAACAAGGCTGATGGGATGATTGCCCACCTTGCCTCGCTAGCGGAGAATCGGCTGCTGCTGAGCTTTGCACCAAAGACATTCTATTACGATATCCTAAAGAGGATAGGAGAGTTCTTCCCCGGGCCCTCAAAGGCCACGAGGGCGTATCTGCACTCGGAGGCGGATGTGGAGAGGGCTTTGAAGAAGGTTGGCTGGAGGATAAGGAAGAGAGGACTAACAACTACACAGTTTTATTTTTCGAGGCTCGTTGAGGCTGTTCCTATGTAGGAAGGAAGGGAGGTCGTATCTGAGCATTCGTCTAACAGTTTGTAAAGCTCTTCTACATGTACGTTTCTCAATCTCTACGTGTATGTATGGCTTGTTCTTTTGTATACTAAATATTCATGTATGCAAATGCCAATGTATGATGACAGTTTTGTGTTCTTTATATGAAGCTTCAATTCGTTGATTGCCTATGATGCTAATTGGTGCAAGTTTCTATGTCTTCTTGTTTAAGTTTGACTCTGGTAGGCTAGATGGCTAGAAACTCTTCTGAACTTCAATTCCCTTGGTTTTTGTTTCAATAGCTAGTTAGACAGGAAGAGATTAAGCAACTGAATAAACTATGAAGAACAGTCTAAACATTATTAATATATAAGACTTAATAAAGATGAAATTTGCTAGCTTCATGTCAATGACTGATACAAGAAGAAAGTAAAAATGACTAATAACTCTTAAGCAGACCTATCATCCACAATACACTGAATGCTAGCAAGAAGAACAAGTAGCTAGATAGGACAGATTAACTAGAGTAACTAGTCAAGAACAGATCAAACATTGTTGCTAAGACTTAAAAAGAGCGAAATTTGCTAGCTTCATGTCAATTACTAGCACAAAGAAGAAAGTAAAGATGTATTAATGACTCTAACCAAACTTCTGATTCATGATACACTGCATGCAGCTTCTTTAGGATTTTTCTGTTGACAATTTGTCTGCAATTCTTACCAGAGCATCTGTGACATTTTTTATAGCAGCTAGTAAGTTGTTGTTCTGCTCCTTGTTTTGCTCCCTATCCAATTGGCAGTTTTTGTTATGAGCATCAAGTTGAGCAGTCATCATTTTGCTATTTTTCTCTAGAACTCTGATCAGCTGGTCAGTGCAGTTGTCTTCATATCCTTCTCTTGACAACCTCGTCTGCTTCTGTTTCTTCTGAGAAGCACATTCTCCCCGGGTATCTGACCCTACCCTTCGTTTTCCCTTTACAGGACCTGTAATGTGGACTCAAAAGACGAGTTCTACATTTACGAAGAGTTCATTTTTTGTAAAGGAATAAATTGAGAAATAAGATTTCAGTGAGAATTAGTCACCTGGAGGAGGCACAGGAGTTGTGAATGTTTTTGTTGGACTCCATGGCGCCTTTTGTTCCTTTTTGGTGTTTTTGACAGTCTCGTCTTGCCCAGATTCCTCAAAATCTGAAAACAGACCATCTTCCATTAAATCATTTCGAATGCTATTGAAAAATTTCTCAGGTTCGTCTTCCTCCGCGTCTTCATCTTGTTCTTCTTCCTCTTCTTCTGCAGCTGCTTCCATAGTCACATGACTCGCATCTTCCATAGGCCTTGAATTTAATGGCATTGGGAACATCACTGCCAGTGGAAATGCTGGTGTTGTAGTCGCATCTTTTCCGTCCAAAACATTGTAAACTTCCCTGTCGAAGAAACCTGGAAGTTTCTTGTCTCTCCTCAAATCATTCCTCATTACCCAAAAAGACTCCGCCTCTCCCTTAATCTGTGACTCCCAGTTTCTGATTTTCTTGAAATCAACAAGAAGATTACTCCATCTCTTCCTACACTGAATTGGTCCTCTGCTCACGTCATGCTGTCTGCAAAACGATGATATCAAATCCCACTTGGGTTCAACGGGGTCCTGCCCCAAGGCTGCAATCGATCTTCGACCCTTTTGAAATTGA
Organism: Potentilla sterilis; assembly: GCA_963682095.1. Lineage (NCBI taxonomy): Eukaryota > Viridiplantae > Streptophyta > Magnoliopsida > Rosales > Rosaceae > Potentilla > Potentilla sterilis. The sequence goes on from OY821765.1 coordinate 37,568,369, forward strand.
ATCCCATTTTCTATAACCTTCTTGGCCTCTATAAGGACCAAGGTCTCCTGTCTGGTCCATCGAGGGTGCCTAATTGTTTTCGTTCTCTCTTCTCCTCCTGGCACTTGCAATTTCTCATCATGGTTGGACGGAGAACCACCGTTTTCGTGTTTGCTCGAGTTCGATGCCATCGAGGACCAAAAGAGTGCTCTTGTTTGACAAACTTCTGATTGTAAGGGAGGACTACTCGAATGAAAGACGAGCAATATGACGTGTTTGGGACGATCTTATCCAACTCGTAACGCAAAATTTGAGGCTAATCTTTCTTTGCTCTTTCCTGAGGTCCAATATGAATTTATTTTCTACCATATAGGGGCATCTGCCCTTCATGGTGCATACTTTCCTTTACAGGCAATGCTAGAAAGCCTGTGTTCTGTAACTCACACTGTGGGTTCTGGCGTTATCTTATCATTTTCCCTCAGTCTTAAGGAAATGCCTTACAAGTTGAGATTTGCTTATCGTGTATTAGTTATTGAAAGTAAAGATTTTGGTGAATGTAACGTGTTTCAATATATGGAATTCACATTTTGGTTGGAAGAAGACAGAAATGATGATAATATCTGCCACCATTATTTCTTAACTATAATAGAAGTTAACAATTAATCATGACAATGTGAGCAGCTGTCATGAGATCTCCATCTTAATTTGCAGATATTGTTTAAAGCAAGTAATTTTCGTGAATATAGTTGTCAAAAACAATGGAGATTTTGTGATTTGAACTGATTATCTACTCAATCACTGCTAAGTGTAGAAAGTAAAAGGAAGCTAAATTGGTGTAAACCTACCAAGCCAATTTAATGGCGAATGCAAGTTCTATCAACTTTTTCATGTCATTCCTTCTGTACTAAGTGTGTATTGTATGTATCACTAGGTGTCTATTTGAACCATACAATTGTGCCGCCGGTTTCATTTCTTTGTTACGACCTCATAGAGAAGTGAAGGTCACATTTCTTTGCACGTCTACTCTCCAATGAGCAATTGTGCTTGCTCATCCCGGCAGTCCTCCAAGATCGCCGCCAATTACTTAAACACTATGGATTAGCTAGCAACTTTAACAAGACAACAGAGTCATCCCTCGCTTCAAATCTTTTACATTGGGTGTAAAGGGTTAATGTATCAATGGAGCCATCATCTTTAGTGTCTCCCTCAGTTTCCGAATGGTAGCTCAGTTTAGTAGAACGTCGAAATTCCAAGCTTATTCGAAACATATGGGAACCCTAAAGGCTGAGGAGTGAGGACATGTCAACTTCTCCTAACCCGAAAAGGAAAAGGGAGTCGGTTGAGAACATATAAGACCCAACTGGCTGTTAGCCCAAAAGCCCATATTAAGAAAGGCCCAAAAGCCCAGACTAAGAAAGGCCCAAAAGCATAGCCTGACAGCCGAAGCTGACTAAAACGGTGCGTTTAAACTCGTGGTCGCTTTTTCACCCACCTTCGCTTTACAATTTTCATTTCAATTTCAGAACAAGAACCGCCGAGGTCGCTCCGCTTTCCCGCGCTAAATTGTACCGGTGGCGACGGAACCCTAGTTTTCATAAGAGTGAGAAAAATGGAGAGAGAAGAAGACGACTCGGTCAGCGAGCTTCTCCGAGATCGATTCAGACTCTCCACCATCAACATCGCCGAAGCCGAAGGTACTCGAAATCTTCACTATACTCACTAATTTGATCGATTTCGATTTCGTTTCTGGTTTCCTCAGTTTTTAATTCTCGTTCGCAGCGAAGAGAAGCGGCATGGAGATATCCGGACCGGTGATGGCTTGCATTTCCGATTTGGCCTTCAAATTTACTGGTATTTTTTACTGTCCTTTGAAATTGAGAATCGGAAGTAATTTTGCAGTAGAATTTACTGAATGGTTGGGTTATTGTGTTTGTGTGTTTGGTTTTTGTTTGATGCTGAAAGAATACTGATTAGGAATTGGATAAAACTCATCTCTGTCGGGTGAAATGACGCAGATTATTGTTAATTGGAAGGTTTTTGGGACATTTTCGGATGATTTCGTGAATTGAGATTGTAAGTTTTGGGGTTTTAGCTGGTCCTTGTATGCTTGTGATATCTGAACTTGTATCTGAGTAAATAATTTAAAATACCAGGTGAAATGGTGCTAGTTTAGAAGGGAACTAATGAAGGGTTGTCGAGATTGGTGTTAGATCAGACTAGAGGATACTGGAAAGTTTGTTTGATGATTTCACAACATATTGGTGGATGATACTTTTGGGGTTGTTGCTGGTCTGGAATAGTTTGCGATGTGTGAGTGTTGCTATTTGCTAAGCTTTTTTCTTATTTAAGTAACAAGTCTATTTCAGAATGGAGACTAAGAATATTGCTTATGGAAACAGAAATTGTGGTGTTTTGTAAACATTATGTACCCTAACAAATTTTATGTCATTGACTTACATATTTGTTCAGTCCAACATTCTAGAGTGCGGTAATGGGCATAATATATGTGCTTCATGGACTCTAATTATCATGAGTGAAAACTGTATTAAAACTAAAAGGAAACTTCCTGTTTTGAAACCAGAACAATTGGCAAAGGACCTGGAGTTATTTACTCAACACGCTGGTCGTAAATCTGCAAATATGGAAGATGTGATACTTTGCGGTGAGTTTTTCATGTCTTATGGATTCAGAAGTATTGGCTCCATCGAAATCGAATGCTATAGTAACTTGCTACAAGTTCTTATGAACTTAGTTCTCCTGTTCCACTTTTCTTTGAATATGTATAGTTAGGAATCTGACTGTACTCACTTCTTTGGATGGTTTCAGCTCATAGAAATGAACATCTGGCTGCCTTGTTGAGGTCCTACCGTGATGATTTGAAAGCTAAAGAACCTCAATCTGACAGAAAGAGGAAGAAAACATCGAAGAAGAATGACAGACCACCTGAAGATATAGTCCATATTCCAGATATCTAGCTCGGCATGTCTCTGTGACGATGTCATAATCTGATGACTAAAGGGTAAAGCACTCATGCCAGACATTATACCATTTTGTCGAGGTCCTGCAAATTCATGTTATGTAAGCATGCTGCACCTTTTCAATCTTTCACTAAATAGTCTGCATTATATTGACTTGCTGATATAGTTTGAGTAAACGCATATAAATACTCAGCTTCAAGTAAAATCCATTTCAGATCTTAGTACTGTAACTGTTTGTCTCTCATATTTGTCTCCTGTTTAACTTTGTAGTCTTTATACTTGTTTAGCAAACAGCAGAATGATAACCACATAACCTTGGTAATTACAGTACAGAATCATTGACTATTGAGTGTTTTCCCTTAATTGGTTGATCATTTGTACCAGATCATAACTCCTGTTTCTGCTTCTTTCGTTGAAGGAGCTTGGTTATATGCCTCTAGACCCCCTCCTATCATAGTAATCTCATACTAATCCATATGGCATTTATCCAACTTTAACAGTGGAAACAATCTCTGGTTCTCTACCGTACAGGAACAATTTTGTCTAGGACTAAAAGCATCAGGAAGAGTATCGGTTTTGGGATCTTGGTATGAGTTGTGTGACCCCTTGCTAGGCCCCTTTGGCCCAAGTATGTTTAATCGTGGGCCAGCCAATCTGAATTTGAGGTACGTTTATACTGTCTCACTGGAGCCTACTTGCCCACTCCAAGCGACTTTTATCTTTCTTTTCATGAGGGAAGTGGGACTTTATGTATTTACTTATCCAAGATCTTAGATCTTAATTATAGCCTCTTAATTAGGATAGTCCATTGAAACTTGAACTAGTTTCCAATTCTGTTGCCGCTAGTAGCAAACAATGCCATCAGCCTAGTTAGGCTTGGAAGATATAATTTGAACAAAAATAGGAAAGGAGGGAGCTTGTTCAAATTTGTGTAGGTTCAAGTCCAAAACCCTAGAAATTTGAAACGCAGCAAAATTATTAGAGAGAGATAGCTTAGATTCCTTAGTTTTGTTTGGTCATGCGCAGTGGTGTGTGTGAGGAAGGGATGACGAGATTGATTTAACCTTTTGTCAGAGAGGTATTTTTCACGAGTTAAAGCCAAAGGAGAAGAAGTCAGGTCCAGTCAACCTGGAAATGGTAAAGTGAGAGTGATGAAAGAAAAAAGGAAAAGGAAAAGGATTCAGTTTCAGTTTCAGTTTCAGTTCCCTTAAAAGCCTTTGTCCGATTCCTTTCCCTTCCTGCACAAGCCAACACAGAGACACACACCTTGATAAACTTACCTCTTTGAACCTTTTTATCTCTACCCACCGTAACTTAGCAGTGGTCTGGTTGGAGCTTGGAGGTTGTTTATAGATTCTAGAGGTAAATAATAATAACAATGACCCTCTAAACCTGAGCAGGCTTTGCAGGAATGAGAGAGTGGAGTACCAAAAGGAAGAGTGGGCTAATCTATTATGCGTGTGTGAGTAGGTTTGATTACTATTAATAGTTTTGTATTTGTCTTGTTTACGTCGAGGGTCCCAGGTGGGGAATTTCCAATCTTATCGTCCTCTCTCCCTCTTTCTCTCTCAGGCCATTGTTACATCACCACTTACAATTCACATGGCCCCCTGATGGACCATATCAACTGCATCCTATAGCTTCTCTTTTATTTTGGGACCTCTTTTCTTCATCAACAATGTAATCGACCTGGGTGACAATCAATCGTGCAGGTGAACCCTTCCTGTGTTTCTTGTTCGCAAATGCTTTCAGTTGTGAAAAGATGTTATAACATGACAATGGCCTATCCTCAATAAAACCTACCTGTTATGAATTGAGTGGAACGAGTACCTGGTCTAGGTTTTTGTTTTTTTGTTTTTTTCATTTTCTTTTTGGTGTTGTAAAGGATTGCATGCAACATATTAACATGAGAATGTTGTCACGTCTTTGTTAGTGTTAGTATATTTATAGCTTTTCATGTAACGTGAGATACATAAAATTTTCAGTTGTAAGTTAACCTCCGGAGTCGCTTAGTACTTCAAATAGGGTAATCCCTTCCTTATTTTACTTCCCGCCCTAAACAAATTTAATACACTTGCAGACGTAATTAATTTGATCCCATTGTCCTAGCAATGTGACATAAGGTTGGAGTCATGGACTGTTCATGCATTTACTAAGAGAAAAGAGAAACGCAGCCTATGCAGCAGAGCAATTAGTCCGCTTTCCCAAACTCTGCTCTACTACGCTTCCCTTTCCCAACCACACTAACAAATTGCTTACTCCAAACACTCTCATGCACACAAGAACCAGCGGAAATTAAAAGCATTTGCCCTTTCCTCCAGCCAAAAATTTAAGAAACCACCACAGCCCCTACTGCGCTGTGGTCCTATTAACCACTTCAGCTCTGCTTCTGCTTCTGCTTCTGCTTCTGCTTCTTTCCAACGCACAAAGTGTGAAAGTAGCTCGGCTTCTTCTGAGTGATGGAACCCCATGCTTAATCATAACTCCCTCCCAAGATAAAGTTAGTAACGTACGTACAAGCAACAGCTTTGACGCGCCACGTGGCGGGGTGGCCTGGATCCAACGGCCGCGAACCCACGTGAACCGCGTTGGCTCTAACCGTTTCCCCTCTAGCTGCTTTCGCTTTCGTAACCACCGTCCGGTTTGCCGGAAGTCTGCTCGAAGCTGCGTCTGACCTTCCTCTGGCTTGTAACGGCTGTAACGGTAAAAGCGTGTCCTTGCTTTTACATTTACTATTGGAGATTTTGAGTTGGACTTGAAGCGCCCCCCAAATTGTGCTCCCCAAAGCGTGTGTTAAAGGCTTAAACTATATATGACATGTACCTAAGAACTAGGGATTTTACCTTTTAGGAGTTGCTTCGCTGTGTGTGGATCGATCAATTGTTTGACATAAAAATGTGAGCACATGTTATTGGTTATGACACTTAATGATATTCAAATTAGTGATGATGAATTCACGCTCACCCTATAAAGAGAGGACCAACTCAACCAATAAGTTGAAAAAGACTAGAGAAAAAATAACGATGTAGTTCTTGTAGAGGCGTGGTTGAAACATATAAACTCGGTCAACATTATGACGCGACTTATGACATAATATTTTTAATATACGCGTTTACGTACACATACAATTTAAAATGTTAAAATTAAATGACTTCATATAAATATGTAATAGATCTTACATATAAAATATTTTAAATGATTAAAATTGCGCTGTAAACCTATACAGTCGTGCATGTAAGAATTTCCGTTATATAGTTAAAAAAAAAAAAAACTATTTCTTAGTCTCTTGGTCACGGAACCGGGAATGGATTAACCCCTACAGGTCAATTTTTTATTTTTTACAATGCCACGTTCACAAAGTAACTAAAGGAATTACCTTCTTTGATTTATTACAGAGTAAATTCGTGGTGATACTAGGGATTGGATGAAGGACAAGTAATTCGGTCCTTGATTGTTCAGTTTGTCGAGATGTAGCTTGTCGTGTACATTATCATTAAGCATGTGCTCTACCAATTGGGATCCGCCACCCAGCAATTGTGGCTACTCGTTAATATGGTATCCACGTGTCTGCAAGCTTGTATATTCAAGTCCATTTCTTCGGGGCCAAAAAAATATTAAGCCACCAAAAATTAGGAAATCAATCAATCAATCATTTTAGCCTACTTAGGTAGCCCCAGGTCCAATCGCCTTGTGAAGATAAAAAAATGCAAAAATATATAGCAAGTTTTCAAGTTTGTTCGCACTTAAATAAAGACTTAGTAATTTGTAACATAATCACGTCAACACACAGACTCGTTCCAACTCAAGTCTTGTTGCGTTCAAGGTATGAAATTAATAATTACATGCACATCCTAAAATATTGTTATTTACTATTTTACTATGCTAGATCCATAAAAGTGAGTAAAATGAGCAAAAGTTTGTAACGCATCATCGGAAATGAAAAAAATATGTATAACGCATAGGCAACGTTGGGCAATATGTGTGATGGTACTTTCCCAACTCTGCTTGAAGACTTGACACCTTGATATTCTATCAAGCTTTTGAACACTGGTTTGGTCAATGAATACGACTTTGATTCTCTTTCTTGTACCAGACACACCTTCATTGTAATTTATGGTTCTTATATATTTTATGCAAAACTTGTCCATGTTGTTCAATCTAGCTGTATATACCTAATGGAAGTAAGAATAATGAGATAAGACTTTACGCTTTTAATTTTTAAAATACGTAACTTTTACCTCTTTTTCAACCAAAACAAAACATGTTGTTTGTTTCAATTCGAAGCTCACCTTCGAGTCAAATTCATAAACCTTTACTCATACTACACAACATATTTGTGGGTGAAATTTTCTTGTATGATGCAAGTTTTTTACAAGTAGAATGATCTGTGAATCCTCATGAAAATTATTCAGGTGGTTCACTCATTTTTCTTACAAAATTCTCTCTTAGTTCCTCATAGTTAGTATTACAATTATTAAAGGAACTTAATATTGGACACCCTGTCATTATATTAAAACATTTGTAGTAAAGCAGATAATGTATTTAATTAGCTGGGTGGATGAGGGCATGATTCCAAGTTTGATTGTGATTAAAAGCTGTGATTACCTGTTAATTATATTTTTGGATACTTGGAGTGAAAATCACATTAAGGCCTTGAATTCGAAAACTCCATGCTAGTTTTCAACATCCGGGTTACTAAAAAGAAATAAACAATATGATAGTTATATTTATCCCACATTATTTGTCAACATCCTAAATCACTTGCAAACATTAATTTAGGCACGTGCATGGTCATTATTATTGAGTGCATAATTAAAACCAATAAGTGGACACTAATTTATCTTTGCGGATCAAATTTATTATAGCATGTTATATGAATCGTTTATGTGGTGTATGTGTTACATTTTAGTTATTTGTATCGCTACTTCAACTACGTCCCAACGCACTATTATCATTTTTGACCGCTGCCAAACCCTAGCTCTGTAGCTACTTTTCTTGCCACCCTCAAATAGGGTTACCATAAAAGAAGAGCAACATATCACCACAGAATAAATGGTTGGTCATGTGATTTGGTATATGTCAAATATAATTAAACCATGCAACATTTGGCAGCTAATTTGTACTTGTATCTATAGAGACAAGGGGGCAGAGAAGCTTCAACGAATTTACTTAAAATGGGAATCAAGTCCTAAACTAATTGTTCTTGGCGTAGACAAGAGGTAGGATCTTCTTCTACATTTGTTGCATGAAAAATGCAGGAAGACAATCTCATTAGGCTGCGATTGAGTTTGAGGTTTGTTCTCAAATCCAAAACATTTCGTACACGACACTCACCTCGGGTTATCCGGAATGAACTTCATTTCTTGTGAAGTGAGGTATTCCCAACTATATTAACAAACCAATCCATCCAAATTTTATCATGCAGTACTTTATGTTAGAGAAAGTGGTTATAATGTAAGAAACAATGCAATAACGAAAATTATAAAAATATTTCCTTAAAAAAGAAGAAGCAATAATGACAATAATAGAATTCATCCCTTTTGGTAAAATTTCATAATTATTTTGCACTTTATGTAGTATATAAAAAACGACACGAATTAACGGTTATGTAAAAAAATATTTAACAGTAGTGTGCTCGACAAAAGAGGGATATGCATCTGATTGCGGTTTGATCATATTGTATTTAAAACATTCCTTTAACGACAATGTGTGATAATAATAGATTAACTGAATTCATCAAAAACTACAAAATCCCAATAAATATCACGTGAGTCCCAGCCCCAGCATTGCCATATGACACACATGCAAAGCGAACACATCTCCGTTACGGAAAAAAGACGTATCTCAGTAAAACATAACGCATTTAGATATGATCGCAGATTCTATATTAAATATTTCAATTATTCGATTACTTAAAATACAAATAAAAAATATTAAAATTAAAAATAGAAAAATAATCACATTCTTATCTTGCCCTTACGTCTTGACATGACAAATCCTTATCCAATTAATTAGGCCATTTTCCATATCAAGAAAGATTTGGTCACTCTTCCCATAACTACAAACAAAGCAAAAAAATTAAAAGCTAAAACAAACACAAAAGGTAGAAAAGTAAAAACCGCCACCAACAACGGGTCCGGGTCGGGCCAGTTACAGAACCCGAACTGAAAGGTAAAAAAAAAAACCAACCAAGATTCCCGAGGAAGAAGAAAGAAAGAAAAGAGAGGAGAAAGAGCGTGACTGACTGACTGGTTTTGTCCTCTCTCTTCTCTTCTTCTCCTTGTTTTTTTTAGTTTCCATTTTTCAGTTTTTCTGACTCTATCCACTTTCTCTATTTCTCTCTCTTCTCTTTCTCACACACACACACAAAGAAAACCCCGCGCCCATTTCTCTCTCTCTCCTTTGTCTTCTTCTTCTTCTTCTTACTCAATTTTTCATCTTTACTCTTTTTCTATTTCAAAACCAACTAACCACCTTCTCTCTCTTCCTCTCTCTCTCGGATTAAACAAATCAGAAAACCAGCTCTGTATTTATTCTCTCTATTTCTGCTGCCTGGCCACCGGCGGCAGCCAGCGACCGCTATCGATTTGGCACCGGAATTCGAGGTTCGATTTGCTTAATTTTAGCCTGCTTTTGTTTGAAGCAAGTGAGGGAGCAGAAGCTGAGCTTAATTTTGGTCCGGAGTGAGTGAGAGAGCTGCAATGCTGTGTTAGATGGAGGGGGAAGCGTTTTGGAGATGAGATCCATTGTTGTATCATAGCGTTTGATTTATTCGTTTCGATTCTCGGTTTTTATGAGCTGAATTTTGGTTATGGAGATCAATTGTGCTGATGCGGCTTCTTCTGGACTAGGTCAGACTGTGTTCTTCGTTTTTTTGGCTCGTTTGTTTTGCTTTTTGTGATTTTTTTTGGCTGGGAATTTGGGGGTTTTGGTTGTGAATTTTTGAAGGTTTTGGTTTTCAACGGTTGAATTTGTTGATCTTTTGCTGGTTTTTCACTTGATTTATAGATTTTTCTGCCGTTAATTTGGTTCGTTTTAGGTTGCTCAGGAACTAAGGAAACCTTGTAAAAGATTTGATTTTGCTTTCCTACCTTTTTTTGTTTTCTGTGGTTTCGTTAAGTGTGGTTTGGTTTTTGGTAGGTAAGCAAACATTTTCAGAGCTTTCTTACTTAAAATTTCGTTTTACTATTATCTCATTTTTCTTCGAATTATGAGTCTCACACAGAGAGAGAGAGAGAGAGACAATCCCCAACCTTTTTTTCCAGTTGGTAGAATTGCCTGATGAGTTGAGTTTAGTTGATTTCTGTTTTCCGTTTCGGAATTTTTAAAATGCAGACCATTCTCTCTGTTTTGATTTCGAATGTTATTGTGTGATATTGAGGTGTTTCTCATTCATTTATTTGGTACTATTTTTTTTTCTTTTTAATTTTCAGGCAATGGACGGTTGTAGTGTAAATGAAATCAGCCAGTGAGAAATTGGAGTTTTTTACTTCTCTCTCTGTATATTATTCCGGCAATAAATTCTGGTTTTTTAGTGCTGCACGATGCCATTTGAAATAATGGATCAAAGGGGTGTATCTGTCTCTTCCCACCTATATGAAGAAATTCCTTTTCCTTCCGAGGTATTACACATCTTTTAATGTCATCAAGTTTTTATACTCCTCGGATTGTTGTTAAACTTTACTAAAATACGTTACTCATGTGTAAATTAAGGATCGTACCCTGTTTATCTATTATAGATTTTCTCACTTTTTAGCACATCATTGATTTTTCTTCAACAATTATTTCTAATTAGTTCCTTTTCAATTTTGTTTGACCAGAGACAAGTTGGATTTCAGAAGCTGAAAACCATACCGGATCACCAAGGTGAGCTTTTAGTTCATAAGTTGTATGAGAAGTCTCAGCTAATTTGTCTTGCCATGTCAAACTTTTCTGTTTTTATTGGTTCCTGAGTTTTATTTGTTGAAGCTATACCACATTACCTGTTTAAAATACATCCTAACCTGACACTACCAGTTGAAAGACTTCCCAACCTAACATGTCCCTTACATATTAACAATCTGCCATGTGTGTTTTAGTGGTAATTAGCTTAGTTGTCAAGTTTGAATGGCCGTGCGATAGCACACAGGGTGATCCAACAACACTTATCCAGGAGTTAGCAGGGTCCACAGTTTTTTGTTTGGTCATCTATTAGCATTGACATTCATTTGGTTGAACATATAAAAACTGGCTGTTCCAAGTCCAAGCTTCAAAACAAAAGCTCTGGTTGTTACGTGAATGGTTCCAACTCAAGCACTTTGAGAAAAGAAAATGTGCCTATGGATATGTGAATCGATGGGTTTTTTTTTTCCCGGCACGATGTCTTCCTCAAGTTTTAAACTATCCATTTTATGGAAATTGCAACGGTATACTTGTCTATGTGAGATATTTGACAACCCTCTTCTTTTGTTACTTTTTGTACATACTTCAGTGGGAGTGGATAGAACAGTTCCCACTGCTGGCAGCATGTTCGATCATTCGTTACCCTCAAAAAGGTTTTTACCAGTCGGTGCACAATCAGTGGATTACTTCGATATGCCACAATCCACTCTGGCTGGGGAGCGCACAGAAAGGCTAAGCATTAGTGGAGGAGTTGGCAATGCCTCTAAGGCCTCATGGAAACCTATAAATCATCATCCAAAGTTGTGGTCAGACTTGCCCACAAGGCCAACATCCCATAGCTTGGTTGGAAACAAAACTGCTATTAATGGTGCTCAGCATGAAAGCAGTCTGTTCTCAAGCTCACTGTCCGACATTTTTACTAGAAAATGTAAGGGTTCGTTATCCTTTCATGCCTAATAAGTTTGTCTTGATATGTTGCATATTTTTTTGTCGAACATCTTGTGTGGACCAAACTATCTATACTTCATTGGCAATTACATCAATTGGCTGGTCTACATCCGTTAGGAGATTGCAAAAAAAAAAAATGCAGATCAATTATTTATTTCTTTTTCTATTCAAAAGAATGTTTCTTCAATTTCATGTCTAACAGACTAACAAATTTTTGTCTTGAATTGGTTACGTAAATAAAGTTGCTGCATGTCAGTTAACTTGGTTAAAAAATCAAAATCTTTCGAAACTTCTTGCTCTTTTAGAACCAGATGGTTTAATCTGTTCTCTACTTTATATTATCCAATCAATGCATTTACATTTGTACTCTCAATTGAGTCAAATGAAGCTGACTCCATGTTCCTTTATACTACCTCCAACTGTAAGCAATATCCACAAATATGCTTAATTTAACCTACTTTTTGTCCTTATTTGCAGTGACACTTCTAAAGAGTGATTTCGTATCTCATCAATCTACAAATACTGCTGCTACCCAACATGAGGAAGAACCCTTTGAATCGCTTGAAGAAATGGAAGCACAAACCATTGGAAATCTCCTCCCTGATGAAAATGATCTGTTTTCTGGCATGACAGATGGTCTGGGTAATAATGTGTATGCTAATAATGGGGACGAATTTGAAGATTTTGATCTTTTTAGTAGTGGGGGTGGCATGGAGTTAGAAGGAGATGATCAAGGGGGTAATGGTCCACTTGTGGGTGAACACCCCTATGGCGAGCACCCTTCTAGAACACTTTTTGTTCGAAATATTAATAGCAACGTTGAAGATTTGGAATTGAAGGATCTTTTTGAGGTGCACACCCTCCTCTCTCTCTCTCTCTAAATATATATATATATATATATATATATATATATATATATATATGTATTGTTTAAATTACGTGTCCATGCGAGCAAGTCAAAGCAGTTTACCTCTGTTCAATTGACAATTGATTTTTTGTTACTTCTTTTAGCAATATGGAGACATCCGAACACTTTATACAGCCTGCAAGCATCGTGGGTTTGTTATGATTTCCTATTATGATATAAGGGCTGCCCAAAAAGCAATAAGAGCACTGCAGAGTAAGCCACTGAGGCGTAGGAAGCTTGACATACATTATTCAATACCCAAGGTATGGTGGTCACTTCACTTGATAGTTAGATAGTTACTTTTGATGAATGTGCTGATTTTATGGCCAATTTCTTTTCCCTGGCTTGATTATGCATTCTTATGATGCTTCGTTGTATATGCATTCTATATCCAGGACAACCTTTCTGATAAAGATGTTAACCAAGGAACACTTGAGGTATACAATGTTGATTCTTCTGTTTCTAATGACGAGCTTACTAAACTTTTCGGATCTTATGGAGAAATTAAAGAGGCAAGTCGATCAAGTTGTTCTCTGTAATTTGCTTTGCCTTGCGTTTAAGAGGCATGAAGTTTCTTGTTCTTTAGTTTTAGCTTGACGTTAAGTGGATGTTTTTTCTGTTTCCAGATCCGTGAGGCTCCAAACAAGCGTCATAACAAGTTGATTGAATTTTATGATGTTAGAGCAGCAGAAGCTGCTCTTCATGCGTTGAATACGAGTGAGATTGGTGGGAAGCAGATCAAGCTTGAACCCAGCTATCCAGGGGGCGCCAGAAGAGGGTATTGTTAACAAACTCTAAATATTGGTCATCTGTATATCATATTTTGTTTGTGGGGTTCTTAAGTTATCTCCTTGAAGGGTTTTAGTTCTTAAATGGCCAACTTTATTTACTCTGCCTGATCTGTTGTTCTCTTCTCGATTTCTGCAGCACTTGTCACTATTCCTTTTTCCAATTGTATATTTTTGTTGTCAAGTTTGAATTTCTTAAACTTCTAAGGTGTAATAAAGAATATTCCTTTTGCAGTTTCGGTATAGGTTCTGAGCAGGAGCAAGATGAATTCAATATTTGCCACACTCCATCCGACAACTTATCAGCAGGATGCAACGGTATGATTGCTTCAGTTTGTCTTTTTTTGTGCCTTTTAGGAATTATTGCTTCAATTTGTCTTTATCTGCTGATAGTGATGTTATTCTGTGTTCATCTTCTCACAAAAAAGTGTTTTCTTGTTCGCTTTATAGCAACCCTTCGTCCTGGAATGGCTAATGAATCTAACCTGGGTTTACATTCTTCAATTCGATCACCTTCCAATGCATTTATGGGAAATGCATTAGCTCATCTGAGTTCAAGTGTTCCGCGCGCGTTGCCCTCTCCGATGAGAGTGGTGTCTACTGACAATAACTTTACCGTTCCTGATTCCAACCATTCTCTGAATGAAATTAAGTTTGGTAACCAGTGCATGCCCAATTTCCATCCGCATTCCCTTCCTGAGTATCATGACAGTCTAGCACATGGTATTACATCGAACAATAGTGTCGGCCTTAGATTGACTGAAGGAACAGACAGGAGACACACTCGTGAAATGAATGCAAATGGGCACCTGATGGAACTGAACGGAGGAGGTACATTATGCTTATACTCTGTTATTTATTTACAGGTTTCTCTTGAAGTTGGTTATCATATCATTTATAAGTTGGACACGGTGCGTGCCAGTCATGTGTTTCCCCTTCTCTCCCGGCCTGTAAGAAATAATATAACGCGTAATGGATCCATCACTGGTACATCTGTCTTTCTTTTTCTTTTTTTTCTTGGGTGCAATCTGTGTCTCTTAGTTGGACACAGTTCAATGTTGTGCTATTGCGGGCTGTAAGAGCTACAGTAACATAACTAGTTTAGTGGTGGTTCTTAAACTGCTTTTTTTCCTTTCTCACAACTCATTTTGGATGGACCTAGAGTTTGTCACTCCTTTACCATTGTTAGGTTTTGGTTGATGATAATCTTAAATTTTTAGTACCTATTCTGGTTTGTTGTTTACTTGCCTTTTCTCTTGCAGCTTTTGCTTCTTCTGGAAATGGGAGCTCTGGGGTTCGCGGACATCATTATGTTTTGAATAACTCCAATTCTTATCAGCAGCATCCTTCAAGTCCCATGATGTGGCAAAATTCGCCATCATTTATCAATGGCCCTCATGCTCATCGCTTTCAACAAATCCCGAGCTTCCCTAGAACACCTCCCCATATGCTGAACGGAACATCGCCTGTCCGTCACCATGTTGGATCAGCACCTGCAGTTAACCCTTCCCTTTGGGAAAGACATGCATTTTCAGGACAGTCTCCTGACACTACTAGTCTTCACCTGGGTTCTCCTAGCTTTGCCTGTTTTCCTAATAGTCCCCAGTTGCATCCAATGGAAGTTCCTTCACGCAACATCTTTTCTCTTGTTGGTGGAAATTGCTCAGACATGAATACAAGTACCCGGCAACGCTCTTCACAGGAGATCTGCCACATGTTTCCTGGGAGGAATTCGATGATGTCGATGCCTACCTCTTTTGGTTCTCCAAATGAACGTGTCCGAAATCTATCCCACCGTAGAAGTGAAGCAAACTCTCATATTGCTGATAGGAAACAGTATGAACTCGATATTGAGCGCATATTACGTGGGGACGACAACCGAACCACGCTGATGATAAAGAACATTCCCAACAAGTATGTACATGAACCCTCAACTTTTTTTGATTCTGGCATCTTTTTACTGCTCTCGATACCATTTGGCAGTTCTTTTCTTGGATGAACTTTCCTATTGTTTGACAAAAATGCGCATGCTTAAGTACTTCCAGAGTATTTTTCACATTTCTGCTTGCCAAAGACTAGCAGGATGACGTGTCTAAGTAATAAGTAGTTGGATGTTTTCATGTCCTGATAATCGCAAATGCTCACCCTCTGTAGCATTTCTATGGCATCTTTAAAAGATATGGTTGATGCCATATGGTAGGCAGCCAGTATTAATACTCGTAAGTCATTAGCCTTATAGAAAGCTTCATGGTTTTTGCTATCCCAATGAGCAAGTAAGCATTAACTGTAGTACTTACTGCTCAAATTAATCTAGTCCTCATTATGACATAATTGCTTTCTGCCACCCCAATAAGAAAGTAAACATTAACTGTAGGACTTACAGCTTAGTTTAATCTAGTCTTCATTAGACATTATTGCTTGAATGATAAGAGGAAAAGAAGGATCTGTTCTATTAAATAATGGCCAACTGCGCGCACATGTATCTTGCATAATACACCAGCTAACCTGGTTCAGTTTCATGGGCGTACTTTGATAAAAGTCATAAAAGTGGCAAAATGGATCTCATAACTGCAATGACCATATTTTGCATCTATTGTAATTTAGTTGTACATGGTGATTTTTCCTGCTTTGCTAAACTAGTAATTGTTTTACAGGTATACCTCAAAGATGTTGCTTGCAGTGATTGATGAGAACTGCCGAGGAATATATGACTTTATTTATTTGCCAATTGACTTCAAGGCAAGAAAAATGTTTGCTGAAACGTCTTTCTTTGGGTTGAGAGCACGTGTATCTGTTTCTAAAGTTTGTGTATGTTTTTCACAGAACAAATGCAATGTGGGATATGCATTCATCAACATGGTTGATCCTCAACAGATTGTTCCATTCTATAAGGTTTGACCAACAGATTGTGTCATTCATCTGCTGATATGAAATCCCTATGTATATCAGTTGCACTGTTGTTTGTTATGGCAAGTGAAAAAGGATTATATATCTCTTTCAGGCATTCAATGGCAAAAAGTGGGAGAAGTTCAACAGTGAAAAGGTTGCAACACTTGCATATGCTCGTATTCAGGGAAAAACTGCTCTTATTGCCCATTTCCAGAATTCAAGCCTAATGAATGAGGACAAACGCTGTCGCCCTATACTCTTCCATACAGACGGACCAAATGCTGGAGACCCGGTAAGATACACAAAACCAACTGTTCTCCACTTCTAAATTCTTTCTGTATAGTCCTTCATGAATCTCTAGTCTCTTTTTTTTCTTAATTTTTTTTTCTTTTATCTTATGCAGGAACCGTTTCCAATGGGCACCCACATTCGATCAAGACCGGGAAGATCTCGAACCAGTGGCTATGAGGAAAGCCATAACCAATGGAGCCCTTCTTCATCCGCAAATGGAGAGGAAAGTTCCTAGGGAATGACTTTTCTCAACCCAGAGAACTAACCATTGAACCTTGTGTCGGAGTACTACAACTAGAACCATTCCAATTCTCTATATCAGGGGTGGTCTATTGACTTCATTTTTGGCTATAGAGGAGTTGCTTCTTCTACTAGGTTTTGGATTACCTAGACCAAGAGGGATTACATCCTCACTTCTCAAAATTTTCTGATTCTCTGATTTCATTTCAAAGCCAACTACAAGAATAGAGGATGGCTTAACTTAAACCTAAAATTTTGGAGACTTCTTTTGAACCATATTTTGATGTATAGGCATTCTCAGGACGTTGTGATTTTTCACTTGTCTTTTTTGTTCTCTCTTTCTGAAAGTGGGCTTTTTTTTCTGGTTGACAGTGGTTAGAGACCCACATCAGATATGAGTACTGTTGAAATTTTTGCAATGCTAATGTCCTGCAAACTCTGGTTGTATTATCTTTTATGATTTTATCGGAGATCCTTTTTGAACTTAAATTGCACTGTGCATTGGGATGTCTTCTTTTCAATTTTGTGCAGAGTTGAATGAACCATAAATAGAACAGTAACAATACTTGTCAAACTCATTTGTGGCCCTCAAGCTACAGAGAACCTGTCATTTTTTTGTTCATTGACAAATTTTTTTTGTTTGAAAAAAGTGTGGAGGAGTGGAGGGTATATGACTGATATGAGTAAGGCTACTGTTACCTCTTAGTTGGAATTGGTAACGAAGAAAATGAAAATTTGATAGCAATTCTCTGACGGAGTTGTGCTGTAAGAACAAGTGACTTTAACCAATTCACACCAGGCTTCTTCCTGGTGTCTAAGAGGTTCAAAAGGAGCACTCTCTGGGACAGAGAATGGCTTGAGAACTTTATCCGTTTGACATTTTCATATCACTTTGTGACAGTTGAATTGGTAACAGAGTAACCAATTCAAAATGCCAAACTGATTTCGTTGTGGGCACACGCAGTTTTCACTTGGAGGAAAACACTATGGAGCTAGAAAGAGGGAGGGGGACTGAGATGTTTATTACAAACTTCTATATGACCACAAACTTACGAATGACATCAAATATAAAATATGCAAGCTTTATTTTCATCTCTCTCTTCGCTTCCATAATCTGCATACAAGCGTAGCAGACATCACAAGGAGCATAGGCCAATGTTGTATCCATGAAGGTTTTGTTCGCTCCTTCCTCGCTTCAGGTTCCACAGAATATTGGCACAAGGGACACACGTGACTTTTCTCCAGCCATCCAATAATGCATGCTCTGTGATAAAGGTGTGAGCAGGGCAAGCGAGTTAAATCCATCAACTGATCAACGTCAAAGTGATCAAGCTTCTCCAAACAAATAACACACGGTGATGCCTGTCTAAGAATATCCTCTTCCAAATCATCAAGTCTCATATATTCCAAACCCTCAATGGATGTTTTAGTTGCAGGAATACTCGTGGGCTCATCTATATGTGTTTCCATGAATTCCCATGTACGCTCATCAATGGTCACTTGACTAGATACACTGCCCAGGAAGTCTGCAATGATCCCGGCGGTTATAGGTGTGGCAGCCTCCCCAAATAAGTGCACAGTCACATTTACCATGATCACAGAAATAGTCAAATGAGGGACGGCCACTGCAACCGCTTCAGCTATTTTTTGATGAATGGATGGCTGCTCATATATTGGGACACCCAGATTGGTTAGATGTCTAGCCATGTAGTCCCTAAACTTACGTTTTCTGGATTTGATAAGATTGAAATTAATTCCTACTTCATTTACGAAGATGGGTTGACTATCATAAGTGACATCTCTGGCATCACCAAACCAACGGTGGCTTCCGCGTCCAAATAGCTTGAAGAGCCTTAATCTAATTGGAACCATGAGAATGATTTCTTCGCCTCTTTGAACTTGTGTACCAGGGAGGACAAACTGTGATGGTAATTCTCTTTGAGTCGCTCTGCTGACAAAGAAATGCCTCTCGGTGGAGAACATGCTTCAACACAAGAACAATCAACAACTGATGTTAACATGAATGGGAGTAGGATTAATGTGTGTGATTGCAAACACAAACATGTTCAACTTGCTTTTAAACTCCTACAATCACAAAGTTTTAAACTTGCTTTAAATTCCAAGCTTCTGTAGGGGTATATATAGTCACAAAGTTTTGAACTTGATTTCAAAAACGAATATTGAATTGTGATCACGCAAGGATTCATATCATAAATCATCAAGCCTCCACCTTTTTTGGCCTCAACACCTAAAGACTCGCATATTCAATCTGACTCACAAAGCGCAAGTATAATCTAAACTTGAAGCCTTGAAGGAGAAGAAGACTCATAATCGAATCAGAATTTGCTTACATTTTCTTGAGTAGAGGTACGATAGCGGCGTCCGATTGCGGATATATAAATTTAGGGTTTGTTTTCAATTTGGGGGAAACGGGGAAGAAGAGAGACACGTAAGAGTGGCACGAGATATTAGGTACTGTTGTTACCAGCAGGAACATGCACTGGAGCCTGGAGGTCGTTGATCTCTTGCGCATGCAGTTCCACCGTATCGGAAACATGAATATTCTTCAAGGACATCAGCTCTTTGGTTGGGTTGCTGTCTTCATGCTTCGAAACATGGTTGGTTGCTTTTCTCAAAACCACAGCAAGGACAGACTTCAACTACAACAACGTTCTTTTTTATAACCCTATGATCACCAATATTCAGACTATACAACTACCTTCATTGAACATGGACGGCAGGTTTGATAGCGAAGAAGATGTTAACGTAGCAGCTACCTTTTCGACTATTCCAACTTCTGATGACTATGTCGTCTTTGTCCTCTTTGATCGTCCATGTTCTACGAGCGAAGATTGCATTATAAGCACATGTAATCTCGTTGATAAGCGATGGATTACCAGCAACTACTCTCGCCCTCAAGGTCATCAAGTTGGGGCCTTAGCTTATGTAGATGGAGTATTTCACTGTGCTTTTTACCTGGGAGCCTTGTCAGTAAGATTTGCAGCCTTCAATGTAGCCTCTGAATACTGGACCGTGACATACCATTCTGCCTTTTCGAAAATACACTGTTGGAAGATTCCATGCAAGTATTACTTGGTTGAGTCTGCAGGTGGGGATCTCTTCTTTACATTTTTTTTGTATGGATCACAGTTTTGATGTGCA
Source organism: Potentilla sterilis (assembly GCA_963682095.1). Taxonomy (NCBI): domain Eukaryota; kingdom Viridiplantae; phylum Streptophyta; class Magnoliopsida; order Rosales; family Rosaceae; genus Potentilla; species Potentilla sterilis. The sequence goes on from OY821765.1 coordinate 37,588,432, forward strand.
AGAAAAATGTTATCCTTACTTGCATATCTACCAGTTTGATCAGTCACACAAAAATTGGACTAGAGTTATAACGTTAGGGAACCGAGCATTACTCTTATATGGCACATCATCCTCCATTATCATGAGTCTGGCAGAGGGGGAAACTGGAGAAATTGCAGACAAGGTCTTTGATTTTGATTATGAATGGATGTCATGCAGTAGCTATCCTTCCGGGACTGGTAATTGCAGAGCTGTGGTACTTCAACCTTCGGATCGGTTCACAAAGTTCTTTGAGCATCTCACAAGTGTCACCCTGAAGCATGGACACTTTGGTTTTAGGTAGCGTGAACAATATATCTTCTGTTCCAATTGTCAATTAGCACTGACAATTGAAGAGATGAGCGAAGATGTGTATAATTCTGACAATGAAATTAGCACTGAAAGGGTTGAAGAAGCAGGCATTAAAGGATATGCAGAATATTCTCCTACAAAGTGCAACGTCCTAACCTACGTACAGGAAGTTGATGCTGGGTTAGGATCACCAAGAACCGACGATATGATGAGGATGTAAATGAAATTCCTGTTGCCCAGACCAATAGCAAAGGCTCATCAGAAACTGATGCTAAGGATCGAGGAAAAGAATCACGGGTTCCAGTTGCAAATTGCGGCGAGCAAGATGCTGGTCCAGGTGGCGTTGCAGCAAATAATAGTGGGAGGAAGAAGGCTCAGGAGTAGTAGTTGAAGATAATGGTTCCCCGTCAAGTCCTCTGCTTTTGAGGATACTGAGACCAAAACTTGCATTTGACGTGGGAGAATTGGAACACACCAAGGACTGGAATCCAGTATCTATCCTCAATTCGGTATTGGGTATTGAGACTATTGGCTCCAGGGACACGAGTGACTCTTCTCCAGCCACCCGATAATGCAATCTCTATGATAAATGTGTGAGCAGCGCAAGCGAGTAAGCACCATCGTTTCAGAGTGGTAAGTATGATTATGGTGAGGAGTGATAGATCGTTCTTGGAATTTCAAATGGACAAAAGAAAACGGAAATTAACAGAGGTGATCAGCAGACATATTAGAGCCGATTGAGCAGAGACACTGTCGAGATAGAAACTTTCTAGTAGTTTTCAAGCGGTTACAAATAAGAAGTCATGCAAAGTGTTTTAACCTGAGGAGTTAATTGAGCTAAATCAGAAATATTCCACTGCCCATTATGAAGAAGGATAATTGTGACACTAAGATTCCAGTTAATTTGATGATCAGGAATAAGATGATATGAAGGATCTATATGTGAACACCCAACCCAACTAAAAGACGAGAAGAATGAAGTTGCCATCCCCAACAATCTATCTCATTTCATCAACAAGAACACCCCTTGTATTGAGTACACCTATCCAAACTAAAGAATGATTAGACTTCTTAGCTAGGAATGTTGGGACAATGAGAGTCTCTCAAAATACTTCCGCTCAAAAGTTTTCAGCTTCTTAAATTCTTCTCTAGATTCCCCAAAACAGATTCCCATACCACTTAGATTATAAAGAAAAGCCGTTTACGACCAAGCAACATTTTTTATTTTATGTGTGAAGAATCTTAAATAAATAAATTACTCATTTTCTTTATCTAAACGAAGTAAAATACGTTTGGATATTTAAAGCAAAATATGATATGTTTTGACAATTTTTTATTTTTTTTATATTGAGTTATTTTTCTGATATATAGGTGAAAGGGGTTAACTCATAAAAGTAAATAATTTGAAAAAAAAAAACTTTTTGAGGTGACAAACTGGCAATTGTTCTAAATAAATTTTTGCTTTTGCTTTTTTATTTATGATTGGGCTTTGCTACGCGTCAATTATTTGCCCATTAAGCTTCGGAATTGAGTTTTGGCACTCGCGGTTGCCCATCACTCAAGGTTATTACCCTCACTCCCAACACGCCTAAACACGCCTCATTAGTATTGTTCTTCTGCACCAAATGTTGAAGCTTTAACCTATTCTTCGTAAAGATCGAATCTTTTTCTTGATCACAGAGCGAGCTTAAGAGGTTGACGGTGAACTGCTATCGTCATCATGTCGGTACGATTCTCCTTCTGTACTCTTTATACGTCAATCTGCTATAAGCCTACTATTGATTTAGAGAATTCAAGTAAATTCATCCCCTAATTTGTGTTCTTGGTCAGCATGTTTGATGATTTGGAAATTTCTTAGGGTGTATAGGGGTTTTGGGTTTTGGGTACCGCCTTACCTTGTTGATTTCAATTGGGTGTTGATTTCATCATGATTTGGGTTTATCTTGATTTCAGTTGGCTTTTAGTTTACCTTCTCAATGTTGGATCACAATTGCTGCTGTGCTTTTTTCGTCTGTGATTAATTTTCTTGGTTAATGTGTGTTAACATCGATACTTTCTATGTAGAACTGGGGGTTTTGGAAATCACTTGATTTCAATTGGGTCCGGTATGTTGGATTTTTCAAGTCATGTTGTTCTTCTTTGGCCAATTTTTCATTTTAATATGTATTGATCATTTAATAATTTTCCAATATAGAAATGAGGTATGTGAATCTTGATTACAGTTGGTTATTTGAAATGTGTTTTATGGGGTTTATGCAGAAAGTGTGTGCATTAGCGGTTTTTGATGAGGGTGGTCTTGCTGGGAATGAAGTCTATACTGGAAATCTCATTGGAGCTATTTCAAATTCAGTTGCATTCATTGTTACTAGAGGGAAGAATTTAAAGAATTCAAGAGTGTTAAGAGAACCTCTGTCTCTTTATAGACACATTCGAAGACCTGTGTGCATCATATAATAGAAATTTAACTGCTGCACAATTACTCAATGAGTCAATCAGGTCCCCTTCAATAAGTTGTTGGTGGAGGGTTCTGCGATTTGTGGAAGAAATTCCCTTGGGGAGTGAGAGGCAGAGTGACCATTATATGGGGACAAATTCAAACCTCTTTGAGTTTATCTAGAACCATCTTGGTTTTTATTCAAGATCAGCGGCCATTGATTGTCAAAGTGTTTGAATACTTGAGGGACCAATCAGACTTTGTTGATACGAATTCCCAATTTTAATAAATGTAGGAACACAATGCTTCAACAAAGTCTGATTGGTCCCTCAAGTATTCAAACACTTTGACAATCAATGGCCACTGATCTTGAATAAAAACCAAGATGGTTCTAGATAAACTCAAAGAGGTTTGAATAGGTCTAGACAGTTTGTTCAAAGTACTTTGTGACTGTTTTGTAACTTCTACTTCATCCTACTTTTATGCTGGAGTTTGAGTTTGATTGCGATTAGCAACTGGAAGCATATAAATTCTACTTCATGCAATGAACAGCTTTGTGCAGTATATGCTACTTTTGTGTAATATGTTAAACACAGTTTGAGAGTTATTTCTGGTAGTTCGAAATTGTAATTTGTTAAAACACAGTGCGACGCGAGTATCTGAAACTTTAATTTCTGAAGCCTTAGCAATTAAAATTATATTATAAGAGCATGAGCCTTCATTCTCTGAATATCACCATGCTGCAAGGTCAATCCGCAATGCTGTCAGATACAGCCTTCTCATCCCTATCTCCTGAATTATCATCCATCGTCTTGCAATGTTCTGAAGTTTTTTGTTCTCTTTATTCTTCTACCTCTGTTCCTCTGTAGCAGACATAAGCTTTTACCTATCATACTAACACATCTGCTTCTGTACTCGTCAAGTGATCTACCATGAAATCATTTTCAAAACAAACATTTCCATTCCTAACAAATCACATATCTGGTATGAATGCAAATGATATATACCTTATGTGAGATCACTGACTTCAAGAAGCTGCTTGATTCTCGTTCCACACTTTGAGAGAATTTGATCTCCATTCCTTGGTTTGAGCCTCAGCAAATCTCCAGCCATTGTTGTATAGTTTTCCTTGTTGATATGGGGAAAGCCAAATACCTTCACCAATTTGACCGTGTTTTGGCCGTCTTCATGAATCCCACACTTCAAGTTATTGGAGAATGCCTCATAGTTTTTTTAGGGGAAAATGTCTATTTAGTATAAAAAAGGCCCCCTCATTACCTATTTCAATGACCATCTTATTTTTCTCTCTTATTCAACATAAGGTAACAACTCTATTGCCCATTTGAACAAATCTTTTTCAATTCTAGTACAAATTTAATTTTTTTTCTTCCTTTTTTGTCCTTTCGTCTTTTCTAACATATTTTTGAATTATAATTTACTGAGAAAGTAGAAGATAAAAAAACGAACTTTGCAGAAATATCACTCAACTCCCTCCGGCCTCCCATGGCCGGTCGCCGGAGCCCGGTCGCCGGATTCCGGTCACCAAATTTTTTTTTCGCCGGAATTTTTTTTGCCAGATTTTTAATTTTTTTTTTTAAATTTTTTTTTATAATCAGGTTATTGGACGATGGTTACTGACCCTCAGTAAATAATTTACAGATTGCAGATTTCCAGTAATCGATTACTGACCCCCAGTAATCGATTACTGACCCCCAGTAATCATGTTACAGATTTCATATTTTCCAGTAATCATGTTACTGACCCCCAATAATCGATTATTGACCCTCCAGGTTACTGACCCCCAGTAATCATGATACTGGAGTTACTGATCCATGGTAATCAAGTTACTTACCCCCAGTAATCGATTACTGACCCCCAGTAATCGATTATTGACCCCCAGTAATCAGGTTACAGATTCCATATTTTTCAGTAACCATGTTACTGACACCGTTACTGACCCCCAGTAATCGATTACTGACCCCCAGTAATCGATTCTCAATTCGATCAAAACCCTAATGTTGGAGGAGGAGGAGGACCCGCCGTCAATAATATTACTGACCCCCAGTAATCGATTCTCAATTCGATCAAAACCCTAATGTTGGAGGAGGAGGAGGACCCGCCGTTAATAATATTACTGACCCCCAGTAATCGATTACTGACCCCCAGTAATAGTATTCCCAATTCGATCAAAACCCTAATGTTGGAGGAGGAGGAGGACCCGCCGTCAAATTTTTTTGTTTGTTTGATGCAATTCGTCGTACAAATTATGAACCGGTTGAACACATGAATGTATTCACTGCCTGCAGCCCTGGATTGGATCCACCATTTTAATCTCCAATCTCCAATCTCCGTAGGCCATAAGATTCACAAGATCTCCAATCTCCAATCTCCGTAGGCCATAAGATTCACAAGTGTTGTTGGTACAAGGTTGCTTATCAAGAAACAACAAAAAGTCTTCTTCAATCAGTATCAAGATATCAACCAGTGAGTACTATACTCATCACGCAGGACATATACCAATGGTCGCACTGCAATTATTCGAACTTGGATTGGAACTCAGTAAAACACAGATCGACAGGTAGATGTGTCTTCTTCCAAGTCCATTCACCTGGACCTAGCTTATGCTCTGGAGATCGTCGGCTAGAGAGAGAGAGAGAGAGAGAGAGGAAAAGGAGAAAGAATATATTAGGGTTTAGTATAGGGTATTTAGGTATTTTTAATAAGATTCATTAGAGTGTGATATAAACATTGGAATGGGCAATTTTTAAACCCATTTTGTTCAAATGGTCTTTTTCCCTTTTTTTAGTCTGTTCTGGGAAACTTGATTGGTCAACAAGAGATGTTGGCAAGTCATCAGACTCAACAACTCGTTACAACTAACAAGTTCAAAATTTTGAAGTCCTCCTTAATAATTAAAAGACTAGTTTACTAAAAGGGAACTTAATAGTAGTTAAGCTCTTAATAGTAAATAATCATTGGCTTCATATGAAATATATACAACATGGAAGAAAATAAGTGTTATGCAAACTAGAAATAATCAATAAACTGCCTATTTATATAATGAATAAAAACGTGGTTTCTCATATGTGTTACCACAAACAATAATCTAAATTCATAGCAATTGTGATTATATTTAATGTATGAAACTTGAATGATGGTGAGACTCACAAACAAAGACCTAATGATTAGACTGACAACAATTATTATGATTCTTCAACTGAGATTTACGTTTTATTTATCAAATTATGATCATGATTATAATCATTCGTAGAAGTCACACAATTACTTACAACAACAAAAATCTCATGATTATTGTAAGCATTGTGTACAATATTATTTATCTCCGATCATATTATTTGATCTTTAAAACGTAAATATAAGGTGAAAAATTGTAATAATTTTTGTATGAAGTTTGCTCAAAGTTTCTCCATGTAAAATTTCACAAGTGTATTTTCGGCACAAGAGTCCTCGGGGTAAAATTGTCTTTTTATAAAATGTGTCCGTTTGTCTCCGATGCGTATCCGGAAAAACCCAGAAAGTTTCCGACGACTATTAAAGCGTGTAATCTCTGCACCAGAAAAATTATTCAGATACGCGCCGGGACACGTTTGAATACGTTACCGAATAGACAGTTATACCCTCTGTATATCTTGCCCATAAAAATGAAGAAAAGTTTATTAATGGCGGATTGAAATGAGGTTTGGGTTTTCCAGAAGCCGCCTATATTCCCAATTCAACAATGAGTGCTCTTCCCAAAAGATCCCCACGTAGATATTGACGACGACGACGACACGACGATGCCGCCGCCGGCCGAAGAGAACGGCGACCCAGATAGCAGACAAGACCAAGAAGACTCCCTCATCGCTCTTATCGAACACCGCACTCAGGAAGTCGAACACAATCGCCGAAAACGCCAGTACTACCAATCCAAGGTTGTCATGTTTCTTTGACTTCATCGTATGTTGAATGATGTTTTGTCTGGTTTTGTTTGTGCTTGCTTTGCTTAGCTTTATTGTGTTTCTGATTTCCTTCTCGTACGAGTTGAAGAGTTTACATGTTTGGTTTCATGTTTCTGCTACTGTCTTTGAGCTACGTTGTTCACATTGGTTGTGTGGTTTAAACTAGGCTCAATTGCTAATGGGTTAGTGGGTACAATGTGAGAAGACACAGAAAAAGAAATAAAGTTTGCGTCTTTGGTTTTCTCAAATTGATGACTAGAATGTTTGAGAATTGATTTCATATTGTTTAGTTGTTACTCAAAATGAGTGTTTTTTTTTTGTATGTTTTTCTATTGATCATATGCATTTTGGACTTTGAATGGAACTTATGTGCTAATTTATTTGTTTGGAAAACTGATGCAGCTTGAGGAAGCAGAGAAGAGGTTGAAGGAGTCTCAAACTAAATTGGCTCGACTTCGATCACAAAACAAGTCAGAGTCCAGTAAGGCTTCTCTGAGTAGTGGAACTAAAAGTGTAAAGGAGGAGCGGAGATCAACGAGTCCTGTCCCTTTAAGAAGCCAGCCTCAATCTAGAACAGAACTTTTAATTCCAGCTGTCACTGCAAGAGTTTTCCAACCTCCACAAGTGGCAGGGTCCAGTGGGAGGGGTCAAGTTAGCTCTAGTTCTCAAGCCAGTGCTTCAGTTTCCAGTCAGTCGAATAGCGCTGGCAAAGAAAAAGAAGATAAGTCTTATAGAAGTTTGTCGAAGCAGGATGTTGAAGTTCAAGATAGAGGGACAAAACGGAAGTTCGGTAAGACTCTTGGCTCTTGACTGGCCTCGTGCTGATACGTGCTCTCAATATTTGGTTGTGTAGTTTTTATTCAATTGCACGTGTGTATGTCTGATTGGGAAAATTGTTTGTATTTCAGAAGAGAAAGAACATAAAGAATTAATTCCTATGGTTCGCGGTAGCTCCAAACCCTCTATAATCCAGTGCCATACAAACAATCACATATCTAGTCATCACAAGAGAAAGCTGAGATGTCTTTATTCGTGCCCAGTGAATGATCAGCTTTTTGCAACCAGGTAATGATAACAGTGTCAGTTATGAGGAACACGTGTTTATTTTCCCTGTTCTTAACTCATCATTAATCTATATACTATGTATTGTATTTATTTCGCTCTCTTATCAAATAAAAAATTGTAAACCCTGCTGTCAATTAGATTAACTGATTAAGTTATGTGTTCTACTGTCCAGGATCTTTTGTTATAATAGTGGTGTTTGTGTGTGAGCCTTTAAATGAGACTTTGTAATTTAAACATTCAATTCTCAAGTCCTGTACTTCTTTGCATGCAGGTAGCACAGATATAGGTTTTTTTGTGTTTTTGTTTTTGTTTGTTTTTTAAGGTTGTGCTGCACTGCTTTGGATCTTGCTCTTAAGTTGGTAATTTCTATCACTATGTTGATGAAACATCCTCAAATTTTAAGTGACAAAGAAACGTGAAGTGTTGCTTATTATTTCTTTTTTTGTACGATAGTTTGTGTGAGCTTCCCTAAAACCTAAAAGAAAGAGTGAAAAAGCTATGTTGCCTATTCTGTCGCAGAACTGCCATATGCATGAAATGCTGATAAACACGGTTAAATCTCATACAATGGCTTTGGATTTTGCAGCGCTTTGGATGGACTGGTCAACTTGTGGGAAGTTCAAGGCAGGGGGTAAAGTTCATACTTTCATACTGTTACACGATTAGTTTCAAAGTTTACATTGCATTTTTGGTACCGTTATAAGTTAGAGGAAAATGAGACAAAAGGTCTAGTTACATACTCCAGCATTTGATAAAGATATATGCAAGGTGATGGAATGAATTTATTGTTTGACAAGAAAGAGTTGTTGAAACATGCATTAAGCATGCTTTTCATTATGAAAAGATAAGTGCTGGCCAATTGTCGCGTAAAGTATGCTTTCCAGACTCTTCCTGTGGAAGAAAAATGTTCTTAGTTGACTAATGATTTGGACAAATCTTTCTTGTCATTGGGTTTTTGGAAGAGGACAACCTGTTTTTTGATGGCACACCAGATTGGTGTAGTTATAGCAAGCAAGTCTAGAATGGGGTCATTATCTAATTAATCTTTATTATGTTGTCCAATCTCCCAGCCTGTTACAAGCAGTTTCTAAAATTTTTATTTTCAGATTTCAATGTTGGCACTGTGTGCCTCGTGTGCGGTACTATCTGTTTGTCTATATCTTAAGTTTGGAGTTGCTATCCAGTTTTGCAGTGCCCATGTGTGTTCTTGTTTTCAGTTTGCTGTGCTTCTACTTTGCCCAACAAATTGTTTTTCTTTTTATTGCAGATCAGGTGCTTCTCTACATAGTACTACAGATTGCCAATCCCCAAAAAGGAGATGGCCAGAAGATATTGCCTGGCATCCCCATGGAAACAGCATATTTTCTGTGTATACTGCTGATGCTGGGGAATCACAAGTATCAGTGCTGAATCTAAATAGAACACAAGGGGTAAGGGCTGTGGTTGAAATAATGTCACAATTGTTTGTTGGTATCAGATGGTAATGTATAGAATTATGGGGGATGGAGGAGCATGCCCTTTGCCCACAATATAGAGCTCCTATATAGAAGTTTAGTTCCTCTTTTAGATTTTTTCCAACTCTAATTTTTGTCTTTTCCGCATTTGACAGAAACCTCGTGTTACTTTCTTGGAAGCGAAGCCTCATGCGAAAGGAATTATCAACAGCATAGTTTTCCCACCTTGGGAGAATACCTGCTTTGCCACTGGTGGCAGTGATCATGCTGTTGTACTCTGGAAAGAGACAGATGCAGAAAATGTCTGGAAGCCGAAGCAATTGCATAGGAGTATACATTCATCTGCCGTCATGGGCGTTGCTGGGATGTGGCAAAAGCAAATGATACTATCTGTTGGAGCAGACAAGAGGATTGTAGGCTTTGATGTTAATATGGAGAGAACAGAGTTCAAGCATCAGATAGATAGCAAATGCATGAGTGTTTTGCCAAACCCTTGCGACTTTAATCTATTCATGGTTCAAGCAGGGTGATTACACTCACTTTTAAAGCTAGATCTTCATGTGCCATTATCCTTCTTCAAAGTTGTCTTGTAGTACTTGTCTTTGCATGCTGTGTTATATCATTTGCTAAGATGCTCAGTGACCGATGACCAGTTTTTGTTAGATGTTTGTTATTGAATATAGTAGTGTTGTGTAAAACTTTCGGTTGCAAGACTTGCTTTCACAACATCATTTCAAGCTGATTCCATTTGTTTTCATATGCAGCACCCATGAGAAGCAGCTCCGACTTTATGATATCAGACTGAGGCAAGTAGAGATACATGCTTTTGGGTGGAAGCAAGAGAGCAGTGATTCTCAGTCGGCTCTGATAAATCAAGCTTGGTCTCCTGATGGTTTATACATCTCTTCTGGTACTGCTGATCCTATGATTCACATATTTGATATCAGGTACAATGCCCAGAAGCCTTCCCAATCCATTAAGGCTCATCAAAAACGGGTTTTCAAAGCTGTATGGCTCCGCACTAGCCCCCTCCTCATATCTATATCTTCTGATCTGATGGTTGGTTTACATAAAATCTCTTAGACTCCAGCCAATTGATGTTGCCCCCCTTTCATGGAACTAGTCCTTCATTTTGTGTTCCTCAATTGGTTTTGGTATCCAATGCGCTTTTACTTGTTTTTTGGGAGGAACACCCCTTGTTTTTTGGGAGGAACAAATTTTCATAGACCATCTACCGCTAAGCGGATGAGAATGTATGGAATGCAATTTATGAGGAAATGAGGAGGATATATGTTGCTGGATTCAAGTTACCTCGTGCTTTCATTGTTTCAGCTGGTGGTTGCTGAATCGAAAGTAAAAGAGTTTGAACGCAGCATAAGCTTTGTTCTTTAGAGTTGAATCCACAGGTTCTTGTACTCTGCTGTCTGCCTTCAAATTTGTGTGCCGATTAATTTTACCATTTCATCACAAGGTGGAGGACTGGACTCTTTTCTCTGGCCCTTTATTGACCAAAACAAACAGATATGGTGTAAGTGTTAAAACATTGTGGATCGAAATACAAACTTATTGTGCCACTGCGATTATACTTTCAGAACATTTTGACCCTCTAGAGTTCAATTTTCATGACTGTCCAAAACTCTAGTATGATTAGAATCACTAATATTTCATCACCTGATACTTTCTAGAAAACTTTTTTTAACATTTTATCTGGTATCACCACAAACCTATAGCAACCGTTTCCGCTTGAAAATAATTTCATTTTCTTTCTCTATTTCCTCAATTTTTTTTTTCTTTAATTGAAATCTATTTCCTCAACTTTGAGAAAAAGAATTAGAGGAAAAAGAAGAATAGAGGAGGGACTTAGTACTGTAACTTCCACTAAATAGTAAATAGTGAAGGTAACTTTCGAATTGATGTAAATTTTACGGAATTAACTAGCTCCGTTGTAAAATCTGACATATAAAATTGATGGTCTCCGAGTTTTTTCTATTCGATTTTACAGTAGGAATACCAGTGAGAGAGAAAGTAAGTTATCTCTGTAAATCTTCATCCTCTCTCTCTCTCTCTCTCTCTCTCTCTTTCTCTCTCCTAGGGTTTCCTATTTGCCACTTCGCGCCTGAAACTTCGTCTCCAAGGTACGCTCTCCTCCTCCAATTTCCAGATACTGAACAATTCCTCCTTAGCTTCTCTGTTTGTGACTTCTGAGCTCAATTTGGGTCTTGTAAATTTTGATCAATAACCATGCAATTCAACCAAATTGGTTCAGGGATTTGTATGATTCAACTGGTTTTAGGCGGTTTATACTTGAATAATGGGATCTTGGTTTTAGGCTAGATGTCACCAAATTTGGCATGTTCATACTTGATTCACTTAATATTTCAACGAGTTATGAAAATGTGGTTCTACTTTAAACTCAACTCGAATGGCAACTATGCTCACACTGTGTCGCAGATGATTCGTCGGTATGGTCAGGTTTCTGCTCCTGCTGATAGCTTAAGTAGAGATGTTGAACAAGTGGTGTGCAATAGCTATAGTGCAGACGATTTTTATGGTTACATATTTATGTGTAATGGAAGAACAAAACCCGAATGCTACATGTACCGTGTTTTTGGACTTCCTGCGGGAAGAAGGGAAGTTATTGAGAAGATTAAGCCAGGGATGAAGCTGTTTCTATTTGACTATGATTACAAGTGTCTTTATGGAGTCTACGAAGCAACCACTGCTGGAAAATTGAACTGGGAGGCAACTGCTTTTGGTGGGAAATTCCCGGCTCAGGTGATCTTAGGTTTTATACCTTAATACTTCCCAGTGCAAGTTAAAAATTCCCTATTGTGATTCAGATAGCTACATGTTTCATTGGGCTCTTCCATCTGACTGACATAGTACATTATATTTTTCATTGAACCTCTTAAATTCGTGTTTTGTGAACTCATTTTGTTCTATTGCAATTGATGCTTTATTTCTCTTCTGATTGTACCCGTTTAAAGTGCCATTTTTTCATTTAATTTCGTGTATAGGTGAGATTCCATATCTACAAGGAATGTCTCCCTCTGCCAGAGAGTAGTTTCCAGCATGCTATCCGAGATAACTACCAGACAGGTTCTAGAAAATTTAATCCAATTCTCAGTAGGCAACAAGTAAGTTTCTCTTCTGAGTAGAATCAGTTTGATTGCTTATTCCTAAATAAATTTGATTTTTGCACTCAAATTTTAGTTGATTGATTGGTGCAGGTAAGTCATCTATTATCAATGTTCAATCCTCTTACAAAGCCGTCATCTGCTAAATATAATCAATACCCTGTAAAGGATCAATCTCAATCCTATGCGAGGCTTCCTCCACCAAGCCATGTATACTTCAACTCGATAAACTCCGGTCATGCTCCACAAGCGTCACTGCCTCCGAGCTATTCTTCAATGGATGGCAGAATTACTTCAACAGCCTTGGAGCCTCAGTATGCTCAAATGAGTGTCCTGCAGCCAGAACATGTTGATTATGGATATGCAGCACAGATGGGCTACAACAATCCTGCAGTCCAACTGCAAACTAATTCAGTTCCATATCAGACATCTTATTCTGTAGGAATTGGGCACCCTGCAGGGCAACCGCAAGCTAATTCAGCTCCATATCAGTCTTCTTATTCTGTAGAAGCTGGGCATCCTGCAGTACAACCGCAAGCTAATTCAGCTCCGTATCAGACATCTTATTCTGTAGAAGCTGGGCATCCGTACTTGCCTGAAGTACCCAAATCATATGGAAGGTACTTCTTTTTATGCAGTTTGATCCCCATACTGTAACCCACAGCGCATCTTTTTGAAGTAATGTATGCCAAGACAAAATACGATATGTTTGGGTTTTGTTTTTGGTCACTTGGAACTTTCCTGTCACCAAGAAATTTTCCTTCCCTAGTTTGAAAATGTAACCTCTAAAATGCTAGCCACTGATCCTGTTTGAGGAGTTGTGCTTTTTAAGATATCAAACAACACTTGATATTTACTTGTATAGTGAGATTGGATGACTTTCCTAAAAAAAAAAAAGGAAAATGGATTAGGTAATCTGGAGAACACTGTAAGCAGAGAGTGCATTGCAGAAGGCAAGCTTAAGAAAAACAGTTGGCCAGATATTCCTTTCTAGTTGAACTGGCATTGATTTTCTTATTTCTTTTAAGGTCTCGGAGGTTGGATCTTACATTCGATCTTTACATGTATATATAGTCAGTCTGTAATGTCGAACTCAAGTTATCAAGATGGTGTTGTTCTTGTCACAGTTATGAGGCTGCTGCACAAGCTATGGCCCCTACTCATCAATATACTGACTGGAGATATGATTACAATCAGTTACTGTCACAGACCCAGATGCCGATGCAGGAGAATGCTGCTCAACACCAGAGTATGTATCAAGTTCCTGCAGCCCATCATGTTGCACAGCCTATACAACAACATGCATTGAGATTTGAAGTGCCTGGGCCTGCTGTGAGCACTCTTCCCATTTCATCATCAAATACCTGGACTCTGCATATTTAAACTGGTTAGGCAGCATTCATTTTGCAGGTCGTAGTTGGCTGTGATTCCTAGATATATGCAGATACTTTATAAGGTAAATATTTCACAGCAAGATGATGCGTAAATTAGCTTTTAGTGATGCTGCAACACTCCACTTGTTCGAAATTGTAGTGCTCATTTGAACTGGTTAGTAGACCCTTATCTTATTGGTGAAACTAATAGCATTATCCCATTATATCAATTGGTAAGAGAAAGAGACATGTTCACTCATTTCGATCTATTGCTTCTCTATGAATATCAATGCCTAGTGATCAGTACATTACTATCGCAATCCCTTTAACCAACCAGTATATGGTATAGGGGCCATAATCTGGATTCTGGAGTAGTGCTATTCTGTCAGCATAAGTTAAATCAATTGTTGCTTCACCAACATTAATTGATTAGATTTGTGGGATCATTCACATTGTGGGATGTTGACTTGACCTTGACCTAGACCATCCATTGTTGTCTACTCAAGGTACCAAGTCTGTACTGTAGTCTACTAGTCTTGTCTGGAAATTTCTTCCCTTTATAAGGGACGTGGATTCACATACAATAGGGAACAATAGGACAGGGAATGTGGTCACATTGCACTACAGCTCTTTCTCCACACCATCCATGGTCTAGTGGTTGACTGGCTCTCTTTATCGTTGACTCAGAGACATATCCATACTAGCTAGCTAAGAATATCATCACCTTGCATGAGCTTTACAATGACTAATGACAGGGATCCTCCACTACATATTGTTTATCTTTGCAATTTTCCTCATCAGTTTTAAGCCTTTGATGTTTGATATATACTCTACTATAACTTTAGATGAGTGCAATCAGCTTACAAAAATGCATACGTGTATAAAACGTTTGGGTTTACAGTTGATCTCATATTTGTTTTTAGAGTTTTGAACTACCTACTACAGGATCTAAAGTCTTTACTTGAATTATTGAAGAGCTGGAAAAGGGGGGGGGGGGGGGGGGGGGGGTGTGAAGTGGGGCAGAAAGACTTGTGCAATCGTCAATGAGATTGTTTGGTTTTGGTTAGGGCCAGTTGTTTAGTTCAATGCTCTCTATCTATCTTTTTGAGGACTCCATTCTAACTTATAATCATCATTTATCATGTTCTGCTTTTATGGGGTTAGTAGTGAGCAGGTATCCAATTACACCCTATTATGCTACCTAAACAGGCATGCACGACCCTTTTCCCTTTAGCTTACCTTGTCTCCTTTGTGTCTCTTTCTTTTCATTTTCATAAAGAGGGAAGAAAAAAAAAACATTTCTTTTTTGACTTTACATCTCGTCGAAAAAAAAAAAATTCTTATATTTTGAGAACTAGTTTGCTTATTAACTAATTGTGTGTTCCTCATATAATCATATATTGCTTGTCTTCAAAGAAAACAAGGATATTACCATCATGTTTTTTCCATTTCATGATTCTCTTCCTCCTAGAAGTGTAAGTTTCTTGCACCTAGTCAATATTTCAATAGTGAATGATAAAAAGTAGGTAAATGTTGTAGTATACTAGTACAGTGAGATGGACCAAAGGGTGAGTCAAATTAAAATAAATGATTATAGGTGATAATTACGAGTATATTATACTAAACCTAATTCACAAGTGGAAAGCATCCCATGTGATAATTCCGGACATCCCATTAGATCGTCCGACGTTTTCCATTCAAAATGAGATGTCTCACTAAACCTAATTTTATTCTTTTCAACTTTCAACCCTAAAATGGGTCCAAAATAATTGATCATGCAAACAGTAATGGCTAGCTGTTTCACCCAACTCTTATGTGGTCACTTGCTCACTAAGCTTTGCTTTGCGCATCTGACTGCGGATTCCCCATTTTTTATTTTCCTTGTTAGTTTTTCTCTTTGATAAATTCAAATTTCAAAGTATCAATAGCTAGAGAACTCACAAATTGTTCATAAAATGTTGTCATCCCTACCCGAGATCAACAATTACCTAAAGAAAAGAAAACAAGTGCCAAACATATAATCCACGAAAACAAAATGGTTTTGATTTCTTTTCTTTGACCAGAGAAAAAAGAGTACAAAATGACTAGGAAGGTAGTGAGTGCTTTTCTTTGACCATTTTCCCTTAATTTTGCTTATTGACCTGTAATGATATTTTGAATTAGTAACTTATAGTTTAACTTGGTACTTATAATTTATAAAGGAGAGACTAACAACGTTTATGAGTGCTAATCTTCAACGGTAATAACACCGGACTAAACCGCCACTACAAAAATAAACGCGTTTTCCGATTTTTTACAAGAGAATTAGAATTTAGAAACAAACTGGTGGGCCATAGCTGCAAGTGAGCATCCCCTATATAAATTAGATACAAGGAGACTAGTTTTTCTGTTTGTTTAATTTTCATTTTCAAGTTGGACTTGAGAATCTGGCTGGCAGCTGCTGTGAGACGAAGCCTTGCTTATTTCCAAAGTGCTTTTCTACCGGTATGGGTAACTGCTGCTCCGACGACCCCGGCGGCCGGACGGCCGTCGGCGGCACCGCCACTTCACTCGGAAATCCCAACGACGCTCACAACGACGCCGTCGATCACCTCCTCAAGTCCCGCGGCTACCACGGCCTCTTCTCTCAGATCGAGGTAGCTATTTCTTCAATTTGTCTGCTTCTCGTTTCAGCGCTTCAGCTTAATTTAGAGATCGTTTTTGCTTACAAGACTTGAAGTCAATTTGAGCTGTTTGACTGTTGTTAGAAGCCAATGTAGTCCAAGAGTTGAGATATATAGTTTGAATTTTAAAGGAGTGAGACTGTTTTCGAGTACTTGGATTTTGCTTCTCTTCAATTCAATCTAAGTTGTTGGAGTTAAATTTAAGCAGTTTTCTGATTTAATTTTGTTATTTTTACTTTTATGTGTTTTTACTGTGAATACTTTGTGCAATTTGAGCTTTGCTAGTCTTGCTTATGCTCTGTGACACTGACATTTTACTCCTGCAACAGTTATCCTTGGCTGCCATAGACTTGCGCGATCGCGACGTGCTCTCCAAGGTTTGTTACTCTAATTCCATAAGTTATTCTTGTGTAGATCTTTGTTTTAGTTTCAGGAATGTATGTATGTATGTATGTATGTATGTATGTTATTTATGAATTTTATTTTCTATAGAGTGATCCCATGGTGGTTGTCTATACAAAAGGAAGAGATGGAGGACTTGTAGAGCTTGGCCGCACTGAAGTTGTTCTGAATTCATTGAATCCGAAATGGATCACAAAGCATAATGTCACTTATCATTTTGAGGTCGTACAGACTTTGGTGTAAGTTTAAAGCTTTGATCTCTTTCCAAATCCAGTACTATTTAGTTTCACAACCCTGCAGTTATGTGTAATGTGGAATGCTGTAATAACAGGTTTCGCGTGTATGACATTGATACTCAGTTTCACAATGTGGATGTCAAGGTACAACTTCATTTTTCCTTAAGCTAGACTTCTAGAGTTCTTAATGATTCCTGTACTCATAAATTCTCTGTGATTGAGGGCAAGGATACTTTTTCATTTGGGATTATGGCCTAAAGAATAAAATCTTCTTCGAGCCCTTCAGCATAACAGATTCTTAGTGCAGTGTTTTACTTGTGCAGATGCTTAAGCTTGACGAACAACAGTTTCTTGGCGAGGCAACTTGTGCATTGTCTGAGGTGTGGTATACTTACCATTCTATAGGAAATAATTATGCAATACTATTCTCCATGATTGCCAAAAAATGAGGCGAAGTATTGAATTTGTTTATACACTGTTATATACTTTATATTGAAAGGACCAATCATGATGGTCTGGCATCTGATACTGTTTGCTGTTGATTCTTCTTTCTACCCATGCAGCTAGTTGCAAAATCAGACAGATTATTAACGCTGGATCTTGTATATAGAGAGGAATCGAGCAAACAAAACCATCATCAAAACTGTGGAAAGCTCATTGTGCATGCGGAGGAGTCTGTTAGCTCAAAGACAACAATCGAGATGAGTTTGAGGTGTTTAAATTTGGAATGCAAGGATCTCTTCTCAAAAAGTGTATGAACTGCATACTTTTATTAGTTTTCTATATCTTTGGTTATCTTATATTAGGTGAATTATCTGTTCCAGCACATTCTTTGCCAAATGGAAATGGTTCATGTGTTTTACACTTTCTCCGAATTGTCTTCCAGGACCCCTTTTTGGTAATATCAAAAGTTGTGGAGAGTGGGATCACAATTCCAGTTTGCAAAACAGAAGTCATAAAGAATGAACTCAAACCAGCATGGAAGCCAATATATTTGAATATTCAACAAGTTGGAAGCAAGGTACAAGCAAGTTCTTTTGGTGGTAGAGTCTCTGAATTAGTGGAGTTTGAGTTGGCTGGGTCTGCTTAGCATTATAACCAAAGGATTTCCCAAGATTTTGGTTTCTAGAACTGACATCACAGTTTTTTTTTCCTTGCTAGCCTCAAGTTAACTGAACTTGTACAGAGTGTGAATGTTGCTTGCTATTATTCTAAACAGTAGCTTGCATTTAGAGCTCCACCTTAATAGTCATTTGACAGAAGTCACAAAACATTCAAAAATCATTATGATATAATATTGATTTGAATGTTTGCTGAAATGAAGCCATCTTTCCGTATTGATTATGATATAATACTGATGTGAGCATTGTTCTTCTCCTCTGTTCATTAATTGGTTTCTCATTTTAATTTTTCTAATTACCTTGCAGGACAGCCCCTTGATAATAGAGTGTTTTAACTTCAACAACAATGGCAAACATGATTTGATTGGGTAAATTAAATATCTATTTTTTCATCTTTTTCTCTAAGATGTGACTATGCTTTTGTTGGTTTAGTTATTCATTTAAATTTTCAACACAACTCTGCTATTGCTGTTGAACAAACAGAAAAGCTCAAAAATCTCTGGCTGACCTCGAAAAGCTTCATGCTTGTGGACAAGGAGAAAATTTATTTATACCTAGTGCTGCTGGGCATGATCACCACAAGGTAACTATATTATTCTTAAGTTGATTTCCATGAAAATACTTATAATTTACACGTTCTCCGACATCACTGCAGACACTGAAGAGTCAACTATTTGTGGACAAGTTTACTGAGAGTGTCCAACACACATTCCTTGATTACTTGGCTGGGGGCTGTGAATTGAATTTCATGGTTGCTGTTGATTTTACAGGTATTTTCAATATATACTCTATTATACCATCTCTTTGTTTGTGTTTGGAATCAATTAGATTAGATGTTTATCTGCATGATATACTGAGTCACTGTGCTAGAAGCAATAGTTTACTAGTTTTCGAGGCTCAAAGAAACACTAGTGACAGTCTGAATTCTATCGTACTAGGTATATCAGACAGTGCGGTAGTTATCACTTGTCACTATTTCTCGATAATTACTTTTATTCTCTCCTTATAGTTTCAGTCAATATAAATGTAAGTTTATTCACAGTGAATCAATCATGAAATATGTGTTAAACTATCTTCTCAAGTTTCTTGTATTTCTTTATTATCAGCTTCAAATGGGAACCCTCGTCTTCCTGATTCTTTGCATTATATCGATCCTTCAGGAAGAACCAATGCATACCAGAGAGTGAGAATCAGGTCCCCTTTATTACAAATGTGCACGAATCACTTTCTGTGGACCAATATGATTGTGACATTTCTTTGCAGGCAATCATTGAGGTGGTGGAGGTGTTGCAGTTTTACGATACAGACAAGCGCTTTCCAGCCTGGGGATTTGGAGCCCGACCAATTGATGGTCCAGTTTCTCATTGTTTCAATCTGAATGGGAGTAGTCATCACTGTGAGGTGAAATGGTTCAAGATCAGAACTTGCTTTTGTTACCTTAGATTCTGCTGCATTAATTCTTTGTATCAGGAACTAAACAAGTATGCTTCCTTTAGGTTGAAGGAATCCAAGGGATTATGGTGGCATATGCAAGCGCCCTCCAAAATGTTTCTCTTGCTGGACCAACTCTTTTTGGACCCATAATCAGTAATGCTGCATCAATTGCCAGCCAGTCTCTTGCGAATGGTGGACAAAAGTACTTCGTTCTGTTAATAATCACGGTGAGCATTATGGGTTAAATGTGTGTGTATAGTATCCATTGTTCTTTTTGATTACTCGAAATTTCCATTTTCTTAAGTTTCAAACTCAGTTTGATTAATTTTGCTGCTGTAGGATGGAGTAGTGACAGATCTCCAAGAAACCAAAGATGCCCTTGTGAAAGCATCTGACCTGCCATTGTCGATCCTCATTGTTGGAGTAGGAGGAGCTGACTTCAAAGAAATGGAGGTATCTCATAAAATTTTGCTATAATGCTGAAAATCTTAAATAGGATTACTGATAGTTTTCTATTTTGTGGTGGATACTTGACTAAAACTCTGAATGATTCATAACCATATTTTCACTTGTTTGCTGTTAAGATTTTGGATGCTGACAAGGGTGACAGGCTTGAAAGTACAACTGGACGTGTTGCTTCACGTGATATAGTGCAGTTTGTTCCATTCCGTGATGTACAAAGTAAGTCTTAATACAGAACTATGCACGCATAAATTAATGAATAGAAGAATTATCGTAGTTTTATCAATTCATTCATGATGATAGTAATGTTCCTTGAACTTCAGGTGGAGAAATTTCAGTTGTTCAGGCGCTTTTAGCAGAACTACCGTCTCAGTTTCTGACTTACATGCGATCCAGAAATATTAAACCAAATTTGTGATCATGTAAACAACTGTACATAGGAAAATTCATGTTCTACTCTGGATTGTCATGCTGTATGTGCCTGAAGGTTTTCTTTTACTTTTCCTTTTTGGTTGCATGCAAGGCAATCCTAATGCCCTTTCATCACAAAGAACAATTTTATGTTGCATCATCATGTTGGAGTTGGTAATGATGCCCGCAGCCGCACAGTCCTGGTAGCATTTGGAGACAGCCAACTTGAAGTGCACAGAACATTTCTTTACCGGGCTTTTGGTTCTGCAACTATAGGCTCAATGTGAACAGCAGGGTTGTTTGCTGCAATGAGAACATGTTTCATTCGAATCAACAATTGGAGAAAGATGTGAAGAGCATTACTTTTCAGAATAGAAATACAAGTGTTTTCATATGAAAATTGTAGTTCTGTAAAGTGCTCAAATCTTACATATAGCCGTTTTCCTGGTCTTTTTCTTTCCGAACTTTTGCTCGCTCTTTCCTGCTGTTTGTTTCTGTTATGCCCCATGTGTTCATAATCACAGATTTCACTAGAACTGACCATTTCTAAGCAAACCAGAAACTACAGATATTGTATTGATGCGTGCCTCGCATGTAAAAAGTTGCACTGGGGGATACTTTTCATCAAATTTTTTTTTAATTTTTTTTATTAACTTTCTCTACATGGCATATGAATTGTGAATGTTTTTTCATTTATAAGATGTTCTTTCCGGTCCCTTTGTCTGTTGATACTTGATGGGATTGACCACCGGAATTTGCTTTGCAGTAGAAAAAGATAAAGTTCTCCGATGTGAAGAGCATTTCCAATTCTCGCAAATCTTTATCTCGGTATCAATAGTGCAAAAACCTCCGGAACGATTGTTGTTACTTGGAGAAAAATTGCCCGGATGAACCTTGTATTCCAGGATTCGGTAAGAGGCAGATGCTAAGGTTAGCTTTGACTTGCTTCAAAGCAAGGTGGATGTCTTGCTTAGTTAACACATTTGATTAGTATGGGCTAAGCTACATACCACTTAGCCAGCTTATTCATTCGTCGTAAAAGTTCAATATTAGATTAGTATTTGATTAGTATACCCTACAAAGTTCAATATTTCTGTCGTAAAAGCCTCATATTAGATTCCTTGACTATGATATGATAGTACACGAATTTTGGCCAAAAGTGCATATTGTTATTTTCGTACTAAACTTTCTTTACTCTCAAAATACTACTCGAATTGACGAAACTCAAAATGCATTTTGTATTTTTTTTCCTATTATTTTTCAAAGTATTAAAACTTCAAAAAATAATACGTTTGAGATGTCAGTGTTTTGTCGATTGCAACGCATCTCAAATTTTTTTTTTTTTTTGTTTCTTATTAAAGTGTGTAAGCTGCTTGATTGTTGATACTTAACACAACTTTTCCTAGTTCTACTAGGAGAGCTGTTTGGGTGTAAATCAATTTTGACGAATCTGCAGATCCTCCTTCAAGAGTCTGATATCTTTTAACTCCCTTATGTTTTGCTATTGTGTCCAATTGTGTTCAATTGTTTCCATTTAAGACTTAGTTGACCTTGTGCTAATTATGGTTTTGTTAAACAGATTGTAATTCCTTATCTGATTATGATTTAGCACTGATTAAGGGGAAGCTTTATGCCTATTTATATCAATCTTTTTACAAGAGAATGGTGTGTTTTTTGCATGTCATTTTTATCTCTATTGTTCTTGTGAACATCTTCTTTCTCTTAGCCACACTCATTGATTTATTCTTCTGATCATATCTCACTTCTGTGATATACTGATTGCAGGATCCTTGATCTTTGGAGTGTTCTTTTGAGAGAGACAAGCCATCTGTTGGGATCGTTTGCATTGGTTTACAGAGTTGGAATTTTAGTTCAAGTTAATTTTGATAAATACTTGTAAAGAGATTGTGTTGAACATCTCAACTTGAACATATGTAATCTGATTTCCATCATATTGGATTGATCTGAGTGTAGACTACTTTAAAAGTCTCGTAGTGGTTTTTATCTCTTATGAGGTTTCCACTATAGTTACATCTCTGTGTTTCTTTGTTTTAAGTTCTTCAATCTCATTTTCAAATCATTGCAAATTCCATACATTAGTTCGATCCTTCTTGGTGTTTTCAAAGTGGTGGGACAAATCTAAACTGAGATTGCTTGTACGTAGTGTAAAATACCATTACTACTAGACTTTGACTACTAATTAATTACCAGTAGAAATTGAAAATAATATGATGCATGCAGCATCGTCTCCATCAAGTCCTCGATTGTGTTGGTCAAAAGAAATTAAAGGAAAAAAGAGACAAAAAAATTGTAAAAAAATAATAATTCAAAAACAAGATGATCGAGACTTTAGACCAAACTCATGAAATTTCTAGTTGAGACTTTCGATTTCATGCGCAGTCGTACTTCATGCCACCAAGTAAACCCCTTAGTTTCAAAAAGGAAACAATAAAAGAATGGAATCGAAAGCCTTAAAGTTGGACCATTAATTATAATGATGTGCTTTTTAATGGGATTACCACCAGCGTCCTATATATAAAATGTATGTACTGTATATAACCCTATCTTCCCCTCCTCTATCTAGCTAGCTCTTCGATCTCTCTTTTCTTTCCCTGTCTTCTTGATCTTCTGGGATCATTTCAAACTAACACAGTGGATCATAGAAAGCATGGGAAGAGGGCCTTCCCTCGTGATGGATCGGAGGAGAAAGAGGAAGAGGGTGGTCAGGATCAAGTAGGTTTCTTCCCCGCGGCTCCGTTTTGGTCATCAGAATCCTCAGCTCGATCTCAACAGGAGATGTCTGCCATGGTCTCAGTTCTATCTCAAGTTATTAGCGGAGACAGTAGTACTGATACTAACCAAAACCCTGCACTGGTTCAGCTTCCCCAACAGTCCGGCGCCGCCATATCGGAACATAATCAAACTCATCAACAAGCGCCAGATCAAGGTTGATATGATACTAATGATAATCGAATAGATATAGTATGTATAATTATATACTAGTATTTGTAAGTTTTTTTTATGATAAACTAAGTATATGTTCTAGTATATATGGGGTATATACAATACCAAATTATACAGATGGTCCTAATTAGTGATAATTTCGATCATCTATTCATTTCCATATATGTTCTTCACCTTTCATATTCCCTTGCGGTCTTGTTATATGGTTCCCTAAAAATAAAAATGAATTTCGTGTATGATGGATTTTAGGGTTTGTAAAAAGGGCAAACTTAGGGTTATAGGATTTTAGGATTATATATATGCGATGATTTGGCTATGTTGGAAGCCATCGACACGTTGACTTATCTTAATTCACACAGTTTATGATCGATCTGTCTTTGTATATATACATTCATTGGAAGGCATCTTAGTATTGATCCACCTATCTTAACATCCAATTCATGATCACTTTTGATCAAATCTAACATGCATGCATCATCACTTGATCGAGCTACATGAAATAAGTTCACTATATATTTGTTTGTTTAAGTATTTATAGTTTAACTCGTAACAGATTTGTTTGATTTTCATCATAACATATTTACCCTTCAATATATATTTGGAATTAATAAATATAAACTAACATGATATATATACGCGTGTTAAATGTGAAGGGAATAATGTGAGGAAGAGACACTATAGAGGAGTGAGGCAGAGACCATGGGGGAAATGGGCAGCAGAGATTCGTGATCCAAAGAAGGCTGCCCGGGTTTGGCTTGGAACTTTTGAAACGGCAGAGGCTGCTGCACTGGCTTATGATGAAGCAGCTCTCAAATTTAAAGGAAGCAAAGCTAAGCTTAACTTCCCGGAAAGAGTTCAAGGGACAAATGAATTTGGTGGTTACCTCACAACTCAAACAGTTGCTCATCAGCCTCTCATTTCTGATTATCATCATCAACAAATGGTATACCCGAATAATATCACAACTACTGATCAATATTACCCACAGTTTTATGGGAACTTAAACTATGGTCAGACAGATCAAAGATTTTATTACCAGCCTACTACGTCTTCAACTCCACCTTTCATACCAATATCTCAAGCACAAGAAGAAGATCAACAACAGCAGCCCTTAAGCTTTCCTATGTCGGCTTTTGGTTCATCTTCTTCCAGTTTGGATCCTCAATATCCACAGAATACAAGAAATTTTGATAATAGTCATTCGAGAGGATAGTATCCGCAGAGAGAGTCAGAATCAAGTGATCGACCTTGGAATCGATCTCCTTAAGCATATCCATAGTACAACTTACTAATGAAACTGTTGTTGTAATTTTTCGTCTGATATTGTTTGCTTCATGTCTTGAATCCATTGTACCTTTCTTTTTCCCTTAACAAGAAACACCAAAACCTTCTTCTTCTTTTTTCAGAGTATTATAATCCTGTATTTTTTGTTGGATGGCAAGACAAATTATAGATGCGCACTAGGGCTAAGACATTAGACCCAACTCTTAACTCTACCGTACCAGAAACTGAAAGAAACCAAACAAATTTAAGGAGAAAATCGATTAACTAATCAGTTATACCCTTAATTTGTCATTAAAGAAAATAGGCTGAACGTACGTTCAGTTAGGCTATAGTTGTTACAAATCCAACTCGGAAAAGATATATAAATGTAATATGTATGTATTGTAGAACAAGCTCTTACCTAAGAGGTTTCAAATGATTTTTTTATCAACAATTATATTTCTACCGTTCAACTTATAGGTTTATATGAGTAAATTATGTTTACAAATTTTCAAATAAAATTTGATAATCGTTAAGCCTTTCAAAACTTTGATTTATTTTTAATAATCTAAGACGGTTCATGTTTCTCAAAAAGTATTTGATGTTTTAACTTAATCTCAGTCATCTAAGATTATTAAAAAAAAAACAGATCTAAGAGTGTTTTATTATCTTTTTTAAGACAACAAAAAATCCCAAAGGTCCATATATATATATGGTCATTGAATTCGGCTGTGACTCCAAGTTCGTTAATATGTGCTCATTCCCACCTTGACCTGATCGTGATATATCACTGCTCACCGCCAAAAGCATGTTGTTTCTGTAGAAAGGATTTGGAACCTTCATATATATATATATATATATATATATGCTTACCTAAGAGGTTGTGATTTTGTGAATAACCCGACATACATTAGCCTAGCTTATAACTACTTACATACCGAAATCAATCCTAAACCTCTTGGTTATTGAGATAACATCATTTTTTAATTCATCAGATTTTGTAATTTTTTTTATCCTTCAATCCCCGATCTGAGTGATCTCCATATTCTTCATAGTAATATTCCCAAAACTAGTGTTTCATTGTGCTTTAAGGGGCTACAATATACCTGTATTCTTATCGTTATTAGCTACTCTAGCTAATTAATTAGTTCTAACTATATATATATATATATATATATATATATATATATATATATACACACGCTGCTGCATAAGGTTCTAATGTTCTGGTCCTGGCTAGCTAGCTAGCTTTTACTGAATGAAATCAAGCTCTTTGATACCATGGTTGGAAGCCATGCAGTGACTTAATAATTAAAATGGAGAGTCGCATCAGTTGAATGAATCCATAGTCGTGTCACTCGTGCGATCAGCTGAAGTGGTGGAGTGCTTTGTACGTAATAGAAAGAATCGTCCGAAACCGGCTGAGTTGACATCCCGCCACCACCCACAAAATTATGATTCGGCTGCTGCCGCTGCTACTGCTTAATTAGTTGGCGGCTCCTTTTGGACTCTGAATGGCTTCTTCTGGAGAAGGTTTCTGCCAAATTAAGTTTGTCAATCTTTACGGCTATATAATTGCTCCACATTCATTTAAATTCCACCATAATTAACATAATTAGTTATATACTGCAACCCTAATAAAGTACTTAATTCTCTTACTTAAATAAGTTAGATTTCTGTCATTTAAGTAAGAGAATTAAACCAATAGTTAATTATTTTACTTTCGTTTGATAAAAAAATACTAATATGTTATGAAGTGAAAATATATTTAGCAAATTATGAACAATATATATAGGAATTTTCTTAGGTTTCTTGACGTATTGAAGCTATGTCATATGATATATCATGATCCTTAGTTACCTATGACTCTAATTGCTCAACTTCATAACATGTTAATTATATATATATATATATATATATATATATATATATATATATATATATATAATAATTGTAGTATGTTAACTGTAAAAAGTAACCCGATCGACTACAATTAACTGGAAAACTAGATCCCATAACTATATTGAAAGCCTATACATGATCACATTGAGTTAGGGTTGACTTCCCTCTAAAACATCCCCACTGGTTTCTTCAAGTATCTTGCTTGTTCACACCCTTAAGTCAAAAATATATTAATAAATGCTTAGATGCAGCTAGAGACCCCTATCTCCAGATTCTCTATCCCTGCACCGCCTCATTCTTGTCCTCTCATTTCTTCTTTCTTACCCTTTCTAACCTTTGCTTTCTTCTTCGTCTCGATCGATCTTTATTCCTGTTGTATGCATACAGATCGATATAGAGCAAAGCTAATTAATCAAGCTTCTATAAGTTGGATCTGCTGCCCTAGCTTGGTGATTGGTTGGATATTAATCACAAGTGTGTGTGTGTGTGTGGACACACACACATATATATAGATCAATCATCGATACTAACAAACTGATCGATAAAGTGGATCGGAAACATGCGAAGAGGCCACTTCCTTCGAATGAATCGGAGAAGAAAGAGGAGGAGGTGGAGTATCAACGAAACGTATTCCCGGTTTACTCAAGTAGATCTCAACAAGATAATTCTGCCATGGTATCAGCTCTAACTCAGGTGATTGCAAACACTCATGAACAAACCCCGCTTCAAGTTGATCATCAAGTTCCGAACCCACTAACGTTCACAGCAGAAAATCCTGTTGAGCAATATCAACCTGCAGTAGTTCTTCGAGCTCAAGGTATTACGTATACACATTTGTTTACTATACGTACAGTAGTTTACTAATTAGTTAATATGTGATTAGTACTTGATTTCCTGTTATAAATAAGGATTTAGCGACTCTTCAAGATTGAAAGTTGAGTAGATCATGCCAAGTGATGTTCTTTTTGTTCTAAATATTGCTTTACCTGTGAAGAACTAACTACAATATATATAGAGAGAGTACTAGTCTTGACTAGTGGTTTTATTGTGTGAAGGGAATATGAAACAACACTATAGGGGAGTGAGGCGGAGGCCATGGGGAAAGTGGGCAGCCGAGATTCGTGATCCACAGAAGGCAGCCCGAGTGTGGTTGGGGACTTTCGAATCAGCAGAGGCTGCTGCACTTGCTTACGACGAAGCAGCTCTAAGGTTCAAAGGAAGCAAGGCTAAGCTTAACTTCCCCGAAAGAGTTCAAGGGATCAGCCCTAGTACTTCTAGTGGTCGCTACCTTGCAATAAGTAGCAGTACCGGTCATGATCAGAGAGTAGACAGTTCAGCTCTTCCGGTTGCACCAATTTCTCGAGCAACAACCTACAGTATTCCAAATAATAATGTTAACATTTTTAATTATGATACACAACAGCTCGGGAGTAGTAGTAATACTGTCGGTGTATCATCTCAAAACCACGAACAAGAAAGAATCATGCCGCAGATTAATGTACCAACGACGTCGTCTTCTACATCTTCGGCCTCTTCTATGCCATCTCATCATCAAGTACATCTACAGCAGCAAGAAGATCAGCAGCAGCTCTTAAAGTTTCCATTGATGATGCCCTTTGGCGGTTCATCTTCTAGTTCATCAGATCCTCCTACTAAGTACAGGAGAGACTCCCCCGGGAGGGGTGACTTTCGAAGATGATAGTAGTGAATATCCACAATGGTTCCATATAATAAGGATCATTGATATATAGTAAAATTGTATCGTAAATGAGTACGATCATGAGTAATTTTGTCTTCCCCTAGTCATATATATATGACACTGGATTCCTACTATATATCTCTGTTCTGTGTATAACCAATAAAACAATAGAAGTTGCCCTAACAAGGTAGATCAAAATTTCATGCAGCTCATTAATTTTCAACTTATTCAAAATGTGGATATTGATATTGATATTGATGCATGAACTCGATCTTATATATTGACAGTCGTTGAAATCGGGCAGTGAATGACAAAAGGTGATGATCAGCTCTTTTTCAATTCAAACACGGCAAATAGGATAGAGGTGATGAGCTTAGCTAGGGTTTAGGATTTAGCAAGACCAGTGGGTAGCTAAGTGATACATTTGAAACAATTGCCTTCTCATAAATGTAAACATAGTCAAATGGCCGGTAGCTACCATGATATTCAAGACAGCATCATTCGTTCTTGAAAATGAAAGCTCAAGTTGGAATGTAATACAGACGAGATGCTAAGCTGAGTGGCGGTGGCAAAGAGTAGCCGGCCAGAAATCGGCAGGGTTGACTTTTTTTCCAGTCTCCACGCCAAGTGCAAGGAACGAGTCATCATATACCAAGCATGAACAATTGACCTTTTGGCCTCTACTGGATAATACCCATCTGCGCTCCCTTTCATTTCATAGACGACCTTAATCAACCACAATTTGTCGGCTCCCAAAATCTTCAATCTTTTCGGCAAAATTCACATTCAGTACTGCTTGTTAGTAACTTAGTATAAGTCCCTGTCCTGCAGGTGCTAGCTCCACACCCTTAATCTGGAAGATTCCATTCCCTTCTCAAATGTCAGGGCCTTGGTGTTTATCGTATAGCAATCCCTTACTAATCTGGGTGAAGACCTTACTGAGTCATGGCCCAAGTAGAAGATATGAGTAGGTTAACTTGAATATATCATGGCCGGATTTCCATTTTGATCTCAATCTTATTTGTAATCTCCTTGTATCAGAGACAATACTTTTCCTGGTTAACTTTTAACAGGATGATAAATGAGCATGATCTTGTGGAAACTATGCAGTGCAGGTATATACGAACAAGAATGTGAGAAGATATGAACCCCTAGCTTTGAAGAAAATGGAAGGTGGAATACATCATAACAAGTAACATGAACTTATGGAAACAATCAAACTGAAATATCATATGCACACAGTGGAGGAAGAGTGAGGGTAAAGGATGTGGAAAGGTATATCCCTCAGACTTTGATATAAACATAATGTGCAATACATGCAGCTTTCAATAGACAAGAAATGAACAATAGCAATAGAATTGAAGAGAAGAAGTGAATGGCTCTTCATGTTATTCATCTTCAATATGAATAGAATCTGATGTTCCTACAATAAAAGTACTGGCATAACTGTTGATTGGACCCAGTGTTCCCGATGTTACTTCAAGATGAGCATATAAGAGGAGCATCAGGCAAGCACACAATAGTACTCTACCACGACTCTTGCAGATCAAAACCTTTGCTAAAATGAACTCCGAGCAGAATTTAAAAGTGATAGTTATGCATCAGTAACCCCATCAGCCTTCTTTCTGTACACGTTTTCTAAGCATTCTTTAGCTCTGTGGACCTTTGACTGGAGATAGAAGCTTCCGCTTTTGGCATTCCGCTCAAACATGTTGTCATATCGCTTCAGAAACGAATTGTTTCAACAATCAATGATTAAGCAACATTTCCAGAATGAATCAAAATTCAAGATCTATGTATGGAAAAACACAATCATAATTTAGGCAAACCTGCACAATCTCCTCCCACGATGCATGCTCTGTGACACCTAATACCTGCCTTGCTTCTCCTTCTGCCATAGTTTTGCTTGCTCTCCTAATACCCTGTGCTGCTTCATGAGCAACACCAGACTTTGAGGCATCTGCATTCAGTCATTCACTTATTTCAAAATAAATCTAAAATCTCCTATGTTGCACGGAACTGTGACAATAAAGCAAGAAAATAAACATGGACCAAGCATGGGATATGTACACTCTAGTTAGACAATTTACTAAATCATTAGACAATATACAAAATCCATAGCTTTAAATTTGGGATTTCACAGAAAACATACTCGTAAGTGCCTGGCGGTATGCTTGAACGAAAGCCCTGGCTAACACCCCTGAGCCTACCACAAGCAAGTTTGCAAGAAGCTTTGCAGCCTGTATGCAGAAACAACAACTTAGCCGCACAGTTCATAACAAAAGATTAAAAGCTAAGAGGCCAAGTCTGTGATGGCGCGAAGCTGAATTAGAACCGATCAACTCTATAGGTCATATATTTCGTGAACTTACCATCACTGAAGAAAAAGAAGCAAACAAAAAGGAGAACTGCGTCAAGATCCAAGCAACCTACAGTAGCACAATGACCATGTAAGATATTTTCTTCTTCAAAGCACGATTTTCAGTGCATGACTTTCTAGATTATATATATAATCATACAGGGTATGAGCGAAAACAAAAACAATACAACCAACAAGCATTTTATTCAGAGATAAAGTACTTAGCATCAGAATCCTCATTACCCACATCATATCAGCTTAATAGTTAATCTATTATCTGATAAATAGAAATCATTTTCAAGCAAAACTCCTAGTTAATAATCTAGGGCAGCTATTAGAGATTGTTTTATCCCGACAAATAATTAATTCGAAACACTAGAGCTGCCATTCAAAGATGAAATGACAGAAGCCTTGCCCCAAGATACCAACTTTATGTACCCAGAATCAACAAACTCCAGTTGTTTCTCCCCCCATGAATTGAAAACCATGATTTCACAGTGTTCATCTATTTTGATTCATCACCTGTTTAAGCATTTTTAGTTGCAAGTAGCCCAAGTAAACAATCAATTTGTCTCTGATTATCACATCCTAAATTAAAGACATTAAGCACTCATATATGGAGAACACCTAGAAAGAGTCAAAACTTTCTTAATCAAAGGAATATAAAGACAACAAATTTTAGGATAGATTAAGAAAGAGTTCAATTTCCATGATAATACATGAACCTAATCCTTGAATATAAAACAAACCATTAACACCAGAAAGAACCCAGCTGGGAGAAGCAAAAGGAATACCCAATTTCTATGCGGAGAGAGAGAGAGAGAGAGAGAGAGATTTACTTACAGATGGAATTTGGCAATTGAAAGATTTGATTTGTGATTGTAGAAAAATTGGGGTTTAGGGTTTCAGAAACAGAGAGAACAGGGAGAAGTCTTCCGACTCTTTGAGAAGACGGAGGCTTATAAATCTGAACTGGGCCTACAATCCGGCTTGGGCTTTGCTTGGGGGAGGAGTCAGTTTCCTTTTACTTTTTCTTTTTTGTTTAATAAAAAAAAAATTAACGGTGTGATAAATTAATTGACAGGTGATCATTACCTACTTTTAAATTTTTACTTAGATGAGAAAGAACATACACATAAGAAAGAGAATTACCCTTTCGGGACAAAAACATATCTACCCACAAATCAACTCAAATTTTCTTACAACTTACAACCTCTTTAGTTATTTCCGGTATTGAAAAATAGGATAGCTACTTACAATAAGTAAGTAAGTACTTAATAAGTACAAATTTCCAATAGTAAAATCAATCGATTTTGGAGTTGTGAAATCATATATTAGAAAATCAGGACAGTTACTATCTCAGAAGATACAATTTCCAATTTCAAGTATTGGTAATGCCTAAATATGTGAGTATTAGATCGAGCACACATTGTGTATATGTACGTTTGCATAGCAACCTACGTACACGTTCTGGATCGATAATTCGATCAATTAATCTCGTAATTCATTCAGATGGAGTACATGATCAAGAAGTTCATCGCCAGATGGCCAAAGGCTGGCACTACTAGCAAAACAACAACTCACACAGATTTATTTCACACAGATTAGTTAACACACACAGATGGCTGTGTAAATATAAACTTCCTACAAATGTCTGTTTAAGATAACTATGATTGGGCCCACCTCAATTCAGACACTAATCCTAACTACAAACATCCGTATGAAAATACAATTGGCACAGATTTCAGTATGGAAAATAAAAATATTTCACACAGTTGTCTGTGTGTAACCCAATTCACATGGAATTCAGTGTACATATATTATTTCGATTTCAATAAATGATTGTTTTCTTTGTTATATGTATTATGTAGTGACTTTTTTCAGTAAGTAGACAGATATCAGTGTGGAATGGATCATTACACAGATATCGTGTGAAACTAGACATACAGATGTCTGTGTGGAATGACCATTTACTTAAATTCATATGACAAAATTAGATTCCCGAGGCAACTACACACAAACATCAGTGATAATTCTAAAAGCATCTCACACGGATTTGTGTATAAGTTGACTCCGTAAACAGAGTATTTATTCACCCCAACAATTAACCTACACTCCACTCTCTCTTTCTCTGCCGCCTGCCTCATCTATCTTCTTTTCAATCACACTCTACCTTCTAACCTTAGCCTGTGTTTCAAAAGAAAAACTCTTAAGGGGCCGGGATATGTGAACACCCGCAAGAATGTCTGGCTTAGGCATGGCTTTAGAAAAGCAGATGGGGTACGTAGTTAATTCTGGGTTTAGTAGATCTGGCCTTCACGGCTTATTCGAAATTGATCTGGCCTTCACGGCTTATTCGAACATGGATATGCTTCGCTTTGGGAATCCACCACCGGTGTTGGTTGGGAGTAATGGTTAGCGGAGGCATGGTTCGCTGGTCATCATATTGATCCTCATGAGATGGTCATCTGCGTTAAAGCAACTACAACGGTATCTTGTCCCCTTCCACTTATCTACTTCATCAATTGTTGGCTTTTGGTTGCTTATTTTTGTGTGTGCTTTGATTGCTGGAAACTTTTCTCTAGTCAAGCTGCCTGAGACTTACCAGAAGCTCAAGAAGAGAGACAACAACAACGAGATCAAGATCTAGATTGGGATGGCATCGTTTTGGCATTAGGTTTCCAAGAAATACAATTACATAGATGACACTTGTTTCTGAGATCTGCAGCTAGTAGTGTATGATGGTGTATAATGAGGAGCCACTGATCATGATGTATGTGGTGGAAAAAATATATGATGAGAGCCATGGCATAACAAATAGGTATGATGGCATGCTAGGCCATGGGTCTAGATGACGAATTTTTTTTTGAATTCTATCAGACTTTCACACTGATTTTAGTGTGAGATGGAGTTAGGATTACACAATGTTCTGTGTGCATTATAAAGTTTTTCACACTGACTCTATTTTATAAATAAATTACATATTTTGAATAAGTAATAGGGTCCACCTCAACATTGCACACAGACTTTTAAATCTGTGTGTAATGAGCATTAGCCCCCCCTCCGGGGAGCACGGATACGCAATCCGTAAGCGTATCGTAACTAATAGCTTTTTCACACTGAAATCTGTGTGAAATAGTCATTTTTCACACAGATTGAAATCTGTGTGAAATATTGTTTTGCTAGTAGTGTGGTATGCAAGATGTGCGAGTCATCGGAGACTTGCCCCCGTTTTCGGTATCAGACATGAAGAGTGATCAGCTAGCTCTACCGCAGTCATGGTCATACAGTATTCCATGCAATCGTCGTGAAATATCTGTATGGTTCTACGGACCGTCGCTGACAGTGTGTGAGTTAAAACTGAAGAGGTGTGAAGATGGGCACCTGGAATTAACGTCGGGTTGGAGAAAGGTTGTGGAGAAGGAGCATTTTAAGGCGGGTGAGGTGGTCACTCTCTGGAGCTTCAAGGACTGTCAACGACCTAGTCTTCTTTGGTTGGGCATGCATTACAAGGTTAAGGAATTTATAGAGGGGTCCGTGAACTAGCTGAGACGATTAGGGTTTCAAGAGCTTCTATTTTCTCTTGAGGCAAAGTTTTTCAGATGCATGGTTTAGTTTAGTGTTCTTACTTCAAGCTACTGAAGCTACCAGATATCTCTCATTAAGGGAGGGGTACAAAACATAACAGGGGATATACTGTTTCTTTATTTGTTTGAAGCACTTATTGTTCCATTATTGTATGCTCCAATTTTTATAGTAAAAGCTATTAGTTATTCAGTGGCATGGGTATCTTTGTGCAACTAATATGTTTCTTGATTATTGATTGTCTGCATCATGTGCACAACTTGAGAACCTCATATATCCCATCCTACAGCTATAACAGGTACCGGTATTTGGTGTACATCTGCATAGGAGCCATCATAGGACTCGCTCGATCAATGGCTCCAAGACTTTTAACTCAGCATGCGCCGAATAGCTCTTGATCTTGAACACCAGCTCAAGTGCTTCCCAAGAAATTTGGGCAGCAGGCTGAAGCGTCATCGTCTTCAGCATAGGCGAACTTGAAAGCAGAAATCTGATGAAACCTACTTCAGCTTTGACACCACGAAAGTTGGTTAACTTTATAACTCTCAGTTGGTCGAATGTGCAGTTTCGATTTCTGTCATCCACAACAGCAGCCTCTAGTGATCCCATCCTCATATTTAGCTTGTTGTCTCTAAACTACAGAATATTATAGAAACCAATCGAGTTAGTCGAAATTTTAATTTGACATCAAACACATTGCATGCAGTAAAATAAAACTCACCGAAATTTCTAGTTCTTAAAGAGCAGGGGAGCTTAAACTTAGATAGTCAAGGAAGTCTACTTCTCCGGTAACAGCAGAGAAGCCGGTTACTTTCAGACGTCGCAGTTTAGTGAATTCCCAAAGACGATTGCTACTCAACCAACTGGTTACTTCTTCTCCAGCAGCGATATTCTCTTGGCGAACCTACAAAAAAAAGTCGCCAATAAATGGCATTTTATGTGTTAATCTCAAATTTTGAAGAAACAACACACTCACCCGACCCCATCGACTACAAATTTTGAGGGAAGTACGTACCACGATTTCTAGTACTTGTAGAGCCAGTGAGTTTCTAAGAAGATACATAGCAACTGAAATATTGTCCAAATTATTAGAGCGCATGCTTATAGAAAGAAAATTCAGATATGGATACAGTTCGGGCAGCTCCTTTGCCCAGGACATGGACGAAACAGCACACTGCTGCAAAAAGCATGCATATGTAAAACATTAAGGTCGATATGCTTCAAATATCATGACAACGTTAATTAACTCAAAGTATGGAACCAAAGAATCCGACCATCACGTACCTCTAAAAGGCAACCTTCAACTGTGTGCCTTTCAGTATAAGGCAGGCTGTGAAAATTCTGGAGCAATTTGCAAGAACGGTTCGTCGAGTCGATTGTATTTCGGCCGATTGAAACTTCAAAAAGATTTGGGGAATTCTGAAGTTTAATTTCTTCAAAATCACCTATAACTTTAAGGAATTGGAGATTTGGTGCCTCGACCTTGAGACTGCTGATACTCACTAAGTCACATAGAATTATTCTCTCCAGTAGTGGACAGCCGGCAATAATTTGTTCCAACACATCTTGTGCTACTATGACTTTTCGAATATCAAAGCTCTTAAACATGGCAAAGACTTTGAATGTCAAAGGGGGATTTAGCGAACAATTTCTTGGCCCCAAGTGAGTCAGATCTTTATAAGAAAACAAATAGGAAGAGATTTTGCCATTGTCGTAGCAGGATTCCAGCATGAACTCTTTGATAGAGAATCTTGATAGAAAAATAATCCATTTATCGAGTTTGTATACCCAAATATAACTCTGTAAGGACAACTTGAAAGTGTCTATGGTGGGGAGCTGTTTTATCATCAAACACAAGATGCCGAAGAGTAGCCCATTTGCGCCTCCAATTGCTTGATAGAACACTCTTCCTTACTGCTTCTCTCAATGACAAATATGATGAGATATGGTTTGTAATATCACTTGTTAAGTTGCTTAATTATCAAACTCCAACTTTCTTTTCATGATTTCGTCTTCTTTTCTTTCCATCAGAATAATGACCTGTGGAGCACTGTCATGAAAACAATGGCATCAAAACAATGAAATTCCAACAAAAAATCCATAGCACCGGCAAATAAATTAATACTGTGAATACTGGCCCAACAAAATATATCTGTCGTGAAGAAATCACGGATATCCAATTAAAGGTTATATGACAAACTCAATATATCAGCTTCATCATTATCATCAGTACGATAGAACTAGCTGATCAATAGAACTAATGAATACATAGATCATTATACGAGATTGCTACGAAACTTATCAGGGGGATTGATATTCCTGTGCGAAGATGACTGGGTGTGCGAAGTTCAGGGTTTTAGGGTTGGCTGAGTTTGTAAACGGCGAGTTAGGCTTTATATTGAGAGGTTAAAGAAGTCGCGTGTGCCTTGTGGAGCAAACAAAATCAGACCTAGGATATGGTTTGGGCCTCGAGTCCGTATCAAATGAATTCGGTCTGTCATTATGTATGTAAAAAAAAAATTAATATGATAAAGAATAATTAACAAAAACACAATGAATTTGCAACATGTCCTTGTTACTTGTCCTAGTTTCCTATATTGATCAGGATTTAAGGTCTATCCTTTCCAGATGACCAAATCGTGTCGGATTAAAATTTAGGGCAGTCCCACAAGATTATATATACAACATAAATTTTGATCAGTTTAGAGTGTGAATAGAAATTTTAGGTTTGTTAATAGCACAGCCCTAAATATAAAGATACAAAGATGTAGTTTCTTATGGTTGCGCAGCGGTGCAAAAACCGGAAGGGAATTTCAGAGGGTCTTTGGAGGAGGACAAGCATCTCCGAGAGAGATTTAGTAAAGCTTGTCGGTTTTTTTTTTTTTTTGGGCATTTTGTAAGGTTTGTTTAGTTTGTAACAAATTTGTGCTATGCAATTTTGATTTTGGTTCTTCAGGAACCAAAAAAAAATGAATTTGCAAGATTGGTTCTGGAAGTTCACTCCTTTGGGCATCGACTTGGCACTACATGGGCGCGCGCATAGCTAGAATAGAATATTTGCTGAAATGAGAATCAGAAATATGATCAAATATCATAACTAAGAAATGAAGCAATTTACTTCCACATGGAGCCACATTACAGCATTATGAAGCTTGCTGTGTGGCTACTGAAAACTGTGTATGCTAACTTCTAAGAAAACAAAGTAACAAAAACCATAACTGGTGTAGACTACAGCTAATTCTCAGAAGCAACCTTCAAGTGCCAACACAAGAACCATTTGCGAAATCCCATCAAGAACTCATGACTTCAGCAGTCCTAGCAATACAATTCAGTCAGAATCTGAATCAGACGCAAGATCGGTGTAATCATCAGAATCAAAGTCAGAGTCCTCATCAGAATCTGAACTTAGTGGATCCAAGTAGCTTATCTCTGCATTCACTGACGCACGCCTAAACTGGACCAATTTCTTTAAGAGCTCCAAAGAACAATCAACAGAAGTAGGCTGAATAGACATCCTCTCAAGCACAGGTGAACTTGAAAGCAGAAATCTGATGAAATCTACTTCAGGTTTGAATCCATGAATGCCTATTAACTGCACAACTCGCAGGTGGGTGAATACAAAATTCTGGTTGTCATCCAACCAAGAGTTCACTTCTCCAAGAACTACCTGATCGCGAGCCTACCGAAGATGAAGGTCAATAGCATCAGAAATTAATACAAAATGTAGATACATAATATGTATGTACGTCTATCATACAGAATGCTCCAACAGAATAATACTCACCGAAATTTGTAGTTCTTGAAGAGCAGGAGAGCTTAAAAGCAGAAGCTTAATGAAGTCTACCTCAGCTCTCACACCAGAGAAGGAAGTTACTTTCACAAGTCGCAGTTGGGTGAATGCCCAGTTCAGGTTGTCATCTAACCAAGAATTAACTTCTCCTGAAACAGCCTGATCTTCAAAAGGTGCCTACACAAGAAAATGGTACATAGCATCAGAATCTCAAAACCTCTGAAAAACCAGTTGTTTAAGCTGCAATATATAAGATAAAAGTTGCTTTAAATTTTCAACTCAATAAAGTATGCAGTTATATTGCATACTCTAATAGCATAAAAGGTGAAACTAACCACAATTTCTAGTTCTTCCAGAGCAGGAGAGCTTAAAAGAAGAAATTTCATGAAGTCTACTTCAGCTTTAACACCAGAGAACACAGTCATTTTCATAAGTCGCAGTTGGGTGAATGCCCAATTTCGGTTTTCAGTCAACCAATTGGTCACTTCTCCAGCTGTAGCCTCACCTTCTTGGTGAACCTACACAAAGTTGTCACTAGCATTAGATTGATCTCAAACTTCTATTTTGAACTCACTAAAAACAATGATTTAGATTAAAGAGTATTGAAATGTAAAAGTCAACATAAGCATATTAAATGCATGCTTCAACAGAATGAAACTCACCGAGATTTTGAGTTCTTGTAGAGCAGGTGAGCTTCTCAGAAAGCATATAGCAGCTAATATCTCCTCCAAATTATTCAAGCGTATACCCATAGAAAGGAACTTCAGACATCGACATGGTTCAGGCAGCTCCTCTGCCGAGGCACCAATAGCAAACTGGACCAAAAAAGATGCAGGTATCAACAATATAATAAATTAATACGCTCAGACTCCCCTTCTCACAAAAAAAAAAAAACTCAGATTCCAGGTTCATGTAAGTGATCTTTATACTAAATCATGATAATGGGAAATAACAGTCCATCACCTTTGAAAGGAAACCCTTGATTGTGAGCCTTTCCATTAGAGGTAGCTGAACAAAATACTTAAGCAAATTGCTACAGTAGCTAGAAGCTTCCCCAAAATCAATTGAAACATCGATCAGATTTAAGGTATTGTCAACCTTAACATCCTCAAAAGTATCTTGGACTTCAAGGAATTTAAGATTAGGTGCATCAATCTTGAGATGGGTGATACCATTCAAGTCAATTAGAGTCAGCCTCTCAAGCAGGGGGCAGCAACCAATCAATTTTTCAAACACATCTTGGGTAACAGTAACATTCTGAAAACTAAGGCTCTTTAATCTCCGGAAGCCTTTGAATGTGGAAGGGGGCTTAAGTGAACAGTTGTTTAAATCCAAATGAACCAACTCTTGGCAAGAAAACAAACACGACGATACACTATACTGAGACCCCCTGGATTTCATAAGTGTGAACTCTTTCAAAGATTTCCTTGTGAGATGAAGAATCCATCTGTCAACATCACTAGCAGCTATAAACTTCCGATAAACAAGCTCAAAAGCATCAATGGGGCCGATCTGAAGTAACAGAACACGGTCAACAATGCTCACAAATGTAGTTCTCCTCCTCCTCGACTTGCTGGTTACACCGATTTTCTGATCATCAAACACGAGACGCGGCAGCATAGCCCATTTGCACCTCCAGTTGCTCGATAAAACACTTGTCCTCACCACCTCCCTAATCGGCAAATACGACAGAATCTTTTGTATAACACCACCCGGTAAGTTGCTTATTCTGTCCAACTCCATCGTCATTAAGCAAATTGAATCTGGGGGACATAACAGTAAATCCTCATCATCAATCTACAGTTCTAATCTCTAAACTCAAAAAGGCCTATGTTGCCAAGTTCATCATCATTCTCCCAAGTACAAACAAAAACACAAAACTCCTAAATTCTACTCTACAGCCTTTTAATCATAACCACATGTTCCTAACTAACTCTATGACCTGAATTTAAGGACCTAGTTTAGGGTTTAGGGATTTGCCCAATTTTAAACTACAGCGAAATTACTGAGATAAATTTCTAATATGCATAGGAATCAATTGAATAGAGTGTAAATTTCAACGAAACTGAACCAAATTACTCACCGAATCACTTCAATTCTGGCCAGAGACGTGGAGATAAACGCCGCATAAACCTCAGGGAGAGTAGAGCGAAGCGCAATCTAGGGTTTGAACGAGTCGTCGTTCGTCAAGTACGATGAATAGCCATGGAGACTGCGAGCGAGAGAGAGTTGGGTTTTGGGTGAGTTTGTAGAAGAAGAAGGCACAGAGGTTTTACAATAAGAAGAGGGGAGGTTTGAAATTTATGTATTTGCAATCTACACCCTTCAAATATTGGGAGTTATCACTTTTATCCGGTAATTTGTTAAGATTTCACTTTTTCCCTCAAAAAACTGTTCTTCAAGAGAGTAGTGAAGATCGAGGTTCCTACATTAAATAGGTGGCTCAATAGTCATACAGTGAATATTTCGCTTTTACACCACTAATATATGTTAATAGCTGACTCAAAATTAACAAAAAGCGAATTTATTAATTAGGTAACTAAAAAATAATATTGTGTCAAATTATGATTCTATGCATGTGTAAAATCCACACATATACAAACTTTGAAAGTTAATAGCATATGTGTCATATATTCATTTTTATATTACATTTTATTCAACTCTCGGTTATACTTGCTTTGTGAGTCTTTAGGTATATAAATTGGTAATGAAGGCCTGATGGTTTAAGATATGAATCCTTGCGTGTTCTCTTTTCAATTTTCGTTTAGGAGTTTGTTCGTGGCGGGTTCAGCACCCGGCGAACAGTCAGCACGGTGTTGGTTTGTGGTTGGTTGCTGTGTCTCTGTGTTGTGCTTAGGCGTGCCAGCACCCTTGGAGCGGTGCCACTCGATTGCGCGCGACCCCCTGAGCGAGTCGCTTCGTCTGCTCCCAATTCGACTCTGACTTCCTGGTCAAGCGACTGTTACGCGGGCGCTGACTAAGCCGGCGTACAGGGCTCGAACAAGACCTGAATAGAACTCTCTACCAGGATTTTCTTCCCAACCCCTTGAGGATTGAGGATCTTACTCTGATCCGGAGAAGCAAAGCAGAGCTGTTCCAAGACCACGGGTGTGTCACCGGAGTGACGACTCGATTGCCACCAGGGGTAGCGGACTGACAGACTCGATTGCCACCGGGGGTGGCGGACTGACTCGATAGACTCAGCAAACGCTCGGCACAAGTACGAGAGCGGATCAATCGTAGGAGGGCGGAGGAGGGTTGCGTGAGGCTCAGCAAATGCTCGGCGCAAGTACGAGATTAGATCGATCGTAAGAGGGCGGAGGAGGGTTGCGTGAGGCTCAGCAAATGCTCGGCGCAAGTACGAGGTTGAATCCGTCGTAGGGCGGAGGCGAGTTGCGTGAGTAGACCCAGCAAAGCGCTCGGCACAAGCACGAGATTAGATCGATCGTGGGGCGGAGGCGGGTTGCGTGAGTTGCTCCGGAGAGGCTTTGGCAAGTTAGCGTTGCGCTAGAACTTGTGGTTGTTTGTTTTTGGTTGAGAACCTCTTCCTAGATGCCGGCAGATTCATATTTATATGACTCAAGGACCCCTAGGGCTGTCAACTCCAGCCTGGCGGATCCTTGAGATTCATTAGGAATGTCCTCCCCTACCCTGCTTCCCATCAAATCAGCGAAGATATTATCAGAGGTATAGTTGGTATTGAAGCTTCGAAGATCGGAGCAACACGTCTTGACCTTGCTTGTTATGCTGCTGTTACTGTTCATCACTCATCATTGCGCAGTATGGCCGGTTCCT
Source organism: Potentilla sterilis (assembly GCA_963682095.1). Classification (NCBI taxonomy): domain Eukaryota; kingdom Viridiplantae; phylum Streptophyta; class Magnoliopsida; order Rosales; family Rosaceae; genus Potentilla; species Potentilla sterilis. The sequence continues at coordinate 37,630,270 of OY821765.1, forward strand.
CTAACAACCTCCCTACAGCATGGTGCAGCGTGGCTTATAGTTGTTAGTGATTGATAGCCCAGCGTAGGTAGTGAAATCATTGCTACATTGCTTCTCAATCTTAACAAATATTTTCACTGATGGATTGTTACGGAACAACCCCAATCGGATTAGGAAGCAACCACGTTCTCCCTCGAACTCAACCTCTTTGGTTGAAGCGGGAAAGCCCGATTTCCAAGGGTTTGAATCTGATCAAAACCCCTACTGGGCCTTGGGGCGGAAGCCCAATTGAAATAAATTCAATTGTGGTCCAAACATTGCCCCCCAGTCTCCGATATTGAGGTATAGCGAGATAGAAGAGAGACTGAACCTCAATCGCCATTAAATAAATAACTGGACTGTTGCGCGGTTTCCTCGCCAATCACGATTCCCCAATTCGAAACGGTAACACTGTTCACCTAAAACCCTTGGTTGCTGCGAAACCCAGCGCCTCACGAAACAAGAACCCCTTTCGGATTCCTATAAATTCCAACAGAGACCCCTCGGTTTCTCCTTCGTACCACCTTGCTTCCCTCTTTCCTAGCCCGAAATCAGAAGAAACCCAGATCTGAGACTGATGGCTCCCAAAAAGAACTTTGATATTCGCTATCCCCTGGCGGAACAAGCCCAGACTCAACTTCTCCCCCTCCTCAAATGTTCTGAAGTAGAGGAGAACCGGACCCACCTTAGTCTTCCCCATGAGGAATGTGCCACCTTAGGTCCCTTTGTGGTGGCCTATCATCCTGATGATAACAACGGAGCCCATCAGATGCTCGACAGCCCGGCGCGCCCGCTGCCGGCGCTCTTCCGCTCTGAAGAACCGGCGGAGTGCCCAAATTTTCAAAAAGACGCTCACCAATGCACCGTAAACCACTCCGCCTGGCCTCTGGTTAGGCCCTACATGACCACCTGGTATGAAGAACGGCTTCCTCTCGACGGAGCAATTTGGAAGAAAGCCGGGGTCGCTGATGCAATCCAGCTTTGCTTCAGCCTCAGCCCAAAAGGAGGCAACAGGTGCGCCCTAGTTCCGCTGATCAGCCTTTGGAACCCCACGGTTAATGCCTTCGAGTTCCAATTCGGTCACGCCTCCGTGACCCTGCTAGACCTCTACGCCGGCTTCGGGTTCCCTCTCGGCTCTGTAGCCTTCGACGAGGGCTACTACCCCGAAAGGACATCTCCCTCTAGCCTTGTTTGGGGATTCGAGCCCAGTGGGTTTGAAAAGTGGAGGAAGGAAACCTCCCAGATGGGTGACGACAGGCTCAGCGGGATAGCCTTTCTGTCCTTTTGGCTAAACAAATTCGTGTTCTGCTCCACCACCAACAAAATGACCAAGCACTACCACCGTATGGCGGAGGTGATCTATTCCGGCCAAGAGATTGGTCTTGCCCAATGCGTTCTAGCACACCTCTACCGCTGTCTGCACCAGATATCCGCCGTGCCCATGAATTGTGCACAATCTGGTCCGCTCTGGATCTTGGATATCTGGTGCCAGATGTACTTTCCCCAACTTTCTCCGGCCACGAAGAGAGCTCCTAGGCCTGACCAAGTTGTGGGGCAAGAGTATGCCGGCTGTGCCGCTGATCCCGAACTCAGCTATGCCATCTGCCTCGACATCTTTTTCAACACATCCGCTCAGGAATTTTTTACAGAGGCACAGCAGCTGATCCACGTGAAGTATCCCCGCGGACTAGCCCGAGGCTTTCTCCCTAACAGTCTTCAGGCAGCTAAAGGCCGAGGGATTTTCATCCATTGCGTCTCCATGGCGGACCTGCCACTCCTCTGTAGTGAGAAAGGCTATCCGAGCCATGAGCTCTACGCGCCTCACTTCTTTGCACGGCAGTTTGGTCTTATTCAAACCTTGCCCTATCCGCCGCTGAGAAGTCTGAATCTTTTCTCAGCGTGGAGGAATAGCCGAAAGTCCAAAAGACCCTCAAGTGCCAGTGACAATTCATGCCTGCAGCTTCTCATCATATATAACGAAGATTGCTACCCTAACCTGCAGGCCTCCACGGCCGCAACTGGCCCCTATCGCGTCTGGTGGTCGCGCATGCGAAGCCCGCTCTTCCGCCAACCACCCGCTTTCTACTTCCGAAGATTCTTTCACCTTCGGGGTGGGCAACTTACCCCAGCTGACCAAGAGGTGCTACACGGCGGTCCCCTATACGTTGACCCGCCCCTAAGAAAGGTAATATGCCCCCATTTGAAACTACTGTTTCGGTTTGCCCATGATTCTCGCGTAATCTCGATTGTTTAATAAACTAGGCTATTGAGCAAACCCCAATGGACAAAGGAAAACGGAAGGCCGAATGCAAAGCTCTTCCGCCCCCCAAGAAGAGCAAAACTATTGTTGAGGCGGATGAGGAATCAGATGAGGAGGAGGACATACCCGTAAGTACTCTTTAAAGCTCCGTTTTCCCCTTACGTCTCTAACTATGAGCTCAAACAGATACCTACATAACGTAGATATCCCATCTCTATCCCTCCCTGCAGATACTTCAGAGGAAGCGTTCCTCGTCCGCCGCCGCCACCAGCCGAGCTCCTGCGGTAATAGAGCTCTCCTCTGGTGAGTCCTCTAACCCTTCCGAAGAACCAGGTTCCTCTAGTTCCGACGATTACTATCTGGACCTCTGTATTCGTGAGCTTTGCGGCGATAGTCTTCCTCAACCTGTTCCTCTGCGCTGTCTTGCTGCAGGTACTTCCTCCAGCCTAGCCCTCGCAGTTAATCAGAGTTCTATCCAACCCGTCCTTACTCTCCGTGCTGCTGCAGAAGCTGGACCGGAGGCGGAGGAAAACCCAGATGCTACCATGGCGGAGGCCCCAACCGATAGGCCTCTGCTCATGCTATGTGGCGCTCCTGGCAGTTCTTCAACTCCACATCCGCTGACCTCAGATTCGACTCGGGAGGAAGAGCACGGGGCCGAAGAGGACGTAGAAGAAGGAGAAGAAGAGGAGGAGCCGATTCGGGGCGCAGACCAACCAGCTGCTGACGAGCCATCCTCCCCTGCAGATGACCTATCTCCGGCAGAGGAAGAGGCTCTAGCCGGTGCGGAGTCTCTGGCCGGTGCTGCCCCCCAGGTTGAACAAGATTCAACCCCTGCTGACTCTTGTATTGAAGCCGATCGGCCATCACCAGCAAGGTGGCCCGGATCTCCTCTGCCCGAAGAGACCCCGTTGACGGAGGTATATATCCCTTATGCTCTAAATTGGTACCTCCCTTGGTCTGAATTGCTTCCAATCCTCCTCGATTATGAGCAGGTGGAAGAAGAGATAGTGGCAACCGAGAATGCCACCCCGCTGGTGGTGGATGCTGCCCCCCAGGTTGAACCAACTCCAACCCCTGCCGCTGCTCCCGTTGATACAGCTCAGCAAGGAAAAGCAGGGCAGCAGGGCTCTCCTCTGAGTCAGCCAGAGGAAATCCCCTTTTCAGCGGCTGTTGAGGTATGTGGTGTAAAATCCACTTGAAGAGCGATTTTTCTTAGTTAGAACCATTCCTAACCCCTTTTTATAAACAGGTGGATGATAGTGATGATGATGTGGAGACCCTCGGTTCCGCCCCGCAGGCAACGGACTCTGGTTCCGCGGAACCTGTGGGACTTGTAACTGCACAAGTTTCCCTGCCGCAGGCCCCAACCCCCGAAGGTCTGGTCGCGGCGTCTCCATTGAATCAGCCATCCGCGACCCCTGGCGGATCGGGTTCAGCGGTTCCGGAGCAAGTTGACTCTGCTTCCCTCTTGGCCGAAGACCCTTTCCTTTCTCCTCGAAGCCCAGAAGAGGAACCTGAAGAGGTACAGAAGGCGTGGGGATTCTTGGAACGCTTAGGAGAGAGGGACCCTGCCGATGTTCAAGTGGCGGACGAGCTCTCCTCTGCCCTTGAGATCCTCAAAGGCCACTTCCAGCAACTGCCTCCCGAGGTCCAAGCTGAAGCTAACGCTTCTCTCCTCCGGCTGCCCGCGGAGCTAAGGAGCCTGCACGAGCGTTTGCCTGTCCGGTCTACTCAGCATGCTAAGCTTGAGGGAGCTGAGACCGCTTTCGCGGATGCTGCTCGTGCCTACAAAGATTTGGTTGCCCTGGCTACTAGCAACCCCGAAGCGGCTGAGATAGCTAGACTTGAAGAGCAAATTTCCCTCCTCTGCCAGAAACAAATCCAGCGCGCCAATGAAATAACTCAACAGAAAGCCCTGGGGAGTAAGCTACAAGAGGAGCGGACGCGAGCAAAGAGGGAAACAGCTGAGTTTGATCGTGGGGTAGGCAAGACCAAGGCCACCATCAAACGGTTGGGCCTGCATCTATATGAGTTTCGGCCTTAGCCCGTAAAAACTGGCTTGATGTATTTCATTTACTAAGTTTAATGATATGAGCCCATTTACCAAGCCCTATTCAGTTTGATTCGCAAACCAAACCCTGCGCATCAGTCTTATCATGCAGTCAGAAAACTGCAGAACTTTTTCCCATGAATTTGCATTTGAATTTTAAAACGGGAAACTGTTTCAACCTCCAACTGCCCAATAATTGCGCAAGTTCATCTCAGCCCTTGGATTGCTTCTAAGTAAGGCTATAAAAGCAACACCCCCTGGCTAGACCCGAGAACCCCAAAAAACTGCCTTAGAATGTTATTCAGCGTTTCTTCCTTTAGGTTCTGCTACCAGCCGTTATGGCCTCCTCGATCCTTGCCACCCGATCTAGTTCGGATGTTCCGCTGAACACCCCAAATCATAACACCCCATGTTAAACAAATCTCGAACCATAACACTCCATGTTATGTTCCGGACGGATGTGATTATAGATTGGTAGCTGTCGATTTGGCACCCCTCTAGCGCATCGGCCGGAAGTCCAGCATGGATGCGGTTCGGGGTACCCTCCTCTCCGGAGAGAGGCGCAATGAGCTTCAATAGGCCAGTTGTCCACCTCCACATGAAGGGTATTGGATAACCGTGGACAACGCTGGGCTATTGAACTCATTGCATGATCGAGAGATTATGGGTAGCGGACGTCTATATGCCACTCTGCTTCGGCATCAAGACAGTCTCTGCCACCCCTATCTCTACGCTTCATCCGCTGATCTCTCAGGATCTTACTCTACAACCCCTGTTCGGCCCGCGTTCGGATCGAAGGAGGTGGCGAGGATCCCCATATACCAAGATGGTATCAGAGCTAGTTGGCGGATATGTATTACTAGTTTCTTGCCTTTGTAATCGCCATGGCCGCAAAGCCCCCTTTACTTTTGTAAATAAAACAAAAATTTTAGAATCAAGGCTTGCATCGCACAATTCTTACCAACGGCAAAGGTTTTAGGGCACACCCCAACACGGATGTTCCTAAAAACCCCTATTCAAAGGACGACCAGGCTTGGCCCTAAAGAAGGTTCAAAAATTTCAAAAATTTCGAAAAATTCAGCGCGAAAGATAAGTCGGATATTGCCCTTATGTTGCCCCCTTAGTTTGCTGGGCTGCGCGGATGGGCAAAGCCAGAACCAAGCCGAGTAAACTAGATAGGATTCACAAGTGGTTTCCCCATGATGGGCTAGGTTCGACGAAAAGGTGAAAGCCCGTTCGTCGTCGAACCCCTGTCCGGCCCACGAAGCCCCCATGCCAGGTAGCCCTAAGCAGATGCTTGGGAAACACAAACTGGTATAAATGCAGGATTTGACAGTTACCGAAACGGTGGGGAGAACCGAGAAGGCGCCAGTCAAACCCTATTGATCACGCATCGATTCCCAGGCGAGCAGGCGCCGAAAACGGATAGATGCATAAAGATGGGTAGATCGAAGCATTAAAGCTTGCGTGACCCCCAACCGTTGGATCCTCTCGCATATGTAGTATAAAAGGAACCCCCTGGTCGCAGCAAAAACCTCACCAGATCACCCTGCTTAGAACAAATATGGCAATCGTAGAGTGGTTAGCGATTGGCGTAGCCCTCTGGCTGCCACAAGCCTTTCCACCAGAGAAACCGCAATCCTGGTTAAATGCCCCAGTAACCTCGGTCACCCAGCGTTAAGTAAATCCTAACCCCGGTCACCTAGCGTTAGGCGGCCTGAAGCCGTGCTTCCTGGTGCTTAAACAACACCCGGCCCGTCTAACGCTAGTGACCCGGTTAGGTGCTTGGATGAATGTCATCAACACGGCCGATGACCTTCATCCCGAGCAATCCATCCATACGTTCCCTCAGCGGAACTGTATGTTTTTCCTCCAGTACCGCCACTGCATCCTCATCTTTCCCTTTTTTCCAACTCCTTTTCCCCTCCTGGAATTAGCAGAGCTCCGAAGAAGAAGAGGATTTGGGCAAGAAGATCAAGCAGCAGCACGAGGAATCCGCCAGTCCCCCAAGACTAAGAGAGACGTAGGATGGTATCAGAGCTAGCTAGTAGCTCTCGTTGTATTTTCTTTTCCTTGTAATGCCCTTGGCCGCAAAGCCTGCGTAAGAATAAAGCAATTTGCAATTTTCGTACTTAACACTTACCAAGATATGAATTTGATTGTTAATGAAAAGTATAAGGACATCAACACCCCTGGCGGATGTTGAAATAAGACAAGGTAAAAGAAGAACAAAACCCCCACGGTTTCGCAATGAAAAAGACGAACACTTCGAACACGACGGGAACACCCCAGGCGGATGTACCGTCTTAACTTACTGCCGTCTGAGCGCACTGCCGGAGGGCTAAGAATTCTGTCCAGCCCCGTCGTCTGCCGGAGGGACCTCGAACTCCCAAACACTTGGGAAGTATTTCTTAAGATATCGCCCATTAATGGGATTTCTATGAACTTCACCTTCCAAGTCTCGGAGCTGGTATGCCCCCTTTCCCATGATTCGGTCGATGACAAATGGACCCTCCCAGCGAGGACTCCATTTACCACGACCCGGTTCGTCTAGGGGCAGAGCTACCTTCCAGACCAAGTCTCCCTCGCCATATGTTTTACCCTTGGTCCGCTTGTCATATGCCTTGGCGATCCGCTGCTTTTCCTGGATGATAGTGTCCAAGGCCTCAAGTCGTTTTTCGTCGAGGTCTTCATGTTCCTGGAACATGGCTTGGACATAGTCTTCACCCAGGAGTTGATGTTGCTCGCGAACCCGTAAAGAAGCCACATTGATCTCCATTGGCAGGACAGCCTCATGGCCATACATCAACGAATACGGGGTAGTACCTGTAGGCGTCCGCTTAGAGGTCCTATAGGCCCAAAGCGTGTTGTCAAGTTGAGTGTGCCATGATCTCGGGCTATCCACTAGCATCTTCTTTAGAATGGATATGATCACCTTGTTAGTAGCTTCCGCTTGGCCATTGGATTGAGCATAATAAGGAGAAGAATGGAGGAACTGGACACCATAATCTGCTAACCAAGTTTGGGTCTTCTCAGCCATGAAGGCTGCCCCCCTGTCCGCTACTATACACTCTGGAATGCCGTAGCGGCAGATTATGTTTTGGAAAACAAAGCGGATGACCGTATCTGCATCGCAGTTCCTGGTTGGTATAGCTTCAACCCACTTAGTAAAGAAATCGGTACCCAGCAAAAGAAACTTATGCTGCGCAGATGAGTGTGGATTGATCTCCCCTATGAAATCCAATGCCCAACCCCTAGCAGGCCAAGGCTTGATGATGGGCTGCAAAGGAATGTTAGGAACCCGCTGCACTGGCCCGTGTCGCTGGCATTCCTGACAACCCTGAGCGAAACTATGACAATCTTTCAAAATGGATGGCCAATGATATCCATATCTACGAATCAGCCATCTCATTTTGGGTCCGGACTGATGTGAACCACAGACCCCTAGGTGTACCTCTCTCATGATCCGCTTGGCTTCGACGCCAAAGATACACCTCAATAGGACTCCATCCTCCCCCCTACGGAAGAGTTCGTCTCCCCTGAGAAGATAACTTGTTGCGAGATGTCGAGTTCTCCTCTCGGATGGTGCAGATGGGTCCTGCAAATACGCTATGATTGGTATCCGCCAGTCAGTGTCGACAGGCTCAACTGTAGCGACCGACCAACCTCCGCGCTCTCTCTGGCGGATAACAAAGGATGGTAGAGTTCTGCGCTCCACCCTAAGGATTCGTTCCTTCACTCCCTGGGCTAGGCTGATTCCAGTGGCCAATTGTGCCAGCTCGTTGGCTGCTGAGTTCAATTCCCTCGGAACATAGTCTAAGGAAACATCAATAAATCGATCCAGTAGCTCAATAGCCCGCTCGTAGTAGTGTACTAAATGGAAGGAAACGCACTTGTAGATCCCCAACAGTTGATTAATAACTAACATGGAATCTCCAAGTACCTCAATTTCTTGTGCCCCCAGGTCGAGTAACAGCTCCAAACCAATGAGTAGGGCTTCGTACTCTGCCTGGTTGTTGGTGCATGTCCACTCCAGCTGAAAAGAGTACAAATACTTGACACCTGCTGGAGTCTGGATACAAACCCCTGCGCCCGCCAACTTACTGGTACTGCTACCATCGAAGTATAGGACCCAAGGCTGGTATCGGATCACGTTAACGAACTCTGGCGGTTCTGCGAATTCCCCCTCAATAGGATGGTGCAATAGGAAATCCGCGATGGCCTGACCCGTCATGGCCTTGAGTGGCGCATATTGTAGGGAAAACTCTGACAGGGCTAAGACCCACTTGCCAATCCTACCCCTTAGGATAGGTCTCGTTAGCATATATTTCACCAAATCAGTCTGTGCCACCACTATTGTTGTGAATGAAAGCATGTAATGGCGGAGCTTAATGCCCGCGCAGTACAGGGCTAGACACAGCCTCTCGACTGGCGAATATCTGGTCTCTGCATCCAACAACGTCCTGCTGACGTAGGCTACTGCATATTCAACTTTCTTTCCATCGGCCAGGGTTTCATCCTGGGCTAGCAGCCCTGCGACAGAGATATCAGAGGCAGAAATATACAGTTTGAGAGGGATACCCGGTGTCGGCGGCCGAAGGACCGGCGGACTAGCCAAATACTCCTTGATCCTGTCAAAGGCAGCCTGGTGCTCAGGACCCCACTCAAAGATTTCTCCTGGTTTGAGCTTGAGTAGAGACGAGAAAGGTGCTACCTTGCCTGCTGAGTTGGATATAAACCTTCTGAGGAAGTTGATTTTTCCAAGCAAGCTCTGCAGCTCCCTCTTGTTTCTCGGTGCTGGCACGTCCAACACAGCTTGCACTTTGTCGCCCGACACCTCGATGCCTCTCTCATGTACCACAAACCCTAGAAAGTCACCAGCACAAACCCCAAAGACACACTTGGCCGGATTCATTTTAAGCTGATGCTTTCGCATGATTGTGAACACCCTTCGGAGATGATCAATGTGATCTTCCCTCTTTTTGGACTTTACTACTACATCATCAATGTAGACTTCAAGGATGTCCCCCAATATTCTGCTGAAAATTACGTTCATTGCACGCTGGTATGTAGCCCCTGCATTGGTTAAACCGAATGGCATACTGAGATACTCAAACGCTCCTGTGAACCCTGGGCAGCGGAAGGCGGTTTTAGGAATGTCTGGCTCGTCTATTGGAATCTGGTGATACCCTGCCGTCCCATCCATAAATGAGAGCAACTCGTGCCCCGCTACCGCATCCACCAGCATATCCGCTATGGGCATAGGATAAACATCCTTAGGAGATGCAGCGTTTAAATCCCTGTAGTCCACACATATTCTGATTTTGCCATTCTTCTTCCGAACAGGGACGACGTTGGATAACCATTCCGGATAAAGGGCTGGTCTGATTATCCCAGCGTCCAGCATGCTTTGAACTTCTTTCTTGACCGCCATTGCCGTGTCAGCGTTCATCCGCCGCTGCTCTTGCTTAACTGGCCTACACCCTTCCTTGATAGGGATGCGATGGCAAGCCAGCTCTCTTGATAACCCCGGCATGTCTTGATACTTCTCGGCAAAGCAGTCCTTATAATCATGCAGCAACCCTATCAGTTGCTGCCTCAACTTTGGTCTAAGGTACTGGCTGATCCCCACTTCCATGGGTTCCGTTTCTGTCCCCAGGTTGATCTTTTCGACAGGATCGCGTACCTTGGGCGGAGTATCATCTAGCGCTGCTGGAGCAGGCTGAATTACTTCCACCCCTGTTGAAACTTCGAACTCTTCTTCCTCAATACACTCCACCAGTGCCACCACTTCCCAAGCCATTCGCTCTAATCGATAAATCGCCAATCGCTGCAGAAAGCTAGCAAAGGCCTCCGACTCCTCTTGCGAGAAGGCGTCACTCATTGGAAGTATTGGGACGGAGCTCAATGGAAATTGGCCGACTACAATCCGCCATAGCCTGGGCAATTCCCCACTGAGACAGCTCATTCTGGGTCACCCCGAGTGGATGCCCCCTATGGTCGACTCCCCCAATCCGGAGGGGTCTCATGTCTCTGTTGTAATAGCTGGCTTCCAACTGGATGGCCGCTATCGAATACGGGCGCTCATCCGCCTTGATGAGCACTGGCAACTCTGTGACTGGATCCCACATGATCATCTCTTGGTGGAGAGATGAAGGCACTGCCAGCGCTTTATGGATCCAATCCCTCCCTAGGATCATATGGTAGGGAGCGTTTGCGTTGGCCACGTAAAATGCGTGATGGGCATCAGAGGGTCCTATCTTGACTCGGAGCACAGCCACCCCAGCGGTTGGAGTTACCTCCCCCGAAAACCCCTTCACCCTGGAGACAGTCTGGATGACTTTGTCCTTCGGGATCTTCAGTTGTTCCACAAGAGTAGTGGTGACGACGTTTACCGCAGCCCCTGTATCTATCAAGATCTTGCGGACCTTCATGCCCTGCACCTCTGCTGTCACGTATAGAGGCTTCAGATGCTGGGACATGTCAAACGTAGGCTTGGCAAACATCACGCATTGTTTCAGAAGGTCTCCGGCCCCCTCCGGATACCGATGACCGGACCGAAAAACCCCGGGCTCAGCTTCCGCTTGAGCCCCCTTTTCAGGCTCCTGTACTGAGTAAACAGGATGAGAAGCCTCTTCGTCGCTGATGAAGTGAGCAGTGGGCAAAGGCTCTGGCAGAGCATAAGCAGATGACAGAATGAAGACCATGTTGCAATGATGCGTCATGGCCTCATCCCCGGTCTGCTCCTCGTCCATTGGCACCTCACCCTCGTCTACCGCCTCAGGCTCATCTTCGTAGTCGACCACATCTTCTTCCTTATCCAGGGCTAGGTCTCCTACGTCGGAGCCAGCTCGTATACTGGAGGCGACTGAGGACGTCCTAGTTGGCATCGTCATCTGCAGCTTCTTAGCTGCGTATTCCACGAAGTTGGTTGGCGCCCTAGGTCCTTTTGGCCTTGCCCGCGATATGGTAGCGGACGGCCCGCTCATTTCCGCTATAACTGATCTGGATTCCTTGGGAACAGCCTCCCTCTCTGAAACCCCCACGTTGCTCGTGCTCGCCGCCAATGACACGCTGTTTTCCTTTGGTATCCACCGCATAACGGTGGAACCCTTGCTGGTGTCAATCACCATCACATCTTCCTGGGCCTCCAAAGCCCCCTGCTTCCCGGCAGCTTCCGGCTGTGACTTCTTTGGAGGAGACTTCCCTGCCCTCGCAGGCTCAGGAGGGAAACCCAACTTTCTCCTTTGTCTGGACTGAGGTGCCCCAGTGAGTCTCGGCAGATCAGCTACCCTATCGTGCACACTCTTTCGAGGTGCCGGTGGAACGTCCGTGGTTCGCTGTCGCCTAGAGTCCATGTATGATTTGGTTCTCACCTTGTAGCGCTTATGGATCTCCTCCACCCGCTCCACGGGTACTGACAGCTCTTCCTCGGTTACCCTTCCCGATGCCAGATCCGCCAAGGTTCTTTTTGCCTTGCCAAAGCGTCTCCGCTCGTTCCGGGTAGTCACCGCTGCAAGCTCAACAGCCTTGCCAGCCCGCTGGGTATACCATGTGTCCGCCCTCGGATCGTTCCTAGATGCTGGCGGAACATAGACCCTCGCGGATGGCTCCGGATTCGCAGCCTTCTGCGAACCCCCAGCCGTGGCTGATTTGATTTCGGACGGTCCTGGACCTTGCCTAGGCCTTGCCCTGCTGGCGCCACTGTCCTCGGACCCGTGATGGTACTTCATCCGCTTGTAACTCTCCCTGCTTGACTTCTCGGGCGGCGGACGGCCTAACTTGGCCTTCTCGAGGGCTCTCCTTTCAGCCTTCTCCTCCGCTTCCCTCAAGGCTGCCTGAAACTCCTCATAAGTAATCGGCTGCCCTGTCGTTAGTCTGCACGTGAGGCAGAGCTTGGAGCGTGGGACCATCACCATGTCCTCTTCTTCAATCGCCCCAACCCAAAATTCTGGGCAGGGCCTAGGTTCGCTGGCGTCGAACCCCAGCTTGCCCTCGTTCAGCCACTCCTGCAACTGATCCTTCAGACCTACACATTCAGAACTAGAGTGGTCAAAGGACCTATGGAAGAGACACGTAAACCCGCCGTTCCCACTGATAGGATGGCCTTGGTAAAACTCCTGAATTTCTGGCGCCTTATGGTACACCATGGTTTCCCAGATTTCCTCCGCCTTGTTTGCGTCGTAAGTATACTCCTGAAACCTGGAAACCCGCTTCCTACCCTGCTGCGGCAGACTCGGACCAACACTGATCTCGATAGCATTCACCCGCGGTGCACCCCTAGCCTTTGTCCACTGAGGCTCCTTAGGATTCTCCAATTGCAGGACGTTGTCATTGATCCATATCTGCAACTGGTCCTTCAGCTTCACACAATCCTTAGTATTGTGATTGTTCATATTGTGATAGCTGCAGTATGTCTTTCCCGCCATATAATCAGGCTTGGGGGTAAATCCGTCATGATGCAGACGCCCCTGGTTGAACAACTCTTGCAAAATCTCGTGAGCTCTATGGGCGTTATAGGTGTATGCGTCAAAGGCTGATTTGGTTGGAAGAGGAGTAACTAGCTTAATAGGTTCCCTGACCGGCTTCGCTACCTGGGACTGCAAAGGCTTCTGATCAGTCCTCTCGATGGCTGCAACCTCGACCCCTACTTTCTCCTCATCAACCCATGTCAGGATTGGCCTAGGAATTGCATCCGCCTGAACGGCTGCCACGGTCTGAGCCGCGGTCGGAATTGGAGTTTTGGGCTTCAGAGTCCCCGGATAGTAGGACATCGGAATCCCCTTCCTTCTTTCGTTCCTCTCCCTGGACCGATCCACATAGTGCTGCTCCTGACCCAGACGATTAGTCAGATCCGCCATCGTGGTTACATGAACCTGCCTGAACCCCTGGCGGATCTCGTCTATCAAGCCGTCAATCGCCATCCGCACGGCGTGCTCCTCTGGGATTTCCATCTCACAGCGAGTTAGCTCCAGCTTGAAACGTCGCAGATAATCAGTGGCGGACTCGTCAGGCCTCTGTTCAGTCTCTGCCAGGTCCTTAAGTCCGATTTTTGCTTCCACGACCCCAAACATGGTCCTGAACATGACCTCCATGGTCTTCCAGTCTGGAATTGACCCAGGCCTTAAACGCTTATACCAGATAGCTGCTTCCCCTGCCAGGGATGTAGGAAAGAGCTTCAACTTCATGATCGGGTTCTCAGCATATTGACCTGATTCGTTGGTGAAACGCATGATGTGCGTCTCAGCATCCTCGGATGTCTGGCCAGTAAACGGCGTAAAACGGATTGGCTTGAAACCGACCGGGAAGGGCACCGCATTGATCTCGGGAGTCAACGGATTCTCGTACGTCTTGTCGACGTCGGGCAACCCCTGCAGCTCCCTGAGCTTGTCAGCGAAGATCCTGCCAATGTCCTCCAGGGTTATCTGAGCCACGGCATTCGCTGGAGGTACCGACTGATCGTTGTTAACCGGCTCTGTAGGAGGAACCTGACCTCCCCTTTGACTATTAGTGGGCCTGTTGTTAGATCCGCCAATAGTACCACGACCGGCGTCGCGCTTGCGCTGGTCCTTCAGCTGAGCTGGATCCGTAACTGTACGGCCGGACCCCTCGGGGTGGTCACCCCGTTCCAGCAACTGATTCATCAAGGCACTCAGGTTGGCGAGCGCGGTATTGGTTTCCGCCAGCTGCTCCTGCTGCTGTTGCCAGCTGCCCTCGGAGTTCCTGGCATAGGTGGTCAAGCTGCTCCCCAGCCGATCCTGCTGTTCGGCGAGGTACTTGAAATTGGCAGTGAACCCCCGTTGCTCCGTCTGCATACGCCTGACGGATTCACTTAGATCAATGACCACCTCATTGGCTCTTTTCAATGCCTCGTCCGTGTGACAAGACTTTTCGATCAACATCTTCAAAGTATCCGTCACCTCCGTGGGAGTTGCAGACTCCCCAGTAAATTGTACCCCAGGTGACGCACTTGGATCAGCGGATTCGTCCGCGGACCCCTTTTCCAAAAAACCAGATGTAGCTTCCCGGTTAACAAAACCGATAGCGCGGTCGTCATCCTGGGAAGCGGCAGTGATTTCAGTGGTCTCTTCCTCGATCTCCAAAATAGACGGCTCGGAAACCGGATTCAGACCCTTTTTGCTTCGCAGGGCTTTAAGGGCAGTAGCAATAGCTTTTGCGTCGGCCAAAGTCCCGCCAAACACTTCCTTAACTTCAGCGTCAGTTAATCCCCTACACTCAGCTGTTCCATGCTGGATCAGCCCTTTGTGGGAAATCTTCAAACAAGACATGGTCACCCTTACGTAAGGATTACCCCTTGTGGATCCCGCAATCCTTGACACCTGTCCCACCGGGTGTGCCAAAATGTTCGTGGCGGGTTCAGCACCCGGCGAACAGTCAGCACGGTGTTGGTTTGTGGTTGGTTGCTGTGTCTCTGTGTTGTGCTTAGGCGTGCCAGCACCCTTGGAGCGGTGCCACTCGATTGCGCGCGACCCCCTGAGCGAGTCGCTTCGTCTGCTCCCAATTCGACTCTGACTTCCTGGTCAAGCGACTGTTACGCGGGCGCTGACTAAGCCGGCGTACAGGGCTCGAACAAGACCTGAATAGAACTCTCTACCAGGATTTTCTTCCCAACCCCTTGAGGATTGAGGATCTTACTCTGATCCGGAGAAGCAAAGCAGAGCTGTTCCAAGACCACGGGTGTGTCACCGGAGTGACGACTCGATTGCCACCAGGGGTAGCGGACTGACAGACTCGATTGCCACCGGGGGTGGCGGACTGACTCGATAGACTCAGCAAACGCTCGGCACAAGTACGAGAGCGGATCAATCGTAGGAGGGCGGAGGAGGGTTGCGTGAGGCTCAGCAAATACTCGGCGCAAGTACGAGATTAGATCGATCGTAAGAGGGCGGAGGAGGGTTGCGTGAGGCTCAGCAAATGCTCGGCGCAAGTACGAGGTTGAATCCGTCGTAGGGCGGAGGCGAGTTGCGTGAGTAGACCCAGCAAAGCGCTCGGCACAAGCACGAGATTAGATCGATCGTGGGGCGGAGGCGGGTTGCGTGAGTTGCTCCGGAGAGGCTTTGGCAAGTTAGCGTTGCGCTAGAACTTGTGGTTGTTTGTTTTTGGTTGAGAACCTCTTCCTAGATGCCGGCAGATTCATATTTATATGACTCAAGGACCCCTAGGGCTGTCAACTCCAGCCTGGCGGATCCTTGAGATTCATTAGGAATGTCCTCCCCTACCCTGCTTCCCATCAAATCAGCGAAGATATTATCAGAGGTATAGTTGGTATTGAAGCTTCGAAGATCGGAGCAACACGTCTTGACCTTGCTTGTTATGCTGCTGTTACTGTTCATCACTCATCATTGCGCAGTATGGCCGGTTCCTCTAACAACCTCCCTACAGCATGGTGCAGCGTGGCTTATAGTTGTTAGTGATTGATAGCCCAGCGTAGGTAGTGAAATCATTGCTACATTGCTTCTCAATCTTAACAAATATTTTCACTGATGGATTGTTACGGAACAACCCCAATCGGATTAGGAAGCAACCACGTTCTCCCTCGAACTCAACCTCTTTGGTTGAAGCGGGAAAGCCCGATTTCCAAGGGTTTGAATCTGATCAAAACCCCTACTGGGCCTTGGGGCGGAAGCCCAATTGAAATAAATTCAATTGTGGTCCAAACAGAGTTTAAAAGCTTGTTGAACATGTCTGCAATCACACACATTATACTACTGCTGCTTGGGTCGGAGTTTTTATTCTTAGATTGTTATTGCAGATTCCCATTAATGTTTATACCAGTTGTTGTTGTGTTGAAGCATGTTCTCCACCCAGAGGTATTTCTTTGTGAGCAGAGTTACCACCAGATGTTGTCCTCCCTGAAACAGAAGTTCAAAGAGGCGGAGAAACCATTCTCATGGTTCCCATCAGATTAAGGCTCTTCAAGCTATTTGGACGCGGAAGCCACCGTTGGTTTGGTTTGGTGATGCAACAGATGTCACTTATGATAGTAGACCCGTTTTCGTAAATGAACTAGGAATTACTTGCAATCTTTCCCTTGTCAAATCCAGAAGATATAAGTTCATGGCCTACATGTTTAAACAACTCACCAGCCTGGGTGTCCCGAAACTTGAGCAGCCAGCCATTCATAAAAAAATAGCTGCAGCCGTTGATGTGGCCGTCTCGCATTTTCCTGTGTCTGTGATCATTGTGGATGTGACTGTGGAGTTGTTTGGGGAAGCTGCAAACCTCTAACCGGGATCATTGTGGATTTTTGGGGTAGTGTATCAAGTAGTGAAACGACCATTTGATGCGCGTACACGGGAGTTCATGGAAACACATATACATGAGCCGACTAGTATTCCTGTAACGAAAACATCTATTGAGGGTTTGGAATATATGAGACTTGGTGATTTGGAAGAGGATTTTGTTAGACAGGCATCGCCGTGTGTTATTTGTTTGGAGGAGCTTGATCAACTTGACACTGATCAGCTGCTGGTGTTAACTCTCTTGCCCTGCTGGCACCTTTATCACAGAGCAAGCATTGTTGAGTGACTGGAGAAGAATCACCTGTGTCCCTTGTGCCAGTACGCAATGCCGACTGAAGAGGGGAAAGAGCTAACAGAACCTTCATGGACACTAAATTGGCCTATGCTCCTTATGGTGGCTGGTGGCTGGTGGCTGGTGTGATAACTGCTACACTTGTATGCAGATTATGGAAGCGAAGCCAAGGATGAAAAATACAGCTAGCATATGTTTAAATTCGATGTCATGTGCCTGTTCCTGTGGTATGGTGGGAGTGACATTTTGGGAAAGCTGTTAGCTGTGATACCTTTACTGTGATCATGTTATCAAGTAGTTAATCAAGTAGGGAATCTTTGGAAACATTAAAACATATATATAAAAGTGCAGGAGTGTTCGTGCTACTATTGAGGGTTTAGAAATTTGAGTCTTGATGATTTAGAACAAGTTCTTATCTTTGCGTGTTCGTGTGCTTGCCTGCCTAAATTTGTTGCTAAAGCTTTACTTATCTTGCTAAATTTTTTTTGGTTGATGGTTTCCCTCAGCTTATTCTTTTTGGTTGATCATATCAAATTTTCTATTTATAGCCTTGTGCTTGAGAGCCTGGGTACAATATATAAGCCATGATTTTGATTATGGTGCTCACTCGATTGCCCTGCTCACATCTTTATAATTGAGATCGCTTTATCAGGTGGCTGGAGAAAAGTCTGCTCATTCCCCTTGTGCCAGTGCCCAATGCTGAATAGAGAGGGAGGCATCAGGCATGAGCAATCCAGTCGTTGCCTTTAATGCAAGTTTCCCTCTCTCAGTATCCTCGACTCTAGCCGACAAAAGCGATGTAACGAGACTGCAAAAAGAATTGAAATAACTTGTGGATTAAATAATAACTACTACACATTTGAATTTGGGCCATTTTAATGCATCACATTTTGTTTCGTGTGCCAAAAACACCTCAAGTTTACAGACGTCCTTAGCAATATAATTTCATCATTCAAAATCAGATTGCACAAGCAGAGGACTTGATGGGGAACCATTATCTTCACCTACCACTTCCTGAGCATTCTTCCTCCCACTAGTATTTGCTGCAACGCCAACCGGACCAGCATCTTGCTCACAGCAACCTGCAACTGGAGCCGGTGAGCCTTTTCCATTTGTAAGGATGACAGGAATTTCATTTACCTCGTCACCACTGGTTTCCGCTGAGCCTTTTCCACTAGTCTGGGTCACGGGAATTTCATTTACCTCCAGAGCATCGCTTCTTGGTGATCCTAACCCAGCATCAACTTTCTGTAGTTTGGGACTTCTTTCAGGGTTGCACTCTGTAGGAGAATATTCTGCACATCCTTTAACGCCTGCTTCTTCAACCATTTCAGTGCTAATTTCATTGTCAGAATTATACACATCTTCACTCATCTCTTCAGCTGAATCCCCATTCTTTTCCTCTTCATTCTGAGACTGAAGTGACGCAATCGCATCCATTAACTCTCTATTCACCTGTAGGGTTCAATACCAGAAGCTAATGTAAAAGCAATTTGCATTGGTTCATAGGGATCATTTGCCTAAAAACTTTCTTATATTTCCATTAAATAATGTCCTGTGATTTCAAAGAAGACGGACATAGAAAAGACCAAGGCTCTTACATATCTCCATACAAATCAGATGAAATAAAGAACAGTAACATTATATTTCAAATGAAATAAAGGAAAATGCACAAGTAACAAACCTGAGGATTTTGAAGAAAATCAGAGATATCAGTGGGACAAGAAGGGCAGCTCAATATATTCTTTTGGGTTCGAAGGGTTCTTCCCCCTCTGTTCCTTTCTCTTACCAAACTCTTTCCCGTAAAAGCGCCATCTAAACACGACTTGCAAAAGTTATGAGCACAAGGTGTGGTCATTGGTAATGTCATGACCTCCCCGCAAATAAGACAACTGAACTCTGCAGATGACGATGTATTCATGTTAGGATGGACTGTAACTTTACAATGTAGAACCAGATTAGATTAGGTTAATACTATAAGCTAGTGATTGAGAGAGACCGAGACCTCTTAAGAGCCTCTCTCGGACAGTAATATCTTTCGCCTTCCTCTTGCCTTTTCTTGACCTGTTTTGATCAGCAGGATCTAACGTCCAAATAGATTTTTTACTGATAGGTGGTGACTTTTTCCACTTCCAGCAGCCATCTTTCTCCTAATAATATAATTGAAGAGATTGCAATTAAGAAATGCATGAGCTCACTATCTTAACATCAATTCATTTGCTAGGTTTAGGCAGCCAACTCCAATAGTACTGAAGATATCAAAGATAAAACTTGTAGCTTACGTCAAAGTCCCATGATGGACTTGACTTCCTCTCTATTGTACTTGTAGCTTTCTTCAGCTCAGGTATTGCAGGTAAGGGTCTAGGCCGGTCCCCATGTTCATCACTGCAGTTCAAGTTGGAAAGAACAAACTGAAGTTCTATTGCAGAAGAAGTATAGCAGAGAAGCTAAGAGCCTGAAACAAACCTCGTCCACGGTGCAGGTTCATTGTCGCATCTAACAAAAAGATACCGGCAAACCTTAAACCCCTAATCAAGCAATGACATGGTCAGTACATCTGTTGAGCAAACTAAGAAAATTCATCCAACCCCTTCCAAAATCTAGGATATTACCTGGATTCCCACCTTTGTCCAGCATTTTTCAATTCTATAGACTCCATCATACCGCAATCCTTTCTCGGGGGCATATGAGGAGCGCTTCTCCTTGTAAGATCTGATTGACAATTGGAACAGATGATTTTCAAATTCACACCATATATTTGAATGCAGAGAAACTCAAATAAAAGCTTTTTTGAGATCATTATACTTGGAGAATATCAATATCTATACTAAATGAAGTAAAAATCGCCAGCAACAGACAACCACATATCTATAACTTGTCTCATCCAGCAACTACACTTTTTTCTTCTTTTGGCAATTCTAGGCATGCCAAACTACCCAATACTTAAGTAATTAATCAAACTACCTCCAATACGAAGTGAAGAGTGTCCCAAATCAAATCTCAATAACATTGGAATAGAAACTAAAATGTAGATTGCAGTAGTGTAAACTGAGGCAACCGAACAGGAACATCATACACTACACTAAACTTGCTATGCAACTTTCCATAACAAAAGATAGCAAGGTTCAATAAGAAGGGACAGCAAGGTTCAATAAGAAGGGATAGCAAGGTTCAATAGGAAGGGATGACAGGGACTTTATAGCATATTATAATATTATGCTATAAAGTCCTACATATGGAAAGACAGAGACAAACATAAAGAAAGACAGAGGTTCAAACGTTTGATATTTACCTTACCACACGTACGGGATACCCTTTCATGCAACTAACTTGGAGAGCCTTGTTGTATTTCTCAAATGTCTGGTCAAATGACTGATCCTTGTTTGTTCGCTTATTCCCACTCAAATCCCTTCCGCCACTGCCATGCAGATCCATGTAAACAAGGCAGCAAAACTAAATAAGAAAACCCAATAAAAATAAATAAGTACATTACAATACGAGATGCTTCATGAGGAATGGAATAAAAAGCACTAAGGAAGTAGTGCATCTGATGGCAAACCTTCCCGTGTATAAGAACCACTCTCCATGATCCTCATCATCAAGGTACCCTCCTGAAAGCACAACTGACTGTGCACCATGGTTAGACTGTCCAGCTATACCAGCAACATGGGGGAAGTGTGCACCCCACTGTCGACATTCAAGCCTATCCTCCCAGCATTCCCCTACCAGCACACCTTGGTTTCTCTGAGGATCATATTCAGCAGATATAGGTCCAAAATGATCAGCTGGAATTGTGACAAATATCTTGCCACTTGCAGCATTTGATTTTCCTCTGTTCTGCGCCCGCTCAGTAGTGAAAGCTTTGTCAGGCCTGTCTTGGTTTCGAACAAAGTGGTGTACCTTCGCAGGCCCCTCAGTAACATGTGATTTCGACAGCTTTGCCATACGTATGGCTACTACAAGTGAAGAATTGATGCGGGGTTGACTTGCCATTTTGGAAGGAATGGCATGGCGACACTTTGCACAAGTACGCTTCCCTTGTCCAACCCATTTCTGGAAGCACTTCAAGCAGAAATTGTGGCCACATGGTGTCTGAAATCAAAAGAATGGAACAAAATCTCAATGATATATCTATATCCGTACAGAAATCCACCTTTCATATGAAGACAACAAGTATGAAAGTAGGGTGCAAAGTAGCTAAAATCCAGAAACAATAACATCAATTGTGCTTATCATCCAAAATACCTAAATTCTACAATCCAATATGTCAATTCTAGAATATCTATCACAAACTCACATATAAAAGCACCCTTGTAGACTACTGTGGCCACAACCATGTGGACCAAGAAGAATTCCAACCTATCCGAATACAGCTTCCAGTGTCAGCAAAAGGAACTCTTTCCCTTAAATGTTATGATGAAGCTTTTCAAAAACTCAAATTGCCAACCAAGAAAAATAGATGATCAAACTAATAAGGGTAAGGGTGCATTGTCATCAAAGGAGGAACAAAATAAGTGCATATATAGGACCACATGGCCCCAAATACAGGAAAAGAGGGAACCAAAAGCAAAGAAAAGCAACACAAATAGTGCATTGCAATCCAACCTCCTAGTATTCTCAAATGGAATTATGGAAGCAACAAAAGCTAAACAATAATATAAAAGGTCATTGTCATAAAACTTAAATGATCAATTCCATATTTGGACTCATCCTAAGGAAACCAATAATGCATTTTCAGGAAACAAAAGAGATCAAACATTCTTGTCTAAATCGCATTAAAAAAATTCAAGCTGATCTGAAAAAGCTCAGAGAATACATTTTCCTTTTTTGTTTTTTGTCTCTGGACCTGTAGGAAAATTGAATATAAATTAAATTAAGAAAAAGAAATAAAAGTGAAATGAAAGCAGTTGACCCCAACACAAATTAGGCCAACAGTAACACTAATCCCTATCATTCATCCAACCTCACCAACTGGAATAAATTTTCATTTAATAATTACCAGAAAAACAAGTATTCCACTGATCCAAAATTAAATTTAAAAATTAAAATTAATCGAAGCATTACGAACCGTAACAGGTCTATCCGGTAGTTGCATACAAAACGAGCAATTGAAAATCCCATCCAAAACACTGTCGTTTCCTCCCTCCCTGAAGGCGCCGCCTCCATCTTCCTCCGGCAGAGCCTTCCCGCTCATCAGCTCCTGCCTCCTACTCGCCCTCTGTTGCTCCGTCAGCGCCGCATCGGCCTCGATCGCCCGGATCGCGGCGATCAGGTCTCCGGAGACGGCGGATTTCACGGCCGGCGTGTCGCCGGAGAGCGAGGAGCAGTCCGGGCAGTCCCAGTGGAGAGTAGAAGCGAGCGATTCGGGAGGGGACGAGAGGCAGGTCATGTGCCACGGCGTGACGCAGGTCTTGCAGGTGAGCTGGTCCACGTGCGACGGCGTCGTTTTGCAGAGCATGCAGACGCCGTCTCCGTCGCACGGGAGCTGGATAACGTGCGCCATGGCGCGGCGTACGAATAGGGACGAGAGCTAAAATGCGCCGAGGGGGAGTGAAAGACGGAGAGAGAGAGAGACAGAGAGAAAAGGAGAGTGTGGGTTGGTTGATTAGGAAATTGGTATGAACACGGCGGGGTTTTTAAAAAAGAAATGGGAGTGGTTTTTGAAATTTCGTTAATTTAATCTTATAGGGAGTGGTGTACGTGGACTCTATGTGGGCCCACAAATTCATTGACTCAGGTCATCAAAGTTTTTGGTGCGTAAAACTCGCGCCGCCCTCGCGCGCCTAATTAGCAATTGTATTGACATTGAGCTGTGATTGACATTGTGTTCTTTGTCGCTCCATAAGTGTTCTTTGTCGCTCCATAACATTGTTACTCACAATTCAACTTGTGTTGGCAAAAATTTATAATTTATAATTTATATAATTAAAAATGATGCGCCATTTAAGTTTATTTAAACTAATGGCCACATCGGTATTATCGGAAATTAAAATATATATATATAGTATTTTTCATTACGAACAGCTAAATTAAAAGGTGCAGAAGATGACTGATGAGAATGTGAAACACAAGGTCTGCTGGCATACGACTGAGATTTACGAATGATGAGATTGATTGACAAGAGGGCCGGAAATTAATAAAAACCATTTATGAGTTTTGACAATCCACCCATTCCGACTTATGCACAGTTCCCACGCCACAAATGGCTTCACCTGCACGGCTCCACCCCCAGATATGAAACGTGTCTCAAACCGAAGAATCCCGGGAGGCTAGAACCCCCCAGGTAACAAAACACTGAACTGGTCTGCTTTTATTTTTATCAAAAATAGGTTCTTGGAGTATTGCACTATGAGCAGTTAAAACAAGTAGCTAAGCCTGGGAATGCATTTGTTCAAACCCAGTACATTATGCATTGGTAGTAAAGAATAGCAACACCATAATATGCATTAGACAAATCTTTTCACATGAAGAGAGGATGACTATAATACATTGCCATTATCAAAAGTTGCATTCTAGTTTAGAATATTCTAACAGATGACGAAAGAAATCGACAATGTGATCAACGCCCATCAAATGCCGGAAATTGCTCATGCGCGTGAGAGCGACTAAGTTGGCATGTTCTTTCTCAGAAAGTAACAATTAACTAGTTCTAATTTGTATAGAACCCCGGGGAGATATATAATTACTTAAGCATGGGTGGGCACTGGGCCTTCCTCATCATCAATGGTGGATATTATAAAACAGTATAGTGGATATACATGTTAGAAGAAAGTTTTCCACCTTCTTCAACAGCACCAAATTTCCCTACATTTCCTATCATGCTGTCCCCCATCCAGAGTTTGTTTAGCCCAAGTTTTAGAAAGACAAAAGCAGCAAACTAACACAGAGCAGCACCAAAGTAAAATGGATCATACTGAAGCTTCCTAAACCACTTACCAGTAGTAAATGGCATCAGCAGCAGAATCAAAACCTTTTATTAGGCTTGCATTAGGGGAGACTCCCCGGGAGAGACATGCTTGAGAAGAACAGCTTAATGAATTGTCACTGAAGGGGATGAGCCCAAGGGTATCCTTGCAGCCAACATATGCGGGGTTCTTGATCGCTTTGAATAAGCGCTGCTACTCACTGGTGGCTTTACATATGCTGCCTTGTGGCGCTTGTTATTGGACTGATGAAAGGGTAGAAGCTCTATGGGTCCAAGCGGACTCTCTGGAATTTGATACTTTCGCTTCTTTTCCAATAGCTCCCATAACAGCTTCTCATCGTTGGCTTGATCTTTCTCCATGCCTAAAATCTTCACATAGAGAAAAGCAAGAGGACATAGTATATCTCTTTGTTTCGACTTCTAATGATTTTTCTCAAAATAAGAGATAAGGGACCTGTCTAAATGAAGTAGATTACTCAATCTAGACGAGGAATAACCTTAAATTTCATCGAGAAGTTTACCAAATTAGCTCACATTATTGGCGATTGAATCATGTATGAAAAATACAATTACAGCAATACACCAATGGACTTGCCGTTTGGAACTTTGGACTATATTTGTGTTGTTCTATAGGAATGGTTACAGTAAGAAGACGGTCAGTGATCTGTGATCCAATTAGACTTCCTAACTTCATAGAATTGATAGCTTTATTTATAACCTTTATCCAGCTCTAGCAAGCACTTCAAGTATTTCTTCAATAGAAGCATAATGCCATAATGTAATGCCAATTAAGTGATTGGATCAAAGCAATGAAGCATTTCATTCTCATTCCCTGTGTCATATGCATTATATGTTCTATGAATTGGACAACTGGACACAACTTCATACTTGCAACAAGTAAAATTATCAATCAAAGGACTAAGGGTGTTATACCTTGTGTGCAGCAAAGCCTTTGGTTACTTTGGTGGATGCCTTACTATGCTCTGGCAACAAGTTGAAGCATTCCTTCAACCTCCTCACATACTCTTCTGATTCCCTGAGCCTCCTCAAAGCCTCAGCTCTACTCTCTTCAGCCACCGTGGCCTTACTCCTCACCGCCTCCAGCTCCGCCCTTGAATCCACCGCAGCCTTAGCCATCTCCTTCACTAACCCCACCAGACCCAAACAAGTCCCATTTCTCAAATCAGCCTTAACCCCCTCCACGTACTCCACCATCGGCTCACACATATTCTCAGCCAAATCCTCCACCAGGTCCTCCACGTCAGCCTCCACCGACCCCAACACCGCGCTCACTTCATTAAAAATCTCCCGGAGGAGGTTCAGCACCGCCACCTGGAACCCCTGGTGGTCAACGCGGTCAACGGTCGACAAGTAGGCGATCGCTCTCTGGAAGAATTTGCGGAGAGAGTGGCGGCGGTTGGCTAGGGTTTGGACCATGCGGCTCTGGCCGTTGTTCACTTGGGACTCGACTTGCTTCAGAATCCGGACGAGCTTAAGCAATTGATCCTTTTGCTTCTCGATTACCGAATCGCCGGCCGCCGCCGCTTTCGCGGCATAGATCTCTATCTTCGCACACTGGCGGTTCCGACCCGACCGACCCGAAGGTCCGGATCCAGCTCCGAAACTCTACGAGCAAATTTCATAGATTAAACAAAAATCAATCAGGAAAATCGAAACGAAAACCTAAATAATTTCTTGGAAATCAAAACCTGATACTGAGAGCTCAGATCGGAGACGGTTTGGATTATGAAGGAGGTAAATCGACCCTCCGTCGCCATCTCCACCGTCTTGAGCCCGACGAGCTTCATCAGCGGAATCGCCAGAGACGCGAAGACGTCTTCGGCCTTCAGATTTACAGATGAACAATTAGCGATTAGTTTCAGTGATTTTGAATTTGAATTCATACAAAATCCAAGTGAGTAAAAGAGAATTAGGTTACCTGGAGACGGCCGATTTGGATCTGAGATTTCAGTTGTTGGAAAGCCGTCTTCATTTGTTCGTGTCCGCATACGACTCTTCGGAGCTTTGAACGGAGCACCGCCGCTGGCGACGTCACAGACGATCTGCGGTGGCTCACCATTTTTCTGGCGGGAGTTTAGTGAATTTCTATAAGGTATCGAATTTAAGCAACGGTTTTTCAACTTTTCATTTGTTCCCAAATTTTATGACTCAAGCCCAAAAAGGAATTAAGCCCAATCAACTACGTCGCCATGTACATACATCAGGATGAAGTAAAACATGCATGCTTAACACGCGGATTACACTCTTTTTTTTTTTTTTTTTTTTATTCAAGAATGGGCTAAAAAACGCCCAAACAAAGCAACAAACTAGCCAGCCGAGCTAGCATTCACAATTCTAACTTTAGAGGTTCCTGAAATGTCATCAAGGAGAGCCTCAATAACAAAGGAAGGAGGGTCAACAAAAGTACAAATGCCAGTGGATTGAGAGGTACTATTTTTGGCAAGTAAATCAGCCACACAATTCCTCTCTCTATGGATGTGCTGCAGCTTTAAGTGTTCAAAACTCTTTATCAAGTTCCTGCAATTGTTGAGGATAGTTCCAAGAGGATGCAGCTCGTGATCTGTACATTGCAACAAGCTGACAAGGTTAGTAGAATCAGATTCTACAATCAAATTGGAGATGTGCAGACTAACATCAAGTTGTAAACCATGGAAAAGACCCCAAGTTTCAGCTTGTAGCACCTCACCAAGCCCGATATTAACCATGAAGCCACCACAACAAACGCCAGAACTGTCCCTAATAATGCCTCCTGCACCAATTTCACCATTTCTAGTTTTTGAGCCATCAACATTCAGCTTAAAGAGACCAGGGGCAGGCTTTATCCAGGATAGCACTTCAGCATGCCTAAGGATCTGAGCTTTGGACTTAAGACTGGCTTTAATAAAATCAGAAGCATAACAAGAAATTACTCCAACAGGATCAAAAGGATATTGAAAGCAATTATCAAAAGCACATATGCATCTCCATTTCCAAATGAACCAGCAGCAGAAGACAAAGAACACATTCCAATCCATATTTCCAACATAGTATTTATTTTGCATCAAATTGGCATAAATCCAACCATTCCAGTCCAACACAAAGGAAGAAGCCATATTAGGGGGCATGCTGCAAGAGTTCCAGATTGTTTTAGCTTTAGGACAGTCCCTAAATAAGTGCAGCATTGTTTCAGGTTCACCATTACAATGTTGACAAGAGGGGTCTGCCGCCATTTTCCTTCTTGTTCTCTGCACATTGGTGAGAATTTTCCTAGAGACAAAAGTCCAAAGAAAAACTTTCAACTTAGGGGGAATGTTTAAAGACCAAATTTTCATCCAACCATAATTCTGGGAATTCTGCTCCTCACAAAGAAGCATGTACGCAGTTTTAACAGAAAACATACCAGAAGAGTTTTCTCCCCAAATCAAGGTATTCTGAACCTCATTACTAGCAATAGGGATAGAGACTATGGAGCTAACCACTTCAGGAGGGAAGAGCCTTTGCAGCAGGTCAACATCCCATCTATCATCAGACCAAAACTCCTTGACTTTGGCAGATAAGTCAACATCCGAACCATTCAAAGCTAGATTCTGCAACACTCCCATCTTGGTCCATTTATCAGTCCAGAAATTAACTGTACAACCATTCTCAATTCTCCAAAAAAGGCCCTTTTTAAGTAAACTAGCTCCAAAAAGCACTCCAGACCAAGTACTTGAACAGTTAGGAGGTTTAACATAATTATCCATGATAAGAGATTTAGACTGTAAGTATTTTTTTTGATAAATTTCACTCCACAGACCCTTGTCCTTCTGAACCACTCTCCAGCTAGCTTTGGCAAGCATAGCTCTGTTCATGTTCACAGATTTCTTGAGCCCCAGGCCACCATAGCACTTGGGTCTACAAACCATATCCCAATTAGTGAGGTGGACTTTCTTTTTATTAGCAGAATCACCCCATAAAAAGTCTCTATTCAGTTTATCCAACTTCTCACAAGTATGAACAGGCAATTTGGCTGTCTGCATAGCATAAATGGGGATAGAAGAGGTCACAGATTGGATCAAAGTAAGTCTTCCTGCCATGTTTAAAGTTTTAGCCTTCCAACTAGCTAATCTGGCCTGCACTTTGTCCACCAAACCAGCATAAGTTGAGGCAGAAACTCTTGAGTGAACAAGAGGCATACCCAGATAGGTTCCAAGATCCTTAGTTAAAGGAGAGCCACATATAGAACTGATCTCATTAGCAATAGAGGAGCTGGTGTTAGGAGAGCAATAGATCATCGACTTCTCAAAACTTACAGATTGGCCAGATAAGTTGCAAAAAATATCCATACAGTCTTTCATCACATAAGCTTGTTGAGGGGTAGCTTCAGAGAACAAGATAAGATCATCAGCAAAGAAAAGATGGGAAACAAGAGGCCCAGATTGAGAAGACTTAATAGGCTTCCAAACCTTCATGCCAGTAGCATATTGGATGATGTGAGATAATTTTTCCATGCAAAGCACAAAAAGATAGGGGGAGAGGGGATCCCCTTGCCTTATCCCTCTAGAACCAACAAAGGAATCAGACAACTCTCCATTTATAATTATCTGATAGCTAGCAGATGAGACACAACTCATAATGATCTTTTTAAACATGTCAGGAAGCTTAATCTCAATAAGAACTTGCTCAATGAAGTTCCAGCTAAGCTTATCATAGGCCTTGGATAGATCAACCTTCCAAGCCATAAAACCCTTATCACCTTTGGAATGTATACACTTATGCAAAATTTCTTGAGCAATCATGATATTGTCAGAAATATGTCTACCAGGGACAAAGCTAACTTGATTAGGACTGATCCATTTTCTAAGCAAAGGCCTAATTCTGTCTACAAGAATCTTAGAAATTATCTTATAGACAGTGCAGCACAAACTTATAGGCCTAAACAGATGCATGTGTTGAGGAGAGGAAACTTTAGGCACAAGAGTGATTAAAGTGTAATTAAGGCCAGGAGGGATATTACCTGAAGAGAAGGCTGTATTGATAGTAGCAATAATTTCAGGAGCACAGATGGACCAATGCTGCTTAAAAAATAAGGCAGGGAAGCCATCCACACCAGGAGCTTTTAAATCCCCAATTCTGAATAAGGCATCCTTAGTATCTTCAACATTAATAGACCTGCTCATTTTAACCAGATCAACATTGGAAATATCATGAAACATAGAAGGCAGGCTGAGACCATCCTCATGCAAAGGACTAGCAGTAAAGAGGTGTTTGAAGAAATCAACAGCAATAGTCTGCATAGCTCTCAACTCATCATTCCAATTCCCACTCCCATCAAAGAGACCATCAATTCTATTCCTCCTTCTTCTAACAATAGTAGTAAGGTGGAAAAATTTTGTGTTTCTATCCCCATCACAGAGCCACTTATCCCTAGATTTCTGCTTCCAAAATAAAGCTTCAGCATCTCTAACTTCCTCATAATCAGCAACAAGTTTCTTCTCCAAATTCAGCAAGAAAGCATTCGAACCCCTCCCTAAGCTTCTCTGTATGCCACAGATTCTAGCATGAAGAGACCTCTTTCTCTTAAAAATATTGCCAAAAGTATTTCTATTCCAATCAGAAAGAGAAGATGCAAGAATGCCAGTCTTGCTTAAGCTCTCCAGTATGAGTTTTCCAGAAATCAGAAATCATATCAGCATAAGTCACATGATTCATCCACATAGCCTGGAATCTTAAAGGAGTATTAATTCTTGGCCCTCTATAGTTAGGGTGAGTTCTAATTAAAATAGGACAATGATCAGAGTTCATTCTAGCTAAGTGAGCCACACAAGCATCCGGAAAAAGAATTCTCCAATTACTATCACAAAAGCTTCTATCAAGTCTTTCTTTAACAAACTTGTTAGACCAAGTGTAATCAGCACCTTGATAACCCATGTCAACTAAGCCATTCCTACAAACCCAATCTTGCAAACCACTAAATCTAAATTATTTAGAGCCACCAATTTTATCAGCATAAGAAAGCAGCTCATTAAAGTCCCCAAGAATCAACCAAGGAAGCTGCACAGAGAGATGAATTGAATCCAGGTAGCTCCACAAGGTGGCTCTTGCAGAGTTACAAGGACTGGCATAAATAGCAGATAAGAGCCAAGTAGCTGAGCCATTCACTGAAACTTTCACAGAAACAGATTGGAAATTAGCATGCACAGGTTCAATAGTAACCTTATTTCTATTCCAAAGAAGCCAAAGACCACCAGCAAACCCAGCAGCCTCACTAACCTCAAAATCAGTAAAACCAAGATTCAATAAGTACTTTTCAGCACTACCAAACTGAATTCTAGGCTCACAAATAACAAGAATATCAATCTTATTCATTTTAATCAGGTCATGAATAGTAGACCTGAATTTATCTCTACCAGCACCTCTAGCATTCCAAAAAAGGATATTATCCATTTAAATGAAAGAGAGGAAAAAGGTGTAATCCCAATTAATTATTGACCATCACATCCTCAGCAGAGGAAGATAGGTTATCATCATTAGCAAGATTGCTATTTTCATCAAAGGTGTTTTCAACAAGGGAATCAGAAACTTGACCTTTTGAGATGCTTACTCCTGAATCTGTCCCAGGCTCCGGAGGACAATGACCAAAGATGCCTGCCACACCACTACCAAGCAAGCCACCTACATCTCCAAATGAGAGCTTCTTAGAGACTGTAGGCTGTCGCTTAGTAGTGGAAGCAGTAACAGATTTTATGTTCCTGGAGGTCTGAGCAGTAGGCCTTATAGTGTTCTTGGAGTTTGCATTAGATAAATCATGCAAAGGAGACCTAGCAACAAGGTTTAGGCCATTAGAGCTTGAGGTTGCCATATTGGAAGCATTTCGAGTAGTAGATTTAGGGTGAACTGGGTCTGAAAAGGGTAAACTGGTCGAAGTGGTCCTTGTATAATTCTTTTGCTTCTCCTGGAAGCTATTCCATAGCTTGATAATTGGCGAGGCAGATGTAGATGTAATAGGAGAAGACTCCTTTTCAGTTGAAATAACACCACCCTCCTTAGTAGGTTCATCCTGCAAAATGGAGAATCTAGAGCCCATACCACCATTTTTCTTCAAGCTAGAAGTCGCAGCAGGCTTCTTCTTGTTTCTGTAGTTCATCAACATCCAAGGTCCCATGTCCTCCTTGACAACCTTAGAACTATCCAGGCCTTCATCCATACGATTACTATCATCAGGGCTCACATCAGCATCCTTATTTCCATCAAGATTAGAGTTCTTAGCTACAGAAACATTGGTGTGCACAACAGAAGGACATTTATCCTTTGAGTGCCCATAACAACCACAATCAAAACAGATAAGAGATATGCCCTCATAAATCACATTATAGGGAATGGATTCAACTTCAACGAAAGGCTTAAGAGGTTTATTCATATCAACCTCAATGCAAACTCTTGCAAACTTACCTCTAGCCTGACCAAGGGTTATCGGATCAACTCTAACCACATCTCCAATAATCTTTCCAATTTTCAAAATAGCAAATTCCTTAAAGTATTTGACAGGAAGGCCACAAATTCTTACCCACAAAGCCATCGTGCCAATAACCTCAGTAACAGGATCGAAATCCGGAGCCCATTTGCGAACAGTTAAGGTCTGACCAGCTAGAATCCAGGGTCCATCACACAAGGCATGGTTCATATCTTCCTCCAAATTGAATTTCACAATGAAAAAATCATTGGGGAGGTCAATTAGTTTCCAACCTCTTTTGACCTGCCACTTCCTCCTCAAGCCTCTGAGCATAAAATCAAAAGTGTTCGTAGAATTTGGTTTACCCATGAGCTTGACCACAACTGCATACCTCCAATCAAGGTCTAACTTGTTATGGACCTTATCAGAGAAGCAGACGTTGAGCCCATGCTTACCTTGTGAGTAAGAGCAATCCTCAGGTGAGAGCTCAAAGTCATCCATCATAGCTTTACTGAATCTATCCGGAGGATTCTTCAGCATACTAGCATAGCTGAGCTCACCAGTAGGTTGAAGAGGCTCCTGGACCGAAGAATCAAACCCCTCAATACGAAGAGCTTCAATTTCAGAGGTAACATCACCACCCTTCTTTATTCTCTTTCGCAGCATCATGGGAGAAATTGAGCCTCCGCCACTTCCAGTAGAAAGGGCGGAGAAGGTGAAGACTGAATTCGCCACCACTCACAGTGAAAGAACAGGGAGATTTGCAGAAAACAAAGGAAAATCGATGGCCAAAGGTGAGCAGAGATGAGCAAAAGATAGGAAAAGGAAGGCGCGTGGAGCGCGTGTCAAAGCAGAGAGACGGGTGCAATCAAATTATAGGTTATTACACGCGGATTACACTCTAATGAGTCCACTCCAATGACAAAAGCAAAGGAAACGCATCAAATTTTCGCAAAATGACTATTGGTAAATTATTAAATGAACAGTTATCATAGCTTAACTTTCTGAGAATAAGAAAGCAGAGTACACTAGTGACTAGTAGTCCACTAGTTCTAGCTCACAGTTACACATAAAACTCATGGGTTAATTTCCTAACTCTCTCCTTCTCCATGTCTCTTTCAATAGGGCAGCTGATCAGCAGTACCGCTTCCACCTGAGGCGGAGCTAGAGGCGGTGGCATTGTTGCGCTCGGCGTGACATAGCTGGCGGAGTTTGGTAGGAACATACCAAACAGATAGCTGGGGATGTGCACTGAAAATAGCGTCAATGTCCCAACCTTGCGCTGCAGCTATTTCAACAACTGGCCTGTAACACGCCTGCCTCCACGCCCCAATGTTCTCACCTCGCAGCTTGCAGTCTCTCCTCAGCGCATTTGAACCCTCCTCATTCAGGCAGTGCAGCGCGTAACAGTGAACATAATGTCGCATTTTAGGCTTGTTGATGTAGTTCGCTCCTTCCTTTTTTGCATACCTGAACACCTGGTTTGTAACCTGGCCTCGAAATTGATAGTGCAAGTGAATTAATTCATTTGCATATATTCAATTAATTTTCTTTTTATTTTAACAATGTTCATATCACATTGAATAGAAATCAGACTAGAGCGTGATATATTATGGATGGTGTCAGTAGCAAAAATCATGCTTTTGGACGAACAGCTAGTTAATTGGTACGAACTGAGACGGGTCTGCTGCAGCGACTATTGAGTGAAATAACACACCTGTAATTTTGTCAAATCACAAATTATGACCGTTATGACGAAATCCACTTCAGAGTGAATAGTAGTTTACCTCTAGTTACTATTGATTGTAATGATTAACTTCTGCTTTACCACAGTAGAAAAGCAGGAGAATGCATGGGTAGTTTTAACCATTGTAGTACTACACGTACCTTGGTGGGACATTTTTCACCGCGCTCCTTGGCAATGTTCTGGACCTGTGTCAAAAACTGATGGCACTGCTCGTAGAGATGGAAGAGGTAATCCAGTCCGTTCTTTTTGCCACGTGCCACCTCCCCAGCCTCCGTGACGATGAACGGGTGCTCCCTCTGTCTCTCTCTCCCACCACCACCTCTGATTGCTAATGCCCTACCGGGACGCTCCCCTCCTCCACCATTAATGCCGTCCTCGTTCTCTTCATCATCCTCATCATCAATCCCCTCGTGACTACTCCGACGACCTCCTCCTCCTGCTCTCCTAATCATCCTCACCTTCTTCCGCTTCTCCGCCGCCGTAGCCCCCTCCCATGCTGCTCCTCCGCCACTCCCAACCATCTCCTTCTCTTGTTGCACCGGCTCCTCCGACAGCCCTGTCCGACCATGCCGGCCACACCAAATATCACACACGCGTATAGAAAGACTTCCATATATACTTAATTTCCCAGGAAACAAATGTGAGTATAAGATTTAACCATGAATATGAAAACAAACTGAGAAGTATTATTTGACTCAAATGTCTTTCGATTTAATAAAACTAATCATTCTTGATATATCTCAGCTAAGATCTTTTGAGAAACAGGATTAAATCAAACTCATATGCTCATCCGAATCTTGAGTGCACTCTAGTGTAGATCTTTTGAACTGTTAACAGTCATACCTAATAATATTTACTGTTCCACGGTTTCTTACATATTATATGATCATTAGACGCCTAATAAGGAAAAAATTTTCTGCAAGGAATAGGTCTAGCCCTGTGAAATGTCATTAATTACCAAACAAGGCAAACGAAAAAGGTAAAATGTCAGATTTATGCATGAGTGATAGATTGCTAGAAAATTAACCTTCTTGGGAGAGAGCATCCATAGCGTTGGTGTCGCCGGAGAGAGCATGGCGCCGCCGGGAGTCCTCCTCCTCAAGTCGTCTCCTCTCGGCTCTAACGGCGGCCTTGATGCCGTACCTCTCCCCGACGAGTAGTTCCACCCGAAAAAACTGGCACACGCTGCTCATCATGTCGTCAAGCTCCTCATCCTTCATGTTCAAAAGCGTGCTCACAGTGAACCCGAGCTCCGCTATCCTCGCTGCGGTGTAGTACCTCACTCCGTAAGCCCGGAACATCGCCTCCAACCCCCCAAGCTCCCTCGGCATCCTCACCGAGTAACCAGCGGCTGCGGCTGCGGCTTGTTGGGGCGCAATTGCCACCGCGGCCGCCACCTCGAGCTGAGCTCGGTTCGGCGGAACCGTCATGCCACGTAGGTCCCACTTTAACAAACTTGCAGTGAAGGCGTCTGGATCCATTAAGCTCAGCTTCACCCTAACTCTTTCTGCTTCTTCTTTTTTCTCTCTCTGCGTGTCTGTGATTAGTCCTTAGCCCTATTTTGTGGAGTTGGCGAGGCAGTTGTAGCTGTTGCGGTCCTATAAAGGCAACTATTTCTGATTTCCCAAACTGCCCCTGCATTGACTGTTCCCAAGGAGGGAACTATAACAGTATAACCAAACTGGGGATGGATCCGAACCAAACCAAGTTATTGCATAAACAAAACAGAATGTGAACCAGGTCGTATCTCAGCTAGGGATACCCCGTGTAGCTTTCTAACCAGTTATGAAAAATTTTAGTTTTTTACTACGAGTATTCCTTCATTTTTTATCTCCAACTCCAAAGCGTGCACAGGGCACTTCTGAAATTGCTAACTTTCTTGCTAGAATTTCCACGCACTTCTAAATGGGTTGCATGCAGTATTTTAATCATAACAACATGATCAAACAGTAATTTTGATTGGTCTAAATCACCTAAACAATTTTTACTGTAGCCGGTAACAATTTAGCAAAATAATTGACAGTTCACTGGGGGCTAGCTAGGGCTAAGAACACAAAGTCAACATGATGGGCAAAACAGAACTCCCAGAAGACTTCCCCTTCGGACCTCTCCAAAACCTTGCAATATTTGCAAGTATCGGCATAATGGAATTTCAGTACTGAGATTGGTGTTGGTGTAATAGAGGGTAATTTTTCCCCTTCCATCATTATCCGTCGTAATGAAACCCTATTGCTTTACAAGGACAAAGGACACTGAAAACTGAGTGAGCCCATGTCTTGTAGTAGATATTCTGAGTCTGAAAATCTGAAATCTGCAACCCGCTTTAATCTAGCTACTCGAAGAAGACAAACATGCAGGGTCATTTTCGTAATTCCGACACAGCTAGGTTCAGAGGGAAAGTAAATTGTTTTACTGTTCCTTGGCAACATAAATAGGGCAGAGCTGGGTACTAGAGTCAGTCGTCTCAATCTGAAAGGCTGTTTCTCCTTCTGTACTTTAAAAAAAACTGAGATATCGCCGGTGGGGAGCGATCGCCTGCAGCGGCGGCACACATGTTCCCGTCCGGGGATCCAACATGTGTCCGCTGACGGACACCACGTGGGGGGCGGAGGAGAGGAGATGGGATCGGGTGGTGGGCCTGGAGAGTGCCGGGCGATCTATGAATGATGAGGAGGGTGATGTGACGGAGGAGGTGCAGGGAGATTTGGAATTTGGCGCGCTCTGCTTTGAGAGGCTTCGACTTTATCTTCTTTTGAGACGGGAGGGGAAATTAATTAATTAGTAATTGGTCAAACAAGACGTAGTTTCTGAGTTATGGACCAATGGGTGGCCGACACGTCGTGTACCCGGTGCTGGGGTTAGGGATGACTCATCGGGGGCTTCTGAAGCACTGGCTTTTACATTTACTGGTTTAAGTGTTTAACAATGCTAGCATGGCTCATCCTTTTAACCTTGTCTTCTCTTCTGTCTGTCTTGGAATTACTCCTCACGCCTATAAAGGGTTTTTACTATTGGGGCAGTGATGAATATCGTACTTGATGGTTACTTGGTGCAGATTTTAGTTGCGTAGCATTGTTTGTTTGTGTTACTAGTCATGATGGTTATGTATCGCAATCAAACTTGGAGTGACGAGTGAGATGAACCCCTGCGAGGAAGATGATGATGAATTGAATCGATCTTCTGTGTGGTGAAGAGGTCGAACGAGGTAATTATTTGGTGCTATGCCACGTTATTGTG
This sequence comes from Potentilla sterilis, assembly GCA_963682095.1. Taxonomy (NCBI): domain Eukaryota; kingdom Viridiplantae; phylum Streptophyta; class Magnoliopsida; order Rosales; family Rosaceae; genus Potentilla; species Potentilla sterilis. Next base: position 37,666,497 of record OY821765.1, read on the forward strand.
AACTAGTACTTGTTTCCATCATAGGAAGAAAAACTTGTACCTGTTCTTGATTTAGATGTTGAATAACATATACATAATCTCTGCAAAGATAACTTACAAATCTCCTCTCGTACTATACGGTGATATGTCTGATCCACTACTATCTAATTGACAGAAATATCATTTTGGTCATCGAAATATGTTTCATTTGACACTTTAGTCACCTAATTAGTATAAATTTCACTTTGGTCATTCAACTATATCATCTTATATTACTTTGATTACTCGGATCTATTTATTTTCTCCGTTTAATTAAGATATTTTTGTTAATTTCAATGGTATTTTAGAGATAAAAATTCTTAGTGGCTATTTATTTTATAATCACATAAAACTCCCTCTAAATTTACCTAATTTTACGGCTATTTATAATTTTTCTACAAAACCAATAATTTTCTTTCAATTTATTGATAGTGGATTAATGGATGAATGTAAGTGATCATAAAATTCTTATGTACTTTTTATTTTCAGTAATTAAAGTTTACGGGTATTTTAAGATCAACATTAAGTACTGTAAATTTCTTAACGATTGGAACTCAACAAGTTTACTTTAAACACCTAAAACATCATTGAAAAATTGAATTTGATGAGAGAAAGTTGACACTAAATTCCTTCTAAATGGGCTGACGAATATACCCCTGCCTATAAGGCTCATTTGCTGCATTTAAACGAATAAAATAAACGGAGTTACTAAAGTGATATAAGATTGCGTAGTTGAAAGACTAAAGTGAAGTTTATAAAAGTTTGGTAACCTAAGTGTCGAGCGAAACATAGTTCGATGACTAAAGTGATCATATTTTTGCATATCTAATTTGATATGTAATTACATAATGAAAATAGATTAAATATAGAGAAAATTACTAACTAAAATGACAATCGCACAAGAGAGAGTTAACAAGCTTGAATAACTCATTGTAAAACATGATTTTGAATTCTACATACAATGATAAACTTAGTATTGGTTTACGGATATTTTCACATCACTTTTAAAGTGAATCAACAATATTACTTTAAGTGTATATTTCAATATGACAAAAAAAAATGTATCTTTCCGAATAGATTATAATCGACAACACAATTATCATTCAACTTTTAATATATCACATTATATAACACACTCAAATGGAAATATAATATAACACACTCAAATGAAAATACAACATTGAGTCAGACATTACTGAGTCATTTGAGACAATCAATTTAACATAAAACACCCATATGATACAACTTTGTCAACTATACACAAGTCGCATTAGTAGTAAAGGAAAATGGCCATAACTAGGTAAACAAAATGTGAATTGACCATTGTTGGTCAGAAACAAATTGACGTATAATAAAGATAATCGTCATCAATACAAAGCAGTAAAGATTTAGTCAACTCACGAGTAAAACAGCAATAAAGCTTGTTGTATTGAGGATTACAAACATTTCACATTTATGTCCTCGCTTAAATCTCTTTTGATAACTCATCGGAATCGCCATTTACATTTCTATAAGGGAGAAAATGCTTTCCTCTCACTCTATCCCAATCTACATTTCCAACTCTCCAATAGTACTTGACATCGCACAACACCTTCTTCTATTATTTACATATCTATTTCTACTGTAATTTGGTGTCAATTGTGTAGTTATTGGTCAAAAACCCTTCTTAAAAGGTTTCAAAAGGAAGCCCGAAGGCAAATGACATGAGACCTAATAACAATTTAACTTGGCTTAGCCTTATGTCACGAGCTTACTTTTGCGACTAGCTTGCTCGTGCGGCTTTAGCACCACTCCTTGCTAAGTCAGCCTTCCTTTCTTCGAACAACCTCTCTCCAAGAATTAAAGTGAGAGCGAATACCAAATCGGCGATGAATATCAAATTGTATTGAGCTTTGAAGAAAACTTACAAAATTGAAATATTTCTGAAATCAGTGTTTTCCCCGTGCCAAGCTGAGTTATGCCCGATATCCTATATATAGGCAAAGCTCAGTCCACGGCAGCCTCTAGAATTTTCTAGATATCTACAGTGCCTAGATGCTTCTATACACTTCTACATGCCTATGGCTATGTACATCGACCCGGATTGTTCTAGAGTGATCGAGGTTGCACTAGAGCCTCGCGGAATGCCCTGCAGCCTGCCCAGCAGCCTGCTTGCGCCTGTGCTGCCCTGCACAGTGCTGCAATGCTGCCTAGAGTTGCCCGGAACTTTCCGAAGACACCCGCAGCCTTCTGGAGCTGCATAGAGATGCCTAGACCCTTTCCGGGAATGTCTACAACATTCCGCTGTCTTCCGGATCACTCGTGAACACCTTGTCGTCCTCCAAAATATCCTTGAGCATCGCTTAGCCTCATCGTGCTCAAGGGGATAGGCAGGTCGTGTCACGTCGCGCTTGCAGATGCGCGCGCAGCCTCTGTCGCGACCTCGCAATGTCGATGCCGACTTGGCGGGTCGTGACATTCTCCCCCACCTATGCTCGCGACGCCCTCGTCGCGTCCTTGGGTTATCGGGGAGTCACAGTGCCCTCGGCTTACCCACGCGACACTACTCGATGATGTCCAACCTTTTGGACACGCAGCGTTGCATGATGTCCGACCCCTCGAAAACGCTGCGCCAGGGGATGTCCGCACCCTCGGACTCCCAACTTGTCCTGGCAACGGGCTGTCCTCCCTCGATGAGGTATGCCCTGGCACGTCTTGAAGTCGGCATGCTGCCCTTTCCTTGTCGCTGACTCTCGGTGCCGGTTGCGAGATTCCCTTTTGTTTGTCTTCCTCGTCTCCCTGGTATGCCTTGAGCACACTGACGTGGAAGACCTCACGACGTCCCAACTTCGGCGGCAGACGAAGCTTGTACATAACCTTGCCCACACGCTCGACCACTTTGAACGGCCCCTCGTACCTCTGTATGGGGCCTTCACGAACCTTCCCTACGGTTCTGAAGTGTCGCGGCAAGAATTTTGCGAGTACAAGGTCTCCTTCCTTGAACTCCCTGCGCCTCCTCTTCTTAACCTCCGGCTTCGTCGTCCCAGGAGCAGCCTTCGGACAAACCGCTTGAGCTGACCTCATCTGCTCGTGCCTTCCCTTGGCAACTGCGGCTGGGCCCTTCCCTTCCCCTTTGACGCCTTCCAACAGTTGCAATGCCGATAGCACTTGCAAATCTTGCCTTGTACCACGCCTCATGGGTACTACGCAAGTTTCATCACCCCCCGTGATGCATAACTTGTTGGAGTATGGCATCGGGAATGCCTTGGCTTGCTCGTGAAAATCTAGCCCCAGGATGATTTTATAATCATCCATCGAGATGATCGAGAAGTCTAAGTTTCCACACCAAGTTCCCACCTTGGTCTTGACTCCTCGGGCTGTGCCATGAACGGGTCGCGCTGGTGCATCCATTGCTTTGACGGAACCCCCTCCGTCGCTCCACCTAAGTCCCAACCTCTTCGCTTCTTCCACAGCGATGAAGCTGTTTGTCGAACCCGTGTCGAGCATGGCCATTGTTGGCTTGCCTCCAATGACAACGTTGACATAGAGCAGCCCCCTGCTCTGGACTTTAGGGGCGAATTGCACCGCGTTCAGCAGCCTCATTGACCCAATGTGTGCACTATCATTGCCGCTCTCAGCTTTTGCCTCCTCTTGATGACTTTCTAATATTGCGCTCAGCGCCTTCTTCTTCGGGCAGTATCTCGTCCAATGCGGACCATCGCAAAGAAAGCATCGGTTGCTTCGGAATATGTCCTCATCCTTGCCCCGCGTCGCGTAACCCTCACGACGGGGCAACTCTTTGCGTGGACCTCTATCCTTGCCCCTTGCCGAGTAATCTTTGTGATTGAGCTCGCCCTCGCTTTGGCTTTCGTCTCCCCCACCATTGACATCGCCACTCTTCTTATTCTTCGACTTGCTCGTGGACTCCTCTCGACTCATATAGTCGATTAAGCTCTCGGCCGTTGCTATGGCTATCGCAAGGTCTTGCACCCCACGTCGCCTAAGTTCGACTTTGGCCCATGGCTGAAGTCCATCCATGAAATTGAAGAGAACGTCCTTATCGAACATGTCGGGGATCTCAAGCACTAAGTTGGTGAACTCCGTGATGTAATCCCCAATAGTCCCCAAGTGCTTAAGCCTTCGCAATCGAGCTCTTGCCTCGTCCTCGGCGTTCTCGGGATAGAACTGCCTCTTAAGATCTTTAGTGAAGTCATCAAAGGTAGCGATGGTGCACGTACCTTTATCAACATCACCTCGTCGCCGTCGCCACCAAAGCATGGCAATATCGGTGAGGTAGAGTGCCGCGGTTTTAATCTTGGCATCCTCCTCCGAGATACCAACGGCTCCGAAATATTGGTCCAGCCCCCACAGAAAGTTATCGACCTCGCGCGCGTTGCGTGAACCTCCGAAACTTTTGGGCTTTGGCACCTCAATGTGCTTCGCCTCCACAGTCCCGCTGCTGCTGCCTGTCCCTGCCGCTATCGCGCGCTTGCACAGGACCAGCTCCTCCCGCATTTCCTCCATGCGGACAAGCGCGCTGCCAAGTTCCCGTTCATGAACTTGGCGCATTTGGGCGAGTTCACCCTTGAACTCGTCGCGTAGCCTCGCCTCCATTTGGACTAGCATGTCCTTAATTGCGGAGTGGATTGTCGCAGCCTCCTCCTCTAGGCCGTCCACCCTTTGGCCTAGATCTTCCACACGGAGACCTATCTCCTCCACTTGGGCACCGTTGCCCACCACGCTTGCCTCGACAAGGCCAAGACGTGAATCGAGGGCTGCTATCAACTCCTTCGACTTCTCCCCACGAGAGGTCGGTGGGTTGGAGACTTCCTCACGGCCACTTGCTTGTGTCGCGGCTTCGGGATCAATCCGAGAAGTGCCACTCTTGACAATCTCGGAAGACCTAGCAGTACCAGTCTTCACCATTGTATCAGATACGTTCCCCTTTGTATCGGATACTGGCACAAAGTATCAGATGCGGCTGTGTCGGATACGGCTGTATCGAGCGTGGCTCTGATACCAACTGTCACGAGCTTACTTTTGCGACTAGCTTGCTCGTGCGGCCTTAGCACCACTCCTTGCTAAGTCAGCCTTCCTTGCTTCGAACAACCTCTCGCCAAGAATTAAAGTGAGAGCGAATACCAAATCGGTGATGAATATCAAATTGTATTGAGCTTTGAAGAAAACTTACAAAACTGAAATATTTCTGAAATCAGTGTTTTCCTTGTGCCAAGCTGAGTTATGCCCGATATCCTATATATAGGCAAAGCTCAGTCCACGGCAGCCTCTAGAATTTTCTAGATATCTACAGTGCCTAGATGCTTCTATACACTTCTACATGCCTATGGCTATGTACATCGACCCGGATTGTTCTAGAGTGATCGAAGTTGCACTAGAGCCTCGCGGAATGCCCTGCAGCCTGCCCAGCAGCCTGCTTGCTCCTGTGCTGTCCTGCACAGTGCTGCTGCCCCCTGCGCTGCCCTGCACAGTGCTGCAATGCTGCCTAGAGTTGCCCGGAACTTTCCGGAGACACCCGCAGCCTTCCGGAGCTGCATAGAGATGCCTAGACCCTTTCCGGGAATGTCCACAACATTCCGCTGTCTTCCGGATCACTCGTGAACACCTTGTCGTCCTCCAAAATATCATTGAGCATCGCTTAGTGTTAGGGATATAACTTGTAATGCCACAAGCAACCTTGTCCAAGGTCAAGAGTTAAGCCTATGGCCGGTTGCTTGTGTGCTAGTGGCATTTTTGTAATTTATGTTTCCTTTGTTTTAACTTGGTCCTCATGGGAATATTCATGTTATATTCATGTTTCCCAGTGCCAAGTTACTATTTGTCCGATTTACTCTATACAGGGGGGTCCCTAGTCGGCGACGGTTGGACTAGTGAACTAGTATAGGTAATCACATGTACTTGCGCTCCTGTAAACGTCTTACCATCAATAAAAAGAGGAATTATTCAATCATCTGTGTCGCGTGAGATCTTTTGCAACTTTGCATTTAATTGCTCGCTCGCTTGTCGGCGAGCTCGCCTCACAACTATATTATACTGTTCTTACTTGTTGCGTGCAATATATTAATATCGTGTGGTTTCCATTGTTCCTTGCAAGGTACGCTCAAGGCTGACTTACTACCTTCTCAAAGGGACAGTAAGTGCCGCACGGTCCTCTTTGCGCTCCCGCAAAGTCGGCCCGTGACACTTAGCCTCATCGTGCTCAAGGGGATAGGCAGGTCGTGTCACGTCGCGCTCGCAGATGCGCGCGCAGCCTCTGTCGCGACCTCGCAATGTCGATGCTGACTTGGCGGGTCGTGACACTTAGCTAACTTAATTTATGAAAAACAGGTCCGCAGTAAATGGGTCGGGTGATTAATACTCCGGCCCACTGTAATCGAAAGCTAAATGAAACTGGCTATGGTGACGGAGGTGATAGTGATATTGAGAGTGTGATACACGATTCATAGATGACGAGGATGATACATAGCGGAGTACACGGGGCGAAGAAGCTTATAAACCCCTCCGCTAGCCCACGCGCCATCATCAGTTCGCCGACGCCGCAGCTGAACAACATCCCCTCCACCTCCTCCAACGGCCGCCAAGCTGCTAGAGATAAAGGTAAACCCAACCCATCAACCCACTTATGCTCTCTTATCTCATTACACACTGGGCATCAATTTCTCTTTCTGTTATGAATGTTTATGTTTCTCAATTCTTCCAGAACACCATAAACTCCACCATGTTCTTAAATCCTGCAAACTCCACTTGGACTCCGCAACTGCAGTTCAAACCCACGCTAGAATCGTTACACGTGGATATGCCACCTACCCTTCTCTCCTTGCTTCCCTTCTAGCTGTCTACAACCGCTGTGGTTGTGTCACTCTTGCCACTCAACTTGTTGGTCACATTTTCAGTTCTGCTTTAAGTGTCAACTTTTTAAACCTCGTTATCGAAAGCCTAATGAGGAGTGGTGAATGTGACATTGCCAAGAGGGTGTTCCGAAAAGTAGCGAACCCGGATTTAGTAACTTGGAACACTGTGATTGGAGGTTGTGTTCGAAATGAGCGTTTTCAGGAGGCACTGGGAGTGTTCCAGAAGCTGTTGAGGTTGGATTTGGAACCCGATGGATTCACATTTTCGTCTGTGATCACTGCGTGTGCGCGGCTCGGGGCGCTGCATAATGCACAGAGAGTGCATTGTGTGATGATGAAGAAGAGAATTGAGCTGAATTTTATACTGAGTGCAGCTCTTATAGATATGTACTCGAAGTGTGGTAGAGTGCAGACTGCTAGAGAGATTTTTGGTAGTGTCAAGCATAGTGATCTATCGGTTTGGAATGCGATGATTAATGGATTGGCGATTCACGGGCTTGCGTTGGAGGCAATTGAGGTATTTGCAAAAATGGAGACGGAAAATGTGTTACCTGATTCAATAACTTTTGTGGCGCTTTTGAAAGCCTGTGGTCATTGTAACTTGGTGAAGGAGGGTCGCAAGTACTTTGATTTGATGAGTAGTCGGTACTCAATGCAGCCAGAGATTGAGCATTATGGAGCCATGGTTGATCTCTTAGGTAGAGCAGGGCTTCTGGAAGAGGCGTATGCAACTATACAGGCCATGGCAGTGGAGCCGGATGTTGTTATATGGAGGGCACTTCTCAGTGCATGTAGGACTCATAGAAATCCAGAACTTGGAGAAGTTGCCATTGCCAATATATCCCGTCCCAGGAGCGGAGATTATGTGTTGCTTTCGAATACCTATTGTTCTATGAAGAGGTGGGACAGCGCAGAGAGAGTGCGAGAAATGATGAAGAAACAAAGAGTTCGTAAAAATCAAGGGAAGAGTTGGCTTGAGTTCGAAGGTGAGATTCACCAATTTAGGGCTGGTGATCAGACACACCCCGAAATCAAGTCAATATATAGAGTACTGGAAGCATTAATCCTGCGGACCAAGTCGGACGGCTTTATGCCTGTGACAGAGTTGGTTTTGATGGATGTATCTGAAGAGGAAAAAGAGGGAAATTTGAATTGTCATAGTGAAAAGTTGGCGTTGGCCTATGGGATCCTGAAAACATGTCCTGGAACAGAAATCAGGATCTCAAAAAACCTTCGGATCTGTCATGATTGTCATTGTTGGATAAAAGTGGTTTCAAGACTCCTCAATAGAGTGATAATTGTGAGGGATAGAATTCGTTTTCACCACTTTGAAGGTGGTATGTGTTCTTGTGGAGACTATTGGTAGCCAATACCTTCAACATCTGGTATGTGATTCTTGTTCTAATTGAGGTGTAATACTAGCAAACATAGAAAAACTTGTCATCATAGTGTTAATGTATGAGTTTGTTGTAAAATTATAGAACCACTTGAAGGATAATTAAAAAACCTATGTGATATTGAGTAATGTTCTCAGGTTCCTATACCCTGCCATCAGAGTAACACTGAGACCGAGCCATCAGTGTCCAGATTTTTAAGCTTGGTTAACTGCTAGCAAACTGACCTGAGATGAACTACTTTGAAACTTCAAGTCGCTGTTAAGCACCCTTCAATTGTCGACCTCTGACACCAAATCTGGGTTATTAGAGGCTCACAAGTACCAGTGCTGTTATAATCAGTCAAAAGTATGGTTAGTTAGTTCTAGTACTCAAATGACACTGTTTGACCCTTAGATTGTATTTGCATGTTTGTTTCCATATCTGAAGCTTAAATCAAGCACATATGATCCAGTAAACAATGTAGGAAAATTACATGCATTCATAATACGAGTAAGTCTTATCCATTATTGTGAATACGTAATCATATCATTTCATGCAATACAAAGATTTAAGATGATATTTTTTCATGACTTGTTACTTTTTCCTGTGGCATGATAAACAGTTTGCACATCCTAGATAGGAACCAATGATAATTTGCCTCCATATATTTCAGGGAGTTGGCTTTCATCAATCTCTTGAAGCAAAGTTGATTTCAGCATTTTGTTCTCAACAAATACTATCTGCAGAAAAATAAGCAAGATGAAGTATATATAAGCCTTAAGTTTTATACCACTGCGAAGTGTCAATGCTGCATATACTGATGATGCTTAACGATTTCATGGCAAAACAATCTGTACAAATTCAGAAACTTACCTTCTCCTTAGTTTTCTTGTCAATGAAAGGGCAAACGATTTTCCATACTGTCATAAACACATAAGGTACATGGACAATGAACATCTTCCCTAGTCTTTCTGGATAGTAGTCCTGTAATTATCAATTAAAATGTTATGCATAGTGGAGTTTTTTTTTTTTTCCTGATTATGGCACCATCCTCTCTTACTTCTTATTGTCATTTTGGTCAATATATAAGCCAGATTTTTTACTGATCTGAGTAATCTGTTTGTTTGACACTGTTGTACAGACAAATGAAATGTATCATAGTGGAGCAGAGACCTGCAAAATGGATAGGGCTCCTAGGTACGCTCGGATATCACTGTTTGAATATCCCCAACCTTCCAGATCACCGATGAAGACAAACTTCTCCTGTCCTGGTGGCATCCTGAAACATCAAGTTCAAATCATCAAAAAATAGTGTAAGAATCTACACTCTCTTACTGCTATAGCATGGTATCTTCATGATCCAACACTACATTTCTGTGTTACATAGTAATGCTTGTGTGCACAATTTTATGAGCAAACAGAAAATAAATCCCCCTGGGATATTAAAAAATAGAGAAATTACCTTGCACATATCTTGTCGAAAGCATAGACTACATAACCTGTACATACACCAGTCTGAGATGAAATGTAATCCTAGTTTGATTTTGGAATAGTATCCACTGATTTTGCAGGGAGAGATTTAAGAAGTTATAGCAAGGCTTTTGTTGTTCTCTTGATAAAATTAGAAATAATTGTAGAATGGTAATCCAAGCCAGTAATTTCTAGTCAATTTCTTTTGAGCCATATATGTGTTTAATGTGAAAGATATAGCCAGATGTAAGAAAACATACGCTTGAACTCCTTGAGGCCTCCTTTGACTTGAAAGTGTCTAGCACCTAGTAGAACTGCTATTGGACATCCTCTCTTGTCTGATCCCTGTAGAAACAGCTTGTTTTGTGCAATTTGATTTGGTACTTCTGAAGCAGAAATTGAACCATCAGGAGCAAAAGATTGTCTCCATTTCAAGTACTTCAGGAACATGGCTGATGCCTGCTCTACATCTAAATCACGAGCACGTAGGAACCTTCTTAACATCAGATCATCCACTACCTGCAGACCGATACATGACACATTTACAATTAAAAAAATTGCAAATAAAGACTTTGATGCAGTTCTAACTTTTTGTCGGTGAATTATAAGATCAGATGAAAAACATACAGCACAAGTAGGTAGTTTTCATTATTGGTTATAGAACAATAAAGTTTACGTGAAAATGATTCTTATATACTATGATCTAGTTTGATCAACTTTCACTAGAATTATCTGTATTAACTTTGAATTTTCATTCACATAGCTATCACCTTGGAGAATTCATCTTTCCCTTCAACATATGCTCTCATAAGACGAATTCTTCTCATCTCGTCCGTTTCTGGAGTGCTGCTTTTCATCTCGTTATTTGTATGTAGGTCTGCTACCTCCTGATCTGCTTCATCTTCCATGGTCTTCTTGGACTCCAACACAGGTATTATATCAGAATGCATGGACTCTCTCTCTCTCTCTCTCTCTCTCTCTCACACACACACACACACACGCACAGACTAAGACCTTGACAATGCTTAATAGCTAGTTTCCTTTGAGGATGAATTTATAGCCAGAAATGAAAATAATGAATTACGTAATAACCTCAAAATTAAGAAACAAAGCTTTGAAATGTACCCAAGAAAACTTTTGGTAGGTGATTATAAACAATTTCAGCTCCTTCGAACTTTATATTATTTCAGTAAATGTAATTAATGCTGATCAGCCATCTGGGTCCAATTTTAAAGCTCCAGTTAACTGCTAACAACCTAACAAGTCCTCAGAAATATGGATCCTCATGTCTTTGCTGGCTTTTTCCACCCGTGTGTTTATTTGAGTTTTAGTTTTAGGCGTCTATTATAAATCTAAAGGCGTGTGAGCAAAAGAAATAGTAAATTCAGTACACTAAGTTGGAGCAAATCAGAAACTTCTTTTCCTATGAGTGTTTATTTTTTCTTTCGTTCTTTCTTTCTACATTCTGAAGTTGCTGTTACAGTAATATAAGCCAGCATGAGGCAATGCATGATATACCTCTCTCTCATGAATTATTTCGGGTTGGTAGAAATAGGATCAGGCAATATATATGCTTGCTTTAAGAATCGGTCGAAAGTAGGGTTTGATATGGCTGCTAATCTGCTATCAACAGAGGGTTAAAGAAGCTACTGCAACTGAAATTCCATATGCGTATCATTTCAGGAACACAACACCAATTGGTGACATCATGACATGGGAAAGACCTCACTGTTGAAGTAAGAGAAATCAAAGCTTTTATTAGTTACACCAACACACATTTCACATGTGCACATCAGCACACATCAATATCACACACTCACTACAGAAAAATGCATCAATATCACACTCATGAATAGTGATAAAGTAGACTGGGGTTCCAATCCAAGACCAATTGGCAATAGATGGAGTAGCCCAAACCCTTATAAACCCACAGGCTAGGTCCAATTTTCCCTTGTGGGATTTATATCTCAACAAATAGAATGACTTTGTAAAATATAGTAATTATATGTAATTAAGAAGATATGATATGTGATCAGGTTTAGTACCTTGGAGGAAGAATCCTGGGCTTCAACAAAAGCTCTCATGAGACGAATTTTGGTCTGCTCCACCAATTCACTGCTGTTTTTCATGTAATTATCTCTCTCTACAGCTACTTCATCATTAGAAGATTCTTCTTTCTTCGACTCTAAATTCTTACAATCCATCATACTCATCTCTCTCTCCCTCTCTCTCTGATACAAAGGAAGAACGTATAAGATCTCTGTTAACCTGAGATGAAGGTAGCTATAAGAAAGCTCAGGAATGCTGATGGATTGAGGCTTTAAATAGAGAAAATGCAGGTTTAACAGGACTGTTCTTAGAGGCAGAGTCTTGTGTGGCAACTTTTCCCCACTGAATTAACTTCTTCTGTCAGTTTGCTCCCCATCAATTTCAATTCATAGAGGAGTTGAGGAGCTAATTAATGGCATGTAACCATCCATCCCAAGCTCGCTGTACAGAAGCAAATAATTAGACTTTTTGTATGTCGGTGAAGTGCTTTAAATTTTCATTAACTTCTTCTCTGTAATGTTCCAGTTTTTTCTTAGCTCACGAGAGGAACAGGGTCTTAACATCTTTGTTCTAGTCAAGTAGCATTGTCTTCTTATGTAATAGGGTTATATATAGCTGCTATTCTCTTTGGGTTTTTCTTGCTTTTCAAGAGTGCATAGTGCTCTTCTGGCTTTTTCTTCCATTCTTGCCTAAGCAAGTAAGCAGTACTTATGGAAATTGGTCGAAGATTATATAGGAAACACAAGCATTTCTTCCGGTAAGAAAGAATTGCCGACTGCTAAGTCATGAGTTTGGTGAGCAGCGAGTCATGGTATCTCATCTGTCCAATACATTATATCATATTTTGTAGCAAAAAATCACTAAATGCCCTCATTATTTGGAATAGCGTGGTGTTGATGCCTCGAGATGATTTTACAAACTTGACTACTCATCAAGTCTCTGTCTCACACTCTCACCCACGAATCCACAATAGTAGCTAACCATTAATTTTTCCTCTAGAACGCGCCTCACGTGTTAAGAAAACACAAAGTGTGACCTCTCCCAATCGGATGCTTCTGGTCCTAATCGTCGTGTCCCGGTTTGTGGGTATCTGATGAGTTCATACTAGCGTATCAATAGTGCTCTCAGGTACTAAAATTTTCAAAAGTTGAACTCTTATGTTGCAAAGGAAGAATTGTTAATTTTACAATCCATTTGCCAAATTATTGAAAGAAACTCATGCTAGAAATGAAGACCTTGACAAAGCTTGATAGAAATGACCAATTCTATTTTTAAAGGAAATGAAGTCTATGGAAGAAATTAGAAAAAATTATTAAATCTATTTGCCAAATTATTATCTTTACTTATCTAACAAAATAAATTTTAATTCTGACATCGAGAATTTTAAATACGCCACCACGTATTTTCATTCAGTATTTCAGATTTTATTTTCTATTTAAATTCTACAAATATTATAGCAATAGTTGTATAAAATGTAAACACAAAATTTCTCTTATTCATATCAGAATTTCTTCACGTACTTTTAATCATTGAACTTGGCCACTTATACCAATTAGTTACATGAATTCTTGACTAAGAAATTATAAATCCCGATAGAGAATGTCATTAAAGTAGGGTATTGTATTTAAATGTGTTTCCCAATCAAATCCAGCAATATTTATTAGTCAATAACTCACATGCCTTTTGACTTTTTATGCTACAAATTTAATGACAATTTTACCATATGAATACACTGAACCATAGCACTCTGGTAAAATTCATTTATTGACCCCAACTCAAATTACTTGGCATCTATTGCCCCTGCAGAAATATTTGAAATTATTTAGTTTTCCTAATTAGATAGATTAACACTTTGTAAAAACCAAACAGTCGGGAAAGGCTTGGTCTTGGTGTTGAAGACTGAGAAGGACCTGGAATCAACCCACCGTCGAGTCTGAATAGACTCTCTGTTTACTTTAAGCCAATTTCATATCTAAGTCAATTTCTGTTTCAGCTGCTCAAATTTGATAGCAATCTCTCACCCAATTCTTCCTTGACGTCCTAACTGTCACCTTCACCAGATTGCAAAAGAACCCATCTTTCTCATTTGACTCGAATCTCCGGCGCCATTTCTGTCTTGGGCTACTGGTTTTGTAGCTGAATAAAGACTGAGATCGGTGAAAGATGCGATTTTGGAAGTGGGTTTTTGCTGGGCTTGTCTGGGCTGCTTTGGTTTTAGAGATTGGTTCTGGGGAGCAAGCTCGGACTGAGAGGATTTCAGGTATGGGGAACTGTAAAGACTTCATTTTTAGATGATTGTCTTTCTGGGTTATTAGTGTTTTGATGTATTTATGGAAATTATGTATTGCCATATTGGGTTTGGTTGCTTGGAGATTGGGTGCTTTTGGGATCTGCTATCTAAACTAGTTTAGTTGGACATATGTGTGTTGGATGTTAGTTTAGCTCTTCATGTTGTCGATTCTTCTTAGTTTTGATTTTGACAAGAACTGGTGTTTAATTCAAAGAGTGATGCTTGGTGTTTTCAGATACTTAAAGCTTTAAATTTAATTTTCCAATGGTATTATGGTTGAGGACCATCTGTAGTGATGCTGGTTTACTTAAATGGAATTGGAGCTCCATAAAGCTAAAGATAGCAAATGCATAATGCCATTGTTTAGTGCTTTTAGATTTGATGTGACATAGAATATAATCAAAGATACAAACCTGGTCTCTGATTTGGATTAGTTATCCAGGTGCTAGTTTTGATCATCTCGCAGTAGTAATGCTGGTTAGTTTAGCTGGAGCTGGAGCTCCTAGAAAGCAAGCAGATTGAGTACCATTGTAATTAGGTCCTTATTTATGCTTTTGCGTAGGACTTGTCCTTTTGAAGTCAGTAGATTGTTTATACATTCATTCACTGATTGTTCAATTGTCTGTGAACTCAAGTATGCTCCGTTTTTAATCAATGTAGGTAGTGCTGGTGATGTCTTGGACGATGATCCAGTGGGAAGGTTGAAAGTTTTTGTTTATGAGCTTCCAAGCAAATACAATAAGAAGATTCTGCAGAAGGACCCGAGATGCCTTAACCATATGTTTGCCGCTGAGATCTACATGCATCGTTTTCTCCTATCTAGCCCTGTCCGAACCCTTAATCCTGAGGAGGCGGATTGGTTTTATACTCCAGTGTATACCACTTGTGATCTGACCCCAAATGGCCTTCCTTTGCCTTTCAAGTCACCGCGGATGATGAGAAGTGCAATACAACTTATTTCTTCCAATTGGCCTTATTGGAACCGCACTGAAGGCGCTAATCACTTTTTTGTTGTGCCTCATGACTTTGCAGCATGCTTTCATTATCAGGTATGAAGCTTAGTGTATTTTTTATTTCATCTCTCACACTTCCTGATAGTGACAGATCGGATGTTTGAACCATTTTGGCCTAGTCGCGTAAGGTTCCTCATAATAACCTGTAAAGCTTCATGCTCTGATGTACATGCCATTATGTACTGTCATGGTATCATTTTTAGGCATGTCAGTTGTCGCAATTTTCCATGTATGATGATTGCCTATACTATTGCAGGAAGAGAAGGCAATTGAAAGAGGAATTCTTCCCTTGCTCCAACGCGCAACCTTGGTTCAGACATTTGGGCAACGGAATCATGTTTGCTTAAAAGAGGGCTCAATCACTGTTCCTCCATATGCCCCCCCTCAGAAAATGCAAACCCACTTAATTCCTGAGAAGACACCTAGATCCATCTTTGTTTACTTCCGAGGATTATTTTATGATGTAGGAAATGACCCAGAAGGTGGCTATTATGCAAGGTAATTCTCACAAACCTTATATGTTGAAAGCAACAAGAGGGATCCTAAATCCTATAGCATTTGAGGCTCAAAATGCGCCTTTTCTTTTAAATTGTGGCAAAAAATGGATGGAGTAAGATGTTTAATTTGATAATTCATTTATGAGTTAAAAACCTTAAGACAGTTCAGACTTCTAATAACTATTTAAACGGAGAAGTCAAATAACACAAATTTTGCGGTGCAAGCACGCCTTCTCTCTTCTATTGTTATCTGCTGTAGAAATTAGAGTTTTTGCTTCCTCGGTTTGGTTGATTTCTCTTATTAATCCAGGACTCGAGATATCTTAGTCTAACGCTGTTCTACAAATTTGCAGAGGTGCAAGAGCAGCAGTGTGGGAGAACTTCAAAGACAATCCGCTTTTTGACATTTCCACAGAGCATCCCACCACATACTATGAGGACATGCAACGTGCAGTCTTTTGTTTATGCCCACTAGGCTGGGCTCCTTGGAGCCCTAGATTGGTTGAGGCAGTGATTTTCGGTTGCATTCCTGTTATCATAGCAGATGACATTGTTCTACCCTTTGCTGATGCAATTCCATGGGAAGAAATTGGCGTGTTTATAGATGAGAAAGATGTCCCCAACTTGGACACCATACTCACGTCAATCCCACCAGACCTGATATTGAGGAAGCAAAGATTACTTGCCAACCCTTCAATGAAGCAAGCTATGTTGTTCCCACAACCCGCTGAACCAGGTGATGCTTTTCATCAAGTTCTCAATGGACTAGCACGAAAGTTGCCTCACGACCCTAGTGTTTACTTGAAGCCAGGTCAGAAGATCTTAAACTGGACTGCAGGTCCAGTTGGGGACCTAAAACCCTGGTAACAGCAATGGGTGCCGAACTCCCATATTACAGTAGTGGCTTTGTTGTTGTAGTTTTGAGATTGAGATGCTGTAAATTTAGCTGTCAAAAATGTATCAGGCTACACATTCTTTTGTACTTCAACTCAACCTTGTTATTATTTCATCTGAAAAAAGCGGTGATGGTGATTGTTCCGTCGTTTACAGACCTCAGTTGTGTTTGAATTCACTGCTCAATTATAGTAGGAAAATGGGAACTATGTATATATGCAGAAGTTGGATCTAGTGGTCATGAAAATTAGATAGAAAATTGTCCCAAACAAATAAGGAAGGCTCTAGAGGCTGCTGGTGTGTGTGACTTGTGGGGATTATGGAGGCCACGCACCCAATGATAGACTTTCACAATCCTGACATACCTTTTTGGCTCTCTCCTCTTATCTCTTCATATCTTCCCAACATTCATTCCCATTTCCTAGTACTACTATTGTTCACACTGACTCACATCGTCTGCAAACTAGAAGATGGCCCTGCAACTGCAGGCACCCTCTACCAGAACCCATCTAGCTACACCATCCCCATTAGCTCCGAGAGGCAATGCCGGCCTACGACAACCTTTGGATCGTTTTGCTCTAAGATCCTCATTCTTCTCTTCATCAGTTAGCCTATTGCTTCCTCCTAAGCAGCAGAAGCCCCTTGCTAAAACTGCACCTAAGTTTTCCATGAGAGTTGCCTCCAAGGAAGCCTATATTTGTCGTGATTGCGGGTACCATTTCTTCCCGTCTTGTTTCACCTGCTTGTTTTAATTATTTCTCTTGAGTTCTTGAAGACAGAGAAGAATTGAATCGTTGAAAATTATGATGTTGAATGATGCAGGTATATATACAATGAGAGAACTCCGTTTGCAAAGTTACCTGACAACTACTACTGCCCTGGTAATCACTTTTCTTACATAACTTCATCTCAAATGAATTTAACTCTTTCATATACATAATGTGTTTGGTAACATGTGTGGTCAGTGGTCTATATAGGAGAGAATGGTCCATATACTTATCCAATAAGAGTCTCTTCCTGCAATGTAGTTATGGTTTTGTTTTCAATTCTTGATGTGTTTAGCAACCAATTCATGTAACTTTACCATGAATGTAATTTGCACTATGCAGTTTGTGGTGCTCCCAAGAGGAGGTTTAGAGTATACCAGCCTCCTGTGACCAAAGATGTCAACAACAAAGATGTTCGAAAGCAACGAAAAGCACAGTTGCAGAGAGACGAAGCAATTGGGTAAGCATGATCATGTTCTTTCTGTTTTTAGTTCAGAAAATACAATGCTTTTCTTCCTTGTGATGTGATGAATTGGAGACTTACTACATTCTGCTTTTTATGAAACAGAAAGGCTCTACCTATTGCTATTGCAGTTGGAGTTGTGGCACTAGCTGGATTATACTTCTACTTGAACAGCAGCATTCAGGGATAGATAATACCATAGTTGCAGCTATGTATCTCAATTCTCAAGCGGAATAGACACAATATATTTGTATAATTTATTAATTTCATTGTACTTGTAGAAAATATTTTTGATTCAGTTTAGTTCCTTTCATACTTGCAATCTAATGCACAAGATTAAGAACTCATCTAAGCTAACACCATCGGGCCTCTTTCCAAATGGATGAAGGATCCAGTAATAGTAATCAACAGCATACTTGACTGAAAAGAGTCACTTGAATTCTTGGTTAGGCTTATGTAGGTACGTAAGGTAACTCAGCACTTCAATACAATGAGGAGCCACTGCCAGTGAAACAATACAAGTTTCGTAGCAGGACAATTGAGCTACATGTTGCTTAGTGATGTTGCTTAATGACTCAAATATTCTCTGGTACTTTCAAGTCAATACTATTGAACTTGAGCATGAACTAAACAATATATCCTATCTGTTGAACATGTTAATGTACATGGTTTGTACTTGATGAATTCTCTTTCACATTCTTATCTTATTTCAAAATTCATAAAGATTCATAGAGATTGGGTCTGTCTTGTTGCAACGATAGTTGTGCTTATATAAGGAGCTAAAAAGATAGTATATTATATATTCGCGTGTTACAATTACATTAAAGTTGCATTCTAGTCTAAGTAAACGAGGAAAAAGAGCAGGAATATATAAAATGAATCGATTTCATATTCTTTGTCTTCTTCACGTCAAAGATTTACAATCTTACGGTGGTTCTTGATAAACTCTTTGCAGTCGTACCCCTTGGTGACTAACTACCTCACTCCAGATGGCTTGTACAACTGAGCTGAAGATGCCAGAAGCTTCAACAAGGCCCCCGTACAAAGAAGCTTCATCATCTTTGAGACGAGCTACCACCTCATGGCAGAGAGGTGCCGGCTGCTTCGAGCATCATTGAAGAATGGCATAATGTTAAATCTGCCCGACTTTGCACCAGGGTCCTGCCACTTCTTTGAACAGGAGACGCAGCCTCAACCTGGTAAGTGAAAATACCACAAATCATTATTAAATGACATAACTGATGAGACACGAAAAAAAAAAAAAACATTATGAGTTGATTACTTCACCTTCCTCTGCTGCTTTCGCATGTCTCAAATGCGAAGATGATGCAGTGGAGGATTGTGAAAGCTCTGAGAGGACACAAGATTTTGACCCGAGGAGGAAGAAGTATGTGCGCGTAAGCACGGTGGAAAGGGACATAACCTTCAGTTTTGTATTTGAAGTGATTGTCCAAATCCAGTCATAACTGCTCCTTCGTTATCATCTTGAGCTTTGTCAGGGAGAGGCTGCATTGGTGTGAGGGGACACTGCGGAAGAAGGAGGGAGTGTGATCACTTGGTTAATATGTAGAATAGTAATAGAAAAGCAGCTGTAAGAATCAAAGAAGTTTTACCCTGGGCTCCAAAAGGAGAGTTGTCACCCGGCCACTCCTCTTGTGCCAGTACCCTTCCAATTTTTCCCATGCCATCCATTTCCATTCAGGACTAATTTCTACAAGTGATTTTAAGGTGGTGTTCTCCGGGATCCCATATGTGCTGGAGACCAGAGTTGTGTTTGCACTTATGTAATTGGGTGTTAGAATCCATTGAAGAGAGGTTGGCAACCATAAGCAAAGGGCTAATGGAAATAAGTGATACTTATGTATTGAAGGTTGAGTGGTATTTATAGAAACTAGGACAGCAAAACCGATGACAGGACCGGTGTTTGTTGAGCTACAGAACAAGCGTTTCACTAATTTTAAAACTTTTTCAAAAATATGCATATAGTGGTTTTCACAATTTCCAGCGAAGCGTTGGAGAAAACTCATGCTTAAAATATGGAAATCAACATCGTAAAACACTATCATCTGTTGACCATAGAGATAATATTTCACACAATTTGACGCAAGCGTTGGTGTAAATTGATGGCCTAAAGTCATAGAAATTAAGACGTTTTTTCAACTATAGACTTATTTTAGTAAACTCACGTGAAGAGACTAGCTTTTCATTGATTACAAGCAATCTTCCCAAAAAACATGTTTATGTTTTTCAAAAATAGCTATCGAATATATATATTAAATGCGGTTAAGACTGGCTTCAGTAAATTCACGTGAAGGGACTAGTTTTTCATTGATTACAAGCGACCTTCTCAAAAAACAGATGTTTCCGTTTTTCAAAAATAGCTATCGAATATATATATTAAAGGCGGTTAAGACTAATTTCAGTAAATTCACGTGAAAGGACTAGCTTTTCATTGATTACAAATAACATTCTCAAAAAAACATATGCTTCTGTTTTTAAAAATAGCTATCGAATATATATACTAACGGCAGTTAAGTTAAGACCGGCATCAATAAATTCACGTGAAAGGTCAGGCTTTACATTGATTATAAGCACCCTTTCCAGAAAAAGATGCTTTCGTTTTCAAAACTAGCCATCAAATATCGATATTAACGGTGATTAAAATGCAGATAATGTTTTAGCAATATTGATGGGAGCGTCAGATTTAGCCATTTCAAAAATTATTTAGTCATTCATTTAGCCAATAATACAAAAATCAAAGAACTATTCAATGTCACTACAAACAGTTGGGAATTTATTCCAGAACATTTAGCAGTTTCTTACTAGACTTTCGCAAACTGGCACGCATACACAGTCTTGCTTGTAAAGTTAATGTAATACCACATAATCTCAAGAAAAGAAAAAGCAGTGAGAGCAAAGATGATAACTAACAGAGAAAAATATATTAATATTTAATAGAGGTGAGATAAACAGACCTTAACATTTACATAAGATGGTTATATATATTATAGCATCATCATTCTTGCAAGACAAATGAACCCTCTATTCTTTTTTCAATAGACTGCTGAATAGGAAAATTTAAAGAAGAAAACATGTCACTGGTACTCGAGGCAGGCGCAGGCTTGAATTCATATGGTCCTTCCTTTGGTCCCCAAACCTGTACAATACAGAAGAATTGGTTTCACGGCAGGAAAATTACCACAATTACAACAGCAAAATCAAAGAGATTATACTAAATTGATTAGGAGTCGAAAAACTGACTTGATTTCCTTCATCGTTGTATCCCCTATCCCACGAATGTATCTCATTATTTTTAAGAATTGCAAGTTCTGAAGTACAGTATGATGCTCCATTCTGTCACAAGGCAAAAAAAATTACTTCAAGGAAATGCAGTAATTTGGTTCACTGCAAATCAAGCCCGATATATCCATGGCCTTAAAGTCAGGTTTTCATGTAAACAGCAAATCATTAAGGGGGAAGGAAAAGAGACCACTAGAAGCAAAGAATTACCCATAAATTAGGGAAACTGGCAGGTGGAGTTGACCCTTCATATAAGCAGCGTTTTCCACGCTCACAGCGTTTTAGATGCACTGTTGTCAAATGCTCTGCAATGTCCTGCACACAGGATAGAAACTTCAACTTTCTCAAATAGTTTAAAGAGACAAAGAGAAGTAAAAAAAATGCACAACAACTTCAAAGCATAAACATCTCTTCAAGTTTTTATTCACAAACTTGAACACAAGTGAAAACCAACATCAATGTTCTCCAAATGGATCATGCACATACAATTCATCCCTGTGAAATTCTTCAGTTTTCAGTTGATACATCTTAGTCTAGATTCTAAACTCAAACCTCCATCCATCTAAAAGGTCAAGGGAGAATAGTTTCTATCATTTTGAAGTTAGCAAGTACAGATCATCGAAACTCATTTTGGTAGTTCCAATACCTATACTTTAAACCACATTTGTAAGCCATAATAATGTGTACAATGTCCAAAACTAAAACCAGATAATTCAAAAAGTATGGTGACTATGATGGGATTAAATACTGACCCCGATAACTTCTTCCGGCAAAGGGCGCTGGTCCTTTGAGCGATCACAAAAGTTCTTGTACTCCTCCGCATCTCTAATTGCATACGAGCTCACCTGCTTATTGATGCGAGTTAGAACGTTGTTCAAATCCCAAGATCAATACATCAAATGGTAAAAGACATCTTACTCTCTCACTAGAACATGCACTAAAAGAGAGCTAGAGTATCACTGTACTTTAGTATGTACCTAAAAACTCCTAAATTGGGTTCGGGAATGATGAATTTCAATCATCGAATAAAAGAGCAGACTACATCATTTATCAGTATGAGTCACATTTTATACTTAAAAAAAGCTAGATATAGCCCACCTCAACATGACACTTCAACTCTTTCGGGCAAGGCTTCACCATATAGAACCTCTGCAGACAAAAAGAGAGAAACTTTAAGCAAGAAAACCTAAAAAGCAGTAGTTTCACTCTTAAGTAATAAGTAACACACACACCTGCCTAAAGGGCTTCTGGGGACTCCTCCAAAAAGCCTAACAAACAAACCCAAGTTCATCATTCATCACATGTCAACCTTTAAGCAAACAAGTAATGGATTTTGTATACACAAGCAACAATGCAACAATGCTTACTTGTTCAAAGTACAAAACTTTAGAACCATCCACCATCTCAGCAGCAGGACAGCTACTCATTCTGCAAAACCAGACTCCATCACAATCACAATCAACAACCAAAACGCCACCGTTTTGAGCAAACCAACTTCATTTAAATCACACCTGATGTTGAAGTAGTGGTCGGGATCCCTGGCGGCTTGATCCTTGGAGAACTTCTCGCCGGAGAGGGACCGGGTGACGTGGCCGGCGTGGTCCCACCGGGTCGTGGACTTGGTCAGTCTCTTGAGCAATAAAGCTCCTCCAATCAACACCAGAGTTTTAACCACCACGCCTCGCGCCACGCTGCTCCATCCTCCTCCCGATGACGACGACGACGGGTCGTCGGAGCCACTCCCGCTTGTACCCGAATCCGACCCGATACCCATTTCGGATTAATTCCTCACTTCAATACTACTAGTACTGAAACAAATATGAGAGCTGTTTTCGTCCGTCGGCTTTGGTTTAGATGAGCTTGGAAGCTTTCGAGCGTCACCGTTACTTTTTAACTTTGGGCCGGCCCATAAAGCAAGAGTAGTATTATCAACATTTTTATGTTGTACGAGTGGAGATGTTCATGTTGGATGTGGCTAAATCAGCAAGGTCAGTTAAGGAAAGGAAGATTCACTTTAATTACTAGAGCTCAAAAGCTGTCCAAACATGTCAAAGTACAAGGAGGAGGTTAATTTTGTGGGGAACGTTGCTTACTGCTACGTAAAATCACATGTCAAAAGTTACTATCAAGGATCCAATAGCTCCTTTTACCAAGATTGTAAACATAAACCAGCGATAAACACCAAGCAAATAACTACACAGAGAAGAGCAGACCAGAGAAAATTTTCTGACTTGGCATTTCACCGATATATGATCTGCGTTCTTCATATGCATCATGCTGCCTAGTAGTGCCTTTTCTGCTTCAGGACTCGAGCAATTTCCTCTACAGTGCTGCCAGGACCTCCTTCACCTCCCCTCCGTAGGTGATCCTCTGCCGGTTCGCATACCTTTCTCTCAACTTTGAATACCTGTGTTTTCTTCTTCAAAAACCTAGTCACCCTTACAGTCCCAGCAGTGGTGCCTGTGGTCCTTTGTCTTACCAATATCCTTGCACTTGGTGCAGAGGCTATATATGGTCTTAGAAGTTGGGACTATTCGCTAGCTGATCGTACACCAACTTAACTACTGGTTAGTTTGCTAACATAATATGGTCAACAATCCATCATTGTTCGCATTAGATAACGTAACACATCCGAAATGAAGCAAATTTTTTATTGGTTTTTGGATTGCAGCTTTCAGACAAGGGGGGAAGTACATTACGAACACCAGAAACCATTTTACTACAACTGAAAAGCTATCGAAAACAAGTCCAAAGGGAAGTAACCTGCTTGATATGTTCATCCAGAAATCAGAATCACATCTCCATTGCAGCATCAAGCATCTAGTACTCCTCTCACCAGCCTCCCATGAGAATAATCACTTGCTTTAGCTTCAACCAGGGAGCTCTTATTCCTTTCCAATTGAGCGGCCTCCCCAAAACAGTAAACAGGACCATTCCACTTCTCATCCTCAAGTTGTGCTCCCACCTCAAATGTCATCACATGAGCACTCATCCCTGCATTCTCCAACAAACCATTACTATTAGCACATGAAATCAAATGCATCACCCTAAACCCCAAATGCTCTCTTATTCACCCAACCCTATAACTCTAGCCAAATTTGCTGCTCAAAATCAGGTTATGTTTTCTGGTAACGTGACATGTTGTTTAGTCATTTTATCAATCTAGCATTACACATTTACACGTTTAAACAAGAATTTACCAAATCAATGACACAGATTGTTGATCCTATTATAATCTAATTTGGACGAAATTTCATTTCCCAATCAAAGACCTGGACTGTAAATCCGAGTATAACATTTCCGAGTCAATGGCCAAGACTATCAATCCCACCTCACACATTAGAACAAAGGTAATTGAACCTAACTAATCCAGGTTATCAATTTAACAAGAGTTACAAACCAACCTATCCTCAACATGCCTTAACAGAAGTAAAAGAACAATAACAATGTGCAGTAAAAGGGTGACAATTTTGGGACAAAGTTTTATACCTGTATAGAAGAGCCAGTGGACTGGTCTCTTAGTGACAACGTCCTCATAGTACCAGATGAAGTCAACCTTCTCCCACACGTTGCAGAGGAAGCCATCCACGTGGCGCTGACCCAGATAAGTTGCACCGTCGAGCCAGTTGGGCCGAAGAATGCCCACCTCAAAATGCAAGACCCGGCATTCCCGGTCGGAGTCCAAAGTGTAGATGAAGGAGGTGCCATTGTCCCACTCCAGGTCGTACTTGAGCTTTCCCAGTTGGTTCTGGATTATATTGAAGTTTCGACCGTTGGGCCAGTCGTACCACAGGTCCAACGTTTGAAGAGCTCCGCTGTTGTTCATTATAAGAAGTGAGTGGAATTGGTGGGGCCATGCCGCCGGAGTCGGGTCATCGGAAGTTGAGATGTTGAAGGAGGAGATGACCAAAATGAAGAGGATAAACAAGGAGATGGGTGTGGTTGCTGCAGAGGCCATTGTTGATGAACTCTTAGCTTTGAAAAAGAAATGATGAGGGTTGTGAGGTTGGATTTTTGTACTTCTGACTTTTGTCCCTACCTCAGGATGAGAAATTTCCACTTTCACCCACCAATTCTTTCAAGTATTTATAATCAGTACATATGGCTTTTTACCTGAGAAGAAAGAACCAATATCCAACATCCAAAATCCATTCTTTTGAGATCCAAGTTCACTTCAAGAACCTGGTTATTGTTGATAACACATGATTCACCAGTACACAGTTTTTCTTGTACACTGTTACTACTTCCGGGCTAGAATAGCCCGGAACCAAAAGAATTCATTTCTCATCTTGTTTTTTAGTAACTGCACCATTGAAATTACATGATTTTTTTTTTATTTTTTTTTTTCAGTATGATGAATATGCAGACCCAAATTGAGAGGAGTATATCAAATACTACATTCTGATTTGTGAAACAAGGGGTGCATAAGAAAATAAATACCAAGGGAGACTGGATGGTAGAGACTTGAGAGAAGACAGTGGCTGCCATACCTCCCCTGGTTTTTATTAATGTACACTAAGCATGGCTAATGCTAAATATCTAATATTCCTCCATAAATTGAACACACGGTATGAAATTTGGCTTGAATAGGGAAATGACAGAACTACTGGTTCCCGGTAATAGGGCCGCCCTTATATTTCTTTATATCATCCCATCCTCTGACCCATGGGTTCCCGGGTGTGGCTCGTGTCTCAGGAGCAGCATAGCTGTCCAGGTTGTTGGCAACCTTGCTGCGGACGGCAGTGAAAACCTAAACACAAAGATGATTTGAATTAATGGAATTGATAAAGAAGAAAGCAATGAATTGAAACAGCAATTTTTCACATATCTAGATCAGCTCACCGGATTAATTGTGAGAGCCTTGGGTGGTTGCTCCTGGCCACTTAACCATTTCCAGAGATCAGGGTTTTCCTGTAGAAAAGACCATCACATGATTAAATAAACAAATACTAGCTCCCACTTCATTTAAAGATGAGAACTTGCAAAAATATATGCAAGAGCTACTGATGCATTTTGTCTCCCCGAGTTACTGATGCAGTGAAATAACATCCAAGTACCTTAACAGGATGTATGTTAGTGTCGTCACATACAAGTACAAATCAGCAATAGCTCAGTAACCATCTCAATATTTAAGTACTCAGAACCTCTGCTATCGTTGCATTTGAGGATGTAAATAGAACAGTTTATAAGTTTCTGATTACACAATTTTATGTTTTGATGTCAAGTGCAACTGTAGTTGGCTTATAGCGTAGGAATATGCAATCCAATTATTGCATGACATGATACTTATTTATACTAGCATCAGAAACTGACTAAGAAACACTAAACAAGAAAAAATGCTATAATTTGGATGTGCAGCTATTAATAGATCAAAATCATTGTCAAGGGGTCACTGTACTCTCATAGGCGATAAATTCATATGAGAAATAAGTCAGTTAAATGCTCAAGATGAATATTCTATACTAGAAGATGAAAGGAACACAGAAAATTGCTTATATCAGCTGGGAAGCACCATGAGATGTTCAATAGAATGCAACACTGTCTAACAAATCACACTTATATCAATCAATCAGGCTTTTCTAGCTACAAAGATAGCTTAGTATATTCCATGTATATATTAGGAATTTGATAACTTCAATTCCGATGAACAAATATGATTAGTTGAATACAGCATAGTACTAACATTACGAATACACAACATAAACTAAAAAGCAACAGAAACCACTCCAAAAAGAAGCAAACTTTAAAAGGTATGATATGAACAAAGTAAACTTACAACGTCAAGAACATCCACAAGAGCTTTAATTCCATTTTCATCCATGGAATGAATGTGATCCTCCACCCATTTACCCAGAACCAAATCCAATTCCAAGAACCCTCTCTGTTTACTCCTGTACAATAATCTGTTCCAAACCAACAAACCCATGTTTGCTTCAGAATCAAAAACACAAGTTCCTAAACCAATTTAAGCAAAGACACAGAGACCCACCTATTACATAAACGCCGCTTGTTCTCTTCGTTAGAGAGGTCGACATGTAGATTGCTGGTGTTATCGGTGGAATAAGATCGCTGAACTAAGCCACTAGTATATTGAGGCCTGAAAATTTAAAGCGACCCACAACACAATCAAAGCTTGAATCGTTACATACAACAATGAAAGATTTTATCTTTGTATATGTATTGCAATTGTATGAATTGCTTAAACATAAAACATAAGAGAATGAATGAATGAATGAAAACCTGAGAAGGGTCTGAGTGGGTGAGATGGAATTGCTGGATTTGAGAGCTCGTTGGGCGGTAATTAAAGCTCTTCTCAAGCTTGCCATGTTCTCTCTGTTTGATTAGTTTTGATGAGTTTGTTTCCAAGTGTTTAACGAAGGCAGAGAAGAGGGAGAGAGAAAATATATGTATGGTCGGTTTAAGGACCAACAATGAAGGACCTGCCCTTAAAGCTTCAACCTTTTCTTATGCCATCGTGGCCTTTCTTCGTCCATTTGTGACAATTGATGCAATTTTTCCCTTTTTTGGGTTCAAGGTATAGCCTAATTTAACATAGATTTTTTAGTTGGATTCTATTGTATTTAACCTTTGTGATGCCTCACTGTGTTGCTATAGATTGGTTGCAGTGTTCCATTTCATTGGTACTTGTAACACTTCCCTCCATTTTCATGTGAAAAACTGGATGTAATACGGTTCTGATACATTGAGTTTGTTGCACTGCCACCAGCTAAAATGTAAGTAGCCAAAAGGAAGTACTCTATCATCAGTATCATGCTATTCAACAGACCTTCGAGCAACAAAGACTTGGTACTTTAGCTAGCAGAGCAGGATCAACCAAACTAAATAGTAGAGCATAAAGTGATCAAATGCACCAAGAAAAACCACTTGGAATTAATTTCAGTTTACCTACTTGAACCATCACTTCAGTCCCTATACTTTTAATTTCATCGGGTACACCTTATACTTCCTAAATTAATCAACAAATATCAATTTTGTAAATTCCGTCCAAACGATCCATCAATACTAAAGGCTTTTTGGTACAATTTCCCTACATTAATGCACCGTTACCATATTATGATTATAAACAAGGCTAAACAAATCATATAATCAAGTTGAACAATAGAAAACAAACAAAAGCAAATCATATATGGTAAAACCTTTGGTATTGATAGATTGTTTGAACGAAATTACAAAATTGGTATCAGTTGATTAATTTAAGGAAGTACAAGGGTGTACCTGATGAAATTAAAAGTATAGGGATTGAAGTGATGATTCAACCAAAGTTCGGTAAACTGAAATTAATTCAACCACTTGCATTGAGAGTGTGTGAAGTTAAACAAAGTAAACAGAGGCATAACAATCAATAAGACTCCCCATCTTGATCTAATCTTTACTTAAGAGGACCAGAACGTCTGCTGACTAATTCGAATCTAAGAATGATACAAAAACGAGTGATACCTATGCTGATACTTGCATCAGAGGATCTATCCTTTCTGTCTCCATCCTACAATGGTATTGCTGACTTCCTTCATCAACGCTGCCAAGGTATTCTTACACGGCATAATGCAGACTTGTTTTACAAAAGAAATTTTAGTTTCATTTTGGTTGTGGTGGATACTGGCTCCAGAATATTGGACAATCTCACAAACTCTGTCAGTCTTCAGCTACATGACCTCAATACCTTATCTCACGTCTCTCGGCGAAAAATTTCCCTGTTATTGCCTGATCCGGAAGCAAGGCCAACCAAACTGCAGTGTCAGCTCCTTCTTCCGCTGATATGTTCCCAGCATATCCCGTCATAGCAGTCTTTACCCAACCTGGGCAATAACAGTTGATAAAGATTTTCTGGCCTTCTGGTCTATCAGAGAGTATCTTTGCCATTAGCTTGGTGTAAGTATTGACTGCAAGTTTTGATACCGAGTAGTCAGTAAACGTTTTAGGCCACCCACCTGATTCCCATGTGCCCTCTTCTACTTGTTTTAGAAAACTGTCTACTGCTCCATCAATAATTTCCTCTGTGAGTGTTTCCACATTGGCAAGTTGTCCTCTCAAATTCAGATCTTCAATTCTCTGTCAATTAAAACATAATCAGTATGACATGGAGCAAAGTTATGCTAGAGCAAGATCAGGTAAATGCCTGAAACTTTTGTGAGCAGACTAGCAGCAATGGTAGTGTTTTAGAATGATTTTAGCCTATGATATTATCATCATATAATCAATCTATATGCATATTACTAAGGAATTCAATTGAAAACATAAGCGGAGGTGAACAAAAAGAATAGTTCATCTGTAATAAAAATGCAGTAAGCCAGTAAATAAAGGTTGCTTAGTTGGATAAGAAACGGCAAGGTGGCTGGAAAGCTAGTGAGATTATTGAAGGAGCTTAATCTAGAAGCGACAGTGCTGACCCCATATTCACATTTTATATGTCCCATGATTTCCCAGTAAAGTCTTCCTTTGGTTACTCAGAAGCCAGCTGCCTCACCAGCTACCTAAAGCCTCTTTAGGAATTTGGTGCGGTTGGTAAAACACAGAGGCAATGCTTTTCTGGACCTAAGTGGTCATTTTGAATGCGATCAAAGTTTCAGCTGACACAACTAATCCGTTCTTTCTTCTCAATCTCCCTCAACAGAGGAAATGATCTATTCATCCATCTCACTCAACAGAGGAAATCATCTATTCATCCCCACCAGGCAACAACATTTCAATAGATCTCCTTCCGCTAAACTCCAAGGACATACACAAAAGGATGCACTAAAAATGGAATGATAAGAAAGCATAATCTAACGAGAATCAACAAACAGCGAACAAACTCACATTTCGTTTGCCATTTAGTCTGCCCAATCTCGAGCTCACATTAACAATCCGAGCCCCGGCAGACGAATGCTTCATCAAGGGGATCAACGCTTGGATCATGTTTTTGGTGCCATAATAATTCGTAGTGCACACTTGAGTCGCATGCTCCACAGAATTATCAGACCCCTGATTGAAATTGACAGCTGCATTATTCACCTGCAATAGCAAAACAATCCCAAAACACATCATAATCCCATATGACACTAACATTCTAAAATAACTCCACACACACACACACACACACACTTCATGTTCGATCGCAAATACTCACCAGAATATCCAAACCACCATAGTTTTCCACCAACCAGTCACAAAATTCTTTGATAGAAACTTGGTCCAACACATCCAGCTGATGAAAATACACATTGAGACCCCCTTCTTGTAACACCTTAGCGGCTTCACATCCCACCTCAGGGTCTCTGGATGTCAGTATTACAGTCAATCCATGCGCCGCAAGTTGTCTAGTGATTTCAAACCCAATGCCCCTATTACCTCCACTCACCACCGCAATGGTTTCAGCCGACCACCACCTATACAGAGACATTCAAACACCCACAAACAATGCACATTTAAAAAATGGGTTACATTCAAACACACACAAATGCATGAATCCAAAATGGGTTAATGGTATTGCTTCCAATACAAACATTCATCAAGAAATTAGTGAGGTAAAAAGAGTTGGATGAATCAAAAGAAGTGACCTTTGGTGATCGGAATAAGGGATGGTTCTGAGAAGAGAGATCTCCTGGCGCCGCTTTTCTCTTCTCTCTTTGGCCTTTTCAGTCTTTTCAGTTTTCCCCATGACGAATTCACAGAAAATGAAATCAAAGTTTGAGTTTTTGAGATTGAGGAAGAAGAAGGAACATAATGAGAGTTTGAGGTTTGATTAAGAATTTTATCACATCCTCCGTGGCCCTAGGAACGACAGGGACCCAGAACATGCCACGTGGTCGCTTTTGCTGGTTAAGTGCCTCGTCCGTTGTTTCTCTTTGGTCAAAGGTCAAACAAAACCCTAATTATAGATTTCCTATTTTTTATCTAAAGTTAACCTCATCATCAATATTGTGTTCAAGTTTTATAAAGATCCATGTCGTTCAAGTGCTCGCAAATTTTGGTATCTTCTTTCATTTTCAAATATTATAATCTCTTCTTCAAAACTATTAGGCACAAGACAACGAAATGGGATCCTCTCCTCATCTCTAGCCAAGTTGCTGGATTCCCATCTCTGTCTAGTTAGCCTTAGTTATCCAAAAAATTGTTAGCCTTCTACGTAATTGCGAACTTAACCTCGCTCAAAGATTCCTGCAACTTCGATACTGAAGAAAAGTGAAAATGTTGATAAAAAAAAAAAAACATAAGTAAGGTTAAGTTCCTTCATTCAGTAACTATCCTTTTGCCACTCACTCTGTTAGTGCTAATTAGGTCTATTTCATTTCTAATTGGAAATTAAACTTTGAACATGGAAAGTGAGCTATAATTTAAGAAAAAACACTCTGGATGGCAGTGTTATTCTTTTTCCTTTCTCCCAAAATCACCCTAATTTTTGTTTTTGAGCAAAGCATGCCACCACCCATATAAATTCTATCAAATTGACTGACAAAATGCACTTATGGGGGTTTTTACTCAACATTAGTTTGCTTAATAAGAATATTCACCAAGTTAAAAGAGATCTAATTTTTATACTGCAACATATGTTTAGTTGGGGAAGCACAACAAAGGAAAGTAAAAAAGGAAGAAAAGAGAGTGGCACCTCGGTTTTCATGGAGTAACGTACATAGTGAGCAGCCTTCAAGCTTACTATCTTTGTTCAACAAATAAGGGCCAGACTTTAAGCATTCCGTGTACGTACTTGGCATGTGGATCATCCATCGACTGATGCATTACTTCAGTTTCGAACCTCCTAATAGAGATCGAAGGACACACATTCTTGGTTATACAATCTTGCACAACGGTCTTCAGCTGAGAATGAAATTCTTTCAACTGAGCTACCGCAGCAGCCACAACAGTAAACGTGTTTTCGTCAAGAAAGATATGACAACATGTTGCTTTTGAAAGGGCATTGATCATGAGCGAGCTGAAGAGACATTCCCATCGTTTAAGATAATCATCCTTGTTGATCCCAAAACTTGAGCAAATCCCACCCTGCTGAAATCCTATGTTGATAGTTTTCTGTTGCCCTAATGCCTTGAAATATTTCTAACGCCATAGATGGCGGAATAAGACTTGTGGACAATAGTTCAAGAAGATGCCTAGCCTTTTCAATCATACATATGGATCCTTGAGCGATGGGGTTGTGAGACAAGCATGCTGACACTCGGAAAGATTCAGATCACATGAAATGGAGTAGTCATTAAGGTTGAAGCAACCGCAGGCCATGCGTCTTTCAACTTTTTTGCTCGTTTTTCGGGGAAGGGTACAGTGGAAGTGGTGACTTTGAGTATGCCATATATGTTCAAAGCAGGACCAGGCATCAGCTTCGGCGCCGGTGGTCAGGGAGTAATTGTGATGGTTCGCTCAGCCTGACAATAAGTAGAAAGACAACAAATGCTATGACTGCATAATACTGTACTAGTACAAATGCTGATATCAATCTTTCGAATTAAAAGGTTTTACTGTAAAATCATTAACATACCCGATCCACTGTGATTGTAAAGAGACGTCCCAAAGTCGATTTCGTTTGCAGCACTACTGGAAATCAGGTCTGAAACGACCAATATTGAAACGGGAAAATCAAACTTTGTCGCCTCAACACATTGAAGCGACCAATATTGGATTTGTCGCTTCAGAAAACGAGAGTCGTCGCTCACATCTTATTGAAGCGACGAATATTGGTTTGTTGTCGCCTCCCAACAATTTTTGTAAACTGTAGCGACGAAAATTCAAAGTTCGTCGCCGACGTAAAACTCAAGCGACGAAGTTTATAACTTTCGTCAATATTCGTCGCTGATTTGTTATACGAAGCGACAAGTTTTGAGCAATAGTCGTCACTTCATGTTTTAAAATCTGGTCAACCATATTTTCATAAAATTTATCACACGAAAACGTTATTACGTACCTTTAGATGACCTTGTTTCGTCGACTCTTCCAAACATTAAACTCTCAAATAGATGAGACGTAATCAACCATGTAAAAATTTGGTAACTTTTACCTCCCGATACTATGGTTCCCCATAGAGAGAGATACGTTTAAATAAGGTTGACCGCATCGATCGGGGCTCTAACTTTGTCGGATTTAAGTAATTTTTTTACTATAACCGTATTTCATCATAAAGATCAAATGTTATTTCAAAGTGTTTTTTAAAATTTGACTTCTTTTATATAGTTGCTTCGAAAAGTTGTACACTTGAGTATAATCTTATAATCAAGTTATACCGTATTAGTAAGCATATTGTCATTATAATGGCTAAATTCACAAAATAAAAATTTTGACCGTCTGATGTGATCGTTATAGTTAAATATGAGTAGAGTAGAAAAATCAACTCATTTCGTGAACGCTCGATGCTCGATCGAAACGGTCAACCATATTTTCATAAAACTTATCACACGAAAACGTTATTACGTACCTTTAGATGACCTTGTTTCGTCGACTCTTCCAAACATTAAACTCTCAAATAGATGAGACGTAATCAGCCATGTAAAAATTTGGTAACTTTTACCTCCTGATACTATGGTTCCCCATAGAGAGAGATACGTTTAAATAAGGTTGACCGCATCGATCGGGGCTCTAGTTTTGTCGGATTTAAGTGATTTTTTTACCATAACCGTATTTCATCATAACGATCAAATGTTATTTCACAGTATTTTTTAAAATTTGACTTATTTTATATAGTTGCTTCGAAAAGTTGTACACTTCAGTATAATCTCATAAAAATTTTATAATCTTTTAAATATTGTTGAAGCGACGGATTTTGTATTACTTCGTCGCTTCAGTATAATCAATAAAAAATTTATAATCTTTTAAATATTATTGAAGTGACGGATTTTGTATTACTTCGTCGCTTCACTTTTAAATATTATTGAAGCGACGGATTTTGTATTACTTCGTCGCTTCAGTGTTTAAAAAAGTAGAATCTGCGGCACATGCTGAGAACCAATTAAAACACATTGCGCGGATCGACCCTATGAACCGTCAGATTTTCCAGATCTAACGGCCATAATTCACTCCCCTTTTATATAAATCTCTTCCCCCTCTCCTCCTTCCTCTTCACTCCCTCTCCTCCTCTACTGTTGCCTCCTCCACCGCCTCCCTCCCTCTCCTCCTCGCCGTCGCCATCCAAGTCTTCGACGATGACCTCGCCGTTGCGATCCAAGTCTTCGACACCGGCCGACCTCGCCTTCTCCATCCAAGTACTCGACGCCGACCTCGCCTTCTCCACCAGAGCTCCTCCCATCGCGCCGGCCACTGCTGCAGTACACCGCCCCGGTCCCTAACCCCGCAGCGACGGCAGAGCGCCTCCCCGCCGACCCTCCTCGACGCGGCCGTCACCGTCTCTGAGGTCCACCTCTACGGCGACGTCGTTCTCCTCCTCCGTCGCCTCCTCCACCGCCTCCCCGCCAACTCCTCCTCAACTGGACAAAAATTGGACAAAATTCTTTTTGAAACGAAATCGGCGGGAATGAGGGGTTCAAACTGAACAAAAATTGTAACAGACATGAAGTGACGAACATTGATATTCGTCGCATGAAATTTTATCATCCCATACACTCTAGCGACGACTTTTGAACCAAACTTTGTCCCCTTAAATTGGAAGCGACCACCCAAAATTCGTCCCCTAGAATTGGAAGTGACCACCCAAAATTCGTCGCCTCGAATGTGAGGAGACGACTCAAACTTCGTCGCTCAGTATTTGGCGACAAACTTTGAAGTCGTCGCTTGAAATATCCAAGCGACGACTTTTGTAGCAAAAGTGGTCGCCTCGAATCGAAACGACGAAAATCGAGCGACGACCTCGAGCAACGACATGTTTGTCTCTTCGGTGTCGAAGCGACGACTTTTTTTCTGAAACGACGACAAAAAGTCGTCGCTTCGAACCTGTTATGGAGTAGTGCAGTAAACATTCCTCCAATCTAGAATCTGCACAAAAGGACGAATATCAAATGAGAATTCAGGACACGGTAACTGAGAACCCTATAGTGAATCATACAAACATATGCTCGAGGGGCTTAATTTGTTAATCACTCTAATTTCAGCGGGGATGGGATAAACCTTCTTAGAGTTGTCGTCGGCGTCGGCGTTTGGTCCCTCACAATTTGATTTTTCTGTGTGCATATCGTTTATAGAGTACGGAGCCTCTGGTTCCGCAGAGGAGGACTACTATATAAACCGTCATGCGCAGAGGAATCCATCGTCTCTGTTGTTGTTCGAATGTTTTCTGTTCGAAACCCTAAGTGCTGTGCCTAAAACCCTAAGGCTTGTTTCTCAAGAAATTTTCGTTTCAAAAAATGAAGGTTATTTCCGTAACTTTCTGGATGTGTCTTGACCTAATTAGACTAGATTAGATGATTATGTAATAGATAGGGAATCCCTGATTTATCGGGATACTTATTGTAATGCCTATATAAAAGCCTCTCTATCAACCAATAAAGAACAATTCTCCCTATTATAATTTCTCCTTGAACACGTTATCAGCACGTGGCTCTAGCCTTTCGTCTAATAGCCATGAAAAATTCATAAACCCTAGGTTTCCAATCTGAAAAAAAAAAAAAACAAAAAAAAAATCAGAAACCCTAACTCTCTCTTCTGCCGGCAACTGCTTGTCAGCAAAGAAGACCTCTGCCCAGAAATCCTCTTCCGCCGACAACCCCTTCGTCGGAAGAAAGAAAAAAAGAAAAAAATTAAGAGGCTCCAAGTTCTGCCGACAAAAACTTTGTCGGCAAAGACAAGAATTTGAGAAAACTCATCCTGCCGACGACATCTTTGTCGGCAGAGACTGAAGAAATCCTAGGGCACCCAGAGATCTTCTCTGGGTACCCACCCCTCCTCCGGCCTGGCTTCCTCTGCCAGTCGACTTCGCCCTCCCCCCCCTCCGCCGTCCGCTTTAGCCGTCGACCATGTCTGGACGATGAAGCCTCTGCGCTCTCCGTTGATCCATGCGTGCTCAGCCCAGCGTCGTCGACGACGACGACAAGCCTAGTGCTCTCGAATCCCACGTTTGACGCCACCGCCCTGCAGCCTTGGAAGCCGCCAATCCGAGCCCAGGCGTTGCACGACTTGGATTCCCCGCCAATCCGATCGACACCAGTGCACGGCGTTGCTCAATCCGCTCGCCGGATCTGCATGACCCGGATCAGTCCTGACCCGGTTCCTCCGCCAACCCGACCTGAGTCGGGTTTGGGCCTCTGCCGAGCCCAGCAGCCCTTTGGACTTTTCTTCCTCCCACTTTTTCCTATTTTATTATTTATTTTAATAATTTCATGCACCTATCTAAATATATTTATTTTTCACGTGCTTAATAGGAAATATGTGGTCATTCATCGACATGTTACGATGATGTGTACGCCATGGAGGTGAGGAACAATTTTCTGCATTCGTCTAAAGAATGAAGCAACTATTGCATTTTGCACAAGGAGTAGAACCGAGTTTTCAAGCGCATTTTATATTACAACGCAGTTCATTGGCGAACTAGCAAGTAAGATTTTATAAAAGTTCCAGCTTTTGAACATATACGATATATATATCGGGCGCTATTAGCCTTCTTCTACTCTGATCCCGGCCATTCTTATATCGCCGATGAGACCAATGGAGGGGACGTGACTCCCCCTCCGGTCGAAGTTTTTAAGTGATGGTCCTGGGAGAATCACGTTTGAAAGGGAAATTAAAAGAAAAAAAAGATGCTTATGTGGATGTTTGAGTACGCCACTGTTTGAAGGTGCGATATGATGTCGCCGGTTTTATGCATTGAAAAGAAAAATTTATGTGACCATATACGTCATGGCCCTTCTAATTCCGTTATACATACTTGAATGGTATATGTCATATTCATACCAATCCGACGTATCTCTTTTCTTGTAGATGTCGTCGTAGTCACGACCCGATTTTAAGATTCTTAATCTCGAGGGCAAAGAATATAATCGATGTGTTTTCGATGTGTAGCTTGTTTTTCAAAGCAAAGGTTTCTCAGTCATTCTGAATGAAACAGTAGCCACTACCCCATTTGGGGATCATGTCAAGGCCTAGGTACTCATTTTTGAGAACGCCATATTCATCCAACTCTGAAGCGACAACATCTGTCGATAAAAGATCTATATTTTACGGGACACGCTCTAGTAGCGATTAAAAAAAATGTCCATGACATACTTATCTCAGAGATTTCATTGAAATAGGAAACCATTCGGTTCTTTGGATTATGACCTTGACACTGTTGGCATAACAAAAATGATAGAGATCTTATCAATAAGACTCTTGATAAATTCCCCATAGCCTATGATGTCTTATGACACCCATCCGAAATTCGGTTGATTAGGCTAAATAAATAAATAAATTTTGAGACCTATTGGAATTAAAAAGATTCATGAAACCACAGGCTCACTATGAGAAGGCCTCAAAATAAAAGAAATCAAAATCAGAATGCCCCGTATCAACAAGTTTCTAAACCGAGATGTGGAGAAATCTAAATGATAGAAATCGTGTGACACGACGCTCCAACACTTGGAGACGAGATGGCGGCAATACCGCACCTTCAGGAGGAGGCCAATTCGGCCATGGAACCCGTCAAGGTGGCCATGCGCCACCTCTTTTCTCGTCCAACATTAGCAACATTATGTATGCTCCTTGTTACAAGTGTGGTTCCTCTAAGCATATGCATTGCGAGTGTGATTCTAGCAAAGAGATGATTAATGCCTACAAGAAATATATGCAGTTTTTACAACAAGAGAATTATTATGTTGAGTGAGAACTAGTGATGACAACCTCACGTTAATCTCGTGGCTGAGCACTTCATTCCTGAAGTTAAGTCTCAAGAGCCTACTAAAGCATTAGATGTTCCGAATTTTGATTAGTCTTCATGTTTGACTTTTCATTAAGAATTTTACAAGTATTGTAATGGCTTTGCGATATCTTACAGACTTTGATTTTCTTAGTCGTTTCTTTGGAATTAGAAGTTTTCTTTTGATGTATTAAATGTTGGCAAGTTAATAAAATTTCTCTGTTTTCCCATATTGTGAGAAATTTTATGTTTTTAAGCAATCCCGGTTCGTGTTTTAACGACTCACGTGGTTCTTCTGAAACACTATTGGGTCACATTGGCTTAGTATATTGGACTTATAATTCCACCCCAGCTCAAATCAAAATCAAAATCAAAGAATAATTGGAGCTAGGCTCGACGTCACAAGCCTAGTGGCTGATGTCGGCCTCATGGTGATGATACCTCGGCTTCGGCAGCACAAAGGTGCCATGGCACCGTGCTTTCAAAGAGGCTTCGGCCTCGGTTCCATGGCCGCCCGAGAAGGTGCTTAGCACAGATCCTAGGAGGCTAAGCCTCCATTCTTCCGGTCACCAAAGGTTTTCAATACCACAACGTGCGAAGCCTCGGCTTCGTTTTGGTTTCTGATGATGATTGCTCGGTTATGTAACATTCAACCTTACACTTTCCGACTTTAGTCGAAGTTATAAAGTCCAAATGTCATGCGATACACTCGATGGGATTTCATCCCCTTTCTTTCTCTATCATACGGCGTAGTGATTAGACTGTGTCCCGCGAGAAAACCACCCATAGTTTTTCATCTCTTTAGATGTCTCGCGGTGAAGTTGAGTGTCTAGCTGATAGTGAGTCAACCCACACTATTCTAAGGAATAGTGTGTCGTTTAAGTATTACGTGCAATATAGATGATCAATGACTATATCGATTAGAACCTCGCCAGTTGTTAAAGAGCGTGGATTCATTAACTTTACGTTACCTAATGGTACAGTTATCGATGTCATTGAACGTATTCTATGCACCAAGAAAAAATCGGATCTTGCTGTGTTTTCCGAAACCTAATTGTCATATGTTATCACTTGGATATATGAGAATGGTAACAGTTACTTGTGTATTTCCTCTAATGAATCATTCTAGAGAAGAAGTTGAGTCATATTCAATGAGAATACCTCATTCCAATTCTTGTTATTGGATTTTATGACTCATACAAGCTTTGATATTACATGACCTATAAATCATAGCTCACTCATTCAAAAATAGTATATTTTATACCGATGGAAAGGTCTATGTGTCTAATTTCCAGAGACACTGACCGTTTGATCATAGCTATCATATTGAGTGAGCTATAGCCGTTTCGGCAATATAGGACGGATCTGTCCGGAAATCTGCAGATCCATCAACTTCGACAGAGCTTTGTGATCAGCTCGGTTGGAACAATATTGTGTACTTTATATCACTAAAAAGCTACGAATGTCTAGTTTCCAAAACATTTTACGGTTTGTCAATACCTTCTGTAATGAAGAAGTTATAACCGTTTTAGTAGACAAAGGTTATGCTACGTGTGAATCTGATTTTCAGCGCGAATTTGTATTTTAAGA
The DNA here is from genome assembly GCA_963682095.1 of Potentilla sterilis. NCBI lineage: Eukaryota > Viridiplantae > Streptophyta > Magnoliopsida > Rosales > Rosaceae > Potentilla > Potentilla sterilis. The sequence continues at coordinate 37,705,852 of OY821765.1, forward strand.
TGCATAATGCTCTTATTGCAAAGCTTGTACACTAACAAAGATGAATCCTTTGTTTTCCTTTGTTATGGACACAAAAGAAACCATTCTTACTACAAATCCAAGATGATATGTGTGGACCTATCAACCAGAATGCGGACCCTTTGTGTATTTTAAGGTGCTGGTTGATGCATCGACGCGTTGGTCACGTCGATTTGTTGTCCACAAGCTGCATTTGCCAAGCTTTTAGCTTAAATCATCAAGTTAAGGGCTCACCACCCTGACCATCCTATTAAATCTATTAGGTTGGATAATGTTAGAGAGTTTAACTCCAAGACATTCGATGATTATTGCATATCCATAGGGATTGAATTTGAACATCCCGTTTCTCATGTTCTTTCTCAGAACTGCCTTGCAGAAACCACTCTTCAGCAACTCCGGCTATTAGCTAGGGCTTTTGGTTATGGGAACCAATTGCCAGTTTCTGTATGGGGATATGCAATACTGCATGCAGCTATGCTTATTCGTTTCAAACCCAATGCCAACCAGACGTTTAGTGCATACCAGCTGGTTACTGGTTATAAACCCAATATTGCGCACTTACGTACTTTCGGTTGTGCTTTTTATGTGCCTATTACGCCTCTTCTGCGTACAAAGATGGGTCTACAAAGACGTTTAGGTATATGTTGGATGTGAATCCCCAACAATAATCCGCTACCAACCACCGTAGATCTCTTTACTGCGCGTTTCGCAGATTGTCACTTTGATGAGACACACTTCCCACTGTTAGGGGGAGATAGGAATGCTCACATTCCGAATGAACGTCAGGAATTGACATGGTGTGCCCCCAACGATTTGTCTCATCATAATCCCTGCACTACTCAAAATGAGTTAGAAAGTGACGAGATCGCACATATATACTGCAAATGTGCCGGTAAGGTTGAAGATCCCATCATATGGGACTGGTTCGGCTGCCCTAAGACCTAGTGTTGTCGGCATACCTTCAGGAGAGGGTGACGCCGGCGGCGGCGCCATCATACGCCGTGGCATCGCTGTTGCTGAATCGGATCACAACGGCGCCACTGATGGACTTTGAAGGGGCAGCAGCTTCAGCCTCGACTCCCACCAAGAAGAGGGGGAGACCGTTTAATTCTCGAGATTTAAAACCTCGAAAGAAGCGAGTTGTGATGGCACAAATTAATCCGCTCATCATCAATGAGATTGTTTCTGACTATAATTATGTCCATGATCAACTATGTGTTTTCTGTGGGACGCCACAGAACCTTTGTTGATGTCAGACTACACATAAATCTCAATTACACAAGTGCGCACGTGTATTCTGTGGATAAAATTCCACGTATGTTGATGATGTAATCGCTTATTCCGTTGCAGAGTGTCAACGAAGAATGTATTGGCCGAAGTGAAAAGAAGCAATATAGGCAGAACTAGACTCGTTAAATAAAAGGCAAGTCTTGGGATCTGTTAATTTGATCCGGAAAGACGTTAAACCTGTTGGACATAAGAGAGCCTTTGTTCGTAAGCGTAATGAGATAATGAGATCATGCGGTATAAAGCAAGACTCATGACGCAATGTTTCTCTCAATGACCTGGTATTGACTACGATGAGATGTATTCTCTCGTAATGGACATTATTACTTTCCGCTACTTAATCAGTTTAGTAGTGTCCCAAAAACTGAAGTTTGCAACTTATGAATGTGGTTAATGTATACCTATATGGGGATATAGATGCAGATATATACACGAAAGTGTTTGAAGGACTTCTAATGCCTCGATCAAGTGACTTTAAACCACAAAGTCATTATGCAACTAGATTGTAACGTCTGTTGTAATACTTGATTTGGAGGGGATACAAGAACAATGATTTATGCCTATGCGTGTTCATAAGAAAGACAAAGTCTAGACACAAGAATACATTTCGTCCTAAAGAGGATGATGAAGAGATGCTTGGAGCTAAATACATGTATCTTAGTGCAATTGGGGCGCTATTGTATTTAGCACAATATACTAGACCAGACATCGCTTTCGTTGTGAACTTACTAGCTAGATTTAGCTCAGCGCCTACGCATCGTCATTGGAATGGTGTTAAACATCTGAAAGGTTCCATTGACTTGGGTTTGTTCTACCCCTTTAGCACCAGAGAGGTTTCCACCACCGGTCATCCTCACACCAAAGCCACCGGCAGCCCCGGCAGGGCCGCTGTACGCCGCGGAACTGCCGCCGGCACCAGCGACGTGGAGACCGGCATAGGTGATGATTTCGGCCCTTCTTCGTCATTCAGTGGCCGTCTCCCTTATCCAAAGACTCTCAACAATGTGTTAGTTAGTTTTGTAGATGCTGTGTATCTCTCTGACCCGCATAGTTCTTTTATAAATGCAACAACAAAAATTCCTGAACATCCAAGTTAATCAAGTGAGTTCAGATGCAAATGTTGCAGATTTGTTTACCAAGTCTTTGAGAAAATCTATGCATGTGAAACATGTGAAGAGCCTAGGCATGCGCCATATATCAGAGCTCTAAGTTTGTTAGACATCAGGGAGAGTCTACATCACATGTTATTCACAAGTGTAGTGTTGGTGTATTGTGCTCTTTTCCCTTCGTCCATGCATTTTATTTTTGCCCAAGAAGTTTTTGTTTTGCTGGCAAGGTTTTAGTGAGGCAACATGGTAAGCACCATGAAGACATTAGGCGCTCGACACAAGGGGGAGTGTTGTAGGAAGGTTATTTTTGTAACTTCCTGGATGTGTCTTGACCTAATTAGACTAGATTAGATGATTATGTAATAGATAGGGAATCTCTGATTTATCGGGATACTTATTGTAATGCATATATAAAGGTCTCTCTATCAATCAATAAAGAACAATTCTCCCTATTATAATTTCTCATAGAATAAATTAGGACAATTATTCTACTATAAAAATTCTTTATTATATTTGTCTTTAGAGAATGACAATTGGGGCAAGTATTCATTTGCTAGAGTCCAAGTTTATGTCTTTTGATCCACAAAATAATCGAGCCGCATGGCCAGACAAGTGAAGCCACTCTTCAAACACGTTGAACAAGCCAAACACACCGTCTTTTTCAGAATCCGCACTTAAAATATGGAAACTCGAAATTACTTGGCAAATCTATCATTACGAAACAGAGTCGGTATCGCTTTGCTTAGTTTATTTTGATGCAATGCGTCATGGCTGAGGCCACAGATTTAACCTTTACTCATTTCACTCTTCTTGATCTGATATTGACATTTTCGTCCGAGTCTTTGACTATTCGCAATGGATTGGCCGGTTCTATTATTCGTCTCCATGGCTTCTTCCCATGCCGACACGACACGCCATTGATATCTCCAAACGTCATCACGTTCGTAATCACTGACTCTCTCAGAGTCTCAGTAATTCGTTTCCAAATTAGCTCCAGCTATTTCTCTAAACGCTGAACGGCTGCAGAATCTTCCAATATATATCTACCGTCTGATTATACCCAACAGATTAAAACTTTGAGCCTATCTAGCTATCATCGAACCCAATTCTCTCTTGCTCTGGCTGCTGAGGTACTTGAGTATGCTCTTGCTTTTCAGCCGTCTTTATATTCTGTTCATGTTTTTGATTATTTGGTTTTGTTTTACTATGATTTCGTAATTTCACTGGACTGTTTATTGATTCTTATAACCCTTTCTGCAAAATTTGAATAGCGATCCAATTACTGTTTGTAGTTTATTGATTCCTATACAACCCATTTGCAATACAGTTGTAGATTACTGATTTCTACATGGCCTATTTGCAACATCTGAATAGCAATCTTAACTATTATGATTGAGGCATGCAATATTTCATGGCCCATGCCATCAATTCTTGTTAGAAAGTTGAAAGAAACCAACTTTGTTTATGATTTGGGTGTAAAACTTGGGTCTTTGTTTATCTGGAGCTTTATTTTGATATTGGCAGAACCAAAATGGTACATTCTTGTCGAAGTTTGGTGCTTTTGTTAGCTGTGCTAGTACTGGGATTATGCTTACCATGTTCAGATGCTATTCGGATTAACAAAGTTAAGACCAGGACTAGCGTTTATCTCTCCCCTAAGATTGTGTTGGAACCGGGGTCAGTTGCAGACAAGTATTTCTATAACATTAGCTTCCCAAAAGGTCACATTGCTATAAAGTATTTCAATGCTGAAGTGATCGATGAAGAAGGGAATCCTATTCCTCTTCACGAGACTTATCTGCATCATTGGGTTCTTGGAAGATATTATGCCCGGACAAGTTATGTGGAACCAGAGAAGATTGGTTTCGAGCATATTGAAAATTCAGATTATCAGTTTGTGAGAAACAGTGGTTTGTGCCAGAATAATGTTCTTGGACAGTACTATGGACTCGGGTCAGAAACACGAAAGACAGACACACATGTACCAGATCCTTTTGGAATAGAGGTTGGCAACCCTGCCGAGATTCCTGCTGGATATGAGGAGAGATGGATGCTCAATGTTCATGCTATTGATACTCGGGGAGCACATGATAGGTTGGGATGCACTGAATGCAGGTGTGATCTGTATAACGTAACAAAAGATGGACGAGGCCAGCCATTGAGGCCAGGGTACACAGGGGGTTTGCACTGTTGTTATGATGGTACACAGTGCAGCGTAAAACAAGGTTATAATGGTGTCAAAAGAAGCCTCTACTTGAGATACACTGTGGAGTGGATTGATTGGTTTGATTCTATTGTGCCTGTCAAGATTTATATCTTTGATGTCACCGATAGAATGGATCATTCAGCAGGATCCTCTCTTAAACATAATTGCCTGGTAAGTGTACTTAACTCATGGCATAACAAGTTGTAATATTGGTCTCCGTAGTGTTGATAGTTTATCACTATTTTGCCTGCTGTATCCATAATGAATTTAATTCCTTTTATGCTAAACTCTCTGATTTTTTATTGTACAGATCGAATATAATGTTGAGCCTTGCAGTACTGTCGATACAGCAAATGATCAGTGCTTTCACAATCAACAGGCAGTGGTTACAATGCCTACTGGTGGTTATATCATCTATGGTGTAGCCCATCAGCACACTGGGGGGCTCGGCGCAACTCTATATAGAGAGGTGCTTTTCTTATACCCGCAGTAGTCTTGTTTCTGCTAGGCTGCATAGTAGTTTTTCACTGCCATGTGCTGGAACTCCATTACAATAATCTCATCCAACTCATTCTCGTATCTTGTATATTATCTGAAATTGGCAACTCTTTCAAGCTTAGTGTACGTCACATATCTTAGTTTCTATAAAGGTTTTCTAAAACATCAAATATATAACAGTTTGGATGACATTTAACACGTAGTTTAGTAACTAAAATATTTTACATATTTGGCTGATAGGATCATTCTGAAATCCTAATTGTTTGATAACAGGTCTATTGTCTCTAATCCTTGTTAGCCTACATTGTTATAAATACCTGACCATTGATTATTGTAATGATCAGGGCTTTATATGAATACTAGTTACTAATAAGTTTAATTTTAGCTTAGAGCTTTTTGGAACGTTTAGCACTAAGTGTCTCATCTTAAAAGCTGGTGTATGCTTCTGTCGACTAAAAAAGGTCAATCCAGTTTGTGCATGGGCTTGCTTATTTAAGAACTATAATCTCTGATACCTGACCATAGCAAGTCTGTGCTATTCATCTGATATCTAGGATTAAGCTTTTAGCACTGCATCTTGATCACATCCTATAGTACTAGTAATTAAGACTTTACATGGCATCTCAGTGTGAATTGGACTGTTACTTGTCTCTCAATATATTTGGCCTCTACAGGAAAGTAATTTCTTTATGTAGTGTATTATTTTCTGTAACTGACTGGTTGTTTGTGATAATGTTAGGATGGACGGGCTCTATGTTCCTCAATACCAATATATGGACAAAGCGAGGAAGCTGGAGACGAGTCTGGTTACATTGTAGGAATGTCAACTTGCTTTCCACGTCCGGGGTCTATCAAAATAAAGGATGGGGAGACTCTTCTTGTGGCTTCTAATTACAGCAGCTCGCAGCCACACACGGGGGTCATGGGCCTCTTCTATATCTTGGTTGCAGAGAACCTCCCAAAGTCCTCCTTGCTTACCTTGGACTCTTCACTTTGAGTAAGATACTGTTAAACAGTATGGCTACTGAATTAAGTCTGCACTCTGCAGGATTAGTTTAACATCAAATATCAGAATCTTAATCCTTCTTAGTTTAGGTTAATCAATCTCGTACCATATCAAATATGAAATTCAACTTTGAAACTTTTTAATAATAGATCTTATCTCACACCAAATTCGTTACACTCATGTGATGCTTTTTGTTCTTGCAGATTTGTGGGTGTTATCAGCTGAAGCTGCTAGTTTCTTTATCGACAACATTGAGAAAGAAATTGGCAATGACTCATAGATTCATGTTGGTCTGAACTTTTACATATGAGTTATGTGATTAGTGCATCTTGAATATACTTTTTTCACTCGCGGCTGTGATATGTAGACGTAGTGTAACCAATGTACGCTCTCCTATATCAATAAATTCAGAGTTTGGCATTGGCATCAAATAAGTGTACCCTCACCCCAATAGATTCTGAGAAATTCTTCCCAGAATGTGATTGGAGTATACAGTTTCAGCATCTCTCGGTTTGTAAATTCTAAGTAAACCTCATTTCCCCAACTTGACAAGCTCTGCAGCATTCACATTTCCTACTTGTCAATTAAATTCCACATAAAATTCACGACACGTAAATTTCAATGATAGTTGAGCATAATAAATGTGACGATCACTAGTGACTGAGTGAATACTGTCGACGAAACATTCCCAATACGCATGCAACTTGTTGATCCCATGTATGTTACTCATGATGATGCAACTTCAGTCTTGGACACGATTGAAATGAATTCCCTAGGTCTGTCAATGATATCTACATACCTTGTCGTTTGGGTTAAGTGGAGACGTAGCCAGATTCAGTGTGCTAAGAAAATCCATGTGCTCTTCCAATTCCGAAGCCGAGTTGGCCAATAATGTGTCAATGGCAGTCAACATGGAATTACTTCTTCATTGGACCCTCAAGAGCCTGACTTTTCCCTCTCCCTGTGATCCACTTTCCGGTCCGATTTGAGGTGCTCCTCAACGGCGCCGTTGCCACCGTCACTTCTATAATTCATCGAGTTCATAATCGTCATGTTACATAGAACATATTGATTTTAACAATTGATTAAACTCAAGTTTATACGTTTAATACTAAAAGAAAATTAATTTCAATCATAAATATCACTAAATTATTTCACAATATTAAAAAATAGTATCTTCAGTCAATATCTTTTCATAAATATTGCATGAACCTATGCGGGTAGATATTGCCTACACTTCGATAAAACCCCTAAAACACTGAAATTTTGGGTTGCAATGCAAAGTGCAAAGTGAACCATCATCAAAACAAAAATAGAAACCCAAATCAGAAGGAAATGTATAATTTGGCCAAAACAAAATCATGAACAACAAGAAGAAAAATAAAAACGAAAAACGAAAAACGAAAAACTAGACAAAAACGTGGAGGCACTAAACGCGTTTATACAATTTAAGGCCAAAAGCCACACAAAAGCTTTTGCAAAATCAAAAGAGAAACGAAAGAATATCCTCACTCCCACACACCCCCGATCCTTCTTCTCTTCAGCTCCCCTCCCATATTTCCTATCTCATCATTTCTTCACCTTGTTCCTCTTCCCTATGCCCATTTGGCACTCCCATACATCTCTCTATCATCTACCCATTTCCCATAATTGAACCAAACCCATTTCAATTCACCCCCATCTCTCCCCAAAGCTCCAATCTTTCTCCCCATTTGATCTCCAATTGGGTTTCCCCTCTTCTTTTATGTCAGGGGCAAAGCCGGCGGTTCCGGCCGGCGCCGACCCCGTCAAGAAGTCCTCCTCCGGGCAACCCATCACGATGGATCACGTGCTTCTAGCTCTCCGGGAGACCAAGGAGGAGAGGGAGCTCAGGATTCGGAGCCTCTTCAATTTCTTCGACGCTGCTAATTTGGGCTACTTGGACTACGCTCAGATCGAGGCGGGTCTCTCGGCGCTTCAGATTCCCGGGGAGTATAAGTATGCGAAAGATTTGCTCAAGGTGTGTGATGCTGATAGAGATGGGAGGGTTAATTACAGCGAGTTTCGACAGTACATGGATGACAAAGAGCTCGAGTTGTATCGCATTTTTCAGGCGATTGATGTTGAGCACAATGGCTGCATTCTGCCTGAGGAGCTATGGGAGGCACTCGTCAAGGCCGGTATGCCGAAACACCCCCCCCCCCCCCCCCCCCCCCCCTTAAGTGCATTGCTTGTGTTACTAAGTTAGATAGTGTGAAATTGTTGTTGTAGTTTCTAAATTTGACAATGAGGGTGGACTAGGCTGTTGGTTTTGTAGAATGGTTATTTGGTGCATATGATGTTCAAGATTGTATTGGATAGAAATGGCTAGTGAAATGCTACTAGACTAGTAGTTGATCAATTTGGATGGTGCTAGTAGTATCTTCTTTTACTTTCCCTTGAAGTTTTATTCTTGTAAGGTACATTGGCACGGTATTAGAGTTTTAGACCAACGATCACGCTAACTTCATATGGGGATTATTTAGGGTTTGATGGTGTACACTGCACTTGAGAAAAACATAGGGATAACGTTGTTATATGGTTTTGAGAATTTGGTTTATGAGGAGAGAGAGAGCTAGAAAGCGGGAGTAATTTCTATTTCTAATTAGGGGAGTTTTTGTTTGTCCATTTTATAAGCCCTGGCAGTTTGTATTTTGTAGGGATTGAAATGGATGATGAGGAACTTGCTCATTTTGTGGAGCATGTTGACAAGGATAACAATGGAATTATAACGTTTGAGGAGTGGAGGGATTTTCTGCTGCTTTATCCGCATGAAGCAACTATTGAGAACATATATCATCACTGGGAAAGGGTATGCCTCGTAGACATTGGAGAACAGGCTGTTATTCCAGAAGGCATCAGTAAGCATGTTCATAGGAGCAGATACTTTATTGCTGGGGCTATAGCAGGAGCTGCTTCTCGTACTGCTACTGCTCCTCTTGATCGGTTGAAGGTGGTTTTGCAAGTTCAGACAGCACGTGCAGCTGTTGTGCCGGCTATAAGGAAGATATTCAAGGAAGATGGTTTTTTGGGGTTTTTCCGAGGTAATGGAATAAATGTTGTGAAGGTGGCACCTGAAAGTGCCATCAAGTTCTATACTTATGAATTGTTAAAAAATGTCATTGGAGATACTATGGGGGAGGACAAGGATGATATTGGTACTGCCGGTAGACTTTTGGCTGGTGGTATGGCAGGTGCAGTGGCACAAACTGCTATATATCCACTGGATCTTGTGAAAACTCGGTTACAGACTTGTGCTTCAGAAGCTGGAAAGGGTCCTAAATTGGGGGTACTGACAAAGAAAATTTGGACTCATGAGGGACCCCGGGCCTTCTATAAAGGACTAATACCATCTCTTCTTGGGATTGTCCCCTATGCTGGCATTGACCTAGCTGCATATGAAACCTTAAAAGATATGTCAAAGACATATTTTCTTCATGATAATAGTGGTACGACTGTCTCTCTTTCTTTTTCTTTTCTTTGTCTAGCAACTGTTTGGTCCTTTTTTTTTTATCATTTATTTGTTTTTCTGATTGCCTTCTAAGTTTTCCACTTTTGTGCAGATCCTGGCCCTCTCATCCAATTGGGCTGTGGGACAGTCTCCGGAGCTCTTGGAGCAACATGTGTTTATCCCTTGCAGGTTATTCGCACCAGGTACAACATGTGACTGAAGTCTCCTGCTATTTTTGTTTCTTAATACTTATCATCACTTAAATTTGCATTGAGGAGTTGCCATAAAACAATGCCAGTTCTCATGACGCACTTGGGATTTACTAGAACTGTTAATGTGGTCTTTTGCTAAAGTTAATCTTTACTTTCCAGAATGCAAGCTCAACAGTCTAACACAGCAGAAGCTTATAAAGGTATGTCTGATGTATTCTGGAGAACGTTTCACCGTGAAGGATATAGAGGTTTCTACAAGGGGTTGTTTCCAAACCTTCTTAAAGTTGTGCCAGCTGCAAGCATTACATATATGGTATATGAAGCCATGAAGAAGAAACTAGATCTATAGTGAATGCGGTAATCATACCTGAGATGGTACTACACAGATCTTGTAGTTAGAAATTGCATTCGTGTCGATGATGATGATGATAATAAGAATGGGATAAATGATTATGAGACTACACCGATCTTGTAGCCAGACTTGCTGGTATACAACTCAGGTATTGTAGTTAGAAATTGCATTTTTGTTGATGATGACGATAAGGAAAATGAGTCACTGATTAAAGTAGATGATATGGTTGTCATATGACAGAGGTATCCCCCTTCAGGATATGGGGCACAGATTTTCAATTTTGTATCTGGAAAGTTTTTTCCTCGGATTTTATATAAATTGATGTTGAGAAACAAAGTGACAGCACATTACATATTTCCTGGCGAAGCTATCAACTCGTGACCTTTTCTCTTCTCCTTCTTAGTAGACAGTTGAATATTCTTGCAATTTTTTTTGCAAAGGATTTCACTTTTGTGTTATTTCTGGAAACAGTTACTAACGTAGTGTCAATAATTCCATATCAGATGAGACCCATAAATCCATGCATGGGAGTTATGAGTCTTACGACTTACACTAAGCAATGGCGAAAGATAACCAATTGTGTCTGAGATTCGGGTGTACAATTCTAGCATCGTTTTTCTTTGACTCTAATATGGCATGCCGAAATCACACTAAAGTTAGTGCAATTGCTAGTGCTTCATTAACATGAAATGCGATAGCTACGAAACAAATTACAACACAAGGATTTTCACGAGTTATGAACCGCTTTGTGTCATAAATTAACGGTGTTTTAATCATATTCAATTAACGTGGTTTACTCATATTTAAAGGTAAGCGCAAGGGTTGTATAATTCATTATGGAAAAACTTTTAATAGCTTTTATTCATGCCACAAATCATGTCTGGTAAGATGGTGAGATAGAGGAGGAAACTAACTTGACTAATATAGTAGTCAAAGAACATAAATAAATCAAGTAAGAGGATACTTGCTATTATAATTTCAATCACAACTTTAATGCATTTAAGTATGGAGTTTTTTTCGATAGTGATTTTAGCAAATTGTTTGTTTGTGGGCGATAAAAAAAACACATGTTTTGGTATATTATATGCCACAAGAACCCAATAGATTAACTAGCTTGGTTAAAAAATTAAGATATCTCCAACAAACTAGCTAATTTAAAAAATAAAAATTGAAAATTTAGCTAAAATTATGATAACTTTTATCTTAAAAAATCGAGAATTGATAACTTTTATCTCCAGCAAACTACCTATTTAAAAGCTCAACAATAAGTATCCACAACACCGATCCCGTTCACCTGGTCACCAAGTAACCAAGAAGATATGGTCAACAAACCATCAGATTAAACCCCATTAAAATCCAATGGCTGATAATTAATGAACCTCTGAATTTGTAGCCGTCGGATTTTGATCTGATGGTTATTGACCATATCTTCTTAGTCACTTAGTGACTAGGTGAACGGACTGTCCACAACGATTGAAATGGATAGCTAAATACTAGTGTTTTACCTAAATTTAGCTATGCAAAATAGCTATAACTGCATTGTACAAAAAATTAGCTCATTTAATATCACTATTTGTTACTTATGGCTAATCGATCAATAGGTTAAGTGGTTCCACCTTTACAAGTGATACTGTGATAGTGATCAGCCAACAAAACAAGTATAGTCCTACATTAGATTTGGACAATTATTCATTCGGATAGGTACTATTGCTCTAGTTATGATGTTCATACATGTCACAGTTCCATAATGACATTCAACTTCTCCTCATCTAATTTTAGTAATCTACCTCGTTGAAGATTACATAGCCTTGTTAAAGATTTCAATGTCACAAATTAACACGAACTAGTTTTATTTATAAGAAGTAAGCGTTGGTATAGTTTCGATCTATTCCCACATATAAGACCAATTTGTAAATATAATATAATTGAAGTTCATATTAATTGTAATTACCGATCAAACTAGTGGAGATAATGGAGGAAACTGAAAAAATAAAGCTGCATGTATGGAAAATACTCAGTCAGAGGATCATATGTGTTGACTGTTTTTGAAAATCTTGAAAAACAAATTAGAGATAGAGAAAGTAAATCATTAGTTAAAATTTGATTCGTTGTATTTCATTGAAGATTGTTGGTGAAGCTGATCTAACCTCTCTGAAAATAAAAAATTATTGTTATGTTTAATTAGAGCAAGTCCAATTGATATGTCATTTAGAAAGTGTCAAATTTGAATTTGACATGTGACTTGACAAATTTGAATTGTTATTGTTTGACATTTTTTTTGCTCCAATGGATGTGTCAAAATTTAAATATTATTATAATATAAATTAGGAGGAAGAGTTAAAAGAGAAAATAGATAAAATAATAATAAAATAATAAGTGACATAAAGGAGAGAGAAAATAATGATAAAATAATAAGTGATATTATCCTTGGTTTATGTCAAATTTGACATGAAGGGACTCTATGTCAAATCCACATCAGCTTTGACTAATCGGTTGGAAATGATTTTTTGATATTTTATTATCGTTTTTGTTGAGATGGCAAAAATGACATATTTATTGGACTTTTTCTTAGTAGGTTTTGCTATCTAAATGGATAATAATGTTAGCACAGACTCCAATCATGTCATAGACATTATGACTTCAAACATTATTTGAAATATAATTTGATTTAAATTACAACTTTATCTAACCAAATGCAAATGAACAACAAACTGTAAACTCAACAAACTGCAGTTTATTCAAATTGTCAAACAAACGCCTAAATTGTTGTTTCTCTTCCCGATTGGCCTTGAAGAAAAGTTCATAGAGGCCAGAAACTAAACTGGAACAATGAAGCATGCGATCAATTGTCTGACCATATCAACGGAACCTTTCTACGCCAACCGGAAAGAATTCGAGCCATATGACATTTCAACATGGAAAATGAAGTTGCACTGCTTACTTAATTAACATCTACTAAAACAGAAAGAGTTTGATATGTGAAGTAACAGACCCGGAAGAAAGGCGTTGCCTTCCCTTTGCCTCATTGACTTGCCGTTTGCCCCTTCACAACCCCGTCGAGGGCGGAAGAGGGGTGGAACAATTGCCCTACCTTGTAGAAGTCGCTCTACTCAAACCCATCATCATCTTCTTCCTCTTCTTCCTACACATCTTTGCAAACAGAGATAGAGAGTGAGCTTCTTAGTCTGTGAGAAGATCACAATGGCACTGAGGGTGTTCTTCTTACCTATAGCTCCCAAGTCCCCAAGTCGTTATATAAATACATTCTCATCCTGGGTTTCCAAAGAAGACAAAGGTAAACAGATCAGCAAGAAGGAATCACATTTTTTCAAATTGGTCCCCCTAAGCATTATTCTCTTATTGGGTAAGTGCTCATCTTTTTAGCTAAGAATATTGTCATTCTCATTTCTTAATTACCCTGCTTTACACTAATCACAACATTCCATGTGGGGAAAAGATACGGAGGACATAGTTAATTATACTAATCAGTGGAATAAAATGATAAATAAAGAGGATAAAGTAGTCCAAGAGAAGAATTTGGAGGCAGATTTGGTTACTGGGCACCGTCCATTTGTCACCAAAACACACATGTTTGTGAGAATCTATGTGGCCAAAGTCACTAATCAAATTAGTGGGGGAGGCAAACAGTTGTGGAAAAGACTGTTGAAACCTAATTGCAACACATTAACAATGAACTGAAACCAATTTTTACAGATAAGAGAGCTAGGGAGATTAAGCTATTAAGGATCATCTAGAGCTTGAAGCGTGGTTTACTTTTAGGTCAAGTCACTTTAATCACTTGTTTATTGTGCATTTCCAATAATGGAACCTATGCAAAGAGATATTTTTCGAAAGACATAGTTATCACTTCTCATTCTTTATTATTTGTCGTTTTTTTATATTATCGGGTACACATTCTTACAAATTGCAAATGATATTATCCAATGTAAAGTTATAGGTTATCATAATTCATTCTATTTTTGGTGCAGGGGATGCTCAAGGGGTCATTTCAGCTCAGCTGGATTCTTCCTTGGACCTCAGTGCAGAAGGTGACCTTATTGAGGAAGCCAGTCTTTCATTCACCGTTTTCAGTTTTGTTATTGGAAGTTTATTCGCCAAGAGGGTAACAACGTTGCTCATAGAGTAGCAAGAATAGCCCTTTCGTGCTAGTTTTCCTACCTATTTGTTAAAATTAATACCCAATTGGTTTGCTCCTTTAGTTTATGCTGAGATGAGTTTGCAAGTTTTTTCATAGTGGAGTGTGGCATTCTTGTTCGGTTTATCTACGTTTAATGAGACCTTAAAATAATACAGACTCAAGGTGTAAATATAAAAAATCGTGGACGGCAGGATTCGAACCTGCGCGGGCAAAGCCTACATGATTTCTAGTCATGCCCGATAACCACTCCGGCACGTCCACCCAGTTTTGATTAATAAGCAGATGGTAATCCTCTTTCACAGTAAAGAATCATTTTCAATGCATTTTGGTTTTAAGTTTTGCTTCCTTTGCTTTCAAATGTGTGCTTTGCGCCACGCAGGTTCGAATCCTGCCGTGCACGCTTTTTAATTTCTACAAATCCCAATCAAACCTTTCATTTTCACTTTACTACAATTTTTTACTTGTGCATTTTCATCCCCCATTTCACTTCACTTCCTTAATTTCTTTCTTCCCCATCAACAACCAGACCCAAGTGAATGAGTGCCAATCTCATCACCCTAATCAAACACTGCAAAACCCCCAAACAACTCTACCAACTCCATGCTCACACCACCACAACCGGCACTCTCTCCAAAACCCATCACCAAATCCCAACCCACATCCTCCACACCTTCATCTCCATACTCAAACCCAACTCCTCTCCACCTTCCACCTCACTCAGCTATGCCCTCTCTCTCTTCCACCTTATCCCAAACCCAACAACCTTCTCCTACAACAACCTCATCCGAGCCCACACCCTCCTCTCCTCCCCTCTCCAAGCCCTCCATCTCTTCTCCTCCATGCGCCGACTTTCCCTCCCCCCAGACTTCCACACCTTCCCTTTCATCCTCAAAGCCTGCGCCCACCTCGCCCCTTCTTCATTCCCAACCACCCAGACCCTCCATTCCCAAGCCCTCAAGTTCGGTTTCGCTACCCATTCGTTTCTCACCAACACCCTCATTCACGTCTACTCAGTCTCTAAGAACCTTAACCATGCACGCCAGTTGTTCGACGAAAGTCCCCACAGGGACTTGGTCACGTACAATGCGATGCTTGACGCGTTTGTTAAGGCAGGTGAGATGAAAAGTGCGCGCCGAGTGTTTGATGAAATGCATGAAAGGGACTCTGTTTCGTGGGGGACTATTTTAGCTGGGTATGCACAGATGAATCAATGTGAGGAAGCGATTGAGCTGTTTGATGAGATGATGGTGTTGGAAATCAGGCCTGATGATATATGTTTGGTTTCTGCTCTCTCTGCTTGTGCGCAGCTGGGTGATTTGGAGCGAGGGAGAAGTATCCATGACTATGTTAAGCGAAACAGGACTACATTGAGTTCCTTCTTTTCGACAGCATTGGTGGACTTGTATGCGAAATGTGGGTGCATTGGGACTGCTATGGAGATTTTCGAGTCGAGCTATGATAAGAATGTGTTCACGTGGAATGCAATGCTTGTTGGGCTTGCAATGCACGGCCAGGCTCATCTCTCATTGGAGTTCTTCTATAGAATGATAGAGGCTAGAGTTAAGCCTGATGGGATTAGCTTCTTGGGGATTTTGGTGGGTTGCAGCCATGGAGGGAAAGTAGATGAAGCGCGAAAGCTTTTCGATGAAATGGAAGAAGTTTATGGGGTGCCTAGAGAGCTGAAGCATTATGGGTGCATGGCTGATCTGCTTGGAAGAGCAGGCTTGATCATGGAAGCTATGGAGATGATAGAGAAGATGCCGGTGGGTGGTGATGTGTTTGTGTGGGGTGGTTTACTTGGAGGTTGCAAGATACATGGTGATGTTGAGAGTGCAAAGAAAGCAGCAGAGCATGTGATGCAGTTGGACCCTGAAGATGGTGGTGTGTATTCAATCATGGCAAGTGTTTATGCTAATGCAGAGAAATGGGATGATGTGGTAAAAACTAGAAAGTCCATAAGTGCTAATAGGAGGGTGATAAAGAACTCTGGTTGTAGTTTGATTCGGTTGAATGGAGCCAACCATGAGTTTCTTGCAGGGGATTGCGTACATCCTCAAACAGAAGCAATATATTTGGTACTGGATGGACTTTGGAAACATCAATATGAATCATGCTGAAGGGTTTAAGAAGTTCGATAAATTATGCTGACGTGTTGCTTCAAGAGGGTTCTATCCGACACTCGACACTCGACACTCTGTTACTTCGACATCTGTCCCTTTGGTTCTGAACAGTGCTACGTGGCTCCAGAACGCTCTACCTGTTTCAGTAACTGTAGTCTTTCCTGCCCATCTTATAAGTAAATCGACTATCCAGTAGCTGTTGGAAGCAAGTCAAGAATCACTTTTTGCTATGTGTGTGATCACTGATCCTACTATTATTGTTGAAGACTCCGGTTTCTAATTTCTATCACTCTGCTGAAGAACATGGCTTTTAGATCTATGGTATGTGGATCTTTTCGGATTTGCAATTCTTATTAGTTATTACACAA
Organism: Potentilla sterilis; assembly: GCA_963682095.1. Classification (NCBI taxonomy): domain Eukaryota; kingdom Viridiplantae; phylum Streptophyta; class Magnoliopsida; order Rosales; family Rosaceae; genus Potentilla; species Potentilla sterilis. The sequence goes on from OY821765.1 coordinate 37,722,656, forward strand.
CTGTCTGGTTCTACACTTTTTGGGTTTACAGTTACTTACCGTGTTTCGTAAATGATGCAGAATCAATGGCAACGAGTGGTGAGTCGATTAAGAGGATATGCAACTTCCACCTTACCGAAGATGAGAGCTTATAACCCAACTGCCAATTTGGCGGAGCAACAGAGCAGTAAGAAGCCCAGGGGAGATTTTGTGCCTGTGTATGTAGCTTTTGGGATGATCACAATTTCAGTGGCGCTGGGACTCCACACTGCCAAGCAACAGCTCTTCCACAACCCCAACGTCTTTGTGAAGAAGCAGCGGCGGGAGATGCTGCCGGAGGTGGTGGAGCCCGACCGTGTGGTTGAGGACGCCAATAAGTTTGTTAACAAATCATTTTTCAGGAAGGTAGCTCATGTTCAGGAGTTTGACAACCCCGTTACATCAGACCCTACTCATGGAGATGTTTATGCTCAACGGCCTCGTGCCGTGACTCTCAAAGATGCAGGAGTAGACCTTAAAGAGGTCAAGGGGCGCTAGATCCTCGAAATCGTGCTAGACTTGGAGATCCGAAGATGGTCGTCAAAGAAGATACTAAAGCAGCAGCTACCTAATGGAATTACAAGCATAGTTTTCTCTTTTCTTTGCAATTCTAGTTGCCCCTTTGTGATCCTTTTTATTTTTTGGCTTGTATGGTTTTATAATGACTACCATTTAGATTTTTGTACAGTGGAGGAATAGGGGAAAGTTTCTCCATGTGTGCGGTTTAGTTATTGCAACTCTTTTAAATCTGTACTTAAGTTCCTTCCGGTTGAACAAATAAATCAATGCAATTTCACACATGGTGCCCTTGTTACCTGGGAAATCTAATAACAGAATTCATCTTTGCATAAAAACGGAGCTGCCTTTGTACTTATAACTCGATGCGAGTGGTTTATTCTCGGCTCCAATCCTATCAGGAACCGCAACTCGATAGTTATTAGCTAGTGATAAGTAACCGATGCATGAAACTGAAAATTGCGTGCTCACCCTAGTTCAAAGAATTTCTATTGCACTGCAAGCCCTCTGAGAATGACACATTGAACTTGGGGTATGGCTTGATTCTGGACAAGCTTCTTGATCTCGTGCGCAATGCAAGTAAGCTTTGAGCTATTGATCCATTTGGGACGAGCAAGCTTCCGATGTAAACTGATACAATTCTCTCTGATACTGTCCAGGAGTAGTTTGGTCACTTCACAGTTCAACAAACGTGCACCAAAATCCAAACTTTCTAAGAAAATCTTTCAGATTGTATAACTCTATTGATTGCTCCAAGTGTCTCATCTATAGAAGCTCTTTCACAATGTGAAGAATCAGCAACAGTGAATTCATGAACAAGACCATCTACTTCTATTAAAGAGCAACCAGGCTTCTTCTGGATACCCTGGAGAGGCATACCTTTCCTCGTCTTGTTCACATCAAACCACCTTGATGCTGAAGCGTATAGATGGGATAACAAAACACTCGACTCACCCTTTCTTGGTTCCAATTCCTCAATCTTCCCTGCAACAAACTCTGCCAGCTCTAAGTTACCATATGTCCTACAAGCAAATAGCAGAGACCGCCATATAACCACGTCAGGTTGAATAGCCATAGAACTAATGAACCTTTCAGCTTCATTCAACAGATTAGCGCGACCAAGAAGATCGATCACACACCCATAATGATCAACACGAGGAGTCAGCTTATAAGTTTCAGACATGGCTTTCAAATATCCCATACCCTTGTCCACAAACCCACCATGACTGCACGCAGACAATACCCCCAAGAATGTGACCTCATTCGGCCTAATATCACCCCTCATTTCCATTTCAGAGAACATTTGTAGTGCTCTATCAGCTTCCCCATTCATAGCAAGACCAATAATCATGGCAGTCCATGTAACAACATCTCTTACTCTCATGTCACCAAAGATTTCGAGAGCCTTCTCAATGTCACCGCACTTTGAATACATGTCAATCAGCGCATTCTTCACCGACAGGTTCATCTCAATGCCACTCCTCTCGCAGTAGCCATGCACCCACCTCCCATGGTCCAATGCACCCGCATTCCCGCACGCGGATACAACATTAGCAACCAACGCCGGGTCTGCTTCAACTCCATCCAACTGCATTTCCCTGAACAACTGAATAGCGTCTTTAAACGAATGCGACTGCACATAGCCGGCAATCATACAAGTCCAAGACACCACATTCCTCTCCCCCATTCTATCGAAAACTTTTCTCGCTGAATCCATGTCACCGCACTTTGCGTACATATCAACCAGAGACGAACCCAAGAACACATCCAAATTAAACTCATTTCTCAACACCAACCCATGAATCCGTCTGCCAACATCAACAGAAGCAAGCCTAGCACAAGCATTCAGAGCATTGACCAACGCCACCGCATCAGGCCTTGCGGAACCATTAACAAGCATTTTCACAAACACCTGGAGTGCATCCCAATTCCGATCACTTTGTAAACACCCTCTAACAATGCTGTTCCATGACACCACGTCTCGAACGAAAGCCGGAATCAATTCAAAGACTTTGGACGCAGATTGAAGCTCATTGCAAACAGAGTACATCGAAATAAGCCCATTTTGAACGAAGACATCACCGTCGAGCCCAAGAACGAAGCTCAAAGCGTGAAGCTCTTGGCCTTTACGAGTGAGCTGGACACGACCGCAGGCCTTGAAGAGAAAAGGAAAGGAGTACTTGTCCGGCAAGATATTAGTGAAACGACGTCGCACGAGGTTGTAGACAGAGAGGGTTTCTCGAGGTGTTGGGCTGTTGGAGTAGGCTTTGAAGATGAAGTTGCAGGCGAAGACATTTGGGTTTTGGATTTGAGAGAAAACAGCGCGGGAAAACTCGAGGCCGTGAGGGAGTGAGTGGAGTAGGATTTGGCTTGAGATGAATTGGTGGTGTGATAATGCGCCGGAAACAACGGCGTGGGATATGATTTGGTTGAACTGGTTGGGCTTCTCTGGTGTGCAGTTTTGTAACAAAATTAGCCATTTTGGTTTTGTTCTGGGGAGCCGCATTGTAATATAGACAAGACTGAAACAGTATGGAGGATAGTTGTTTGACACCCGTGTTCATCTGCTCATCAGGGATTTATTTAATCTTAATCTAAAGGCCGAGGTATTTACACACAATTTATTATTCTTTTATATTTCTTTAACCATTTTAATTACTTTTCTTGTCTTCAGAAAATCACAGTCTTCTCTTATTTTCATCTCCATTACCCAACAAATTTGCATAACCCAATTCTCTTCCAGCTAATAGAGTAGTCAATTCATGATCATATGAGCTTCCATTGAAATAAAGTAGAAGGGCCTGCGATTGGTTTATATTGTTCGGCCAACATCAAATTGGATTTGATTGCCATCGGAACCAAAATTAGAGCATATGAGTCGCCTAAATAACTCAAATTTCTTATTAAAGGACAAAACAAGAGCGCATCAATAACAATAATGAATGTGACTTCATAAACTTTGTTACAGACATTTACAATGCTACCCAAATTAAGCACTAAAATCTATATATACATGCATGAATGATAAATCAGAATAAATCGAGTCGCGTACAGTTAGTTATAGATTTTATTTTTAATTTGTCCTCAATTTAAGGTCCTCATTGAAACGATGTCTAAATTTTAAATTTTATAGTCATTACAATAAATTAGTATTGACATTAATTCGTTAGATCTTGGTACCGTAGAAGAAATTCACTATTTTTTCTTGTTTTGTTTTCTTTCCCACAGAGTGGAGTATATTTCTCTCATGCTCGATTTTGATACCTGATGTACGATACTCTAAACATGTAAAAAATTGTGGTTTATTCCCCGTCAAAAATAGTAAAGAAAACAACGATGATAAAACGGCCGACCCGATCGTCAATTGGGCTTTCAGCCGGTGCAACCCGGAGAAAAACAACAGGAAAAGACTTGATGCGTCAAGTTTCTGACGTGGCGGTACACCATTGGTGCGCTGAACGAGGCGCGTAATATGATTGGCGGAAGCTAGTCGAAAGCAGTGTTGTTACAGATCTATATGTAGAAGTGACCCTAAATAAAGATCCAAATCATCTCACAGAGAGAGAGAGAGAGTGAGTGAGTCTCTTCAGGAATTCGAAGGAGATGGCTGGGTTTCGCTCCGGCGTCGTTTCGGTGCTTTTCGTGCTCTTCGCATGCTTCGCTGTCCAGCACCTCTCTGCTTCCGACGACGATACGGTAATATATGAATCTTCTTCTTCTTAATTGCTTCGATTTTGTATTACTGGCTTCTCAGATTCAGTTGCTTATGGATTTCATTACGGGTTTATGATTTCTAGGTTTTCTACGATTCGTTCGACGAATCATTTGAGGGGCGTTGGACCGTGTCAGGCAAAGACGACTATCAAGGTCAGTGATTCTTACAGTTTAGAGATCGGTGATTTTGATTTCTGTTGGATCTTTATATGATTGATCTGAATGATCTGTGGATATCGAACTTAAACATTGCGTTTAGCTCTAGCATTTTTGAGTGTATGTGTAGACGACTTAGGAAATCATTGAATATAGTTACTGACTGATTGTTTAGTCAAGGAGTTTATTTATTATTTCAATTTAGGAATGAGGTGTTCTCCATTGTTGGGAGAGTGAGATCGAGCTGTTTTGATTAGAGTGATGCTCAGTCTGACTAGTAGTAATGGACTTTAAGAACTCGATTTTGTAGTAGGTTAATACTTGTTTGATGAGGCATTGTGAGTGTTGGTCATTGTTTCAACCGGATCGCACGCCTTGAATCTCATGTCCCTCTGATTTTATGTAGAAATAGTGACAGAATATTCATGTTGAGGTTGAGATGAATAGTCCAATAATGAAAACATTTGGTTCTGGAATATTCTTTAACGTGCATTGTAGAGTGCTTTTGCAGACTGTGATAAACTTGTAATGAAATCTGGATATTTTGTGCTTTGTGATTTAGTACTTATGTTCTTTTGTTATTTTCATTTAGGTGTGTGGAAGCACTCCAAGAGTGAGGGCCATGAAGACTTTGGGCTTCTTGTGAGTGAGAAGGCCAAAAAGTATGCCATAGTTAAGGAGGTTGATGAGCCTGTGAGCCTTAAGGATGGGACTGTTGTCCTCCAATTTGAGACTCGTCTTCAGAATGGGCTTGAATGTGGTGGTGCCTATCTGAAGTACCTTCGACCCCAGGAGGCTGGATGGGAACCTAAAATATTTGATAATGAGTCTCCTTATTCTATCATGTTTGGACCTGACAAATGTGGGCTTACAAACAAGGTTCACTTCATTTTTAAGCATAAGAATCCCAAGAGTGGAGAGTATGTTGAGCACCATCTTGCCACCCCACCCTCCGTTCCAGCTGACAAACTTACTCACGTGTACACTGCCATCATCAAACCTAATAACGAGTTGATAATTCTGGTTGATGGAGAAGAGAAGAAGAAGGCCAACTTCTTGTCAACTGATGATTTTATGCCTCCACTCATCCCTACCAAGACAATTCCTGATCCAGAAGATAAGAAGCCTGAGGATTGGGATGAGAGAGCCAAGATTCCGGATCCTAATGCAGTTAAACCTGATGATTGGGATGAGGATGCACCCATGGAAATTGAAGATGAGGAAGCAGAGAAACCTGAAGGATGGTTGGATGATGAGCCTGAGGAGGTAGATGATCCTGAAGCCACAAAGCCCGAGGACTGGGATGATGAGGAAGATGGTGAGTGGGAGGCCCCAAAGATTGACAATCCCAAGTGTGTGACTGCCCCTGGTTGTGGTGAATGGAAGAGGCCAATGAAGAGGAATCCAGCTTACAAGGGAAAATGGCACGCACCACTCATCGACAACCCTAGTTACAAGGGTATCTGGAAGCCTCAGGAGATTCCAAACCCCAGTTACTTTGAGCTCGAGAAACCCAACTTCGAGCCCATTGCTGCTGTTGGCATTGAGATCTGGACCATGCAAGATGGTATATTGTTTGACAACATTTTGATAGCCAAAGATGAGAAAGTTGCAGAGTCATACCGAGAGTCCCAGTGGAAACCAAAATTCGAAGTGGAGAAGGAGAAAGAGAAGGCTGAGGAAGATGTTCCTAGTTCAGAAGGCTTATTAGCCACCGTCCAGGTACATAATTATGTCAATTAACTTTTCGGTGGTACATCATTTTTCTTGCCAAATTATATTATAGGTGCTATTTACAGTGTGAGTAATATGCTATTTTCAACTCCTGCAGAAGAAGATCTTTGACATCCTATACAAGGTTGCAGATGTACCCTTCTTGGCTTCTCACAAGACTAAGATAGTTGTAAGTCATTAGTCTATTGTTCCTTCTATCCATTTTAATGTAGAATTTGTGGAGTGCCTCCTAATATCCATGCTTTTCTTGAAGGATCTTATTGAGAAGGCAGAGGAGCAACCCAATATCACTCTTGGTGTCATTGGCTCCATTGCTGTGATCATCTTAACAGCACTTTTCATGATTCTTTTTGGTGGAAAGAAACCAGTAAGTCTCCAATTTCCTTAAAAGAGGTTACCTTTTTCTTTTCTTTTTTGGTTCTGGTTGTTAATGTTGTTACTGTTGCTAAATGTTGCTTTGTCTTGTGCAGGCCAAGGCTGTGAAGAAACCCACTGTAGCCGCTGAGGCTTCTGGCAGTGGTGTGGAGAAGAAAGAAGAGAGTGAGAAGGAAGGTTCTTCAGGCGAGAACGAGAAGGAAACCGGTGCTGCTCCTCGTAGGAGGACAGGAGCCAGACGTGAAGACTGAGCGAGAAGAGAGGAAAAGCTAGCTACGACTGATTACATGTCACTCTTTACTTTGATAACTATCATGAAATTTTGAGCTGAGCTGTTTTTGTAGGTGTCATTCTTGGCTGTTGGGTTTTGTTTTTTTAGCCTTTTGTGTTGAGACAGTAATATGCATCAGGAGTGTAAATGACATTTCTTATTAAGCTGTTATAGTTCCTTCTAGTGACCGAGTAAACATTTACTTTGACAGTTTGATTCTTTTATGTACCGTTTAGAAGTTTCATTATGATGGTCAGAATTTGGTTCTGTGTACTCGTCTGATTCTTCCTCCCCTTCAACAACCGAGTGCTTTTTTGAAACTTGAAAGTGTTGAGCAGAACGCAATCCTTGATACGGTTTTGGTTCCATTTCCTACTAAACCCCAAACAATAACAGCAATAACATCGGTTTGAAAGAAAAGTTAAAGCATAGGAAGCGTGCCCAAATGCAAAGCCAACCCGGATGCGACATGTTCGATGAAAAGTTTCTATTCCCCCATTGGTTTGGTTCATATGGTTTCAAGCTTTTGGTGGAATTCCTACAGAAGGCAAAGGGATGTACTGGCGAGATTTGTGGGATGGGGGATGTCTGTTTCGCCGATCCTTCGGTTGTTCAACAGTGTAAATTCCCACAACAAAACAGAGTGTAAACTTCCAAAAAAAAAAATAGTGTAAATTTCCATAAAAAAGTTAGTGTGGAAACTCTTAGATGGGAAAAGAGAATATAACCTAAAATCCGAGAGCTATAATCTACTATTTTGGGTAAAGATACTTGTAAATGTTTTTTAATTTTATATCTTAGAAAAAATTAGACTTATAAGAGGTCATTCTCCAAAAATTAGAGAGCGAGTTTATTAGAGCTTTATTTAGAGCTTTATGACACTAGGAAAACACTGCAAGAACCTAAGAACACTAGAGCCTTGTAGAATACAATACAAGTTCATAATGTTTAGACCCTACTATAGAAATAATAGTATTGATAAAACTGACTTCACAATCTATGTCATTCTTCGTAGATCCTCAGACATTGACCAGATATAAATTGGTGTCCTTCACAATGCCAGCAGCCCACAAATAGGAACGATCATCAAGAGTAACAATATGACCATCGTCGTGAACCATTTGTAGTGCCGTCCCTCCAATGTCCTGCACACCGTCGTCGGACACAAGAGAAGCTTTCACTTCGCCCACAGTGAAATCTTCACAAACAGTCCTCCACACGTACGCAAAGTTGGGCAGGATGATTGTGAGTTCAAATCTTCGAAAGAGGACGAGGACAGAACCATTAACAATGCCATATTGTTGCAGAGTGTTTTCATCGCTTAGCCACACCTGTCCCAAGTACAACAGCGCTTGCCCTCCGACATGGATTGGGATTCCTGTTGAATTGTAAATCTTCTCCTTCACGTTCCCAATGGTGGCAGTAAGTGGAATCCGCAGAGGGAACTCCACCCCATCATATTGAATTTTGATTAGGATCATCTATCAAAACACGAACCACAGCCGGTTGGTTATGATACAACATTATTATTTAAATATAGTGCTAAAAAATTAAATGACCAGAATAATTTGAAATACGAATTCAGGTTGTAGGGTGTGAGAGCTCTTACCCGGCGAGGATCCATTTGTGTATGGTAAGATCGACAAAGCTTTCTGGATAGTTTGTAGGGTGTTTAATGTGAAGGGAAGTATTTACTTTTAGCACATCTGTTCATGGCATTAGCCTGAGTTGCCCGCCAAGTGAGTTTTGTACGTATATGACCTCCTTCATGCATATTATGTTCCAAGCAAATTGAGACTTTGACTAGTACATTTCATATATATGGCAATTTTTTTATTTATTTTTAAGGGTTTCTTTTTTCTTTTTTCTAAAGAGAATGTAGGGATTTCACACGTAAACTTCGTGACTCGAATTCAGGACTTAACAACCTACTTCCTACGTAATGGTGCTCTTTTTACCACTTGAGCTATTTCATTTCTAAGAGGTATTGTCTACAACAAAACATTTGTCAAATTTTTCAGGAATTTTTTTTTTTATGAGATTTTATGCATTGCTAAAAAATTAACAATATATTCTTGATTAATTAAAATTATGCATGCAAGACTGATTTTTTAACGTGGATACACCTGTAAGTCCTTAACAGCATGGAATACGTTACTAACACTAAAACTGCCAGCAATTAAGTAAACAAATCCCATAAAGATATATAAACTCTTCACCTTGTGATTCTGCTAAAAAGATCGGATCAAGCGGACTATATTCATTCGTTAGAAGCGCCATGAGTCTCTTAGGTAATGCTCATGCCAGAATGGTTTCCAAATGTTATTTGGAAAGTGGAAACAATCACCTCTATGCACTCCTTATGGCTGTGAGATTTGGAGCTCTGGTTCAGGCACCTTCAAAGCGCACGGGTTCAGGTACCGTCGAAGAATCAAAAGAGCTCACGTCTTATGCAGTTCAAACTCATCTAAATTGTATCAATACTTTCAGATTTGTATGAAGCTCGGTCAAGCCTTACGGCAAATCCATATTCAAATGTAAAACACAGAAACCAAGGTTTTAGTCGACAGACAAAATTGTCTATGCTGGCCTCAGAAAGGAGACTTTACACATACATGGGCAGAGTTCACACCTTATTGGAAATGTATAGAAATAATAGTTTCCTCATATCTAAAAGAAAAACACAATCCGCATTACTGAAAACAAAACTTAACCAAGTCTAGCTGCAACATTTTCCTTTGTTCTTTTTTCTCTTGCTCTAAAAGCTGTATAACTTAACTCATTTAGGTGACAGGGTTGCCTGTAACTTAGTTTCTCACCACTAGTATCCTATGTTCATCGCTTGCCAGCACCCTTCTTAACAGAAGGGACAATGTCCTCTTCTTCGGAATCATAATGTCCATACTGCCACTTCCCCCGTCGGTTAACCTGTGCCTCTTCCTGGAACTTCTCCAAGTTGTCGAGTGCCGCCTTTCGATCCTTGGTATCAAACTTCTTCTTCTTCTCTAGCCTAGCAAGTCCCTCCTGAAAATTACACAATTTGAATAACAAGAAGAAAAGGGCATTCTGTAGAACATTCATATACGATAAGGATACTAATTGATTGAGAATTAGCCAGATCAGAGAGAAAGGCAGTGTGATATTATAAACCTTCCTATGGACTTATACATATGATGATGGCAAAGATCCGTATCGAACATGGAAACAACACAATCAGACAGATACCTTATTCCTGAATCTTCATTTTAAAAGATAAAGGGTTTTTTTTTTTTTAAGTTTTAAATAAGAGACGGGCTTTTACAAGTCACAGAATTATGAAAGAGGGCTAAAAATTCATACCTGGAGCATAGCAGCATTTATACTGATCTCTTCATTAGCAGCAACAAGAGTTACCAAAAGAACAGGTCCGGTTCCCTTGCCTTTAACTTTGCCTCCTGAAAAGTCCCTTTCCTCAATCATAGCTGAAAACTCTTTGGATAATGTGTACTCACTTAAGAACTGTGCTGCTTCTTCACCATGGTCCTGCGTCAAGGTGGGGACCTTAAGATACGCAAGGCTGCAAAGTTGGGCAAGACCAGGTGTCGAGGAAACAGAAGAATCAAGAGGCCGTAACTGACTGTATGGGACAACCTCTTGATTACCATAATCTATGTAGAACACTTCGAAGCTGTCTTTGGAGGATTCCACTGGTCCTTGAGGAGCATTGACAATCTTTGCATATCAAATAAAACTTGTGTAAGTCTCATCCCGAAGAAAACACAGATATAAGATATATTTTGAAATGAGATATTCTACTATGTGAGAATATATATGAGATTTAAATCTAATTCCCTATAAAAAATAAAAAAATTATAGCAACTTCAAGGGACACATTTGTTACATGTTTATAATTTATTCAAAAGATGCTTAAAATGGATAAATGTTCAGAAAATAGAGAAAAGGAAAGGAAAATGGCAAATGTACAGACGACAAGATATGAAGATAAATTTTGATCACAACTGAAAACTAAGAATGATATTACTAGTTCTGACTCACCATTGCTCGGTTCCAGGAATTATCAGCACTGAATTGGGCAAGGACAACTTCACCCTTCTTCGGATTAAAAGCACCAATTAGAGGAGCTTCTTGAAGGTTCAAAGAAGCAAGCTGTTGCTGAATAGAAGGTATCTTCTGGTCCCCAATTAGCTGAACATAGAATTTGCCACCCTCCAGGACTTCTGTAACTACAACCTGAAAGTAGAGAACAGGACAGATGATGCAAATATATTTTGACAGTTTAAACCAGGTGGAAAAATCTGAAATATGTGAGGAACTCGGAGCAATCCCGTACCTTTAGAACTTCTTTCTGTTTGGTGTCAGTTGGTAAACCATTTGGAACTTCCTCTCCTTCAACGTATTTCTCCCAAATCTGCAAGGACACAAATACCAGTCATAATCAGGAAGACAGTTTTATGAAGCAAGTCTATCCCTATTTGGAAAAATAATAAGGAAACAACTTTGCTGGTTCACATACTTTCAGTTTCTGCTTTTTTGCATTTTTCTCAGCTTGTTCAAGCAGGTGAGCATCTGGGATCCTGTCACTGCCTGCAAAGGCAGTATATTTTGCAAGACCAGCTTCAACAAGGGGAATTGCCATATTTGTCCTTGATTCCCATAAAGATCCCAAGAAAGTTCCAGTTCTATCGACAGTCTCCACCTCAATCTGCATAGTGATAACAATATCAGAAAGCGAATATAGAGCATAGAGGAAAGCTATGAATGCTAAAAAAGACTTACCTCGACATCTCTCTGCATAATTCTTCGCCTCATTAGTGCAATTGCTTCATCCGAATATGGCTCATCACGACCAGGACATCTTACACCAGAGAACGAGAAAGCAATGCTACATGTTTCCTTGGGTACCAAAAGTTTAAATCGGTGACCACTGAGCACATATTCCACAACGGCAGGGATTCTCCTACTTCGATGTAAGAATGGCAAGAAATCTCTGGCTTTCTTGGCCGATGCCTGACAGAGAAAGAGACATCAATATCATAAGGATCAGAGATATTTACTAAATTACACAGATTACATTGCTTTTGACAATGACATTGTATTTCTCACCGTTGTCAGATCTGTTATGTGCATGACGGGGGGTTCCTTTGAAGAATGCATTCCTTTCTTGCCAGCGGTAGCACGTGATTCCGCAGAAAGAAGGGCATCATAATAGCTTGATCTCTCCTCAAAATCTCGATGTCTAATAACACTACCAAAGCCACGTGCAACCACGAGCTCAGCAACATTCACCCCAGCCGGCTGGCTGGCTGATGAAGCAGGAGTTGCTGCATCATCCCCCTCAGCTTTACTTGGGGTTGCAAGAAAGACTGATCCAAAATCCATTATCCTGGAATCTGCAGGTCCATTAGAAACTGCAGCTCCATCTGCAGGGCTGATCTTTCTCGAGTACTCCATTTGGACATTAACCTGAAAAAGTTACAATATAGAAACATTACAACACACTTCCCAAGACTAAGAGTTCTAATATTAGTTCACCAAGGAAGAATAAATCCAGAGTGTCTCATACTTGGCGTCCAATAAGGCGTGTTCTTAGGAACTCCTTTGCTTCGCGGGCATATGGAGCTGGCTTTTCCTCTCTACGAGGATTACCCATTCTTGGACACCTAATACTAGAAAGATTCACTCTCCTCTCTGCTAGAGGACTGCCGTATGGAATGGAATCATCAGCCACGATAACACAGTCCCCACTTACAACCTCCACAACCTGGAAGAAACCAAAAATCCATTACACGTGAATACATGAAAAAGGGGATGATCATTTTTCATAAGCATGCATTTGGAAGAGAATAATAGATACATAGCTTTTCACATAAACTTTGAGATAATACCTTTCCTGTAAAGTTCTGGTTATGAATTGGCTTCGAATTTGTTGCCGGAGGTACATAGTTTGTCCAAAGCCTCAACTTGCTTTTCTTAGCCTGAAGCTCTGCAGTCTTCAGCTTCCGCTTTGGTTCTTCTTCCATCATGTTTGCACTCCATTCAACATATTTTGCATAACCCTGTATGAAAAATTCAAGGATTAGCAGCATGCCTTAAAGAGAATTTACAGAAGCTAACTATTTGATTTGAGATAAAATACAAAAAAAAAAGTTTATAAGATAGAAAATTAAGACACCAACAAATGAAAGCAAGCATATTGCAAATTCCAGTAATATTTGTAATGTTAAATATCACTATACAATTTATGTTCTTACATGTTCCACAAGCTCCAGTGCCAAGTCTTTTGCAGAGTCCCCATCAGGGTAATATACTGACCCAATCAAATTGCTGAATTTGTCAACACCTTCCAGAACAATGCGGACCTGTATATCCAGCACCATATTCAGAAACTGATATGAACTAAATGTGTAAAGATAAAACTTGAGTCGAAATCCGCTTACATCTCTATTCAACACACGAATTTCTGTAAAGTATTTAGCTTCCAGTGCAAATGGATCCGCAACAGTTTCAGTGGTTGATGCTGTTGAAGCTGCAATCCTTTGTGCAGAAGTAAGAGGGGCACGAGGTTCAGCAGAGACATCTCCATTTGTTTTATCAGAATCAATTTCTGCTTCAGGGATAGGCTCTGATGTAATAGGTCTCCTTCCCACTGATGGGGCCTGATTTGAAAAGAAAAAAAAAACGCAGATATGTTAAATATTCAAATGAATATTAATAAAACAAAGATAAAGACCAGAATTTGAAGGCTTCTGCATAGTGATTCGTACCTGAATTCCTGCTACAAATACTTGGACGAACTGAAACTCAGGAAGCAAGTAGACCCGAACTGTACTGCCATCACGAACCTGCTCAACAATAGCTTCCATGGGCTTGCCCTTGTTTGCATTCAACAAACTCATGGCGTCTAATTTGCTAGGATCACCAATAGCAGAGGGAGGTAGATTTCTAATGGATGCCTCAGCAGCCCCTGGAACCTGCAATTTTAAAACACAATGGTCATGCTTTCGTGTCATTTTCATCACAAATTTTAACGTCCACATTATGAGCACTAAAATGAGATTGTGTCAACAATAAAAACCTTGCTCCAGCGACCAACCCCCTGTGTCTTTGCCTGCTCTTCAAGTTGGAACAATTCTGCAATGAAGGGACTGGCTTCTATTTTCTGTTGTCCCTGTTTCGGTTGACTAGGTTGCTCCCGGACCTGCACAAGATTCAGTTCATACTCAGTCATAAGGACAACATTAAATAATAATTTACCAACATTTAAATTGAGAAATAAAAAAATCACACCTTTGCCCAGCCTTGAGAAACAACAAGCATGGCAACATTTTTGTCACCAAGGAAAACAGAGCCGAAATCCCGACCAATGGATGATACAGTATAGTCCACCTTGAAAGTCACCTCCTGTTGGAAAAAATACAGAGCCGGATGCATTAGATTATCACAGTCAAATGGATATGATCATAGTAGTGCAAACCACAAGTGAATGATAAAAAGGGTACCTTTCCTATGCAAAGCTTCCTCAAGAACTCTCTGCTCTCCCATGCAAATGGCTCATCAACGCCACCTCTACGGGCCTATCAATAAAACACACAAATCTCAGCAACAAAAACAATTGAGCAATATTCAAAGCCACAGCGCACACACTCATAATCGAACTGATAAATTAGCAAACAACAGGAGAAAGGAACGAATTGTTACGAGCTTGGGAGCCATAAGCGAGGAAAGTGTGATGGTCTTTTCAGGTGGAGGTCCGGGCTTGCTCGAGGTAAGAGCCATAATGACGAGGCAATCGCCGGACGTAACGGCCTTAACCCTCCCTCTCAACCACCCCGTGGACCCAGCTGTTGACGATGCCATCTCAACAGCTCCCTATATTATTGATAGAGATCTACACCATACAAAAAAATTAAACAATCAAAAATCAAAATCACACAATTCATCAAAACTCAAAAGCAAAAATTACACATCACTATCTCCACCACAACATGCATCAACATCCAGATCCAATTGCATGCAAAATCAATACGACAATGACAAGCTCAAAACGACACTACTCCGAATCACTAGTACTAACAGAATTACACACTACTGAATCACCAGCAATCAACTACAGCTCGCCGGAGCGGCGAGTTTTCATGTCAAAGCTGTGCAATTGCGTAACGGAAACAACAAAAATCCGATGAGTGATCGGAGAAGACAGAGAAAAGAGAGAGAGAGAGATCTGTAAAATGTGAGAGAGAGAGGGAATACCAAGCAGGATCGGATCCGGTGGGCCGGACTTTCGGTTCTCGGTTCGGATCTAATCCCGGTGGATTCCGGATCCTCGGTTCCGGCAAATGCGTCGTCGGAGCGGCGGATCACAGAGGCTTTAGAGAGAAATGAGAGAGAAACACAAAGAGAGGCTTGGTTATGGCTTCGGAGTTTCACATATATAGTAGACGATGACGAGCTAAAGCCAGCAAGAGGTTTATCTTATACCCTCCGTTTTGGATAGTAATTACCGTAAGTACCATTATGATGCTAAAAAGCCCACAGGAAAAAGCTTTCCTTTTCAGGAATTTTCTCATTTATTGTGAATTACTCAAACACATCTCCAACTTTATCGTAATCCTGAAATACTAATCCCAATATTTTCTGACAAGGATTGAGACAAATTAACCGGCCTTGACTTTATTTATCTCTCATATTTTACTGAATGTTAAACTTTTATCTCTTTCATGATTTTATGTGACTATGCAATGAATAAACAAGTCATCAAATTGCCCAACAAACACTACTAAGTACTTAATAAGCAAATTAATAAATAATTTTAACAAAAACTTATTTTCGTGTACCTAAAAATGAAGATCAGGGAGACGAAATTAGACATATAAGCATTGCATGCAGTCTAGTAGCGTAAAAAGTGAAATACAAGATCTTGCATTCTTGTATATGCGAAGTTATGTAACTGTAGTTAACGAAACCGACTTTATAAATGAATGTCAATAAGTAGAAAGTCAAATAATTTAAGTAAGACACGTGCACTAGATTGGCATGAGTATACATGTAAAATCTTATCAGTTATCTTATCGAGAGTAGATAATCTATGTAAAACACGTGTAGTGAGAATATTTAAGCAAAGTTATAGAATCTTACACACACATGATATAGTATATGTCGACAAAACATAATTTATTATTGATTGAAGATAAGTATAACAGTCAAATGAACTAAGAATGTGTAATATGTGGATCAAATTTCCTAAAGTAATAAAGTTTTTATATGTTATTTTCTCTAGGAGCAACCCGATACAATCTTGCATGGATATGATTTAACATCAATCGACATAAAGTATTATATGAATCAACATCCACAACTGTTGTGGACTATCTAAAGAAACGTCTGACTGTATGTGATTAGCATGAATCTATGAAAAATTCATCATTAATGGAACAAAGATAAGTGTAACCACCGTTAAATCGTCTTAGTAATA
Source organism: Potentilla sterilis (assembly GCA_963682095.1). Taxonomy (NCBI): domain Eukaryota; kingdom Viridiplantae; phylum Streptophyta; class Magnoliopsida; order Rosales; family Rosaceae; genus Potentilla; species Potentilla sterilis. The sequence goes on from OY821765.1 coordinate 37,738,912, forward strand.
CGTTTGGCAAGTAACAAATCCACATATCTATAATTTAATATTTGATAGGAAGTTCCACATTAAGTAACAACAATAATTATAACGATCAAACTGTCTAAAAAGGCGAAATGAGATAAAATGAAAAACACATATAAGAAGTAAGTGTAACGGTGACTTTATATGATCCCGTATTTACATGATTTGCATTAACAAATAAGACCGTTATATTTCATAATAAGCTAAAACAACAAAATTCAAATGTTTTTGATTTGATATAAAGAGTATATTATACAGTGAGCACGCTACGAATTTGTCTTTTTTTTTTAATTAAAAAAAATCAATTTATGGAAAGCACAATATTAATTAATAATGAAAATATATATATAAGGATTAAATTGTCCAAACACTAAGCAGACCTACCAAATGACTAAAGATGTACATATCTATTGAAAAAGAAAAAAGGTAAAATGAATATTTCTCTTTTAGTCTGAAATTAATATGTCCATTGACTTTTACGAAATTTTAGAATCCATAAATACTGACACAAAATAAATATTCCAATGTCATGAGATTAATGAAAAAAATCTCTGGATTCTGTTCTTTTTCAAGTAATCACGCCTTTAGACAAGAGTGACATTTTCCCCTACAATACCAGGCTCTTGTTTTTTACCACTCTGGGTAAAAATGTAACCACCGGTAAAAGACAAAGTTCACAGTCTGAGTGAGAAAGAAGAACCCGTGACAATGCAACCGATACTTTTCCTCAGTTTCTGAAATCTGAACTGACTTGCCTTGCGTAACCGAAACAAGAACAACTCAGTACATGTTTCTCTTACTTGTTCCTATGTTTTTGCTGACAACCATGGATCTGCGATTTTATAAATTCCGTTTTTTTTTTTCAATTTTATTTCGGGTTTGTTTGGATTAGTGGCACAGAATTTTGAAAACACTTAATTAAGGAAGAACTTTAATAAAAGATTGTTTTTTGGGATAGTTTTGAAACGGTAAACAAATATTAAATAAATATCGGAGATTTGAGGTTTAAACTAACGTGGCGTTAAAAATCCGTGATCCTTGATTTATTTATTTAAACCCTGATCTTTAATTTATTTGTGTGGTCAACGCCACATTACTATGAACTGTGATCCTTATTTGAACCGAGATTTTAATTGTTTGTTTCTACTCTAATCCTTGATTCGCTTGATTCAAACCCGCGATATATATATCAAGTAGTATATCATATAATTCGCTTGAATCTTTTTATGAAGTGACTTTTGAGCATTTGAACCAATAATATGATAAGACAAATATGTGATCCATGAAACTTGATTCGTCTTCCGTTTAGTGTGACACCTTTCTTAATCATCATATGGGCGCATATGCGACATTGCCCAAGTTTAAGACCCATTCTTTCTTCTGGACAACTACCACATGACAATCTAGCGATCCTCCTTTGTAGTGCAGTATGCTGCGTTTTGTCATTTCACTGATGCCTGTTCTCTCATCTAAGGTTTTTATAATTCCAAACACCAACCATTCCCCTAGCTAGAAGTTAACATTAATTAAACACCAATACATTCCGTCATATTTACAAATACCTGGTCCCATCACATACATATAGGATTAGGCAAACAACCCAGACAAAACAGCACTGACCATCCTCTGTACTGTATATGAGATGTAAAGTCTATAGTTGGCTTTAGCATATTAAACACTTCTAAGCATATAAAACATTTCCAAAAGAGTGCAAGCAGCAGCTATAATGCTGTTGAAGATGCGCCGGCGAGCCTCTCGGTCGCTTTTGGATCGAGTCATTTGGTCCGAGATCACAATGGGAGGTCTTTGCTTGTGGTGATCAGTCGCCTCCTGGTATGCCATTGCCAATGCCAGAGCCTTGCACATAATTTTTAACTTGTAATTTACTAGTTGGATTTGTTATTGCAAAGGATGTAATGTAAAACAAAGAAGACTCACAATGTGATCATGGTGAGGGGGAGCATATATTCCAGTGGTGATGGTGGCTCTTCGATGACAGTCGTTGCAAGGTGGATCAGATACCGTGGGGAACCCAGATGGAACAACAATTACGGGCATCCCTACCAGGTTTCCCATACATACTCTCTCCCAATCAGCTGCATCGCCAATGAATGCGTCAACTGTGAAACTCTCTCTTAGGGGTCATCATTAAGCCCACGGATCAAGTGGGCCGATGGAGGCCCGCAAGCCCGATGGACTTCAAGCCCGGCCCGGCCCGTCTAAAAGCCCGCTTAAGCCCGGGCCCGGTGGGTAGAGGGCCGGGCTTAGTTTAGGGGTTAGAAACTCGGCCCGGCCCGTAGGCCCGGCCCGTTAAGAGCCCGTCAAGCCCGCTCCATCAAAAGCCCGTAAAAGCCCGGCCCGTAAAGCCCGTTAAAATCCATACCTCAATAATTAAAGAATAAGTTACCCCCATATAGAGTTATTTTATATTTTTGACACATTAATATATTAATTAGATCTTTATTTTCACACACTTTAATGGATATTCACACTTCACTAGCACAATATGGATCATCTTTTTTATTAAACTCATTTATTTTATCATTTAAGTTCGTTAAAAATAATTATTATATTAATATTTTTAAGAATTTTAAATTATAGTCTAAAAATCACGAAGTAAACATATCATCGATCGAGGCTTTCACTTTGTCGGATTTAAGTGATTTTTTTACCGTCACCGTATTTCATCATAACGATCAAATTCTATTTCATAAAAATTTTCAAAATTTGACTTCTTTTATATAGTTGTTTCGAAAAGTTGTACACTTGAGTATAATCTACTAATCAAGTTATACCGCATTAGTAAGCATGTTGTCATTATAATGGCTAAATTCACAAAATGAAAATTTTGACCGTCTAATGTGATCGTTATAATTAAATATGAGTAGAGGAGAAAAATCAACTCGTTTCGTGAACGTTCGATGCTCGATCGAAACGGTCAACCATATTTTCATAAAACTTATCACACGAAAACGCTATTAGGTACCTTTAGATGACTTTGTTTCGTCGACTCTTCCAAACATTAAACTCTTAAATAAATGAGACGTAATCAGCCATGTAAAAATTTGGGAACGTTTACCTTTCGATACTATGGCTCCCCATAGAGAGATATAAGTTTAAATAAGGTTGACCGCACCGATCGGGGTTATAACTTTGTCGGATTTAAGTGATTTTTTTACCATCACCGTATTTCATCATAACGATCAAATTCTATTTCATAAAATTTTTCAAAATTTGACTTCTTTTATATAGTTGTTTTGAAAAGTTGTACACTTGAGTATAATCTACTAATCAAGTTATACCACATTAGTAAGCATGTTGTCATTATAATGGCTAAATTCACAAAATGAAAATTTTGACCGTCTGATGTGATCGTTATAGTTAAATATGAGTAGAGGAGAAAAATCAACTCGTTTCGTGAACGTTCGATGCTCGATCGAAACGGTCAACCATATTTTCATAAAACTTATCACACGAAAACGCTATTAGGTACCTTTAGATGATTTTGTTTCGTCGACTCTTCCAAACATTAAACTCTTAAATAAATGAGACGTAATCAGCCATGTAAAAATTTGGGAACGTTTACCTCCCGATACTATGGCTCCCCATAGAGAGATATAAGTTTAAATAAGGTTGACCGCACCGATCGGGGTTCTAATTTTGTCGGATTTAAGTGATTTTTTTACCATCACTGTATTTCATCATATTTGTTATGATTGTATTTATTATGATTGTATTTGTTATGATTGAATTTGTTATGATTGTATTTTAATATGACAACTATATATATATATATATATATATATATAGGCGTGGGGATGAGCCTCCCGGTTATGAACCGGGTTCCAAACCCTTTTTTGAAAAATAATATCGGATATTTATTTATTTTAATTAAAGCCCGGCCCGGCCTCAAACCGCCGTGGGCCATTCGGCCCGGCCCGCAAAAGCCCGTTAAGCCCGCCGTATATTGAAGGGCTTGGATCCTAGAAATTTTTAAAAAGCCCGGCCCGGCCCGGCCCGCTATTTTTAAATTACATTGTAAAGCCCGGCCCGGCCCGCTCCAAGCCCGTTATGAATGGGCCGGGCTGGGCCCGGCCCGGCCCGTTGACGACCCCGTCTCTCTTACTTCTCGAATTAACTTCCCCCTTGCTCTCTGAGCCTGTACAAGGCCATTTTTAACATATGGTTGATGACAAAACGATTAGTCAAATCTTTGATGAACAATGATGATCTAGAAGGTTGATAAGCCTAGAGATGAAATTATGAGCAAGAGCATTGGACTGTCAACTTGGCAAAAGAGTGGGCTAAAAAATTGACTCTAAGGTTGTTTGGACCACTGATTCAATAAACTATCACAAACTTGGTATCTTCATTCTGGCTAAACAACCAACCTGACATGACCACTAAAAAGCCACTTTAAAAGTCAAAAGAGCTCATCCACAGGATACACCAGCTCAGGAGGCCATTGATCTGGTGACTCATAATCATCATCCTTCCCTGACCGCTGCCACTCATCAAAGTGAGCCAATGTATCCACATCCATTGTGAAACTGGCAATACCAACTGAATCAACCTCATAGTTAAGTTTAAAAGGGATCATATTTACACCTTTCACTGCTAGAACATGAACAACCTGGCATAACCATAAAAAGGAAGTTTCAGCAAGATTTTCCCCGAGCTCAATAATGTCAATATAAATAAAAATGTCAATAGGTCCCATACCTCCTGCTCAGCGTCGTCGACATACCCAACAGTAAGCTTTGTTATGTCAACCAGGAAAGGATCCTCGAAGGCAATGTCTCTTGATGAAAGATCATCCGGATCCTTTCCTCTAATAGCATCCAGAATTATAGCACAATCTGCGGCAGTTCTAGAGACAGGACCAAGCTTGTCCTACATCAAACATGTAGAAAGAAGATCAGAACATAGGATTAAGATTACACATTTCATTGGTAAGTACTACAGAAGAACAAGAAGACCATAACAGTACCAAGCTTTCTGAGAGGCTCATTACACCGGTTCGACCCACACTCCCAAATGTTGGACGTAATGCTGTCACCCCACAGCGTGCAGCAGGTAGAGTCATGGAACCAATCCTTTCAGATCCAATTGCAAATGGTACCATACCTGTAAAACACTCTTCTTAGGCAACTACTAATAAAAGACTTTTCCTCTATGTAAACATACATCTATAAACCTCATATTTATTAAAAACAGGTAGCACCTTGAATAAGCTAACTAAAGTATAATTATCGATCAAAACCAAAAAGCTCAAGAGAAACCAAAGTGAATGAAAATGCTGATCAGCTTGTTAATGGAAAACACCTGCTGAGGTGCATGCAGCGGGTCCAGATGATGAACCAGTAGTGAATTCCTTGATATTCCATGGGTTCCTTGTCCTACCCCCAAACCAGATGTCATCATAAGCTAGCGATCCAGAAGCAAGCTTCGCAACAAGAACTGCTCCTGCTGACTTCGGCCTGTGTACACATATAATGATATAAATGATAAAGCATACTCAGATAACTAGCCAGAACTTTTCCATATGACCAACATATGCAGCTACAATTCATTTTTTAAAGGTTTAGCACCTCTTGTAAACCCAGGCCTCCATGTCAAGAACTTGATCTTTGTAAGTTTTTGAACCCCATGTTGTTTTGTAGTTGGGAACTGATATTATATCCTTCAGTCCATAAGGAATCCCATGGAGAGGACCTAAAACAGAAGTCTGTGTAATCAAGGTGATGATAAGAAAATATTGCATAGATCACTGTATCGATTTCAAGAACAAGAAAGTGTGAAAGTTTATCTGGGAATAATAAAAAGGAAGCGCACCCAAATACACTCCTCGGCCGAGCAATTCATCAGCCTCTTTTGCTTGCCGGTTAGCTAACTCTTCAGTGTAGGTAACCACAGCCTCAAGAACAGGATTGTATCTACATTTGCATAATGTATCAACTTAAAAACATTATTACAAACAAGAAGCTCATGTTTGTTACAACTCACACTTACCTCTTCAATCTTTGCATAAAAATTTGAGTAAGCTCCTGGGATGTAATTTGCTTTTTCCTAATAAGCTCCCCCAATTGAAGAACCTGATACTCAAGATATATATATCAATTATCAAGCAATGCTGAATAAATGTGCTCGATCGCAATTATTAAATAAATAGAGGCAAAAATTCCTTTAACTTTCACTCATGAAGGCAATGTCATTATCACTCTGTGGTCTTTGAATCCCAGAGAGAGAAGAACACTGGAACCTTTTGCTTGAATGTTGTGTTTTTTCAATGCCCCAGTCCGGAACAAAGACCAAACAAGAAGGGTCATTCAACCCTCCATTAGCAGAAGCAACAAGCTTTCGGTTGGCTCTAATGGTAGGGATATTAAACTTCTTTTCACCCTTCACAAGCTATAGCAACTAAAGTAGACAAATTGATAAAAACAGCACTCCGTTACAACCAACTCAACACTTATCAGCCGAAACAAGACTAAAAGCTCATTACCTTCTCATTACTGAAGAAGTTAGCATCTATTAACCCAAGCACCCTTTTGAGGGATGCAACGTCAGCGATATCTTCAGGGGATTCACCATTCTTTTCACTGTCCTGATCAACGAAACAGACTAAGAACTTTCAAGGAAACTCAAATAGGATTAGTAGTAAAATGTGTCTGGCCTTTATGACTGATACTATTACCTGAAAATATGCTTAGGGAAATGACCTTTAACTTTCTGGGAGACCAGTTTCCATACATTTTTTAAAGTTCTCACCTGTTTTGCATATGTTCATTAGAGGGTAAAATCTATGATGGTTACATTTGTATGGACGATGAAAAGAAACTACAGCAACTTTCCAATATTCCAGAAGTTTGGGTTAAACTTCAGCGACCAGTTTCTAATCAAGTTTAAATGTCAGAGATTGAGAAGGCTTTCTTACTTAACAAAGGTGACAGAAAAACTGGAACAAGTTGCAGAAACACTATATAGAAACATAGAGAGCGAGAAAGAGAGTTACCATATTCAGAAAAGCTCTGGCCAGAAAGAAAGGTTGGTGACGCAGCGGGATAGGGAAGAATGGAGTGTACAGGTATTCATATGAAGAGAGGTCTACATACTGTTAGTAAGTAGTAACTGCTTCAAGATTAAGAATATTAACTGCCACAATTGACACATGTCACACCTCTTGTTTGTAAGGATGAGACACCTGTTAGTTCTGCATGACTTCCAAACTGCCCTTTTCTTTCATCATTTTTCCTTAATTAGTACTACAGATTAGCTAAACCTTAAGCAATACCCACCCCATTGCCCAATTGATAATAATGCAAATGATATTTTGTTTAGACAAACTTAGATACTTGTGAGGTTAAATGCAAATAACTATACACTGGTATTCATACACTTGGTGGTACATTTGTTCAACATATTATAGTTGTTTTGCTGCTGCTTTAATGTTCCAGTGTGCAACACGGAAGAATTAAAATTGATCGAAGTGATTGTAGTCTAAATAAACAAGACATAACACGTCATTTTGGTAGCGGGGAAGATGGATATGGGATTACGTCATCTGGTCCAAGATCATCGATAGGAGGGCGCTGCTTATGATGATCGGTAACTGATTGGAAAGCCATAGCTAAAGCTAGAGCCTGCAAATGAAATGAAAAGCATTAGCATTTCTTGACATTGTCCCTTGTAATAAATACCGAGTTAATTGCGATGAGCTTACAATGTGGTCTTTCTCAGGAGGAGCATATATGCCAGTGGTGATAGTAGTTCTTCTCCTACTGTTGCTAGGATGTGGTTGTGGTATGTTCTTAAGACCAGTTGGAACAACGATCATAGGGATGCCGACGAGGTTTCCAAGACAAACTCTCTCCCAATCAGTTGCATTGCCAATAAATGCATCAACCGTAAAACTCTCTCTCACTTCCCGGATTAACTTTCCTCTAGCTCTTTGTGCCTGCACATAAAGTTTAGAGCCATGTAATTTATGCTATATATCTAACTTGTTATGTTCTCGATCGACACTTTGAAATGTTACTACCTGCACATAGTCTACTGCTGGAATTACGCGTGCACGACGCAGTTCAGTAGGCCACTGTTCTTGAGCCTCATAATCCTCATCCTGCCCCATGCGCTGCCACTCATCAAAGTGAGCCAACATATCCACATCCATGGTAAAGTTCAGAATACCTTGAACTGATTCAACTGTGTAATTTAGTTTGAAAGGGATCATTTTTACACCTTTTGCGGCTAGAACATGAACAACCTGTGAGAAATACAACTCTATCTTAAGCTCCACATATTAAAAACGGGAATGTCCAACTAACATGAATAAGTGTTAGGATCTTCAGATGTTAACGTCCAACTAACCTCCATCTCGGCATCTTCTAGATATCCGACAGTGAGTTTTGTAATGTCAACTGAAAATGGATCATCAAAGGGAATGTCTCTTGATGAAAGATCATCTGGGTCCTTCCCTCTAATAGCATCCAGAATAATTGCACAATCTGTGGCACTTCGACAGAAAGGACCAAGCTTATCCTGTTAAAGCAGTAAGGCTATAAGTTCCAACATTTACTGCATCACAAAATTAAGGACTTGAAAAAAGATGATCAGAGGAGTACCAAGCTTTCTGATATGCTCATTACACCAGTTCGGCCAGTAGTGCCAAATGTTGGCCGCAATGCGGTCACTCCACAGCGTGCAGCAGGATATGTCACAGAACCAGCTGTTTCTGATCAAATTGCAAATGGCACCATACCTGTGAAAGACGTCTTGTTTAGAATAAGGTGGATTGTGAAAAGCAAAATATGTGTTCAACTTTTGAGACAAGGAAGGACCCCCACAAAGATTAAAACAAAGGCTGATGGCTTAAACCTTGAAGACTACTACATACCTGCTGAGGTGGCTGCAGCAGGTCCAGCTGATGAACCGGTAGTGAACTCCTCAATATTCCATGGATTCCTTGTTCTTCCACCAAACCAGATGTCATCGTATGCCAGTGATCCCGACACAAGCTTTGCAACAAGGACTGCCCCAGCAGACTTCAACCTGTATATTAACAAGACCAACCAACAAGAAATCTGTAAAATTGGGCTAGCTAGGGGTAAACATTTGCATATTTCACCATGCAAACGGAGCTTGTCAAAAGTCAAAACAAATTAGATGAAAATCTCTGGGGTTGAGCAGATTCCCCAATAAGCCATAGATTAGAGTAAAGTAATCAAAAATTGTTTAGAACCTCTTGTAAACCCAAGCTTCAATATTGAGAACTTGATTTTTGAAGCTTTTGGAACCCCAAGTTGTTCTGTAGTAGGGTACTGCAATTATATCCTTCAAACCATAAGGAATCCCATGTAGAGGACCTAAAAACAAAGTCAAAGTCGATATGTAAATGCTAACAATTTATTTAGCTTTGTATACTATAGATGAGGAGTTGAGAACACATTAAAGCCTACAAGAACATTATACCTGGTATGCTAACAATGCATCAATAATTTATTAGCATTATAGGTCCTGGATATTAACAAATAGAGAAAACCAAGAAACTATTTGCACCATTACCTTTTAAGTCTACTCAGGAAAATCTTTGTAAGCTCCACAGATGTGATTTGCTTTGTCTTGATCAGTTCTCCCTATTCAAGAATCTGATGGACACCCAACAAAGTTTCATGATTTATAAGTCATCATAATCACATTGATAATGACATCTCTTAGAAAGGTGAACCTATGAACAATCAGCGTGTATGCTAACTGGACAGGAGTCATCATACAGATGTAAATAAAATACATGGATTAGATATTAAAGGAGCAATCAACTTACACTCAGGAAGACAATATCTTCTTCACTTCTCGGTATCTGTATGCCGGAAAGACAAGGATAACTGAATCTTCTAATCACATTTTGTGCTTGTTCTTTCCCCCACCCAGAATTAAACACCAAATAAGACGGGTCACTCAGCCCTCCATTCACTGAAGCAACTAACTTTCTGTTAGCTCTGATGATAGGGGTGTTAAACTCCTCCCCACCCTTCACAATTTCCAGCATCTAATTAAAGCACACAAGTTAGCATATTGACATGATTAAGCTGAAGCATAAAACTGTGGCATCAAATCAAAGTTACCTCTGTATCATTGAAGAAGGTGGAATCAAACAACTCAAATGCACATTGAAGAGGCGAGAATTGACCAACCCTACTCCAGCACTAATCAAATTCACAAACAGAACCAGATTAACACCAGTTTAAGAAGCTTTGTAAAAACTAGATATAACAGCAATATGAATAGATTAAAGAGAAGCAACTATACCACATTTTTAACTTCTGAAGTAACAACTGGGCAACAGAACAGTGCTATGATTGTGAAACAGGTGATGCCAGTGGTCAACGTTGGAAGAGGAAGACTGTGTTTCAGCATGGCTAGTAGTTAATGTTCACCCGGAAATCTCTGCATCAGTCTTTTATGCTGCCCATTTGCAGAAATTAACAAACTTGTTTTGCAGTGGTTGTTGACCATTGCGCCTCGTCCTGGGAAAACTTTCGCCGCCACCTCACCATCTCTATTCAGACCCCAAAAACATACCTGAAATTAATTGTCCATGTTTAATGTAAAAACCCCAAAAACAAAAGAAAAATTAACAGTCACTCCCTGTACTTTGAGCCTTGAGCGCATCGATAATTTAGTCCCTTTTTTTTTGTTCTTTTCTTTTTTGGCAATTTCAATAGTTATCTCATAAAACCTAACTTATATCACAAAATGTAATCTATTATTAAAAGACCAATACACTATTGATCACTAATTTCTCTCACTAAAAAGAAACTAATTGGGGGATAATGTAACGATCTGATGCCTCAAATTTATGAGATCTAATTTTCCGAGACCCGACACTAAACGTCCAAAAAGTAATATATTAGGGTCCGGATTGGGGGACATATTTTTTTACATAAATTTTTACACAGGTTTTCAGCCATTCGATTTTAAGATTTTCGATAGTTTAAATTAATTGTAGGTATGATGTCAACATTCACAAGGATGATATAACAATTGACATGATACTCCGTATTTTCTATTACAAATTATAAATACAAGAAAAGAAAAACAAAACAAAATCAAAATCAAACTGTTTTCAATAAAAAAAAACACAAAATTAAAATCAGGAACAAAAATTACACCACGTAGAACCTCCTCTAGGCCCTATGCCTTCAACATATCATAAAACGAACCATACGATTGGACATCCTTAACCTCGACAATCAGGCATTTGTTGAAGAGGATCAGTGATCCTATTCCGATTCAAGTGTAGTTACCAACGTTGCACCTTCCTTCAATTGTCTTTAGGCTGTTTTTGATTTGTGTAAAGAAGGGGTCCTGAACATGGAGTTCAAAGTCCACAAACTTTATAGTGTTTAGTAATTCAAAACCCTGTTTGGTGGTGATGGGTTTATGTAGGGCTAGTACTAATTGCTTGTATAATGGATTTGGGGTTTGTTCTTGTGTTGAATTGGTGTCGATTTTCGGGTTGTTGAAGAGATGAGAATATATCAGTGGGTAGGAATAGGTTGATTTCGAGGGTACCCCTTATGTCAGATTCAAGGGTGATTTCTTTGATTTAAGGGTGATTCAATGTTTCACTTGGTGTAATTCTTGTTTTCAATTTTAATTTTGTGTTTTCTTTTATTGAAAACAGTTTGATTTTGATTTTGATTTTATTTTGTTTTTCTTTTTGTGTATTAGTGTCATGTCAATTGCCACATTGTTCATGTGAATGTTGACATCATACATATAATTAATCTAGATTATCGAAGATCTTAAAATCTAGGGGGATTTATAAAAAAGGGCTATTGAAAGAGGAAAATTAGAAAAAAGGCCTAAATTTTAAAGGCCTTATAAAAAAGGGCATCAGTTAACAAATGCTCAAAAAAATTGATATAATTACATATCATGCCACTGGAAAAATTGATATAATTATCCCGGTAACTATATAGTTATTTAATAGTTACTATCCCGGAAACTATCATCTTACTAACTATCTAAATAATTATCATCTTAGTAACTATCTTACTAACTATCTAACTAACTATCGTACTAATTATCTAAGTAATTATCTCAGTAACTATTTTACTAACTATCTAAGTAATTACATCTTAGTAACTATCATTTTACTAACTATCCAAGTAACTATCTTACTAACTATCGTACTAACTATCATCTTACTAACTATCTAAATTATTATCATCTTAGTAACTATCATCTTACTAACTATCGTACTAATTATCTAAGTAACTATCATCTTAGTAACTATCAAACTAACTATCTAAGTAACTATCATCTTACTAACTATCTAAGTAACTATCTTACTAACTATCAAATTAACTATCTAAATAACTATTATCATACTAACTATCTAAGTAATAATCATCTTAGTAACTATTTTAGTAACAATCTAACTAACTATCATCTTACTAACTTTCTATATAGTTACTAACTATCTAAGTAACTATCTTACTAGCTATCGGAGATAGTTTGATAGTTACTCAGATAGTTATTTCGATAGTTACTAACTATCCCTTTAACTATCGGAATAACTATCAAAGTAACTATCGAAATAACTAGTTACTATCTGAGTAAGTATCGAAATAACTAGTTACTATCGAAGTAACTATCTTACTAACTATTGGAGTAACTATCATCTTAGTAACTGTCCTACTAACTATCTAAGTAACTATCATCTTACTAATTATCTATATAGTTACTAACTATCTAAGTGACTATCAATTTACTAACTATCATCTTAGTAACTATCTTACTTATAACAATCGGAGTAACTATCCCTTTAACTATCAGAGTAACTATCGAAATAATTAGTTACTATCGGAGTAACTATTTTACTAATTATCTAAGTAACTATCATTTTAATAACTATGTTACCAACTATATAAGTAACTATCATTTTAGTAATTATCTTACTAACTATCTAAGTAATTATCTCAGTAACTGTCGCAGTAACTATCAAAACTATCGGAGTAACTATCCCAGTATTCTAGTAACTATCAGAGTAACTATCGAAATAACTAGTTACTATCGGAGTTACTATCTTACTAACTACCTTACTAATTATATAATTAACTATCATTTTAGTAACTGTCTAACTAACCATCTAAGTAACTATCATCTTACTAACTATCTATATAGTTACTAACTATCTAAGTAACCATCAACTTACTAACTATCTAAGTAACTATCATCTCTTAGTAATTGTCTTACTAACAATCTAAGTAACTAACATTTTAATTAGTAACTATCTTACTAACTATCTAACTAGCTATCATCTTACTGACTATCTAAGTAACTATCTAAGTAACTATCTTACTAACTATCTAAGTAACTCTCATCTTAGTAACTATCGAACTAACTATCATATCAAACTAACTATCATCTTAGTAACTACTATCTTACTTACACAAAATAGTTCATGGAATAGTGCGATGAATGCAGCAGGAACGTCACTTACACAAAATTTAGGAACGTCACTAAATTTTTAATAGAGTTCACAATTGTATCATAAAAGTACTCAGAAACTTAAACATAACAGACACTTGATTTTCTTCCCCAAAAACTGTCCACACAAACAGAGACACAACTACTAGAACGCAGGAAATATCCACAATCTCACACCAACCATAAAGCCAGAGGCAGCTTAATCGACCTCCTCCATCTTGCTCTCCTTAGCCACATCCTCCAACTCAGGCATGTCTGCATCCCCAACAGTCTCGTCGTCATCGATGCTAAGCCCCAACTTCAACATCCTGTGAATTCTAGAGGCGAAGGTGTTTGGCTCTTTAAGGCTGAATCTGGATGTCAGCAGAGCTGTCTCAAACAGCAGCAGCACAAGGTCTTTCACGGACTTGTCATTTTTGTCAGCTTCGGCTCTCTTCCTCAGCTCCTCCATGAAACTGCATAAACTGCAAGTAAGGGTAACATGCTCATTTCTTGGACACTCTGCATGCACACAAGTATACTAATTAGCCAAGGTTCCAAGGAAGAATACACTGTAAAATGGAACAATCGTGGAGTTACTGACCACATAAGGCTTCTCTAGTGCAGTGGTTATCCATAGAGGTCTTTTGTACTTGTCACGACCACTGAAACTTCTAACGGGGTCACAAGTAAAATGGGGGTTTAATTAATTAGCCAAGGTTTTGAAGGAAAGTAATGAACGAGCTATATAGTACATCTGTACATGCAAATATAAATGTTAGGTCTATAGTAGCTAACCTTGTATTGAACAGAAACAGCAAAGGTTCCAAGGGCACGATTGCCTTCGCGAAGCTCAAGAATGCCGCGGACAAGCTGCCGAGTAGTGGACTCAACCAAGGGGCTGCTAATGCACTCAAACTCATTCCAAAGCTCCCCGAAATTCAAACCATCTACAATTCTATCAGCCTCTGATCTTAGATATTCTTTATCAGACTCACACACTTCAGTCCTACCCTGATCATTTGTTACTGCAATGTAATACATCAAGCAATTTATCAGTAGTGAACTCATTCTACAAACAGTAGCAAGCTAGCTAGGTACTTACCGCGAAGTAAAAAAGGGTGGTGGGCATGGTGTGAATCTTGGGAGGAAGATGCAGTGATTTACTATTTGTCCGTTTCTGAAATCAAACTTGGTGCAATACAAAACAGCAACTAAATCGGAATATACCTGAAGCTCAGAGAGCTCCTCTTGTCGACAATCCCTTACCTAATTTGACAAAAGTTGGCCCTAAACGAGTGAAGATTTGCCGAAGCTTCACAGCTCGCCGTCTTTTATTCAGATCAAGCACGCCTTTCCTTTGTTCAATAAACAAATTCAATCCAAACGAACCTAGCGCTGTCAAAATCTTCAGAGTACTCCGAATCACCTGAACATAAATTCAACCACATACTTTCACAACTATGCAATTTCAACATTACTCACAAAAACAAAGCAAATATTTCAAAGGCAAAATGGAGGTCACCTTGACTGGGCTGGACCCGTACTTTTCTACCATAAGCTCGGGGCTATAAACGGAGGCATTTACCGCACGTGTGAAAGCCCTCGCCTCTTCCTGAATATCCTTCGCACGATCGACGGCGTTGCCGGCGCGGCCGGCGCGATAGATCTGCACCTTAACTAGGCTCCATCGTCTACCTCCAATCCATCTTCGCCGGCACAACCGAGTGCTTACCCCCCTCTTTCCTTGATCGTTAGTAACTACTACAACCTCAGTACCTCACCACTCCTGAAACAGAAGAGGTCCAAGGTGCGATTTGGACATGGAAAGAACGAAGAGGTTGATTTGGACACCGGCATTATCTTCGAAATCCAATGTCAGAACCGTCACCGATTCCGGCACTATCTTTGAACCAAAGCTCGGCCTTGTTCCTGTCGCCGTCGCTTTTCTCCTTCGTGAAATCGAAGAAACGTAGTGCCGAGATCTCGTAGTTCTCGTCGATCACCATCATCACCGCCGTTGTGATCGGTTCCTATGTCATCGCCGATATTTGGTACTCTCATAAATCGGTTTGGTCTTGATTTTAATTTGGTGCACTGGACTGGAATCGCGAGAGAGAGAGAGAGAGAGAGAGAGAGAGAGAGAGAGAGAGAGAGAGAGAGAGAGAGAGAGAGAGAGAGAGAGAGAGAGAGACGAAGAAAAAGAAAACCAGAAGAATCAGAGAGAAAGCGGAGATAAACAGAACGAGAAAGAGAATTTTGTCTGAAGAGGGTAAAATCGTCCATTTAAAAATGAAAAACAGCCTTTTTTATAATTTAATAAAATTGAAAAGAGTTTTTTGTGATAAACATATTAAAAACATGTCCTTTTTTATAAAGTGAAAAACAGGGTGCTTTTTTTCTAATTTACAAACTTAGATAGTCCTTTTATCTAAAATGGTCTAAAATCTAATAGTCGAAAATCTGTGTGAAAATTTGTGTAAAAAAAAATGTTCCCGGACTATATATATATATGCCTTGAAAAATTCAAGTGGCACGGATAAGTTTTTTATTCTATTTAAATTATTTTTGTGATATTATTCTCCATTCTCCATGAGAGTTGAGACCCCTTGAAAAGAATATAATATCCTTAATAGACCCTTTTTTAAAAGAAAAGATTATTCTCGTTGAGGCCGAGAACCGAAAAGCGAATTTCATGCTACGTGACGTGGCAAGTAATGTGTAATTTACTGCGATTCAAAACATATAAAGAGCCTCAGCCTCCTCCACTGGTAGCTTCTCCGCGCGCGAAGATAGGGTTTTGCTCTCCGAAATTTTTCCAGGTACGTCGTCCATGGCTTTCTTTCTCTAATTCCGTCGCGATTAGTTTTCGCTTCGCATGCCATGAATGAATTGTAGATCTGATAACATTGTGACGCAATTGTTCTGTTCAAAATAGGATTGATTTTCTAGTATATGCGATTAGTCATTAGATTATGTAGTTGTAGCGTAATGTGGTTCGAATCTACCTTTTTTATTTTGCTTTGCCCAGTATTAGTTTATTAGATCCAATGTCTCTGAGTTTCTTTTTTTGATTTTACTATGAACATCCGTCTTTTTTTTTTTTTTTTAATTTATTTATAGAAAATCTACTGTGGTAAATTTTGGGAATTCGATCAAATTTCGGGTTTACTGTTTTGCGATGGCTTCTAGGTTCAGGCTGTTTGAGATTTGCGCAATCAGCCTTCCACGAATTTATTATGAGAAACTTAGACACCAACTTGTTCATAGTCTTTCCCAGATGTCTATGAATGATGTGTTGAAAACTCTAATTTTCGTATCTGCTTAGTTTTTCATTCGGATTCACGCCTTGTAACTGGTATCGTATGAATCTACTTTTATATAGCAACTTTTTGATGATATACTTTATGAGGACCTGAGGAAGTCTTGGTTATCTTTTGAGCCGGATGTGCTAGGTTGGAGAGTTTTAATGTATGAGGAAAACTCAGTTTAGATGGTTAATAAAGATGTTGTAGTCCTTTCAGATTGGTAATTTGGTGTCAAGACTACTTTCTGTAAAAGGTTTGAGGATCACGCATGCTTAGTGCACTCTAGTTTTTTATACACTCCCAATGATTAATTCTTGGATTTTTAAGGGAACTATATATATATATATATATATATATATATTTTGAAATGGGGAACTAGAAAAAAAAATTGAGATCTTAAATTCTATGCTGCCTGCAGGAAAAACACAGAACTATCTATTCTGTCTGACTAAATCTGATAACTTTCTCCGTATTCCAGACAATGTTAAAGGTTCCAGATCATCAAGTTGCTGGCCACATGGCCGGTGCTGGAGCTCTTGGCCCTCTTGTTGATGATGCAGGGAACTTTTACAAGCCTCTTCAAAGTGATGAACGTGGAGCCAAAGAAGTGGCATTCTATACAGGATTTTCAACTGAAACTAGGATTCCAGACGAAATCAGCAAATTCTTCCCTGTCTTTCATGGCACCCGGGATTTGGAGGCATCTGACGGTTCTGGCATGCATCCTCACCTTATATTGGAAGATATTGTCTCAAGCAGAACCAATCCATCTATACTAGACGTTAAAATGGGTGCGAGCACATGGTACCCCGAAGCTTCTGAACAGTATATCACTAAGTGCCTTAAGAAAGATAGAGACGGCACGAGCCTGCCATTGGGATTTAGAATATGTGGACTTCAGTTTTATGGAAACAAAGAAACTGGATTTTGGAAGCCGGAGAGGAAGCTTGTTAATGCTTTTACTCATGATGATGTTCGGTCAGCTCTGAGGAAGTTTGTTTCTTCTAACTTCCCTTCAGATTCAGATGCTGAACCAGATTGTGCTTATGCTTCGACTGTCTATGGTGGCCCTGATGGGATCGTGTCACAATTGTTGAAACTGAAGTCATGGTTTGAGGATCAGACCATTTATCATTTCTATTCTTGCTCAATTATGATGGTGTATGATAAGGAGTCAATACAGAAAGGGGAGAATCCAAATCCTCAAATCAAACTCGTTGATTTTGCACATGTCGTGGAAGGCAAGGGTATCATTGACCATAATTTTCTGGGGGGCCTCTGTTCCTTGATAAAGTTCTTGAATGATGTCTTGAACAATCCTAACAAGTAATAACTGAAGTACAAGTCGTCTACAGCTGTGGGAGAACTCATAGCAGCCGAGTTGAAATGGAATGGACAAGTAATAGCCTTACAAAGATAAGGCACCTCCTTTTTTCTTATTCTCTTTCACTTACTGTTCCCTGTGGCTAATCTGTAATGCTACTTTGGGGGATTAATATTTAACATTCCAATCCATTTCCTTACTACTAAAATAAGAGACTGCCTGATGTTTGCAATTTGCTCATGTTTCCTAACCTGCTGGGAGGACTGAAACACATGAAAAACTACATGCTGATGACTATTGAGAGTAATTTATTCAATTGCCCAAGTACGGCACTCTTACTTGGATCTTTGTTCCATCAACTAACTTATATCAAGCGAAAGATAATCTCGTATTTTAGAATTCAGATGTAGCTTTCAGAAACACTTGTATCAGTGTCGATATTGCTACTCTTTGTTGTCATAAGAGTAAAGCAAAAGTCTAGCTGTCTAGGTTAGGATATTGGCTGCAATCGTCATAGTGGCAGCTATTTTCTTTACTGTAATGGCAAGAATAGTGGTATATGGAGACCTGGGAGCTGAAAAGCAAAATCTAAACACTAGGCATTTCAAACCCCAGTGAGACTATCAATTTTTTTTGGAGAATGAGCGAGACTAATCAAGCTAATATGTCTTCTAAGCAATGAACTTCTTATACTATATTCCATTTTGGACCCAGTAGTGAACTCCAAGCTTAAGAAATTACTTCCATTTCTTCCAACCTCAAAGACATTACCTATTTATACAGTGAAACATGTCTCTTGACTACTACTAAATCAAGCAAGAGCGCCCAAGATGAATGATTCATGTGTTGCTTGCTGCATTGTCTTTGTATCTGTGTTCTTCTGTTTCTGCACTAAAATCTCCTTAGCGGATTCTGATAATCTCCAGGATACATGCCCTACCTCCTCGCTAGGAAAACAAACCATCTTTGTCAATGGCTTCCCTTGCAAGAACCCAAACAACATCAGCGCTCCTGATTTCAAGACTTCCAAACTGACCCAACCAGGCGACACAGACAACTTCTTTGGTTCTGCAGTGAACCTTGTCACTGCCGCAGAGTTTCCAGGCCTAAACACACTTAGCCTCTCAATTGCAAGAACTGACTTGAGAGTTGATGGTCTGGTGAGGCTTCACTCCCACCCAAGAGCTTCAGAAATGTTCTTTGTCAGCAAAGGCATTGTGCTAGCAGGGTTCATCGACACACTAAACCAGCCATTCCAGACGATTCTCAAGGCAGGAGATGTATTCGTGTTCCCCAGGGGTCTGCTTCACTTTTGTTTGAATGCTGGTTATGACATTGCCACTGGTTTATCATTGTTCAATAGCCAGAATCCTGGGGTGGTGAGCATTTCGGATGCCATGCTTGAGCCTAGGCCGGATGTGATACAGAAGCTTCAGGAGGGCATTGTCACAGGTCACCTTAGAAATGCTACTCCAGGTGGATTTACAAGCTTTTAACATGCAGTAATTCAAAATTATCTTATGAAGATAAATAGTTCTGTGTCTCATACTAGGAATCGATGATTGCATGATGTCTATTTTAGTGTGTCAATACTCAATAGTGTGATGAGTTTGTGAAGAGGTGGTCATACGTATTTCCCATATAACATAAAGCCTTTTTATGACTTGTTTCATCGTAGAATGTATATTTGTATTTTTAAGTTACAGAGAGTTATAGATTTATCCGCTCATGTATAAACGTATACACATTATTGTAAATTACTAATTTTTCTAAAAAAATAATCGGTAAATTAAATAACAATCGCAGACGATACGGTATAAACACACTGTTCAATGAAATTACTACATTTCTGAAGAAGTGCGATCGCTCTCTCATTTTTTTTTTAATTTTAAATTTGATGAGGGCGTTTTTCCATGTACGACATGCGTTTAACCGAGTCCACAACACGCGCTTATTTCATATTTTGCGGGGGCAAATTTTCCATATCTGAAGTTCTGAACATAGCGCCAAACCAGTGAGCTCTTCCGCCTCTTTGATACTGGAAGCTTAATTGAGAAGAAGAGCAACAACTTTTCGCCGGCGTTAGCTTTTCCGATATCGACTAAGGAGAAATGGTGGAGCTCTGCTTTGTACTCGATCTCCGGAGCTTGCCGGCTCCATTTCTCAGAGACTTACAGCAGGTAACTAAACAAGCTCTTCAATCCAACTCTCAAACTGATCCTTTCAAATCAATCACACAATTCATCCTTCAATTTCTTTCTTATTTCGAAACAAAATCACGATCCGTTTGCGTTTTGGCTGCTCAATTTTCCGTCACAGACACTCTTGCAGCTCGCTAATCTCTACGCGATCTCGCCGTCGCCGGCTTGGCGCAGATCGGAGCCGCTCCGGGATCGGATAGGCCTGTGCTTCGTCTTCAAGAATCCGATCACCTGTTCCGATCAGGTTAGTAAATGATGCACAGAAGGTGTTTGATTATTTGTCTCTGAGAGCCTGAGAAACTGACATGTCGTTTTTTGCAGCTGAAAATCGTGTACACGCCTAGTCCAAGCGGCAGCTTCAGCCTACGAGACTTCCACCACGCCGTCAACACCTTGCCGGAAAATGCATTCCAGCCTCAGATGGACGATTCCGGTGAGATCATTATGTCCTTGGCCTCTGATTTATCTACTCATTTTGTTAACTGCTTTTGTTGATTTTTCTCATAATTTGTTGCAGATGTGAAGCTTTCGAGTGTTGTCAATGATGAAGTATTGTACCACTGGGGAGGTAGAGATATCATGAGGAAAGTGATTGTGATCACCTCCTGCTTGCCTCGAGACGTCGACTCTATTATGCAAAAGACTCTCACGGTGAGCCTTTTCTCTTACTCGTTTCCGATGTTTTATGCCGTCTTCCATGTTTGTTTGTGCTGCTTGATAATCAGGGAGTTATGTTGACTTCTCTTGTATGCAGGCTGCGGCAGAGAAGTGTGTTTCTGTTGAGTTTCTGCTGTTTGAGCAAAAGTCAAGCCATCTCAGCAATGCAAAAGAGAATATCAAGAGTTTCGTAACTTGCATCTCTGAGCTAGATAATTGCTCATTTCAGACATGTCTCCCAGGTTAACCACTCCCTTCCTCTCTATATAGCACAGTACGAAAGTATTGACACATCAAAATAATTTGTGTAGTTTGCTAGTTTAAACAGATAGTATCAATTGCTCCACTCATTTCACTAGTACTTGGGCTGTTTAATCGTTTCAATGGTTAAAGTTGTGTACCTAAGGTCCGATGCAAATTTGAGCTTGTCGCTAAATTTGAGTCAGGAAATTTGCAGATCCCAGAGTATTGCATGGCCTGGTAAATCGGTGGTTACAGGATTTAAAGGATGACATTGAAGAACCACTGCAAGCCCGTTTTAACTTCAAGCAGAATCTTGTGGGTTCTGTGAACCAGATATTATGCAACTTGTACATATCTGTCAACCAGATAGTTGATGGTTTCTATCCCTGTCAGGTATAATATAAGTTTATAACTAGTGCTAATTGTAAACTTCAAAGTGTTCTTCTTATGAAATATTCATGTTGCGATATTATGATTTGTGAACTAAGTATTACCTTATGAAATCTTATGGTGTGGTATTTGGTATTAGATTGTAAACGTCTTAGAAATATTACAACATCACCCTTTAACTCAAGGCTCCTAAATATTCTCACAAGCTCTGTACTATCCCATTTATGAAGTGTCCAGATCAAAAACCTAATAGCAATAGCCAATGTGATTGATTCAGAGGCACGTACTTCCTATATTAATAATAGGTTGATGATGTGTGGACCATTGTTGCTTCAAGAACATTAGGTGTCAATGTTGAACCATAATCTTGTGCTGTTAGCTATACTGTATTTGACTTTCACACCTCCAGTCTATGAAGAAGATTTTGATCGTAGGGTTACTGCTTATAGACATGCAGATGTCACGGCATTTCTCTGGAAGATGCTGTATTAGTTAAAACGGAGGAAACTTGCTGTCCAGTCACAGGGCGTAATATCGGAAGATCTGATGTCATAGGAAATTCTGTGAAAATTGGAGAAAGAACAATCCTGTTTCTACCCTCATTTCAGAGCCCTGTTAAGGTCAACCGTGCTTCTTCACTAATTGACTTCAGTGTCACTGAGAGGACTAACTTGGGGTCCCTAAGTGAAGGTAAATGACAAGCTTTCAAGCCTTTTGTGATACATATTGTAATGCTTTTGATGCTTATTGAGCTGCACAGCCAATCTTGATTACTACCTCATGGTCCATCAGTAGTATTCATTTTTGGACAATATGGATCAGTAAGGTGAATATGCATTAGGGGATTAGGCCATGGATATAGAACTTTCTTATCAAAATTATTTAAAACACATTGCTTTTGTGTTTTGATGTTAACATTGACAGTTACCTACGCCTTTTGATGGCATTTTCCCACAGGTGTTGTAATGGGAGCTTCTTATGTTGTCATTCCATCAAATTTCCAGGAAATGGAAACTTCTTCAGAAGAGATCGATCAGTTAGATGTGAATACTGAGCGTATGTCGGAGGCCCCCCTCTTGTTTTCTGGTTTGAGTTGCATATGACTAAGAGTTACCGACACATAAATGAAAGACAATCAAACGTAGAGAGTTGTGCATGTCTAAATATAGGCCTTACGTGAAGTCTCAAAGCTTTATTTCCCCCTTGAACGACTGAACTGGATGAATATGTCAGCTACTCTATGAACTTTTTATTGTATTTCTTTTTGCATTTTTGTAATAAGGCTACACATGCTGCAGTTTTCCGAGGGATTTGCAGTGCTCTACATTCAATGGACCAGGGTTTGGTGTGTTCTTCAAATTGTAATATAGAAACCATGAGGGAGGCCACTTTGCAATGCTATTATATTCTCCAACCTTCAGACAATGGGCCAATGCTTCTCAGGGTAATCGTTGAACCTTTTATGTAGCTGATTGAATGCCATTTCATATATATTTTTTTTGGACAACAAATGCTATTTCATATGTTTAACACCAAAAGTTTCTTTTTGTGTTTGTCTTGCTCATGCATATGTTTTGACTTATTTGTATAGCATTTTTTTCTCAAGTGTGTTGTATCTATATTAATCATTATTGCATATATGCAGCGCATTGCAGGATCAGAAGAACTTTTGCACATTCCTGACCTCAATCAGTTGACTGTTTCCTCAGTGAGGAAGGAATTTGAGGATTCTGTAAAAGACTGTTTGTCAAGGGTATGCATCTTCTATTTGTGTACATTGAGATTTGTGAATAATATGTCTTCTGATAGCTATTAGGCTCGTCCAGTTTTCCGGTTTCCCCTGTTGGATGTGGGACAGATAGAGCTGCATGCTTTATTATTATTATTATTTGAATAAAGAGCTGCATTCTATAAAGTAGGAAGTGTGATTTACACTATTGAAAATTGGCAATTGCTTGTACACTTGTAATCTTTGTTTCTTAATACCTTAATTTTCTCTGTACCTATTAGATTTCTAATAATAGACTGCCAGATTCTTAAAATAGTGACATTAGGGACTTTTCTATAAAAAAAATAAAAAAAAATAAAACATCTATAAACCAAGTTTTTATTGTAAAGCGCCTTTGAGTTAATAGATGAGACTTTTAACTTGTATAATGACGGGGTGACTGGGCCTTTCTTGCAGATTGACATAAGAGACTATAACCCAATGCTGCATGAGAGGGGATTCCATCAGAAATTAAACTTGCTTGTAAAGGAAAGCTTACTCCTCGGGTATGTATTCTCTTATTGCCTAATCAAGTCGTGTGTCTACATACCTGTATTTGAACTCATAGTGAACATTTCCTCTCATTTTGCTTTGTTAATGTGTATTCCAGGTCACTATCCCCTAATATGGAAGAGGAAATCTATGAATCAAATGCAACCCAACCAAAATTTCCAGAAGTGTTAGGGCAGTCAGATCCAACAATAGATATTGAAGCCGTCCAAGAGAAAACCTCAAAGGTGGTGGATTTGACAGCTGAAGAAGACAAAACACCGGCTTGCATTACAGAAGAGTGGGAGCAGCTGGTTGTGAATGATATCTCCAAGTTACATTCTCCAGTGTGCACTTCCAAACCTAAGCCAGATCAGTCAGTTCAATCACCACCAGATGGTACCCGCCAAATTGATGCAAAGACCTCAAGGATTTTAGAGAGGCTTGAGGTGCCAAGACAATTCAGAAGAGAACCACTTCCACCAAATCTAACTAGCAAAGGTGTTATGAATTCACGTGTTCAGGTAAAAAAGCCTTTGCTCCCTTCCCAACCTACTTGTGCTCCAGACCAACGTAGTGTGACTAGTAGCCAACTAATAAAACCAAACTTCCAGAGGCTAAACAGGAAATTCAAATAAAAAAGAATGTTTCCTAAGTAAATCAACATAGTAATCCTTGAGTAGATATATAATTTCCTAATAGTACCTGGTCTGTGGGGATGGAAACCTAGTTTCTTCTTAGTTCTCACCGGGATTAATTTCAGGGACTAAAAACTTCAACTGAATGTGAGGGTATATAATGTCTAATGTTTAGCTATTAGAGATATCAGAACGGTTCTTACTGTTTGAATGTAAAGAGTGGTTCGATCATCAATTGAGGAAGTATGATCATTTTCAGAAATACTACGTATCAGCAATTTTATACATTTATTAGGTTATTTAGATATATATATATATATATGTATATGTTTTCGTTTAAATGTTGTCATACACACCTATTTGCGTCAATATCACATAAAACTGAAATACATGGACATCTCCTTTCTAATATTCACTTATTCTTCAACATGCTTTGCACAACTCCGCATGTCTCTCTCAGCTTGTATATTCTATTATAACAAACTCTGTAATATAGGCTACATATCAGAATAGGGCATAATACACGAGGACCACAAGGCTTTAGTACCTGTCATAACTCATAACCACCATTTCAGCAGTTCCTTTTGCCTGCTTTGCTGCCTTAGCATATGTGTTAATCATCCATTCATAAACGTAAAGCCGGGAAGGATAAGATAAAAAGATTGACCGATGCATATGATGCATATATAATTTACATAAAGCAGCAGCATGATTCTCTTTCTGTGTGGAAATATATGACATGAGAAAGTGAAGGTGGGACTCTCAAAGACTGTTGTTGTTCTCTTTAATTTTGGTCCTGGTCTTTGTGTTCATATCAGAAATTTTCTTTATGAAATTCAAATCTGGTGGAGGTTTTGTGGTTGAAATCCAGAGATAGTTGTCGTAGTTCTTCAGTTAGAGCAGGTGGCCCGCAGTAGAACACCCCTACACGACACAACCCACATTCAATTAGATAATCTCTACCTCTAAATGAATGATTAGACATGGGACATATAGTTGTTTAAAGTGTTAATCATCTTTGGCAGCAGGAGCCAAAGGACCACCACCACTTGTTATAAACTTATATTGTAGAAGCAGTTGCTTTCAGTCTTTCTAAAGATAAATGTTATATTTTTAAGCATAAAATGCAACAGAATTAGGAATATACTATTGAAATAAAATATGTGTAATATGTAGTCAAATGTTTTGATTGAGAGATAGACATGCAGTTGTATACAACCAAGAGGACTAGGAAAGTTTGCCATCAATGTGTGATACAGATATTCTGTTTATGCTAGACATGGCAAACTTATATATGGGTCGATGATATAACAGTAATCTGTTGGCATATTGATTTTTCTGATAGATGAATGAAAAATGAACAGGTTTGGTGATCAGAGTAGTGGAAGAGAGTATGAAAGGTTTAGTAGTAAAGAGAGAGGACTCACCAACTTTGGCACTGGAGTGATCTAGTGCAATGCGCTTGTAGACCTCACGCCAGTTAGGCTTAGCAAAATGTGACTTCACCCGAGTACCCGACACAATATCAACCCCATTCTTGGCATGATTAAGTGACTGAAGCATAGCAATGAGAGCAGAACGTGCATCACCTTCCTCATAAACGCTAGTGCAATAGTTGTGGAACTCTATCACTCTATTATGGTCAAGCTCGGCCACCTCGTTCATGGCTCCTTTGAACCAATCGAACGAACCTTGCTCTCGGGTCACCCAGTAGAAGTAGGCCCTCTTGGTCTTGAAATTGGCGTGGACGCTTGGACTGCCGGAACCGGCTGTGCCGCTTTCCAGGGCATTTTCTGATTCCTCCTCTATGGCTTTGATGTTGTTCACTATGTCCTTGAGGATGCTAATCATTGGGGTCGCTCCTATTCCCAGCCCTACAAGCAACACCACTTCGTATTTCTTGTAGTCTTGAGCTGGTGCTCCGTAGGGTCCATCTATTAGCACTCTCGGAAAGCTGTTCACCATAATAAATGAATTATTAGTCCATCAAAGTTGATTTCCCCATCAACATTGGAGAAAAAGAAAACCCATTATAGACACATAGCAACTTTCTCAAAAACGAAGACAGAAACAAGTCTAAGGTCATCTTCTACTTCAGAGAAATATGAGAATCACTTCTATGTTGTTCATCAAAACTCCATGATTTTAAGTCCCTGTCTAATATCTAGAAAGTACAATATACAATTAACAAAGAACTTACTTTAACTTTTTATTAGAACTTTAAAATAATAAAATTCTTATCGAACTACATTTATCGCGCTATCTAATAATAATATTTAGAGATTACTTTATTAGGTTTTCTCTTCAATGCTATTACTCTACACTCTCAGATTATCTCCCCAGTCAAGATCACTCTATATGCCCATTTACCCTTTACATAAACTTAATGTTAAAAGAAAAAAGAAAAGTAAAATAAGATTAAAGTTTTAGGTGTGGAATGAAAAGTAAATGGTAAAGTTCTTTCCCTTGGTTAAATCGACTTACTTTAACTCGTTGCCTTGCATACAGTCGGCTCTGAGCAGTCCACTCTTCCCAGAAGGAGGTGGTTGGCATACCTAAAAGGATGAAGAAGAATGCTTAGTGTAAGAAGATTAGCTGGCTCCAAATTGTATTAGTCTACTGATCAAGTAAAACATATCCATAGTTCATTGTCAAGTAGTACACATATCATATGAACATGTGTTCTTCTGTGATGAATAAGCATTCTGTACCAACTACATTGGCTCTACATAACTTGGCTACTATTGATAATGCCAGATTATGCTTTTTTAGACACAAATGCTAAGAGTGGTTGGAGGTTGATACCCAAAATATATTACCTAAAGCAAGCAAAGTCTAGCGAAGCTAAGCAACATTATAACTTTTGTTTCTGTTAGGCCAAATTACGCAATGATCAAACCTAAACTAAATATCTCAAAATACTCCAAGACCCACCTGTGAAAAAACTGTTTTAAGCTGCAGTGTCCAGTCGCCAAGAGTCCGGATATGAACACTGAGGTGGTCGTCTCCGGGGGCCGAGGTGATGGAAAATGGGTGCCTATTTAGATATATATTAACCAATTTATAATTAGCAACATGAGAATATTTAAGCATCAAAACTGAAAGCTTGAATGCTTGATCCTGTCACAAGATATGATATGTTATATGTGTGTTCATAGACGTGCTTACCATTCAAATGGGGAGACAGCAGCACAATTAACAAACATGTATTGCCCACTATGGTATTTGAAGCCCTGAGGCTTTGACATATAAAGTGCCAACACATTTCCAGGATATAGAGCCACCTTCAACATTATTAAACAAAGGAATTGTAATTAGATACATTTCATTTGGTTTTTATATGTTAATAAAAATATAACGTCGTAAAATCAAGAAGTATCAAATAAGGTAGTGTTGTTTTGTTTACCTTTACTATCTTAACCGGCTTGATGCTAGACCTTAGTGCCCGAACCAATCTCTCACCACCGTAAAGGAGAAGTGGAACAGCCAAGTACATCCAAGTCTGTCAGTTCGGCACCAACATGTTTGAGTAAAGTTTATACAGATAGAAATGGCAATACTATTTACCTCAAGTTAGAAGGATGAAGAAAGTTCTAACCGTTTTCTTGTACCATTCCTTGGTGAGGTAAAGGTATTCTCCATGGACAATGAGCAAGGTATAAACAATGACGAAGAGATGATGGGAGTACCAGAAAGCATTGAAGCCAGTGAGCCTCTTGAGAGGTTGGGGCAGGTTCTTAAGCTTACCTCTTCTGAAACATGGTGCTGCTAGTGTGAAGGCTATTGCCATCAACACTACCATTATAATGCCGGTTACTCCTTCCACTGATTTCACAAAAAACCAATAGTTTGAAGGTTGTTCCCCGAAAAATCGCTTCATCGGAGCGTACGTGTCATCGTCGGCTTTAATGAGACGGGGAAAATCACAGGCCAAATGGTAAATTGAGTGTATCCCGACTCCTATTGAAATTCCAATAGCTATCACCTGTTTCACCAAAAAAAAAGTATTCAAAATTTTTTGCCATGGAACGAACATTGATGAACAATGTTGCATCAGTTGCCGCATAAGTGATGAATTGCTTACCTTATGGAAATTGAGGTTATCATCAAAAGGAACGGCAATTCCCAGCTTGGTCTTGTTCCTCAAGAGAGTGATAGTGTTTCTGCACACTGGAAGTAGAATAAGAGCCATATTGAACTTGAGTGTCTCAGCTGCACCTTTTGCCATGGCTACACAATGACCCATTACTTGATATGCAGCCCTATTTCTATACTGCACATACTTATAGGCAAATAGACCTGCCATGATCCCAATCCACAGTGCCATTACCCAAACTCTCTGCCAATTGTCTTGAAAAAAGTAGTTGGTGCTTCTACACCACCTCCTCAAAGGGTTGTCCTCCCTCACCGGCTTCAGCTTCTGGCTCAGCATTTTGCTCAAGTTCCGGCTCTCTTTTCCACGCGCCACCGTCTCCTGCGGTCCATATAGTAGCAGCGTCTCCAAGCTGTCTATCTGCTCAAAACTATTTCGTTTTACACTTCTAGTTCAAAAGACTTAGAATTTCATTTTTCATTCTAGTACAAGTGTACAGCTATATAATTACCATGATGTATCCAAGATTGTCTGGATCCAACTCTTCCATGATCAATGCTGCATATTCCTCTGCCTGTTTCTGAATGTTTGATAGTTTGTTGGCAGAAGCACTGAAGCTAATAATCTGCATTATTAGTTCAACAGTTAATCAAACAATTCCATCATTTGGAAACTAATATTTCTGACAAAAATCACATGGTTTTGCTACATATCACGTACCTCCTTGACCTCTTCTACGCTGATTCTTCCATCTCCATCCTTATCAACCCTGAATAAATTAACAAAACAATAACTTAATGAAGAAACCGAGCTTATCGGAGTAAATTTAGAAGAACTTAGCATAGTTAATTACATGTCAAAGAAGATTTGAAGCCTGGAATTGAAGCCCTGCTCCGAAACTTGTCCCCACATCTCCTTCAACTCCTCCTTGTTGATCGAGTCGCCTTTGATCCCATGCTTCCTTGCCAAAGCGTCGAACAGTTTTCCGGCGAACTCCTTGCAGTCTTTGTTCATGCCGATGCACTCTCCGAACGCCGAACGTGGCAGCATCCCGTTGGTCGAGCTGGTCAGCTTGTCGAACCTTTTCTCGACCGTCGGCCACTCCGCATTCCCGTCCGTTTTACTTATGAACTTGAGCCCCTGCAACGCCGGAGCAGCAGCCGACTGCATCCGGTCAAAACGGCGCCGTTGCAGAGGCGCTTTGGAGAACGACGCCAGCTTCTTCAGCTCCTGCTTGATCCGTGTGGAGGCCGTACGGACGAACGACTGGTCGTTGCTCTTCTGGGGTGGCTTGTCGCCGCCGAGTAGAGTGAGAGAGTCGTCAGGCTTGCCGTGGTGCCCGTCCTCGTCGACGCCACGTGGCAGTGGCTTGACGCTGCGGATGTCGAGGGAGTCGTCGTCGTTGAGGTCGAGGGTGACTTCTACGTAAGGCTCTGCTTCTTCGTCATTGTTGGTCCTCCTGCTGCCGGTTCTTTTGTTCAGAGTCCCACTGAGACTGAGCGGACTGCTGTAGCCGGCGCCGGACATTATCTCTGACTGAAGTGGTGCTACTCCGGCGGAAGTAGCAGCTGCGATATGATCGTCTGGGGCTGTTTCCTTCATGGCAGTAATAATATATGGATAGATATATTGAGGATTCTCCGACAGAGAAATTAATGCTGGAAAGCCGAGTCTGACCTAGAACTTGAGCTAGTGTTTAATGTTCTGAAAATCTTTCACTTCCGAATCTCTGTGTGAGAGGCGGTCGGAGACTGTAAGAGTGTAAGGTCTCTTGAATTATCACCTTGATTATTTATAGGTGTGAGCTCATTTTAGGCAAAACCAAAACGTAGCTTCCTAGTTCCTACGTACTTAACAAAATCGTTCTTTTATTTTTTGGGTTGCACATCACACTTTTCTTTTCACCCATCAGTTTCGACATTTTCCACAATATTGTATTTAAAAGCACACATAAGAAACGGAACATAAAGCTTTGTACGTGAGTTCTATTCAAAGTGAGAACTCACTCATGTAATGTAATGCACGATTCAACTAGACGACTCGTCGAACAATAATTGAAGTATCTTAAAATGTTTTGTAAATAAACAAACAACCAAAATAATTCAAGTTCTCACAATCGTATCGGGCAAGTATTTTGCTGATATATGCAAATGCTATAAACGTTAATCATGTATATTACTTTTTTTTCTTTTTTTTAGTACCTCTTTACGTACACTTCCCTTAATACAGACGGAAGCTGATGTAAATTTCTAGTATTTACTTCAACACTTTCATGTGTTGCTGTTTCTAATCAAACAAATAATTTAACAAGTACACATATATATGATATATATGCAATCATGGAAACCACTCCTCCTTAGAGCAAATGACATCTGCTGTCCCAAATTACAGCAAAGATCAATGGGGAAAACAAAGTTGCAGAGTTCATGCATGGACAGGAAATAGAAAAACACAACTAGCTAGGGGATCGGAGTTGGTTTCTGGCTTATACTTGGGTACTTGGAAGAGGTAGGTTTCTGATCATAAATGACTGATTGATATGTGACAGTGTCAAATTTGTAAGATGCAATGTACAGGCATTACTCTTTCCCCATAACTAAACCAATCCTCAACTACTCGATGGCATTGGCTGCTGCGGGTAGGCAGTTATATAATGGAAAAAATCTTGTGCAGAACATGGGAGAGAAAATATACCAAATATTAGATTTAGATATACTACTTAATTTAGTAGAGAGTCAACATGAATATAAAATAGGTGCATACAATAAGAACAGGTTTATGTGACAGTATTCAACCCTACATGATTTTCAATTGTAAACACATTTTATTTGCGTGATCATAGGGATGTTTGGTGATATTTTTCAACTGTACAAATATGTGCCTAGAAAGTTAACACGAGCTAGATAACTTGGTTGACTGGAAGCACGTTTCTACAGTGGCCACCGGCAACTATTACAGAATATTTTTCGTTATATGCAAATTTATTAACCAGGGCAGTGTGGAGTTCAATTCGGGAATGCAATTCATCTCAAAACTTAGTGCTAGTAGTAGTGAACAATTTCAATATGTCGGGCCGTCGGGGATCACTGCATTTTCGATAAAACCACAAATTTAAAGCACATACAGATGGAGCGAAAATGATAGGTAAGATTTAGAATTTTTCTACTTGAACAAATACGCGTAGACTTATGCAACCTGGTATATATACACTCAGAGACAGATTATAGTCTTTGTCAACGGCATCCATGGCATCGCTGGAATATTCCGAGTAGAAGCAAGTGGAGGGCACATCATAGTCGAGGCCGGCCCAGTTTGTCTTTGTACTAACCGGAAAAAGGCACACGGTTTTTCTTCTTCTTCATGAATTGTTCTCTCTCTAATAATCATTTAATCACGTTAAGCAATTATGCATGATTATTATACAAATGGAGAACAAACTTCATCCTAAAAGAATAGCAAATTTGCGACCAATCATGCTGTATCACATCAGACACGACACAACTTTATCATCCGACCCACACTTCTCCCCGTTAATTTAATCTCTGTGAATATAGTCATGTCATGTTAATTGGATATCAAAAGCAAATGAGATAACCCAAGGTGAAAATGTTGTGAATTAATAACAGTAATCATGTATATTATGATGACTTATCCACTTAATAAGCTACAACTCTTTTAGAGGGGTATCATATTTACTCAATGTTTCAAAGAATCATTGAAACGTGTTACTTTATATACAGTTAATGAATCATCGGATGCACTTTAACAAAACTAGAGTGCATGACTATAAGAAATTATCAAGATTTTACGGATTAATTACAAGATGGTTGCTGTATACTGGTTTTTGAGAAAGGGGAGCTACTCTGACCTGATCCATTACTTACAGAAGGGTTCCCAGAAGCATCTAAATCAACGAAAGCAGTGTCACCAGGCTGGTAAACTCCAGCAAGGAGGGCTTCACTCAATGGATCTTCAATTATTAATGTAATTGCTCGTCTAAGAGGGCGAGCACCATAAAACCGGTCATAGCCTTCTTGGCATATGAGGTCCTTGACTGATTCAGAAACCTCTAATCCGATTCCCAGAGATATTAGCCTCTGCTTCACTTCTTGTAGCATTATATTGACTATCTCCAGCATCTAGAGTAAACAAAACAATGTGAGTTAACCAAAATGATTAAGTCAAGAAAGTAAATCACATTAGTGAGTAACATAGCGCTACAGACATGATTCTGCATACTAATGGAAGATGACAAACCTGAGACTTTTCAAGGGGATGGAATACAACTACTTCATCTATCCTGTTGAGCAACTCTGGACGAAAATATGACTTGAGTTCTTCCATTACTGTTGCTTTTATCCCAGCATATGAACTTGACTCATCATCAGTAAGCACAAAACCAATGGAGCTCTTTTGACCCTTTGCAATGATGGTCGAACCCACATTGGATGTCATCACTACCAAAGCATTCTTAAATGATACTCTTCGTCCCTGTGAAACCCAAATTTCAGACAAGATGAGACATTAATCCAAGATTATGTGATACAGAAGATGAAAGTATGCAACCATTTTCCCTGCCTTAAGCTAGGCGTAACTAAAATGCCAAAAGGCCACAAACCTGAGAATCAGTAAGGTGCCCATCTTCAAAGATTTGGAGAAGGATGTTGAATATATCAGGATGGGCCTTCTCAATTTCATCAAGCACAACTACTGTAAAAGGTCGTCTTCTGATAGCTTCTGTCAGAGTGCCTCCCTCCCCAAAGCCAACATAGCCTGGGGGTGACCCTATTAATTTGCTGACAGAATGTCGCTCCATATATTCACTCATGTCCAATCGTACCATAGCTTCCTCCTGTGATATTGATTTAAAGGATCATGACATCTAAATAAGGATTTATATACATTAAACAACATGAGAACTACAGTTGTAAGAAATTACAATCCACCAGAATACAAAAGTAATGTACTCAATTTGAAGGGGTTATAGACTTATAGCCCAAATAGGACCTCAAGCCACAGTATTAAACTTTGGCACCGTAATAACCTCTTATCAATTCAGTGTTATTCAAATTTGTATATGTTCCATTAAATTGTCACCTGCTTACTCAGATACTATACCTTGTTTAAGAAGAAACATGGATCCTTTACATTATATCGAATAAAGTATGCCTACGCTTCATTTTGCTCCTGACTGAGTTAAGGATCTTTTCCATTTTTAATCTAAACTATTATTCAATGTAGAAACAATACTGGAAACTTACCGATCCAAAATAGGATGCAGCCAAAGCTTTTGTCAGTTCAGTTTTGCCAACTCCAGTTGGACCACAGAAGAGCATTGTTGCCATGGGTCTACTTGGATCCTTCAGTCCAACCCGGGACCTCCTAACAGCTCGAGAAATGGCTGCAACAGCCTCATCTTGACCAACAACCCGTCTTTTAAGCTTCTCATCAAGGCCCACCAAAAGCAGTCGGTCATCAGCAGTTAGCTGCTGTAGAGGGACTCCTGACCATAGTGAGGCAACTGCTGCTATATCATTTGGTCCCACCACAGTTGGTCTGAAAAGTTACCAAGAAATCCAATTAAATATCATTCAAGCCCTTGGGGAATTCAGGTGAACAGCATTATCCTTCATAAACATTTTCAGGGCTAAAAGTCATACTCATCATCTACTGTGGAAGACTTAACAGAGTCTAGAATATGTTCGCTGGTATCGTCCATAGAAGCAGCTCCGAATTTCAGTTCACTCGATCGGACCTGCTTATATTCAAGATAAACACCAATATTAGTAAAAGAGAAATCAACTAGGTAAGGAGGGATAGGACTCAGAGTAATGCTATTACCACTTCATGCATCGCCCGAACTGTACGAATTTCTTGCCAGTAATCATCAGGTGACTTTGATAGTATGCCAACCCTCTCTTCTTTTTTCTTCTTAAAGGCTTCCATGCGAGCTCTACTTCCAGCCTCATCAAGGAGATCAATAGCTTTATCAGGAAGATATCTATCAGGAATATATCTTGCTGACAGGTACACAGCAGCACTAATGGCTTCTGGTGCATATATGCAGTTGTGATGGGCCTCATATTTCTCACGCAAGCCGAACAGAATCTTAACTGCATCGTCCTAGAAAATTTCATACCATATCTAATTATAAAATGTACAGAAAATGACCACAACTAGACATACAGTAAGATGGAAAACACTTATCGAAAGAGACCTGGCTTGGTTCATTAATCCAGACAGGTTGGAATCTTCGTCCAAATGCTTTATCTTTTTCAATATGCATCCTGTATTCATCGGTTGTAGTGGATGCGATACACTGAAAAAATGGAATGCCATGCAAACTGAGTTATGCTTTAACAACTAAATAAACAAGAAGGTATAAAAACATAATCTGAACAATTGCTTAAAATCCTTGCTTGACTTTTCATTGCTTCAGTGCAAAAGACCCTTACTACAAAAGATCATTGGGATATGTGTAACCATAACGGTATAGGCCCATCCTACAACAGCAGCAATATGTTTATATGAGGACACGTAAAGATTGTCGTGTCCATCTAAAGGATTTCAAGTTAATTATAAATTATGCCTCGACAAAAAAGTAATAACTAGAATTGCTTGCAACAGGTGGATGCCATGTAGAGATGGTATGCCAATGAATGAGGACCATGAGTGATCATTAGAATAGCATATGATATAAATTAGAAGAATAAAAAGATAACCTGTAATTTACCCCTCCCAAGTGCCGGTTTCAATATATTAGCAATGTCAAGACCAGACCCCTTATTGCCTCGTCCAACTGTGCCAGACTCAATAAGGGTATGAACTTCATCAATAAACAGAATAACGTCTCCTGCAATGCAAGCACATCCACAATAAGCCTAATGAATTTCTATTTCCATAGAACTTCAAGAAGGTGTACGCACCAGATTTTTGTACATCACTTATTAAGGAGGTAATACGTGCCTCCAACTCTCCCCTCTCCTTTGCACCAGCCATTAATAGTGCTACGTCCAAGGACATTACGCGTTTTGTCTGAGGAAACATAAATGCTAAACAATTTGTAAATATACAGTTTTTTCAAAGTTAATACAAGTGACTGCAATTGGATGAGATTGTGAGAACACACCAACAAATAAACAGGGCAATCCGCCTGTGCAATACTAGTCGCCAGACCTTCAACAATGGCCGTCTTTCCAACCCCACTTTGACCAAGAAGAATGGGATTGTTTTTGGTTCTGCGACAAAGTATCTGAATAATTCTCTGAACTTCAGTACCACGGCCAATTACAGGATCAATGCGGCCCTCACTAGCACGAGCAGTGAGATCCACACAGAACCGCTCCAGAGCACTTTTTTCTGTCAAGCACAATGCATTAAAAAGCATTCCCTGTGCCTATAAAACTAAACAATAGAGATAAGCGAACTTACTTCTTACCTTTGGTATTCCCAGACGATGCAGTCGACTTTTTAGAAAAGGACTTCTGAGATCCCCCAGATGGCTCTCTACCATCTTTGGCAAGCTCTATTTGAAGTCTCGAGGCTGCCTCAGCTAACAACTGGTTCACATTCACCCCCAGTCTGAATTCACATTAAAATAGCTGGCTTCAGAATACCGAATTGGCACATTTTATATTCAGCTTTAGATTGCGACATCATCTATAAGCAACTCATATAACCGTGTGCTCTAACAGGTGAGAAAATGTTGATTGCAAGGTACAGCCCAAAAGAAAACTTGTTGTAAATATCCTGTATCATGAACAAATATACCTCCCTAAAAGTTTCTCTTCCTTTTCTTTAATTATTACAAAACCGGTGCAAATATGTAAGTTACTTAATCAATCTTCATAATGCACATAATTAGATGAGACACAGTCTCAGACGAGTAGAAATAGTATTCCATCATATGCAAAGTAGTCAAAACCAATTGAATGAGAAAATTAAGAGAAATGGTATACCTTTTAAGAACCTGACCAGCACTTCCATCATCAACAGTCAACAAACCGATGACAATGTGCTCCGGCGCAATAAAATTATGACTTCTACTCCTCGAATATTCCAGCGCAGCCTCCAGAACTCTCTTGGTGCTAATCGAAAACGACAGCTCCGTAGCAGAACCAGAAGACGCCGTTTGACTTTGACTATTAAGCCGCCAAATGCTCCGCACAGCCCTGCGGGCCTGGTCCAGCGTCATACCCGACCCGAGAAACCCGCGCGAATTGGGATGAAGATGCCGGTGCTGCTCCTCCTCCTCGGCGATCAAACCGAGCAAGAGGTGCTGAGTAAACACCATGTCCCTCCCCAAAGCTTTTGCTTCTCTTTGGGAGAAGATGACGGCTTTGATCGCGCGCTCCGTGAACCGCTCGAAGACGGCGGAGACGACCCCGACCTTCGAGCTCTTTCTCCTCCGGCCGCCGTGTAAGGGACTCGCTTTGGTTTTGAAGAACAAGGAAGTAGAAGCCGGATTAAGGCGAATTGAAACGACGGCGTTTCGGCCATCACGGGTGTATGTAGTTGTGGTGGAAGCTAGTACGGCGGATTGTAAGGGGAGGTGAGTGAGTGATACGTGTTGAGATGGACTTCTCCATTGAAGAGGAGATGATATCAGCACGGAGGATGATGACGACACATGCATTCTTCAATTTCTGGCGGAGGAGGAAAGAGGGAAGGTTTTGCTGTGGTTTCGTTTTGAAATAGTATAATGAGAATAGCTGATGAAAGATATACATGTAGACCTGAAAATGAATGGAAATTGTGATTCTATAGTTAACCACGTCCAAGCAAGATCACATTAAATCTTTGATTGCAAGTAAAGATTTCCTCTTTTCTGCAGCTCAGATTCATACTTAAGATCTCGAAATGCTCTTATACACTAGAACTACTAATGTAATTAATTTGATTTGATTACTAACTCTGTGACTAAGCTAATGAAACCCCTAATTAAGGAGACAGCCTGTTTACCAAACTAGAACATGCGACTATAATTAGGCAGCATATGATGGAATGAGAGCAAAATGGTCGCATTGACCTGATTTGAATCTTGTCACATAAACCTGGCTTGAATCTTCCTAGTGATTTTGAAAGACTGAGAATAATTTGATCATAAAAGGCAAATTGAATTTTGGCTTGGTTTCACAAAAGGGTACAAATTTGAAGTTAAACCTTGAACTGCAAGGAAAGCGAGGAAGAAGAAAGAGAGACGGAAGGTATTGTGTAGAGTAGTATGACACGTCAACGCCAAGAACCAAGGAAGTCAAAACTTTAAACCAATCGCAACGCAGTGTTTTGTACTCATCGCATAAGTTTGTTTTTCTGTTCTACATTCTACAACTGTGTCCTTTGTCTTGATCAGGAAATAATAAGATTTTTTGTTTGAACAACGGCTTAGGACGGCCGACTCGGCAGAAAGTAATTGGAAACGTGATGGGTTTAATTTTGATACGCTACTCTTTCTTCACTATCAGTTTTGAGCCCCTAGCCAAATGAAAATAGGGGTTTTTACCCAAAACTACAATTTTAGGTACATAATTACCAATAACAAGGTCCTCTTTTTAAATTACCATTAGCAAGGTTCCATCCAAAATTAACAGAATCAGTTAAGTCTTAAATTACACAATTACCCTCATTAAGCCTAATGCTACTGATCCTCAGAACTCAACCTAATACTACTGACCCTCAGTGAGCCTAATGCTACTGACCCTCAGAAGTCAACCTAATATACTGACCCTCAGTAGCTCCGCCGTCTTAATACTACTGACCCTCAGTAGCTCCGCCGTCCTCCACCGCGCTTCAATACTACTGACCCTCAGTAGCTCCACCGTCCTCCGCCGCGCTCCAATACTACTGACCCTCAATATCTCCCACTCAAAATCCTAATTCTCCCAAAAAAAAAATTCAGATCCCTCACTCCTCCTCAGTAGTTCCGCCGTCTTAATACTACTGACCCTCAGTAGCTCCGCCGTCCACCGCCGCGTTTCAATATTACTGATCCTCAGTATCTCAACCATAATCAACATAAGCGAAAATCCCAACACACACCAAATCAATTTCAACACACAACAAATCAATTCCAAACACAAAACAATCAAATCAATACACAACAAATCAAATATCACACAGAGAGAGAGAGAGAGAGAGAAAGAGAGCCAAAGAGGGAGGCAGAGAGGGAGAGAAAGAGAGAGAGAGGCAGAGAGAGAGAGCCAGAGAGGGTGAGGTAGAGAGGGAGAGAGAGACGAGAGAGACGAGAGAAAGAGGCAGAGAGGGAGAGGAGTTGTGGCGCCTCGGTCCCCTCGGCTCCGCCGTCGCGCCAAAGTCCCCCCGGCTCCGCCGTCGTGCTCGGTCCCCCTGGCTCCGCCTCTGCTTCCTCGCTCGTCCTCGTCCTCGTCGTCCGCCTCCGGCCTCGATCTGCCGTCCCGCCTCGCCTCGCCTTGCTCCGGCCTCGTTCTGCCGTCGAGCCTCGCTCCTGCCTCGCCCTCGCGCCTCGATTCCTCGCCTTCACCGGCCTCGCCTCCTAGCCTCGCCGCGCCTCCGCCCTCGCGCCCTTCGCCGCGCCTCCCCCCTCGAGCCTCGCGCCCTCGCAGTCTCGCCTTCACCGGCCTCGCGCGCTCGCAGCCCCGCCTTCACAGGCCTCGCCTCGCGCCTCGCGCCTTCGGCACCCGAACCTCGCCTCGCTCCGGCCTCGATCTGCTCCAGATCGGGAAGGAGAAGAGGAGAGGTCTGCCTCGCTCGGTCGCTGCCTCGCGCCTCTGCCTCGCTCCTCTGCCTCGCGCCTCCGCCTCCGCCTCTCTCCCTCGCGCCTTCGTACCTCCGCCGTTGCTCTGCCACCGCCGCCCGCTCAATCGCAAATTAGGGTTAGGGATTTTGGTCGGGAAGGAGAGGAGAAGAGAAGAGGAGAGTTTGGGGTGTGGGTTTTTTTTTTTTTTTTAATTATATATAGATGGCATATGTTGTAATTTTTAGATTTTCAGGGTTAATTATGTCATTTAACATTGGACGGATTAAAAGTCTGTTAGTGTTAAATCCTGCTAGTGGTATAAAAAAATCAGATCTTGCAATTGGTAATTATGAGTACAAAATTGTAGTTTTGGGTAATTATCTAATGAAAATATCGTTTTCATCCCTATGAGAAGGTATGGTTCAGCATGCAACCTTAACCTAATTACCTAACGTCTTCAGACATTATACTTATACAATGTGATGTAGAAGAGGAAAGGGGGATACCAGTACTTCAAGAAGCAGCACCATTTTCAACTGACGTTCCGGGTACCTGCTTACACGGCAGGCTAGCAGCTCTTAATTAAGGTGAAACTGCTAAAGGAGCAATGAGCCTATGACAGTACCACTCTACCCGAACGTTCCTTCATTTTTGCCTATAATGATCCGACACCTTCAAAGTAGTGGTAGGCATTGAGCAGCTTGCCTAATTCTTTGAGGAGTTCCGTTCGCTCACAGAAGCCTAATTTCGTAGGTGATTGTCAACCTAAAATGGACCACTCCCTCACCTCATGCCAATCCTGGACGCAAAGACTTCCTAGCAGTGTCCAA
The DNA here is from genome assembly GCA_963682095.1 of Potentilla sterilis. NCBI lineage: Eukaryota > Viridiplantae > Streptophyta > Magnoliopsida > Rosales > Rosaceae > Potentilla > Potentilla sterilis. Next base: position 37,779,058 of record OY821765.1, read on the forward strand.
TGCTACTGACCTGACGAGTTCTAAAACAACCAAATTCTTGCATAGCACACATCTTGCTGAGAGATGTACATTTTATCTTCATAAATGAGCAGTTATACATTGGTTGTCAACTCTTTCTGCTTCTAGTAGCAAGAATTTGCCTTCACACAGGAGTCACAGGGCTTCAACAGCTCTGCGATGATTGGCTCCAAAGGATCTCAGCGTAAGCCTTCTCATCTTCCTTCTCTTCAGCAACATAATCAGTTGCCTCAACTTCATCTTCATCTGGAATCTCTTCCATAATCTCCGCCTCTGTCTCTGTCTCTTCCTCTCTATGTGTTTCTCTCTCTTTTTCAGTAAGTTCAGCTAATGCTTGCCACATAGCCAGCCTCGTTGCTGGCCTGTCTTCTCGCTTGTATTTAGGAGCAGGCACCACAAATGGCAAAACAATATCATCCAATTTTGTGCCATGTTGAATGGCACTACTGTCTGTCTCTGTTTGGGGAAAGGTGAAAATGATCCCGAGTTCATAATTGCAAATATGAAGCATCTTATCCAAGGTATTGACATTCCCTATTCCATTTGTTTTTAAACTAGATGGAGTAGAAATTGAACGTCCCCAGGCAGCTGCACTGAAGTTATGTGACCCGCAATAAACCCAACCACATGAAGATGAATCTGTCCTAGACTGGAACCTTCTTCTTGCCACCTGCTTACAGATAAGATGATACTGTTAAAACCATATGGCAGTTTATGACAAGATGTCAGATCCTTCAAAAATACAGATCAGTACACTGATGAGAAACATGAGCAATAACTACCATTATCATTAAGATGCGGGTACTAGAATCTAGTTGTATGCATATACTTTCCCCATGGTGGAAAAGGAAAAGAAACGGAGCATTTGAAAGAGAAAATATATGAATGGGGCATAGAGAAGAGGCTTTTGGAGTCTTGGTTAAAAAGTACGTAAAAAGTTTTAGGATTGACTCATTCAAAACTCTCACTTCTGATGTCTCTAAGCACTTTTTATCTCAAACTTACTCTCATTCTCTGCTTTTGATTGCTCTAACCTGTTTGGTTTTACTTTACACCATCCTTTTCTGCAGCTTACACAACCAAAAACGTGTTTCTCATTGATGAAAGCATATAAACCTTTTTCAAAAAAACCGGCCTAAAATATTTATCTTCTTCACAGTTTGACATATAAATCAGATATAATTTTACTCTTAAATCTGTCACAATCAGCCCCAACCCATTGTTTGAAGTGCAATATATCATTCCTGCCTAACCCTTTATGTATGCATCTAATCATTAAGCCATGCAACATCATGTCCTGAAAGCATATAAAGATGAAAAGATGCAGCTTAGTAGATCACTTTAGGGTTTCAAGTACGTAAAAAGAGAAAGGAGCACAGAAAACCTAAATCAATACCAAGATGCTTGATAGCAAAAACAGCATTATTCATCAGTACTTGCAACTATTATACAACGTAACATTATCACCAGAAGAGACTACAAATCCATAGTTCCATATGATACCAAGAAATTAAAGGGCAAGGGGGCAGTTATTTTTCTACACAAGTAATAAAATCCTAATCTTACAAAAACAGGAAATTCATACCTTGGTATGCATTGGGTAACCTACTCTTTCAAAGGGATGAGGAATTGCATCATGAAGTATATCTACATTCCTCAGCCTTTGCCATGTTTTCTGCAAATCAACAAATGATAAGATATCACAAGAAAACAATCCAAATGAAAGAAAATATTGAAATAAAAATATGTTATCAATTAGGGACTGAACCATATTCATTTCAATACTTGAGACAGCATAAAAACTCACAATCAGTAGTAAGATTCTGTAATATAGAATTATTTATACTGTAACCCATTAACATAGGTTTTTCCCTTTGTCATATGGAAAAGGAATCAGATAGGCAAATGCAATTCAAATACTTTTCGTACGAGAATACTAACTAAAAGCATGTGCTGTCCAATACAACAGTATATACCACAATACAATATATCTGCATCCCAACCAAGTATCTGGAAATGTAATGGAATTGTTTTGAAACTTTAATAACACCTATCAGGTTAAACTGTAAATCCATTTGTAAGAAAAGGAAATTTAGCATTTGGACGGAAGGACATTATAATATCTCCCTCTCAAATCTACAGAATTCTTTACCAACATTGGAATAGCTCATTTTAGCCCTACAGACCCAACCAACTTTCATTTAACTAATGCATAACCACTGCAAAGTTGCAGATAATAATCCAACACAGAGAACTATTATATTACACTGAGAAGATCATACCTCAGAGAAGCAAAGAACACGTTTTGAAGGAAAGATTCCACTACGTGCATTCTTCACTGTTTCAATGGTTGGAAAAATGATTCTAATGGATGGATCTTTTGATTCATGACGAGCATTCCAACATCCCCACTGTTAAGAGCATTCACTACTTGATAAATCAACATGACAAACTTTTTAGAACTTACTTTCAAGGACAAAGTGTGTTGAATCACCTCTGGATCAGACTCCTCAGAATCAAATTGAAATGATTTCTTTCCTGCAGCTGCTGAAAATTCGGCTAAAAATTTTGCATTGATTGACCCAATTGAAGATGCACCTTTGAATGAATAAGAAAAACAAAAACAAAAACTTAGTAACATGTCTTTGAAGCTCCTTGTTGCAACTAACAGAGAATATGTGTTTACCAAATTTCTTGCAAATAAATTAGAATTACACTCACCATAAAGTAACTCAGAGTCAAGCGACTCAGGCCATTTATACTGACCTAAAACCTAATAAGAAGAAAAGATGCATAAGACACTGCAAGTGATATCAAATAAGAAAGTCATTAACCAGCAAGAAGCAAGTGTTACTTTGACAATTTATAAGAATTGGATTGATAAAGTATAAAAGTAATCAAGAATGTATGATGTTAAATAAATTTGATGGCAAAGAGTTTCTCTAACATTACCTCCTCCAAGCGCCAGAGGCCTGTACACCTTTCAATTGCCGCAACCAAAGAGCATAATGCAATAACATGTTGAGGTTGCATCATCTTTGATATATCTTGAAACCGTGGCCCCTGCGAAAATCAGCTTTGCATCTTTATATATGCACTCCAAATCTAAAACATCACGTTAATATTTGGAATCTTAGACTATGCTCCAGTCTACACATCCTCAAATGATGTAGTCATATCCAACAGCTCCAGGATATAATTGTACCTGTAACACATGCATAATCAGCCGTACTTTCTTGTTTTTTCCTCCTAAAGCTGCTCCAAGGGCTTCTTTAGGACAGACATAACCCGAGAATCTAAAGAACCCGATATCCCAGAGTGGAGAGACCCATTTTGCAATATTTCTAGGCAAAAACCCAAGTTGAACGCAATCTACTACAAGAAACAAGAGAATAAGAGACTTTGGTTAGCTAGCAGAACAATGGCCCCAAAATTAACAGCATAAATTCAACTTAGAGGAGTTGGGACAAATGAAGATTAACTGTGATATAAGATCAAAAACTCGCACAATTGTATGAGTTCTGCCAAAAACCAAAAAAAAAAAAAAAAAACATAGAATGACAATAAATAATCTATATCATTAAGGTGTTCTGGGCGAAGACTTTTACCTCCCTCGGAGAACTCTATAGGATTTGACACATGAATGCTCACTGCATTTGCATCTGCAGGTATGTTTGTGTTTCTTATTAAGACAATTGATAAATCTTTTGCTTCAGAAGATTTCCTGAGAAATGAAGCCAGTTTCTTCAGCTTTGCACCATTTGCATCTGTTGCATTGTGAAAGAGGTAGCTTAGACCGACCACAGATGCTGCAACTGATCCAAGGAATATCATAGCAGATGACCCTGATGAACCGCAATCAGCCTGCAAGAAAATTAGTGAGAGAAAATTGATAAATCAATCCAAAAAACCTACTTACTCAAGCAGCCATAAAAGAAGCAAATGAAGAGTTCCCCATCATTACTGAAGAGATGCGTCAACTAAAAAAGTGTAACTCCTATCGTAAAAGAGACAAAAGTTAAATTTATACTAGAGAGGTAGGCCTTAACTGAACTTCATACCCAGACAGATGAAAGAGTCATAATTTAGATGGAGACAAAATGAGAGATCCAGAAACATGGTTTGGTGGCACTCTATTTACAGGGAACTGGAGCTTTTTCTTTTTTCTATTTTCTGATTTGAAAGAAAACGGAGAAACTGAAACTTCAAGGAAAAATTCCAGAAACAAGTTACTATCATTTTTAGCTAATGGGTGAGTTCAGTTTCTGGGTAGCCTTTAAGTCCTATGGAGCAAAGTAAGTGCTGAAGTGGCATTGACATTTTTGCACATCAGCTTTCAATTCAACAAAAAAGATGCAGGACTGAAAAGTGAAAACTCTTACACAGATACGGTGTCTGGATTCCATTATATAGGGAGTTTTATATGAATGTATTCCAGGTACAGAAGCAACCAAATGTCCCGTCGCTCCTCCAAAATCATACTTAGCCAACTCAACAATCCACTGGGCCTGACTTGGTACGTCCGTCAGTAGAGTTGCTATAAATCCAGCCAAATAAGAAGCAAAATCTGATTTTGAGTCTTGATTTACTTCCCTGCCGGAAAATTGAGTAAAAAGTGATGAATAATCCGGAGCTCTTCTGCAAGGGAAATCTTGCCACCAGATGGTATTGGTTACTGAATTCCACTGCTTAGTTATAAGAAGCAATAAGTAAGTGTGCAATGGATAAAATGATGGAAGCTCCAACAGAATGTCAGATTAGTGAAAAGTTAGTACATAGCTCATTTATATTAAGGCGTCACCTGTGTTGACACTAAATTTGCAGAGGTAATGATAACACGGATGCTATCATCTCTCTGTAAAACAAACAATTTTGGATGATGGCAGCCAATGCCATGTCTTTTCAGGTCTTCACCAAAAGCTATGGTTTCGGGGAACGGGGGATACCTATTAGAATGGAGAAAAAACATAAAGAAGAGTTATTAGAAAGATTTTCTGCCCCGGTTCAACATATATTACTCTACATTATGCTACCACACATGCCCAATAAATTAGTGAGATATAAGGCAATATTCTTACACTACGACTAAGTTTGGAAATTCTGGGTAAGGTGCAGATGTTCTATTCTCAGTGCTTGAACTCCAACATCTCTCTGTATTATGGCAAGCAACTGTTACTGGCAAATGGCTAGGAATCTCACAGGCTGACAAGAACCTACAATCAATACACCACAGTTAGACTTGGAGAGAATCTAAGATAAACATGCTTGGTAAATATTATATAAGTACATAAAAAGAAAGAAAATTCAAATGGCATAAGCAACTACAAGGATGATACATAAACAAAATCCGGGATGGACATGCTACTAGAGAGTAAGTATGAACAAAAGTAATGTCCTACCATAAAATGTCACTTGTGAATGTTGCAATAAATATTTGTGATATACTTTGAACAGGATGAAGAAGCTCTGGCAGGGAGATAACAGAATGATGACTTGAAGAGCTCTGGTCCCCAAATGCAAACCGATTCAGATAGAAGTTTTTGCCAGGTTGCAGACCAACATTCTTGCTGCTAGTTTTATCCTCATCAACATCACCAACACGAGAAAGATTATCCATACTTTTCAAATTGAAAGACGAAGTCTCAGGATTTCCATCCGCAGCATGAGTTTCAGAAGGAACTTGGACTTCATTGTCTTGCAGATCTAAAGCATCACCTTGCACACAGAGAGCAGCTAAGTCGCTGTTCAATTCTGAAGCCACCACTTTTTCACAGTGATTCTTCAATGAAGTCGACGGCACTTTACTTTCCACATTGCAACGTATGTGTGAAGTTTCACATAACATTGATCTTTTCCGGTTTACTCCTGATCTACCAATATCAGAACTCGGAGTCCGAATCACATTATTTGTAATGAATCCATTGCCTTTAGAATATCTACAGTGTGTGTTAATGTAAGTTATAGGGTCATTGCTACGCAAAATCTTTCGGCACTCACTCAAGAGCAAGGTTGCTCTTGTAATGAGGGTAGACGAATCACCCTCGGCCCTAGAAGCAAATATCCTTTTACATCCCTTAGAATTTGATACAATCACAGATCCCTGGGAGTTATTTGACACATACATATCCTCAAAATCAATCTTATCAATCACAAATCCAATCCGAACCGGATCGCTACAAGAATCTACAGTTGAACAAGCAAACGAGACATGGTCTCCGTCGGTCAACTCCACCGCCTCACCTCCCCTAACCCTAATCCCATTCACAAATACCCCATTCAACGAAGCCCTCTGAGTCCTAAATTGAGCAGTCGAAATCAAATCTCCATCAACAATACACAATTTGCGATCAAAAGAATCATAAAAAACCTGGCAATGCTGACTCCCGACGCGGCGGTCGGCGAAGACGAAGTCGCAGCGGCGGCGGCTCCGGCCGATGGTGTAACGCCGATCCGGTTGGAGGCGGATGAAATTGACCGGAGAATAGGTCTCCGCCGAGGTGAGAGGGACGTCAAGATGCTTCAATTCGAGTAGAGCCGCCGCCGCCGTGGTCGGCTTTCGTGGCTTCTTACAAGGAATGAGGGACGTTTCGGTCTGGGGTCTCTCCTTCTTCTTAATACTGGAATTAGAGTTGTGGATGTGCGGCGATGAATGATTCATGATAGAGATGAGTATGAATGGTGGAATTTACAGTTGGTGATAAGGGGAAGAAGGAAGAGCCAGCCCTCTTTTTAATTTCCCTCCAAATTTTTATTTCTGTTTTTGCGCGCTTCTGAGGAAGGTGGAGCGAGGCCCATTCTTTCTTGGACAATCTCATACCCGGCCCATTTTATTCTTACTCTACCGTTTATAATGGTTTTTTTGTTTCTTTAGAGTCTGGAGGACAATTCATTACAATTATGTATAGATTGATATTATCTATACTATTATCACATTGGGAGAGTGTACACTACGGCCACCAATATTCTACTACGTACGATGGATGGTTTCCGTCATCAACTTAGATATATATATATATATATATATATATATATATATATATTGAGGTCTACTCGACCTATTATAATAGAGAACTGGCAGTTAATGTGTTGTTTTCCTCGTTATATTTTTGTAGGTCGACCATTCGGTATGAGATTATCCCTCGTGCTGTTTTATGGTATTTAGGGGAGGCTGTCCAGGGAGACAAGGAGGTTGGTTTAAAAGAATCTGAAGAGAGTGAAGATGAAAGTGAAGAAGACGAGAGTGAAGATGAAGACGAAGGTCAATGATGAGAGTGAAAGGCCAATCTTAAGGAATACCAAAATGTAGATTGTTACTATGAATTTACCCTGATATATATATATATATATATATATATATATATATATATATATATATATATATATATATATATATATATATATATATATATATAATTTGAGCGTTTATCTTTGAGATATAAAAACAAGTTAAACAACAGTTTGGCTTGAACGTCAACTTTTGAAATATATACGTACACATAAAGCCTTCAATTATATATCACCGAGGACAAAATGTCTTTTTGGAGTCTTGAAATTTTCCTTATTTGACAGGAATTTCGGATACGCAAGCCTGGTTACAACACCATCTTGGTTTGAGCATCAAACTTTCGAAATATGTACATACCAATGATACCATGCACAGTCTCAATTATAGTATCTAGCTAGTAACGATTCATGATATTCAGGAAGAATAACAGGCCACAGGAAGGCGAGGCATTATGCGTCTAGTTGTAAGTTTGTAATCTAATTGTATTTATCGTATCAAAAAAAATTCTAATTGTAGTTACAAATCTTGACTTCAGTTTCTAATTGGAATACCTCGTGACCCCAGAGAAATACCAAATTGTATTACAATGCAAGTGAAGTTTTAGTTGTGCTGATGCGCTATTGTTTTCTTTTCAATTTTCATCATGTTGCGTACCTGCGAAGGAGAGAAAAGAGACCACACACCATTATGCACCTCAGGATAACAAGAAGTGAATTTCACCCTCAACCTTCCAAACCTTCTATTTTTCATTGAGAACTTTTGGATCAGAAATCTCAAGCTTAAAACAAATGTAGGGAAAAGTTTTTTTCTTTCAACTCATGAGATCGAGCACCACTCAGTTAGCTGGAAATAGCATGACATATTCTGATCAAAAGGCATGCACTTAACTAGCTATACACCAAAATTTTCTGATTCGTTAATTACCTTTATGTGGGTATGAGGGTCTGATTTTAATCTGTTTCTTTATCACCTATCCAAGAAGCAGTGAGGATTTTGCTTCCAGATTGTCGTTTCTTCATCACAATTTGATGAATCCATGCCAGATACTGATCTATGTCAAAATCCTGTTGAACAGCGTGGGAGAACAAAGGAATATATACTTGATTAGAGAAAAAAAAAAAAAATTAAAACACACCAACAGAACTAGTTCAATAAAGGTTTTTATCACAATTAAAACTGCTAGTTAGAACTCAGTATTGATCTCGCCTTAAGAATATCTTTAAGATATGAATCCCTGATCGTTTTTCTTGTAATCGCCCCAGTTCTCAACCCCTTCAAAAATTCGGCATCAGACTGACATTTTATTGCTTCCATGTTCGTTACTTCCAGCACCTGCAAATAATACTTACATCTCTTCTTAGCTAGTTCATTGGTCAGGCTGCAAAATTAGATAATCATATTTGTCATCAGTTTTTGAAGGCTGATCAAGACTGAAAACTATATATAGAGGGAGGTAGATGACTATATTTACGAGTTTCTATCCTTCACGATCTCCAGCCAACGTTTCTTCTTCCGGGCAGACTGGGAGAGAAATTGATTGTTATAATATATACATACAATAGTTAATAAAACAGATAATAGGAGCCTAGCTAAGGCAACTAAATTCACATTGATCCTCAACAGCAAATCCCACTGTATAATTGGGTACAAAACGAGTTCTAAAGGCAGCACCACGAATTTAGAATAGACGTTTACAACCAACTCATACAAAACAAGCTACCAATCACCTGAAGTAAAACAAGACTGGATAAATTACAACATTTGAAAGCAACAGCCAGCAGATGAGCCAAGATGTATAATCGTAAGGAACAGATAGCGCATCATTGTTAAAATGCAACGAAATTCTTATTTGAAAGGAAAAGAGGAAACCAAAGAGAGATACAAACTCAAAGAAAAGAGTGAAAGAGCCATACATCGCTGAGTTTCTTGAATTCCGAATATTTCACTCTACGTTCGATCTCCGGGCTCTTTTCTGGATTCTGATTTAGTTTAGAGAATAATCAATATCCATTGATCTTACCCTAGCTCAGTAAGCTCACAAAAAAGTTTAGAAGAGCGCGCGAAACAGAAATTTGGTCGGGATGAAGAGAACACGAGAAGCAGATGGGCTTTGGGCTTAGAATTGCCTCAAGAACAGAAGTTTACCCTAATTGCTGACGTTGGCAGGCCCAATTTTTGAGTTTCAAAGTCCTAATCCGAGTAAATTTGCGAGCGACCAAACATTTTTCTTTCAGATTTCCTATAATCCTTTCCTATAATTCTGATTTCATTTTCGGTAAGGTGGTTTTTCTATTTTATTATAACAGCAGCTAGATAATTGTGTGACGAAACCATGTATAAAGAGTTGTCATTCAGCTTGAATAATAGAACCTAAGCATATAAAGAGTTGTTCGAGTAGATGTATACCATATAGTTCTGTCATCATTTTATTCTTTATTGAACCTAACCATTATCCTACGTAATAATAGAACCACATACAAACAACAATAAACAGAAGTAGACATTTCATAGCCAAAAGTAGAAGCAAGAAGTCAAAACAAGCATCAAATCATTGTGCAGTTTATTGATGCATGAAAGCATTATTAATACAAAGTAGCCAAAATCCAAAGTCATCCAAAATTTCAAAGACTACGTTCCATCGTCGTCGACAAGGACCTTTCCGAGATGATGGACAATTGGACATAGATAGGCTAAGACACACCAACACTGATTGAGCACAAGCACAGTAGCTATAGCACATAGTATCACAACTTTACAGAGTTTACAGCAACCAAAACCAAAGGCCCCAAAGCGTAGACTTTGCGTCACATCCTTCTTCTATTGCATTGCCCCCTGATCTTATTATAAAGTCTAGTTTAAACCTCTCACATCACAACATCAAATCGTCTACAATACCACACCATGATCAAACCTTTATTATTAGAACCAGAAATTCTCGCATACCATCGTTGCATGTCATCTTATGAAACTCGAGTCTCTTCGCCTGAACTTGAAAGAGGAGTTATGTTCGACGTTATATATCTATAGGCAAGGTTTCTGGTGTTCGCCGTGCTTATTAGCGACGAAAGCTCCTGACCTCACGAGGAGGAGCTCCTATCCCATCGTCATGAAGCTTCACGGCAGTGTAGGTTCCGGCTCCGGCCAGGGCACCGAGTGTGGGTGCCACCAGGTATATCCAGAGTGCCCTATAGTTTCCGGCAGCCACGGCAGGGCCTAGAGTTCGCACAGGGTTCATCGAACCGCCACTTGATGGCCTGTCACATTATAAATACAGATCATTTCAGCGTAGTAAAATATGAAAGTGAAAGAGCAAGACTCATATATAACACATGACCACGTAGCTAAATTAGATATTCAGATTTCTAGAATGACTATAGAGCCAAAATGATAATGTTTCTGTCTGGAATCTTTTCTTGTTTCAGTGTAGGAGTAAGAAGCCAAAGCCCTAGCTAAATGTTAAAATGATAAGAAAACCAACAATACCATCTTTTACTCATATATGTGACGTGCGGGCAGCATGGAGTCACCACCCCATTGATTGCCTAGCTCGCTAGGGTTTAAGGCTTGATGACAACTTGCCACCCTCCTACAGTCCTACCCTCAACAAGTCCAAATTTACAACAAGCTTTCCTTTGGTTGTATTAGGCATTATGCATACGCCAGATGTGATTCTATAATGAACTACCCCTAGCTTTCAAGTGCATGTCGGTGATCGATCTACTTAATATTCGAACATCATACTTTTGAATATTTGATTTGGTGGTGGCAACCGAAAGTTACAAAGAACATATGACAAGGAAAGTAGCCAATCTAGGGATTTATATAAGTCTGCAATCTCAATAAGGTGTTTTGATTAGCTAAAAGTGTTGTGCAAAGTGCTAACTATTATGACAAGACGAAAAGACTGTGTGCTAATGGTAAGTACGTCTATCTAATACGATGGAAACATTGGAAACAGAATTTGAAACAAAACTACGTAAGAGTTACGATCAATAAATAGAAAGAGATGGAGAAGGGTGGAGAGAGACTAACCCAGCTATAAGAATGTTTAGCATGACAGTCGCCCCAACAGCCAAACCAGCTAACTCTCCAACCGCGCGTGTATCAGTAGCAACAGCAGTGACCACGAACAGGAGATTGAAAGTGATGATGAACTCAAGAGCAAAAGCCTGACCGTCGCTCACAGAAGGCACCGTGACTCCGCCGGACATGTAGGGATGGTAGACACCCTTGAGAGCAAAACAAGCGCAGATGGACGCCGAGACCTGGGCGGCTATGTAGGCAGGGACTTGAGTCCATGGGAAGTGACGCAGGCATGCGAAGGCAATGGTGAGAGACGGGTTCAGGTGTGCGCCGGAGATGTGTCCCGTGGAAAGGATCACGATCATCACTCCGAGTCCAGCGCATGCTGCATTTCCGATGAGGGATTCTGCTCCGTCGTACTTCTGGTTCACGATTGGTCCGGCAGTAGCAGCAAACATCAGGATGAATGTTCCCACGAACTCAGCTCCAAGCTGCATACATATACACAAAAAGCCATGAACACCATGACAACCCTAGCCTAGTTCCCATTATGCAACACAAAGCTAGAGAAGATTGAATCAAGCGTTTTCGGTTTAAATTTAATTACGATTGAAACCAGTTCTTATTCTAGAATTATGCAACATGCATTTCATGGGAGCAAAAGAGATTTCGACCAATAAATTAAGTGCGTGATATCTTTGGGTTGCTTTTGTTTCTTAAGTCATCATGCTCACGGCCCACCATCTCTAGCTAAAAGGATGTTAGAAATCAAAGAATTCTTGAAAAATGCTTCGCACATTGGGTGGATCTCAATCATCCAATCATTTCATACATGAGAAAAGAAAACGAACCATCTTTTGTCATATCACACACTTAGAGCTTATTTTATGTGTTGTGATATGTACATGACATGTCATCACCCAATTATAAGATAATACCCGATTTCAGAGTTTTTTTTTTCTTATTAAACACTATAGTGAGAGCTCAATAATTTGGATAAGCGGACGTGTATCAAAATTATTTTTAAGTTGCAGCGAGTCTATCTGATTCGAACAATGTACAAATAATAATGTTATGTAAATCATCTTTGTAGGATCGATTTTAGGCACTTAAGAGTTCAATTTGAGGCGTCCAAAGTTTTACATTTCACGATCGTGGACATTCTTTCTTATGTAGTTTTCCACCATGGTCCTCCTACATTTTAACACAGAATGGACCAAACCTATGCTCAACTGGTTATAGATAGAAACGTATATAGCTAAGAACTTATACCCACAAATTACGTAGAATTGAAGGAAAAAAAGAGTTGGAAATCCATAACCGACCTGCATATTATAATGGTCTGTGGTAAGAAGAAGGTAGTTGTATTGTGATGGAATTAGGCTGTCATGCTTGTTCTCAATGAGGATGATACAGACACCCTCGTAGACATACATGCATGCGTTATATTATCTTATTTGAAACTATGAATTTGTTAATGTTTGACCAAGTTTGTTAGAGACGGTTTGGCTGGAGCAGGTGGAACTATTTTATTTAAAATAACAATATATGTTTCATCAAACCTAAATTATTTTTTGGGTTTTTCTTCTTTGTTTCTACATTAGGCTATCGATCAGATCGAGTATGGACAACTCCGACCCAATAAACTTCATTATCTTGGTAATCAAAGAGGAATTATGCGTACCTTGCTCGAACAAGTAGTTTATGTTTATTATGTCTTGTTTTTTTTGTAATTCTCAACTGCATACTGTGTATCAATCAGATATGAAATGCTTCGGTCAACAAACCCCGCACTTTTCAACTAACAATAATGCATTTAAAAAAAAAAAATCAAATTTTAAGCACCAAACAGATGTGACATATAAGACATTAAAATTCGGGTATACAGTTTTGTGATGAAACGTGTGATATTACTCGTTCAAGAAGCTCCCAAAACTTGAAATTGGACAGAACAGTAGTACTTTGGAGGTCTATTCCATTTAATCTTTGAGGAATATTTACAGAGCAGGGTCTCGTGTGTTTCAATTTCAATGTGGCTGGCCCTCATGAACATTGACATGAAAACAAAGACTAATAGTGACTCCCTGCGAAGCTATAGAAACAGGTAATTAAATCTGGGGAGGTATGTCTTTCTTACGCTTATAGAAAACAAAAGTTGATGAAGTTATTTAGTTTTGATCATTTAAATTCATACAAATAGCAAAAGTTTTGTTCCATCTTCCAATGGTGCTTGATTAGTTACCAAATGTCAACTCCAATAATGCTATTTATCAACTACGGAGTGGAAAACGAGTGTCTTTAAAAGTGGAAATGGAAAATGAGTGATTAGAGCAAAGATTTGATTGGAAAATCATGCATTAATGCGCCTAGATATTCAACATTTTCAGTTGCAAAACTAACCGACTATGCCTTCTCCTCATTTTGATATATGTATTTTGACAAAATCAAAAACAGAATAACAGTAACGTCTCGAGTCTCTGGACAACTTAACATATCAGACTCGTTATAAAATTTGGTGTTTATTTAAAACACATATACAAAAAACGTTCCGTTAATTAGCTGGCCAACTAGTAAATTATGAGAAATCACAATGATTACTTTTCAGGAATGCCAAGAAACCAAACTCTCACTCATAGTCAAAAGTTGCAGCAGGTAAATAAAGCCACGATTGAAGAACAACTTTGTAATTTTTGCCGGGAAAAAGAAATTACAGTGAATTAGCGAGGGAAGCAGACGAGCGCGCGTACCTTGCGGGTGAGAGAGACATCGGGAGTGGGGAAGTCGGTGAAGCACGTGTGAGGTTGACCCCACGTGGGAGCATTCACAGGCAAGCACTTGCATCGCGGCATTGACTTCCGATCATATGACAGTGAGTCCACTCTTCCGACTAGTCCTCCAAACAGCGGAGCTGGAGTTCCCGGCGTCGCCGGAGCCGACACCGGCGGCGTTCCTTGTTCAGATTCCGGCATTTCTAGCTCGGAATGGGGTTTTTTTTTTTTTTTAATAAATAATTAAAACTAAAAGAGACAATTTTTTTTTTTTTTTTTTTGGGTTTGAGGAACTGAGTTATAGGGACGGGAGCTTGGATTACATAATTTGAAGGTTTTTATAAAGATGTTGTTACACGAACTCTGTGTTCCTAGCCAGAGTAACGAACACCAACTACAGATAACTGAGAATTCCTATGGATAAAAATCTACAAATTCAAGAAATATTTTTTTGGTTTTTTTTGTTTGTTTTTTATGAAGAAACTGGATTTTGGAAGGCTAGAGTTACATGCTGTGGAGGCTTTTTATAAATGCGTTTCTAAGGAATAGGGGAGAAGAAGAGAGCCAGGTTAAAACACTAAGAATGAAGATAGAATATGACTATGGATTGATAAAAACACAATTTTTTTGGGGTTTTCTGGAATTGGGTTTCTGGGATTGTTTAGAAGGGCTAAGATTACATGCTGGGAATGCTTTTTTTGTGGTTTTGATCAAGGAAGTATGAAGGATACGGAGTGATCCAGGTTTGGAAACTGAAGCTACAGAATTGCAGAGGCTGACGATGAAATTGAAACTGAAATGGAAAGGAGAAGAGAGAGATTACAATAATGGAGGTGAGCTGCAGATGAAAGAGTATGACGTCGGGGGTAATGGAGAAGAGAGAAACAAGAAGTGAATGAACTGTGAAAGGAGACCGGGGAGTTATGAAGTGCAAGTGTCTGTGTTTGATTAAATGAGAAATGCATCGAGCGTTTATATATACACAAATCGAGACATGGCAAAGTTCCAAGGCAGGCTCCAACCTCCCCTTGATAATATTATATGGAAAAGTCAATGTCAAGGCTCATAATTTTTTAACAGCTTCTCTCACCCTTTTTGCATAATGCAAGAGTCGACACAGCCACCCAAAAAGCTAGCGGTTCTGAAGATCTGTTTAACCAAATGTTTGTCGATTTTACAGAATTTTACTTTTCTTTATAAATTTAACGAACAAATTTTATTGTTATCGTGGTAAATAGAATTATTGTTTGAATAACTGTAGTTCTGTTAGTTGTAATTACTTCACCCACACATTTTTTACAAGTTTATGACAAATAGTTGTCAATGTGGTAAATTAGTTTAATTATATATAAATATATAAAACATATATTGTAAATTTATAGTCAACGTTATAAATATAGTATAGAAAAATAGTAAATTTTGTTCAGATGGTTGTAAATTAAAGATATTGTATACTTCAAGGTACTGTAGACGATCTCCGATTTTACAATCATGTTAATACTGTATAATGTAATCAAACGAGAAAAATTCTATAATGTGTTATGCGGCATGATCTTTATGTAAAAACAGTAATTTCCTTATGTAAGTTTACTAGTCTGCTAGGTTGGAATATATAACTTTAATTGCTTCATACATTGTATAAGCGGACGGACAACACCTGCTGATGAAGCTACGTATCAGTAGACGCTTGAAATTTCATGAACTCCGATCCAGTACCAAGATGCATGGTTAAACGAACACGAACATAAAAAGAAGAAGAAGCGATCGAGGAATAGTACTGCATATTGAAATCCATGCCGTGTGATGACAGTAGAGAGCTAATTAGATAGCAGAGGAAGAAGAATTTAATGGATGGGAAATTATTATTATTGGCCCCGGAGGTATAGAATTGCTTAAAACCGACTTTCATATATATGCACGCTTTATAATTCATGTTGATTGACCCTCACTCTCATTGGTTACAGCCTTTAGAAGCATCTTTCATGACTAGGGCACGACCCACATAGCCCTCTAATCAAGCTAGCAGCTCCTTCAGTTTTGCTTCTGCAGTATAAATAATAATAATGTTATAATACCAGGCACCACCCTCCCAATCATGCATTAAACAAATCACAATGAGACTTTCACTCTTAGAAAACGAAATTGCTTCTTCAAGTGTATCTGGACGAATAGTTCTCACCCTTGCTTCGAGCTTACCATGATTTCTTTCACCTCATTTTGATTCACATACAAACTCAGAAGTCGTGCAGATGGTTAATTTGAGTATATATAGATCTAGCTATTTGCCAATTCGCCATAGCCACGCCACCATAATTGAGCTTTGGTCGCTAGCCCTACGTATATATCCTTACCTCTTGTTCTTATTTTTAACACCCTCTGCTAGCTATATCTATATGTTCAAAGAAAGTCGTCTCCCATTGTCGGTACATGCCTGCTTGCTTAATTTCGTCCTTCCTTCGTTTTCATTTTTATATCTTTTCCTATTCATGTCTGTTTATTTGTTTATATATTCATTTAAACGTACAAGTTCGACGTTACCTTCTTGCATTACGTAACAGTGTAGCTGTTTAGATCCGCTAGCTAGCAAATGATGAACAGTACTAAATGAAACGATTAGAAAATAAATGTATAAGAATTGCTTACCCATTATATAGTTAGCTAGTTTACTTATTGATTAATTGGAAAATCCCAATAATTAAACAGCTACAACTTGGTGAAAGTTTTTATATGAGTCAACTAGCTAGCTATACCTCCGATCCTCTTCCTCCATAAGTCGATCCCAAATCCAAATGAAAATTTTCATGTAGTCAATCTTTTACATTAATTTTAAAACAGAATAATTACACTGCAAATATCTACGATCATGTGTTTAGTCAAACTCTAATTTATTTCAATTGAACTTCAATTCAAAGAATATACTTAGATTGTATTGCAAGTAAGCTTCCTAATTTACCAATACTTTGAGTTAAGATCGACAGCTATTGGTCTTATATATGATACTTCACTACAAGAACAAAGGGTTTTACCGACGAAAAAAAAAAAACGGCCGACGAAACTTTTTTTTCGTCGGCTATATTGAAGAAAAGCCGACGAATATTTTTTTCGTCGGGAAAAAAAAAATTTCGTCGGCTATTCCAATAGAATGGCCGACGATTTTTTTTTTCGTCGCTAAAAATTAAAAATCGTCGGCTATTCTACGAGAATGGCCGACGATTTAAAGTTGTCGTCGGCTATACTCTGAATAGAATAGCCGACGAAAATTTTGTGAAAAATCGTCGGCTATTCTACGAGAATGGCCGACGATTTAAAGTTGTCGTCGGCTATACTCTAATTTTGCCCGACGAAAATTCATTATTTCGTCGGCCATAAGTTTTTTAAAATATAAATATTTCATTTTTGACCGAAAACGACAAAAGAATAACCGACGAAATAATTCATTTTGTCGTCGGCTATACTTATAATGGCCGACGAAAATTCTAAATTTCGTCGGCCATAAGTTTTTAAAAATATAAATATTTTATTTTTGACCGAAAACGACAAAAGAATAGCCGACGAAATAACTCATTGTTCGTCGGCTATTCTTATAATGGCCGACGAAAATTCATTATTTCGTCGGCCAAAAGTTTTTTAAAATATAAATATTTCATTTTTGACCGAAAACGACAAAAGAATAGCCGACGAGTACTAGGTTTGATTTCTTCGGCTATGATTAAAAAAAAAAAGATCAGCTTCCATTTTCTATGACTAACGACAAACCATTGCTTCATCCTTCAAATGCAAATGTGTCGTGAAATAAGATATGACCGAAATATTGAAAAACGTCTACGGTTGAAAAATGAGACGATTCTGACAAAATCTGTGTGCCGAATGTTGCGGTTAGCTGGTTTTTACTTCCGTTTTCCTATGAGTAGCCTGACGGTTGGTAAATATTTTGAGGGGAATTTTTGTACGATTAGTTGCGTCGCATCGATTTGAAACTATTCTCTGTTGAAGGTCAGGCCAAAAAACGTCATTTAGACGGCCCAATTTCCGTTT
Source organism: Potentilla sterilis (assembly GCA_963682095.1). Lineage (NCBI taxonomy): Eukaryota > Viridiplantae > Streptophyta > Magnoliopsida > Rosales > Rosaceae > Potentilla > Potentilla sterilis. The sequence continues at coordinate 37,797,187 of OY821765.1, forward strand.
TACAGCGTTTAGAGGTTTGACTTTGCAGTTTGACCGTCCCGATCGAGCCTTTAACGTTGTCCGATAACCTTGGATTTTTTTTCATACATGTATTTCATCTTAACGGTGATATCTGACGGTTGAAATAGATTTTCCAAACTTTTAGATTCAAAATCGTAATATATGCACTAATGTTCTTTAACTTGTTTACTAATTAGTGTTTAAGTGAATGTATAGTTTCAAATACCTACTATACGTAGACCCTTCAAATGCAAATGTGTCGTGAAATAAGATATGACCGAAATATTGAAATACGGCTACGGTTGAAAAATGGGAAGATTCCGACAAAATCTGTGTGCCGAATGTTGCGGGTTGCTGTTTTTTACTCCCGTTTTCCTATGGGTAGCCTGACGGTCGGTAAATATTTTGGGGGAAATTTTTATACGATTAGATGCGTCGCATCGATCTGAAACTATTCTCTGTTGAAGGTCAGGCCAAAAAACGTCATTTAAACAGGCCAATTTCCGTTTTAAAGCGTTTAGAGGTTTGACTTTGTAGTTTGACCAAAAGTATAGCCGACGAAGTTATATTTCGTCGGCTAAAGTCTGGTGATCCGCGCCTTTCCATTATCCACCGTTGGATGGGGGAGATCGGACGGATGCTGAGGGACGAAGACTATAGCCGACGAATTATGTAATTTCGTCGGCTATGCCATAGCATGACCGACGAAAAATGAATTATGTAATTTCGTCGGCTATGCCATATCATGGCCGACGAAATCGCTTTATTTCGTCGCCTATACTATAGCATGGCCGACGAAATCGCTTTATTTCGTCGGCTATACTATCGGGTATAAGTAAAATGCAACCGAACCCTAGCCTCCATTTGCCCGATTTTCCCTAAACAATCTTCCTCCTCGAATCCGGCCCTCCTTCATCCGCCGATCCTCCTCCCTATTCCGGCAGCCCGGCGCCTCCTCCTCCTCCTCCTTGGTTCGGCAGCCCGGTGACTCCTCCTCCTCCTCCTTGGTTCGATCCGCCGCCCCTCCTCCTCCTCCTCCTCCCTGTTCCGGCAGCCCCGGCCGACCCTCCTCCTCCTCCTCCCCGATTCGGTACCCGGCCTCCCTTTTTTTTTTTGTTATTTAATTGTTAATAAATTAAATTATGGTTAATAAATTATATATAATTGTTAATTTAGATATAATTGTTAATTTAGGTATAATTTATGTATTTATATGTTAATTTGTGTATAATTTATGTATTTATGTTAATTTAGGTATAATTTATGTATTTATATTAATTTAGATATAATTTATGTATTTATGTTAATTTAGTTATAATTTATGTATTTATGTTAATTTAGGTAGAATTTATGTATTTATGTTAATTTAGTTATAATTTAGGTATTTATGTAAATGTATGTAATTTTTAGGTTTTTATGTTAATTTAGGTAATTTTTGTAAAATTTATTTTAATTGTATAATTTAGGTGTAATTGTATAATTTATATGTATAAATTGGTTATTATATAAATCGGTAAATATTAAAATATGTTAGTATTATTGGGTATTATATTAATTAGAATTTGTTATTTAATATAATATAATTTAATATTGATTAATGTATTAATGCGTCTGGCTTTAGATGGCCGATGCATTTAGGCAGTTCTTCGGAAGCCGTCGTTCTAGATCTAAAGGTTCTGGAAATGCCGCCGGTTCTGGAAATGCCGCCGGTTCCCCAGACTCCGAGAGGACGGCTAGCCAGCCTGAGAGGACCACCAGCCAGCCGCGGAGGAGTGTGGATGCAGCCCAGCCGCGGCGGAGTGTGAGTGCTCGGCACCAGACCCTTCTCCAGGCGGGGCGGCCGTCGACCACTTCACTTCCGCATGTCGGTCCCTCTGTGGCGCCGAGGTTTAGTCGGCAGCTGTTTCACGAGGAGATAGCTGCCGACGTTCCTCAGGTTCGTATGCCTGAGGTTCATCGGGAGCCGATGCCGAGTCCGACTCAGTCTGCTGGTGACTCGACTGAGGGGCCTACTCTCCCAAACCAGCTCTTCCTCCCCTACAACATTCCTGCGATACCCGAGGTCGACTATCAGGGTCGGCCCCAGTGGCCTGATATGCCTCAGTTCGTGAGTGCTGCGGAGGCATACCAGCAGCAGCCATGGGAGAGCCCTGACCTCCTGATTTCGGCGAGGAGAAAAGGAAAGTCGACGGCAACCGAATCATCGGGTTCAGGTAACATTCGATTTTATTAATTAAATGTTTTATTAAAATTAACGCACTAATATTTAATTTTATTAACCAATCGTCGTTTATGTGATAGGGACAGGCGCTAGCAGTTCAACCCAGAGGAATACCAGAGGTGTCATCAGTTTTGAGACGCTCAGGAGAACGGTTGAACGGAGCGGGAGGATCCAGATTGACGAAGCTCCTAATCAGGAGGTTGGGGCGAAAAAGAAACGCGACTACTCGGGTTGCGTGGGTGCACTCATTAGGGACAGAGTCCCTATGTTGTGGGCTCGGTGGGCTGATGTGCCCGAAGAAATCAAGATGGAGTTGAACAACGCCGCGTCGGTGAGTAAATAAAAAAATTTAATTTATTTATAGTAATATTTAAAAAATTTCGGTATTGTTATAATTATAAAACTAATAAAATATTATCTTTCAGACATACTTTGTGGTTGCGGAACACAAGCGGGGTTGGGCGGACTCCCAACAGAGCTCGAGGTACGTTGGGAATGTCTTATTTGATAATTTGAAATATTTTATGATATTAATCATATTTCTAATGCACTTTTGTTTTTTTCGTAGGTTCAAAGAGTGGAAGAACGAGCTCCGTTCCCACTATAACGAGTACGGCAACCGTGGTCGTATGGGTACTCCCAGAGAGTTCATGTTGAGGGAGTACGAGTGGCGTTGGTTGAAGACCGTAGTCTTCGACAACCCGGCTATGATGGTAAATACTAAACTTCACTATAAATGTTTATTTTATTAAAATTTTAATTATTAGTTTAAATATTTTATAATTATTTCAGTTATATTTTTTGATGCATTTTTCTAATATTTTATTATTTGTTTGAAGGAACGGTCTCGGATAAACTCGGAGAACCGCCGCCGTAACACAATCCTCCATCACGGCGGTTCAAGGCCGTTTGCACAATATCAGGAGGAGGCGCTCAGAGATCATCCTGATTGCAACCCCTACGTGGAGACGTTCAAGATCGCTTATCCACAAGCGACAGACGATCTCGTAAGTCGTTCATTATGATTTTAAAATTTAAATTATTAATTTTACTTAACTATCCATTTGTTAGAATATTAATTTTTTTTCCCCGTCCAATTAGGAGCGGGTGACCCAGGCCGAACAAGAGGTGCTCGAGCAAATAGTTCGGGAGACACAACCGGACATCTCAGAGGCAGATATGGAAAAAGCCGTGCGCCGGGTCGACCGCACCAATATCCAAACGGCGACGAGGATGTTCAACGCAGCCTTCCCACAGCAGTCCAACGAGTACTACTGTCGGGGTTTGGGAGGTTCTGGACAAGGGCTCCTGAAGACCACTAAGGGAGGTCAAAAGAAGGGAGGCGGGGAGACCCAACATATGAGGGGGGAAGTGCAGCGATTGGCCGCAGAATTGGCGACCTCGTCCCAGACAGTAGAGGAGCTGCGCCGCAGACAACAGCAGTACCAGCAGTATCAGTTGGATATGGTCCGTTGGAATGCTGAGTGCGCCAGAATTCGGCAATACAACTACGACGGCCAGCAACAGTGGGTTTATGAGATGTTCGCGGCACAACAAGAAGGCCGTCCACCCCCGCTCCCGTTTCAGCAGTTAGTGGAGCCTCCAATGCCTGAACCTCTCGAGTTCGGTCAGCAGGATGATGCGCCTGATGCTGTAGATGACATCCTAGACTTTAGTAGTTTAGGGGATAATTAGGGTTATATTTTATGTATATTGGAATGAATTTAATAAAAATGGTATTTAGACGTGTTTTTTGTTGGTGCAAATGCATGAATTGTTTTTGTGATTTGCAGCTTGCTTGGAATGGTAATTTAGAAAATAATTTAATTTTTTTTTTCCCAAATGCAAGAATAGCCGACGATTTTTGCATTATTTCGTCGGCTATAACAAGTATAGCCGACGAATTTTACCAATTTTCGTCGGCTATAACTTGTATAGCCGACGAAAATTGCCTTATTTCGTCGGCTATAACTAATTAATACCTATTAAAATAGTAATATATTTCGAGGAAATAGCCGACGAAGTTTTATTAAATCGTCGGCTATAGTTAAAACATAATAGCCGACGAAATTTTATTAAATCGTCGGCTATAGTTAAAACACCATAGCCGACGAAATTTTATTAAATCGTCGGCTATAGTTAAAACACCATAGCCGACGAAATTTTATTAAATCGTCGGCTATAGTTAAAACACCATAGCCGACGAAATTTTATTAAATCGTCGGCCATACTTAATGGATTTCGTCGGCCATACTCAAAAATACCCGACGAAATTCGTCGGCTATTTCACCCATGTTTGCCCGACGAATTTTTGGACTCGTCGGCCATACTTAACTATAGCCGACGAAATTTTTTTTTTCGTCGGCCATTGGTATTACCGACGGCGTATTACCGACGACTTATGGCCGACGAAATTTTCGTCGGCAGAGGGTATAGCCGACGAAAAAATGGAATGGCAGACGAAAAAAATTTCGTCGGCTATTCGGCCGTATCTGGTAGTGCTTTAATTTGTCGCCCAATAATTGTAAATACCACTTTGTTAACCCTAGACGTGGTGATGAGTGACTGATCTCTCATTCATTCCACACCATGACGGATCCTCTGTGTACATATAGCTTTTAATTATTTATATTTGATTGTCATCAGGCTTCAGACAGATTAATAGATTAATTAGTGCAGGTAAATTCAATTCCAAGTTGTGATTGATTAGGACCATAAACATGCATGTATACTATATATGAATATCTTCATATTATCATATCTTAATTACATTGTACACATTATAACCCCAGAAAATTAAACATGGTCACAGCAGAAGGTATATAACAATTAACAAATTAACACCCCTTTAATGATGAATATGGGGCAAAAAAAAAAAAATACACTAGCTAGCTAGAATGATTAAGTTATTTTCAGAAATAATTAAGTTATTTAATTTGCTGCTTAGTTATAAAAGTTCATATGCATGATTGCAACCTATCAAGAGAGAGCCATCACTTTTTATTTTTATAATTTTGCTAGCTTCTGGGTTCGAGTGGAGCTTGATTAAACTAAACACATGCATTGCTGGTTCATGTGAAGATTCCTGATGAACCAGATTACGGGGCTATTCTACTGCTACGTACTACTTTTAATTTAAATAAAAGTAATGTTTGTTTCTTTTTAACAAGACAATTAGCATAAGGGCAAGGAAGAATAATCAGAGAGAATACTTGATAACTAAGTCGCTAATCACCCGAGGCTCTTGATGAGCGAGCTCAGCTAACTTGGTAGCATCAAACAGGTATATAGATATCGATCTCCAGCTCGATCCACCAGGGTGTCTGTGGTTGCAGTGGCAAACGCAGAAAATTATGTAAGTAGGGGCAAAAAAAAAAAGAAAAAAAAGTTTTATTTTCACGAAGCGCAAATTTTTTGTTATTGTGAATTTCAATATAAGTCTCTATTTTCCTTAAAATATGTGTACGTGTTGAGATTTGTCATCAAAAGTGGTGGAAATGAATGCGAGGCCAAATTCTTGAGGTTTTTAAGGAGTCGGAAAGCGGAAGGTTGATTGGAGGACTGACAACAACAAGAGTGGTAGTAGGATTAGCTGATTAGAGTATAAGATTAATTTAAAGACGACAATTCAAGGAGACTACTGAATAAAGACATGTATAATTTTGCATATATTATCAGTTAGTCTAATACACACACATCAATATGTGTTTTTATGTAAATTTTCTTAGGTTATAGTTCTAGTAGTGGCTACGTCTAGAACTCTTTCTTCCTATTTCTCTCATTCTCTATTCAATTATATCATATATTAAACAATCAAAGATAAAAAAAAAAAGTCAAAAACTGAGTGGGGGCCAGTGCCCCCGCTGGCCCCTACGTGTGTCCGCGGTTGTGTGGTTGCATCATGCATGTGTACAATGGGAGTTCATGCCCTAGCTTACGATTTTCTATTCATTCCTTGATCGATCGATCAGTTAGATTATTCTTTTCTGTTTCATCCTTTCTTTTTCTATAATCAAAGTTGCATTGGTTAATATCAGCTATTACTGTATTTTTCATAAGTTGGGTTGCTTTTGCAGTTCAGATAATTTTCAGTTAGCATCGACATGATCAAATCCCGCGGGTCTCTCCCCATATAAGCAATTATTTGGAGGTTCAGTCACTATCTGATACCGGCCATTTGTGTCAACACAATCCATTAGTTTTGCCCGCAGCCCAGCTATTAGTACTCGCAAAATGCTAATAGTTTTATATATGCAAGACATTAGTACTAATAATGCACCCGGGTGTCCATAATTAGTAGTGAGGGAAACTAGGAATTGGATACTGCATGTTTGCATCAGAATTTCTCAATCCCACAGGAGATTTGTACAAAGTTCATAGGAGATGAGATGCTACTTCATGAGCTGGTGAAAACTCTAATCAGACCCCAAGAACATATATACCCAAGCTGAATTACATCCCACAGTTACTGTCTGTACATCACTACGTACATCCTGAGTTAATCTCCAATATGCTTTTAAGTTTGATAATGACTTTTGTACAGACATTATATCACAAAGGCCAAATAAACACTGATCCAATTGGGATACCCTCAATCTTGTTCTCTCCAATTCAATCAATGATCTGTTTCTCCCCAGTATAGGTTTAACAAGTCCCGGAATGCTCCATTAACTTGATCAGTCACTACTCTCTCGTAGACAAAACTTACACTACTGGAAATCAGGTCTGAAGCGACGAAGATTAAAAAGGAAAACTCAAACTTCGTCGCCTCAACACATTGAAGCGACCGATATTGGACTCGTCGCTTTAGAAAAAGAGAGCGACGACTTTTGATCAATAGTCGTCGCTCACAAATTATTGAAGCGACGAATATTGGTAAGTTGTCGCCTACGAACAATGTTTTGTAAATTTTAGCGACGAAAATTCAATCTTCGTCGCCGACTTAAAAATCAAGCGACGAAGTTGATAACTTTCGTCAATATTCGTCGCTAACATATGAAAATAAGCGACGAGTTTTGATCAATAGTCGTCGCTTCCTGTTTTAAAATCTGGTCAACCATATTTTCATAAAACTTATCATACGAAAACGCTATTACGTACATTTAGATGACCTTGTTTCGTCGACTCTTCTAAACATTAAACTCTCAAATAAATGAGACGTAATCAGCCATGTAAAAGTTTGGTAACTTTTACCTCCCGATACTATGGTTCTCCATAGAGAGAAATAAGTTTATATAAGGTTGACCGCGTCGATCAGGGCTCTAACTTTGTCGGATTTAAGTGATTTTTTTACCATAACCGTATTTCATCATAACGATCAAATGTTATTTCACATTGTTTTTCAAAATTTTACTTCTTTTATATAGTTGCTTCGAAAAGTTGTACACTTAAGTATAATCTTATAATCAAGTTATACCGTATTAGTAAGCATGTTATCATTATAATGGCTAAATTCACAAAATGAAAATTTTGACCGTCTGATGTGATCGTTATAGTTAAATATGAGTACAGTAGAAAAATCAACTCATTTCGTGAAATCTCGATGCTCGATCAAAACGGTCAACCGTATTTTCATAAAACTTATCAGACGAAAACGCTATTACGTACCTTTAGATGACCTTGTTTCGTCGACTCTTATAAACATTAAACTCTCAAATAAATGAGACGTAACCAGCCATGTAAAAATTTGGTAACTTTTACCTCCCGATACTATGGTTCCCCATAGAGAGAAATAAGTTTAAATAACTTTTACCGCGTCGATCGGGGCCCTAACTTTGTCGGATTTAGGTGATTTTTTTACCATAACTGTATTTCATCATAACGATCAAATGTTATTTCACAGTGTTTTTCAAAAAGTTGTTTCTTTTATATAGTTGCTTCGAAAAGTTGTACACTTGAGTATAATCTCATAAAAAAATTATAATCTTTTAAATATTATTGAAGCGACGGATTTTGTATTTCTTCGTCGCTTCAGTATAATCAATAAAATTTTTATAATCTTTTAAATATTATTGAAGCGACGGATTTTGTATTACTTCGTCGCTGCACTTTTATATATTATTGAAGCGACGGATATTGTATTACTTCGTCGCTTCAGTGGAGAATCCGCGCCACATGCTGAGAACCAATTAAACACATTGCGCGGATCACCCTATGAACCGTCAGATTTTCCAGATCTAACAGCCATAATTCAAAACCACCCTTTTATATAAATTCTTCCCTCTCCTCCTTCCTCTTCACTCTCTCTCCTCCTCTGCCGTCGCCTCCTCCACCCCCTCCCTCCCTCTCCTCCTCCACCGCCTCCCTCCCTCCCTCTCCTCCTCGCCGTCGCCATCCTCTTCACTCCCTCTCCTCCTCTTCCCCCTCCCCTCCCTCCCTCCCTCTCCTCCTCCCCAACCCCGCAGCGACGGCAGAGCGCCTCCTCGTTCTCCGACTTCGTCGCCTCCTCTGGATAAAAACTGGATGATAAAAACGAAAATGGAGAAATCGGCGGACATGAAAATTTAAATGAAATTTCAGCTAAACGAAATCGGTGGGAATTTTTTTTAAAACGAAAATGGAGACATGAAGCGACGAACATTGATATTCGTCGCATGAAATTTATTATCCCATACACTCTAGCGACGACTTTTGAACCAAACTTCGTCCCATCAAATTGTAAGCGACCAACCAAAATTCGTCTCCTAGAATTGGAAGCAACGACCCAAAATTCGTCGCCTCGAATGTGAGGAGACGACCCAAAATTCGTCTCTCAGTATGTGGCGACAAACTTTGAAGTCGTCGCTTGAAATATCCAAGCGACCACTTTTGTAGCAAAAGTGGTCGCCTCGAATCGAAATGACGAAAACGAAGCGACGACCTCGAGCGACGACATTTTGGTCTCTTCGGTGTCGAAGCGACGACTTTTGACGACAAAAAGTCGTCGCTTCGAACCCGTTTTCCAGTAGTGTTAGTGGAGTGCCTTTTGGGAGGGCTACCTAGCTAATTAGCTTCCTACAATTCACATATAAAAGTTGGGAATTAGCTAGATATATAGTCTTAAAGTCTCAAAAAATAAAACCCCCATTCTTCCTTTATGTTCCCCAATGCAAACCTCAGCCATTGTTTGAGCTGCAGGGTAGGGATTTTTCTTTATCAAAAACCCTTGCAAAAACATGAAAGAATCAGACAAAATCCCAACCCCCCTCTTCCTTTTAAACACAAAAGTTACTCCCGACTATGTAGTGGTGAATCACATATGTATATTATTGGCATTCATAATTCTAATGCCCCACGGATCCCATAAGAATATATCATCTCTTTGAACTGGTGAAGTTCAAGAGTTCCTTTAGATTTTGAACTAGAATGATTGCATATTAGAAAGCTAGGAGTGGGTTGACTACTATACACGTACTGATTCCCTTGGAGAAAAAGCTAAGGTAGCTAGCTAGCTTCAATTCAATTCAATCTTTTCAATAATTTATTTTGTGTGGCATAAACTTTGGATGGTGATTGTTGAGTAGAAGATACTCCAAATCATTCACTCAACTCTCGAGAGAAGAAGGTCCATCCTCATTTTCTTCTTTGCTGCTTTTTTTGACGATCTTAACTTTATGGGTTATTGCCAGCCATAATCAAAATGATGAACCAAGCAACAACGCCAACAGTTGCTAGGTCACTAGCTACTGATCGATCCAGAAGTTTCTGTTGCCTCTCACATTTTGAAGTCTTTGAATTATAGGAAATTATAGAATCTGACTTGCTTCTTTCTCTCGATCATGCATTTGCCAAATTTGTCGGTGGATGCCAACAAAAAAGATGTTGAAGTTTTCTGACTACTATCTTTTTAATTGGACAAACCACTCCAGAATGCTCCTACAGTTAGAAGGGTGGGGGGAAGAACCCTCTTTGCTTGTGCTTTGTAATGATTCATGGTACGTACTGTAGTTATTGAACCTTGACATTGCATAAATAAGGGTGTTTGAATCCCTTTAACCGGAATCAAGATTCATGCGCTAGATTATATGCACATAAATTTTAGAACATACATTTTAGATCGATGATATCTGACAACATCACGATAACATTAATTTCAACCGGATAAGCTTTTCCTAGGTTATTCAATATTCTTAGTGAAGCCAATCAGATATAACTAGGAAGAAGTGGCCAAGTTTAACAGAGTTGTTGTGATACGAAAAGCAATCAAGTCAAAGGGCAGCCTCTTAAACTCATGCACTTTCGGATAATATATTCTTTCATTTTCTGTTGAAATTTTATAATAATGATCCAGAGAGTAGAGAGACACAATGTGTGGATTATTGTATACGCATTTCTTTAGATAAACGATGCCAATAACTAGTACAAACATGCAAGCAAAGGACCAGATGCATGGCCTCTATTTCCACATTGCTGAGCACCATATGTGGTCAGCAATGTGGTCTGTTTTCTTCTTATACAAAACTGAAAAATGGTTGGGAGTGCAAGAAGGTGGGTGAGTGAGTATAGTGGAGGTGGGAACTGAGAACTTAAGCAATCATATTAAAAAAAAAAAAAAAAAAAAATTAAAAAAAAAAACGTCAGCACGGAGTCAAAACTTCAAATCCGGAAAAAGAGGTAGAAGCAGTTGGAACAAAAAGATTGACTTCAAAACTCGCTTACAGCTTCAGTACATCAACAAGAAATGTATGATTTCTAAGTAATATAGGAGCATCTCTAAAGGAAAAAACTAAAGAGTAGTGACACTATCTTGAAGGTATGCTGTTACAAACACAGCCAATGCACTTAGGGAAAGAGCCAAGAGAGGGCCTGCAGGAGCAAACTTCCGAGTAGCTGCTAATCGTATACCTGAAAAGAAAATTACAGATAGTTTAATTAGGACTGATGCATACAATTGTCATTCTAAACATGACATCACGACAATCTTGATCAACGCATATGCATACCAAATACAGCGGCAAAAAGGAACGCCGACCCAAAGCCAAGGGCATCACCAAGAGCTTCAGTCCCTGGTGTTTGCATCAAATAGTAAGCCTACAAGCATACCACAAATCATAGATTAAAATGCTGGCAAACAATTCCTTATGCCAGCAGGCTGAACTTTATGAACTATCATACATTTCACTCAGAGGATAAGGCTCAAAAACATTATTCAGCAATCACAATCAGTATTTGTGTAATATTTGGAGTTAACCCACAAACAATATAGTTGCAGCCATATCAAATTGGTGAGACCATGATAAATTCTTTTGTTCTTTCGTTTTCTCAAAAGACAGGAAGTTGATTAGAAAAAACAGAATTAGCACATACATTTGCATGATTTTAGTTCTGCCACCTAGTTGCTAATTAAAGGGTTCCTGCAAAAGCCCCAAACTCAGGATTACTAATTCCAGGAAGCATAACAACGGATAGAAATGGTGGGATACCTACAGTAATTTAACATTTTAACTCCTTCATGTTATTTATAAAGCACGGCGATACATTCCGCCAAGTCCTTTGATCTAGTCAAAGATAAGGATAGAGTATTGTCCCCTCATATGGTTCGTTTGGAGAAAGGAGGATTATCTGCCGAAACTAAGAATTCAAACTCAACATAACCAGATAGAAACTAACTCTATTCTATATGCACATCCCCGTTCTCGAACAACACTAGACGCATTACTGGTTGGAAGCAGGAAATGGAATGTTTTCAAATGTATTATGATCGATACAGAGAATCAATACTGTAATATGATAGAAAGCACACTGGTTCATATACTGTTAGTTAGAGCAGTTGCAGTTGGTTGACATTAAGTGACAGTAAAGTTGGTTATGTTGCATATACTGAGCTGAATGTAACCAACGCAATGTACTCATTCTCACACAGACATTCTCAAACGCTAGCACAAACAAGGATGCCATTGCTAGTGTTTCAATACATTATAGGTTGAAATCAATCAAGGAAACACATTCAAATTCTAGGCTCACCTGCGTCTCAAATGCATTGCTCTACTCAACAGTCTTATCAACTCTTAGTATCAACTAATGCTTTTAAGTTAAGGCTAGTAAGAGAGCTATGCACTAGTCCACATTACTGAACACAAAGCACAGACACAGATTACCAACAACAACTAAACTTTCTTACAGTGGCCATTACTGCTGCCCCAGAAAGACCTCCTATAAGTGACCCTTTGCTCCCTGTCCTAGTATCTGCGCGCCGAAAATTCACCATCAATTGAAGAAAAAGAAAGAAAAAAATATCTGATTATATAAGAAATGAGGAAGAGCTTACAGGCAAAGAAGCCACCGCTAAGGAGGAGGAAGCCATAGACGGCAGAGGTGGTCTGGGCATACTCCGCCAAGTTAGAAGTGCACGAGAACCGACGACGTGGATTACAGTAAGCTAACTTGGGCTTGGTTACGAGACTGGTCGCGTTGTTTCCGGCAATGAAATCGCAGCGGAAAGTAGGATTAGGATTTGAAAGTGGGTGAGTTGATTTGGATCGGGGAATTGCGGAATGGTGTTGGTATAAGCCAACCTTGGAGAAACTCAAAGTCGCCGACGCCATCATCGCTGGAATTCAGTGAGCTTCTTGGTTTGAAGTATACACACGCCCATTCCATTCTAAATAATTGGGCTTGGTTCAAAGCCCAATAACTTTTCATGCCCGCCCCACTAAGGTTTTCCAGCTGATATGTACTCGGTCATTTTCCGGTGATCCAGACATACATTCCACATGCTGCTGTCATTTTCCGGTGATGCGAACTTCATTGTCATCTATGCTGTTTCTCTTTCATCCATGGTGATTCAACTACGTTAGATACATTCATATTATTGCGAATGTCACGTCTTAAACGAACGTTTCGTCTAAATTACGAGTCTTGATAAACAATACAAAATTATGGATGTAAATGTATGAATAAGATTAATATGTAAGATCACCATTTTTATTTCTAAATATGTATAACGTTTCTATAAGCTTCTATCTAGATAATTAGACCGTTATTTCTTTACATATTCTCTATGTCAACAATCACACTCTTCTGCACACCCCTTTTGTAGTTTAGATAGCAAACTTTGGCTATACATTTCCTGGTGTATTGAAAAGCCAGTACAAGCTGGTATGGAAGAAGATGGTGACAATAGCCAACAGGCATGATATAATATCAGATTAGAATAAAAACACGTGAAGTTCTTTTTCTTTTTCCTTATTTCTGATATAGACATGATGAACTTTTAAGAATCCAAATACAAACGCTAAAAGCAAAAGATCAACGATTCTGGGATTTCTGGCAATCTGGCCAAGGTAAAGAGAAAAGCTTATTCCTCCTTTTGTTTACTAAAACACTAGTAATTCTACAATTTCAGGCTACCTCAATCTTAATTATTTATAAAAAGAATATGTGTGTAATCTAGAATGAACTAGTTAAAGTAACAAATTGAGACGACCATAGAATTTACGAGACAAAATTTAACTTGCCACACTACAAGACTCGGCGATTGTGTTTTTTTTTTTTTCATTTTTTTTTCCCGGCGCGAAGTTTGTTGTATGAATAGTCAATCAAATTTACATCAAGAACAATTATTGGAAATTCGGATCAATTTTTTTACATTCTCTCTAGCCCTGAATTAGCTCTCATTGATTTCACTGATTTATGGTGCGACTTATCTTCTTCTTCTACTATGGAAATTCTGTCGGCGATTGTCCGCAAAATTTGAGTGACAGATGGCCTGAGCGTAGGAGACTGCCTCAGGCACGTGGCGGCCAGCGAGAGCATGGTCCTCGCTTCCTCCACGTCAAACCCGCCAGCCGATCCCAGCCTCCAGTCCACCATTCCCGCCGCCACCTCCTCCTCTATCACCCCTCCGTCCATTAGCCTGGGACTCACCAATGACGTCAGCATCTGACCCTTCTCCGGGCAGAAGGCCTCCATCCCCGTCACGAGCTCCAGTAATAGCACTCCGAAGCTGTACACGTCGTTCTTCTTAGAGGCGAAGCCGGTTCTCATGTAGTGAGGGTCGGTGTAGCCGGGGGAGCCCATCATTAGAAACTGCTTCTTTAACGCCGGAGACGGTGGCTGCACGGTGGAGGAGAACCCCATTTTGGCTGAGCCAAAGTCGCAAAGCTTGGAGTTTACGTTTTTGTCGAGCAACACGTTGGAGGCCTTGATGTCCATGTGGACTATTTGTAGGTCGCATTGCTCGTGTAGATATGAAATTGCTTGTGCGATTTGGTATGCGATTAGCATCCTGTTCTTCCATGGCAGAACACTCTGTTCTTCGCCGTGAAGAATCTCTTGTAGGTTTCCGTTGGCTACATATTCGAAAACCAGAGCACCCTCCTCTGTAATTCAAAGAATAAAACTAATAAGTAATTGGAATTGGTTACATGATATATAGGAGAACTTCATCCTCACTGCGCCTATAAAACCTTAAACTTTTTTATTTCGATTGAAAACTCACCTCGATCATCACAGTAACCAAGAAGCTTGACGATGTTCTGATGGCCGAGACGAAGAAGGATGTCGAGTTCTTGTCTGAACACCTGGTTGAGACGCTCGCTGCCGTTGTGGATCTTGATAGCCCAAAACCGGTGGCCGGATTCCGGCGAGTGAGCCAAGTAGACGGTGCTGTATCCGCCGGATCCAATCACCGTCGAGAAATTGTTGGTGAATCTGGCAATCTCATCCCAACTGAACTTCCTCACGGAATTCTCATCATCCTTCTTACTCTCATCATCATCAGCAATTTCAGAACTACTAGTGTACGTTTCCATTGCAGTTCCCACACGGTTCTGGTTTCGTTTGAGTTTGAAGCCAAAGCACTTAAACAGAGCCATGAATACAATCAGGGATGTCAGTAAGGCAGAGAAGGTTATTACAAGTGTGAGGATTTTAGGGTCGACGTGGATACCGTGACTGGTTTTTAAGGGCGAAAGGGTCGGTGGGTTGGTGGGAGAAGAAGACGAAGGGGGAGAGGGAGTGATTATGGGGCGAGAAGCCTCGGAGAAAGTGAAGAGTAGCGAGGAAAGGAAGAGAGTAAGAGTGAATATGGCGGTTCTGCAACCACAGACAAGTAGAAACCCGTGTGGGGAAGAAGAAAAAGTAGAAGAAGAATATAAAATCCGATGAGCTTCTTCTTCTTCTGTGACTAATATTTTTCTCGTGCTAGATTTGGCCATGGGAGGCACAATCTGACAGGCCTTTTGAGTCCGATCTAACATAGTCGCCCTAGTGAAAACAAAAGGGCGCAGCAGCTTCCTTCTTACTTTCTCCAAAGGAGGAGATCGAGGATTTTCTAAAAAAAAGATTTGACTCGCCTATCAAAACAATCAATCAATCAAATCATTGATCTAACTATTATATTTGCTTGCTTGCTTGCTTATTTATTTATGAGGATGAAAAGGATAGTTCCCAATTCCCATCCTTGTTCTCCGAGGGAAATTACAATTAGGAAAACTTATTTAGTGTATATTTCCATGACTATATGCATACCATTTGGATTATTGTATGTTTAATTTGATTTTTTCCACACTAATTGTGATTAAGAATGTTATTATAGATTAAAAATTTAAGTTGTTTTCATTATATATATTTTATTTATACACGTTATGTAATTGATGGGGATGGACGAATAATTGACGTACGTAATGTATCATTGGCAATTAAAATGATACAATTTTCGCATATATAATTTGTACAAGAAAAGAATTAGGGTTTGTTTTGGTTAAATGAGAATGGCACTAATGAAATCCCACCACTAGTATTATGAATAAAAATGTTGTTAATTGTTTTGTGAGGACTGAGGACTTGGGATGTCCACCAGTGGTCCAATATTAAATCTTTGCACATTTCAATGCTTGGGCCAGAATTAAAAATGTTGCCTTTGAGTTCTCATTTCAAATTTATAGAATGTGGCACATTTCTTCAGTTTAGTGATTGCATGCCTGAAACGTGGCATTTACTACATTTCAGTAAACTTGAAACTTTATCATTGCGAATTTGAGGTTCCTAAAGAATGCCAATTTTTTGGAACAGTCGTATTAATGTAATTTCCCACTATCATGATCCCCCCATCTTTCTGTTAATTTTGCATCATTTAAGTCGTTTTGATTCATATAATATAGTCCGTATTTAGAAAAATACATACGCGTGCACAAAATAAATGAATCGCAACACATAAAATTATGATTTGTATACATTTTTTTGTCATGAAAGTTATTATGATATAAAATATAACATATTTAGTAGATTAATTGTCCACCCGGTAATTCATGGTTTTAGGAGTTTTGATTAATAAGATGTAATATATTATTTAAACTTATGAACCTCATACAAGGTTCAATACAATGAAACCACACACTTGTATATCACATTAGGTATAAAGTAGTTTCCACACCAATTCATTATTTTCAACACTTTCTAAATGAGCCCACAGCTAAAACTTAGTATAAGGTTGGCCTATCTTTTCCATGATCACATTTCAATGAGGTTTATGGAAGTATAAATGATTATGACGCTGCTTTTTCGTTCATTATCAAGTCGTGTCCATATAATTCTTCACCTTTCGGGAGTGTACAATCCAAATACGAATTATGAATGACTATGAATCATTCAAAGCATAATAATGTGATTCATTTTGCTCATTATTGATAATGTTCAATTGAGTTATGTGGAAATATGACCAACCAAAACGAGTGGGGACTTCCATTAGAGGAAGAAAGCAAATTAACGGTCTATTTCAGTGTGTTTAATTTAGTAACACTTAAGCTGCAAGTGCTTTTGAAGTAAGCCTTATAATCTTTATCTTTACAAAAAGAAGAAAGCAAAAATCAAGCTTGGATGTTTGGCATTTTTTCTTTTGTACAAAATACTTTTTTCTTCTACCAAAATGTTTTCCAATCATTTATACATACTTAATTTGCTATAGTCTTTAAATCTTGTTCTGAAAAACTCAAGTAACTGTATTTTTTTTACAGATATTTAGTATAAATTTTGTTTTCCGGAATAAACATTACCGATCAAACATGACCTAAGAATCATTAGAAAAAACAAAACATAACCTACGACGGTGGATAAGTTGATGGACATCATCCATTGCATTTTACAAACAAAGAGGAATGAATTAGGAATGTGCCTAGCTCATTCCTACTCCATTTTATCTTTTTTTATACTTGGCCTGCAGTGAGTCATAGTTTAAATTCTTAATCCTTATTACCTCTGGCCCTGATCGGTTATATAAATTTTCTAATTAAGCACTGCCTAAGTGCCTAGCTCATATCACCCGTGCACAGACACACCAACTCCATAATCATTTCTTAATTCGTCTGACTAATTATCTTTTCGTGTTTAAAACACATGATCGCTGCAGGCACGACATCTTTGTCATGGATGTACGTACACTGCTACCAAATTCCCATCACAATCAGTATATATACGCATATTTATATGCAACTGCATATACGTCTGGTATAATAGTTTAGGGTTTCAATCCGATAGTGTTTAAATTATTAACTATACGTAATCCTCTCTGTTTGATTATGATAACGCAACCACAGGCTAAAGCTACTTCCTAACCGATTGCTAAGACAAGGATTGTCTTCCTTGATTACAATAAGAGGGGGACAAATACGATTACTTAGACATAAACCACATTTTAAACTGCAAATTAGCTAGGACTGTCGACGTCTCTCTGCGACTCTGTGTAGTTCTTGGAGGTTTACAAGGGTCGTAGTCTTATAGAGTGAGCTCCGATTCATTTACAAAGTCAGAAAGGGAAGAGCTTGTGGTGTTTGGTCGGCCATGGCGGTGGAGGACCATCTCAGCAATATGACTCTGTAACTGTCCCATCCCGATGGGTTGGCATGAGTTTCATCAATGCTGGAGTTTATTTCTGGCCTACTTTCCATAATTTGTTCGCGTTATAATTACCTGATAGGATAGAATATAATGATGAGGCCGCTGCGGATCCGTACTCTTCAACATCATTGATCTTAATCGGTGATATGGTTTGTGCTCTTGTCAAAACAACTCCTAGCAGTACAATTGGATACTAAAGTGCTTCTGCATGCTAGCTGCCGAGTAGGGAATACTATCTGCTATATATATATATATATATTGTACGTCCTAGTGATCTTGCAGTTCTTTTGCAGTGGAGTATATCAGAATTTTTATTAGATTCTCTCTGCAAATATTCATGAGATGGAGTTGAAGCAGCTGAAGGTTTTAGGATCGAGTACGTTTTTGTTTATGTTTGTTTGTTGTGGTTTACTGTACGTGTACGTGGTTGCGGTTCTATCGTACGTGCTTCTGCAATTTGATGTTCTTGCACAGAGTCGTGCAACGAACTTCTCAGATTTGCAGATTATCAAATTATCCATCGACTGTATTTTTCCTGTAATGTTTTCAGGAGTTCTCTAATTCCTTCACCTAGTTATTTGGTTGGTGTTCCCACGCTATCGTGGTGGCTTGGAGTTGTATTTAATCGTTATATTGGTTCTCCATGTCTATTTTTCTGCTATTGTATAAAAGCTTCGTTTCTGTTATGTGTTAGTGTCTGCGTTTTGTCATTGTCTATAAGCAGTCCATGATCATCTACTAACTTACTCTTTTTGTGGATCTATCGTGAGTTGGAACACAAAATCACTTTAGTTTAGGTTTAAGAAGGAGTAGTGACCGTTTTCCACTTCTTCCGACACTACCAGAAAAAACGCTTTTCCCGACGAAATAAAAAAAAACGGCCGACGACATAAAATTTTCGTCGCTAAATAAAAAAAAATCGTCGGCAATTCTCCTAGAATGGCCGACGAATTTTTTTTTCGTTGGTAAAAAAAAAAATTCGTCGGCTATATTCATATTTTAGTCGACGATTTGAATTTTCGTCGGCCTTTCTCTGAAACTTTAGTCGACGAAAACTTTTGAAAGTTTGGCCGACGAAATTGGCATTTTCGTCGGCTATAAGTCTATATATTTTCAGATCTAGACAGCAGCTGCTTATTTAAAAAAAAAGCGAAAAAAAACGGGAGAAAGAGTGAAAAATCTGTGGGTATTTTATACGATTAGTTGCGTCTCATCGATTTGAAACTATTATCTGTTGAAGGTTAGGCAAAAAAACGTCATTTAGACAGGCCAATTACAATTTCTAAGCGTTTAAAGGGTTGACTCACCCGGTTGACCGTCCCGATCGAGCCTTTAACGTTGTCAAATGTAGTTGGATTTTTTTTTATACATGTATTTAATCTTAACGGTGATATCTGACGGTTGGAATAGATTTTCCAAACTTTTAGATTCAAAATCGGAACATATGCACTAATATTCCTTAACTTGTTTACTAAGTGTTTAAGTGAATGTATAGTTTCAAATAGTTACTATACGTACACTCTTCAAATGCAAATATGTCGTCAAATAAGATATGACCGAAATAATGAAATACGGCAACAGTTGAAAAATGACAAGATTCCGACAAAATCTGTGTGCCGAATGTTGCGGTTAACTGTTTTTTACTTTCGTTTTCCTATGGGTAGCCTGACGTTCGTTAAATCAATTTTGTAAAATTTTTATATGATTAGTTGCGTCTCATTGATTTGAAACTATTATCTGTTGAAGGTGAGGCCAGAAACTGATGTAGGAAGGATGGCAGCAAACATTGAAGAGCAGATTGACCGTTGCAAGTCAAAATCCGGTTTACTGCAGATTTGGCGTCCGGCGTCCGAATGACGATTGTGATACTATTCCGGAAAGGGAACGACGCCAGGAATCAAACTCGTTGCTTTGCCACGATGTGTGGGCCTTTTCGGGCTTTCGAGTTCGTTTAGGGCCTCAAAACGGCAGTTTAATATGTTTTCAAGATTTAAGTTTTCTAATTTGTTTTGGATTCGTTTTGTTTTAATTCCTTGGGCTTTTAGGTTTCCTTGTTAGTTGCCCTAGGGTTTCTTTTCAGTATTTAAGCATCCCTTTGGGATCACATACAATTAATTAATCATATTTTATCAAAACCCTATAGAGTTTTCTCTTGATTCCTGGTGGATTCCAGACCTGTTCTTTAGAGTACGACGTTGATTTTACTCTCCATTCATTGAGGGTTCGATGTTGATCAACCCTTCCACACTTCTACTGCGTCAGAAACCGTCGTTTAACTAGACTAATTTCCGTTTTTAAGCGTTTAGAGGTTTGACTTAGTGGTTTGACCTATATTTTAGCCGACGAAAATTATATTTCGTCGGCTAAACTATTTGCGATCCGCGCCTTTTCATTGTCCGCCGTTGGATGGCTCAGATCCGACGGCTGTTGATCTTCCAAAGTATAGCCGACGAAATATTGTTGTTTCTGCCTAAACCCGGGGGTCTAGTAGATACTTGATGAATCCAACTCGATCTCCTGCAATCCTGCTTACTAAGGGGAATACCGGGCCGGCCGGCCTTCACCTCTCCGATGCCTAAGTTAGTATAGTTGGAATGTATATAACTAAGGCACGTATGTAAGCAGGGAGAGAGACAAGTTACCTCATAAAGAAGGTAGTTGGGGCCCATATATAGGTGGTTGGGGGTAAGGACTGGCCTTACTCTTCGATGTGGGACTGGTTCCCTTCTGTTTATACTTTCTGGTGCCCCCTTAGGCAGGCTGGCGCCCCCGGCTCCTGGGTCCCTGGAGGCAGGATAGAGTGCCAGGCCCCGAGGCCGGGTGCTGGTGATCCGGTCCCGACCCTTGGGCCGGGCCCTGGTGCGCTTGCTGCGGGTCTGTGGGCCTGCTGTAGCCTCTCTGTGGCTACTGTCAACAAGTCCCCCAAGTTCCCGGTCAAGTGCAATCTTGAATGGGGACTTAAATCTGTCTTGCTCTTGTCCCGCAGACCCGCGGGGCTACCAACCTACCGGTGCCCAGTCCCCCAAGTCCGCGTTAAAGATTGGGTGTGACCGAGGTGAGTACCTGTTACCGATGGGAAGCAATAGTTTATAAGCACACTTGCAATATAAGCAGCAATATGGCTAAGTGTTGTGGTGTTATGAGCATGGAGCCAAGATGATAATGATGATGCCATGATGTTATGATGCCATGATGCCATGCAACAGATGTGTGCATGGAATGATAATGAGGTGTTGAAATCCGCCATGCAAGAGATTTGTGCATGGGATGACAATGAGGCGTTGAAATCCGCCATGCAAGGAATGTGCACGGAATTTCGGCCGGGCACTCTGCCCTATCGGTACGAAGCGGAGCTTCACTGGGCCTCAACTGGGCGATCTGCCGAATCGAAGCAGAGCGGAGTTCACTGAGCCTCTACCGGGCGATCTGCCGAAATGGGATTCACTGAGCCTCTACCGGGCGAACTGTTGAAACGGACGGGGTGAAGTTCATGGGACTTCGACCGGGCGTTCTGCCATATCGAGACGGGTCCCAGGTGAACTTCAGTACTGGACCTCGACCCGGCGTTCTGCCATATCGAGACGAGTCCAGTAGTATGGAAACTCGACCGGGCGTCCTGCCATATCGAGACGAGTTTCCCATTGCTAGGCTGCAGGGAAATTACCCTGGTGTTGCGGCCTGTTTGAAGCACCAGCGAACACTTGCTAGTTCTTCTCAGCTTGTGTTGAATAAGCGTTGAGGTAAGGGGGTGGCATTGAGGTGACAAAGCTCGCCATGTAGCCCCATGTTTGATCGCCTTTCAATGCGATGCAGGGTTTTTATCCTGCTGGACAAGCGTGCATGGGTTAGATGCAGACTCGCCCGGGTGTATAAAGCCCGCCGGTCGAATATTTTCGACCGGTGTCAGCCATGGTATTGGGCGGAACTCGACCAGTGCCCGGACATCATGCCATCTCCGGACGAGTCCCCCAGTGAAGTGCCATGGGGCCAGGTGCATTATGTTCCTGGTAGGGGGGTGGCGTTGAGGTGACAAAGCTCGCCATGCGTCCCCCTGTTGCCGCAGCTAGTGCGATGCATGGTTTTTATCCTGCTGGACAAGCGTACATGGGTTAGATGTAAACTCACCCGGGTGTATAAAGCCCAAGCCGGTCGAATGTTCTCATGACCGGGGTCAGCCATGGTATTGGGCGGAACTCGACCGGGCGTCCTGCCATATCGAGACGAGTCCCCCAGCGAAGTGCCATGGCGCCGGGTGGTTCCTATTCCCGGGATATGCTCTCGAGCCGGTCGGATGCGTCGTAACCGGTGGGCGGAACTCGACCGGGCGTCCGGCCATATCGAGACGAGTCCCCCAAGAGAGATGCGACTGGACGAACCTCGACCGGGCGACATGTCATATCGAGACGAGGTCTCCAGTAATATGCGATGAAGATGCCATGCAGCCGGTTGAATAATCATAACCGCGAACTGCCATGGTGCCGGGCGGCCCTCGACCGGGCGTCAAGCCATATCGAGACGAGGCTTCATACCCGGATGGGTGCTCTCCAAGCGGTTGGATGATCATAACCGCGAGAGAGGTCTTCGAGATATTCAGCGAAGAAGCCATGCAGCCGGTTGAATGATCATAACCGCGAACTGCCATGGTGCCGGGCGGCCCTCGACCGGGCGTCAAGCCATATCGAGACGAGGCTTCATACCCGAATGGGTGCTCTCCAAGCGGTTGGACGATCATAACCGCGAAAGAGGTCTTCGAGATATGCAGCGAAGATTGTCGTGCAAGCGTGGAATCTGGGGAAGTGGGAGGGCCTGACTCCTTGATTCCCGCTCCTACCTTCCTGTCGCCAGCGTGTGAGACAAGTGGCTGACATGCATTTAAGGAGGAAGTCCATCAGTCCCGTCAGTTATGATGGCATGGGGAGGTTACCAATGCTGGGACACGTGCCAGCGCGGGGCGGTCTTGAGATCTAGGGCGTGGATTCGCAGGCGTTTGAGTTGCTCTGATTACTTGTTTTGGAGGGATTTCGATTGCCTAGGGCATTGGTCCCCTCTATAAAAAGGCCTCTTCTGCTCTTCTTTCTGTTGTTGCTTCTTGCTTTGGAGAAACTAAGAGAAAGAGAGAAATCCGGCGACCACCCTGAGCCCTTCTTGCCCTGCGAGATCTGTTTTCCTGAACGCTCCCTACCATTGCGCGCTGCTTTCCCAGGGTCGATTGTTCTCGGTTGAGCATACTAATCGGTAAGTTTGTTTGATTTCTTTGCCCCGGTGTTGTTCTTGTTTTTGGCTTTGTTGTTTTGCGGCGGGGGGGAGAGGGATCTCTGCCGCTGACGGAATTGCTTTGCGGCGAACTTGGGGAGAGGCCGTAGAAGGCGTTGTTGTAGCCTGTTGCTGACGAGCGCTAGGGTTTTGTGTTCTTCCCCTAGGTTAAGATGTCGTCCTCAGGCTCTGACCGGGCTTCCGAATTGGCTGCCAGAGGTCCCTTCGTGGACGATGCGCAGAGGCTGGACGACTGGCTCAGTTCGGAGACCGAAGCCGCTGACTGCTCCGGGAGCAGGGTTTCGACTCCGTCCTCTTCTTCGTCTTCCGGGGCTGAATCCTCGGAGACTGAAATACCGCACGGGGTGCGTCTTGCAGATGCTCCGGTTGCGAGCTACACCATCGGCAGCGGGAAGCACGCTGTGGTGTGTGATGAACAGGAGGAGAGCATGACCCCTGAAGAGATTGAGGCGCTGCGGGAAGCGTGGGGCATCCCGGATAGAGTGCTGCTACGGCCCTTGAATCCTAGAGAGTCAGCCTGCAACCCGGAAGAAGGTTGGGTTGCTGCACATCAGGATCAGTTCCGGCATGGACTGTCGTTCCCGCTGCCACATTACGTGCAGTACATGCTCAGTGCACTGCAAGTGTCACCCGCGCAGCTTCCTGGGCTCCAGTGGAGACGACTACTGAGCCTCGGCTGTTTGTACGAGTTCTCTGGGATGAATATACCAACGGTAAACGAGTTCCGGGCCTTGTACAGGCTGTCGTACTCCAGGAAGCAGGGGTCCCATGGTTGCCTGTCCTTCAATACCCGGAAGCCTCCACCGATTGTCACCAATATGCCTTCATGGGTAGACAACAGCTGGAGGAAGAAAGTGGTGATGGTGGGCGGGAAGTGGCAGGCGAGGAATAGAATGTACTGTGTTCCTGACGCCTTCCAACCCATTGGCGACCAGTCGTACGAGCTGTCCGATCTGGAGCGTGAGAGGATCTCGACCATAACCGGATGTTGGGATGATCTGGAACGGAGTTCTTACAACTTCATCCGAAGAGAAGTGCTGGAATACTGCCAGCTTGGGCGGGGTCCCGGTGCGTAGGAAGCGCTTGAGCGGTGATACTTTGTGCTAGCTTTGCAAAATACTAACTGTTTGCCTTCCTTGCAGGTGCATCTTCCCGGGTGATTATCAAGCCCGAAACCACTCTCTCCATGGACGGGGAAGATCTCCTCAACCAGCTGAAGGAGAAGGCCGAGATCGTCTCGCGGACGTCAGTGAACGACGGGTCCGGCCGACTTACGACTCTTGCGGAGCCGAGGGCCATGGACGTCGATGAGGATGCCTATGTCCTGAGGCGGGTGAAGACCCATCACTCCACAGGCCTGCTGGCGCCTGGAAAGGGCAAGAGCACCGGGGGGGCGGTGAGGATTCCCGGTGGGATGAATAGGGTTCCCAACTGTCCGGTGTCTGCGCCACGGGCGGCTCGCGCCGTCCTCGCAAGCGCACGATCTTCTTCTCCGGAGGGCCGGGGAGAAAAACGGAAGGTTGGGGACGTTCCTTCCTCCGCGCTGGTGACGCTGACCAGTGGGTCGGCACGGGAGAACCTGGCCAAACGGTTCAGGATTACCAGCGGTGCGCAGACCAACGCTGCTGGGGAGAATGTTGCTGCTGCTGCTCGGCAGAGTAGCCCAGCGCCTGCGGATGCATCAAGGGGAAGCCCGGATGGTGCAATCACCCGGCAAGTGGCGGCGGACTTGGCCGGCCTTGGTCTGGATAGACCCGGGGTTGCTGGAGCCTTGGCGGGCGGGAATCGTCCAAAATGCAAGGAATCCGTCCTCCGGGTAAATACCGCATGGTACCACTGTACTGCTTGTAACTTGTTTGTTTCGCTGCTTGACTAACTCTTTGGTGTTGCGCAGTTGCTGTACAGTCTGTACGAACCGGACGCGAGCGAGGGGCTGTCGGAACTGCAGAGACAGATAACTGCTTTATCCGAGACCCGGCAGCGCCTGGAGGTGGAGAAGTCTCGCTCGGATCGGGAGAAGGCCAGATCGGAGGAGAGGGCCAAGAAGCTGGAGGAGCAGAACCGGACCCTGGAGAAGGAGAGGGCCGAACTGGCGGAGCAGAACCGGCTCCTGGAGAAGGAGAGGGCGGAACTGGAGTCCAAGGTGGACGAGTTCCAAGTGGGAGCTACTGCTCCGGCCGGGGAAGATGACCCGGAACTCTGCGAGCGTGTCGTTCTCAAATACCGCGAGAGCGATCAGTTCTTGGAGATTCTGGTGAAGGCCAGGGAAGAGGGCATCTCGGATGCGTACACGGAATGGGCGGGGAAGGGATGGTTAGACACTTCCCTGATGTCAACTGCTGCTGAAGGAGATATCCATGAGCAGTCGGACATCCATCAGGAGGCGGTGGAGGAGCAGCCGGGTGAAGCGATTCGCTCGGACTTGGATTCTTTTGCCAACAGTGCCGAGTCTGCCCAAGCCGGAGTCAACACCGGAACTAACATCGACGACGAGGGTACCGCAGGAGAGGCTGGCGGACTGCCTACCGAAGGCGGAGTCGTAGCTCCTTAGGATTTTCTTGCCCTTTTCCTTGTAATCTTTCCGGATCGGTTACTGTTTGTATACTTGCTTGAATATGAATATACTGGAACTGGCAGAGCCGGTGAAATTTTTTCAAAAGTAGTTTGCATATATATTTGTTTTTTACAGCGGTTGAACCGCGAACTATGCCAAACTAACCGCTCAGACTAGCGGGTTTCACCAGGACTGGTCATGCTCCCGGTCGGGGTCTGTTCCTCTTTTCCCCACGTACCGCTGGAGCTGGCCGTTATCAATCAAAACCTGCACCGCTTGCCTGAGAGCGTAGCACTTGTTCGTTCGATGAGTAGCCTCATCATGGTACGAGCAGTACTTGCCCGTCTGCGCTGTTGTAAGTTTCCCCTTCGGGAACCTTCTCGGGGGCGGTGGGGGAATGACACTCCCGTTCTCAAGTAGGATATCCTCATAGGAAGTGGTGAGAGCGGTGAAGACTTCTTGATTGGCCGGTGGTGGTGCTGGCATGATTGCTAAGGGGCGCTCTTGGCGGAACGGCGCCGGCTTGTGCTCACTTTGAGGCTTATCAGAATAGGATCTCTGCTGCCGCGGTGGCCAGTTTCTGTTGTTGGCGTTCCGGCTGGGCCGAGCGGTGCGGTTATCGGTCCGCTGATTGGGCTTGGCTTCCTGGGCGGGTGGGGGGTTCTCTTCCCGGGGATGGTCCTCCTGCTCCTCATCCCGCTTCCTCTTCTGCAGGTGGTGCCCATAGGTCTCATGATCCGCCTGAGCATGCCTGATGGCCATAGCCATCAACTCGTCGTACCCCTGCTGGAGTTCTACCCGGACGGCGTAGGAAAACTTGCCCGCTCGGAGCCCTTGTTTAAACGCCATCTCGGCGATGCCCTTGTCCAGGTTCCGAATTCCGGCCGTAGCCGTCTGCCAGCGGTTGACAAAGGTTCTCAGCTCCTCTCCAGGGGCTTGCCTGCAATTGAAGAGGATGGTCGACGTCCGGGCTCCCTCGACTCGGAGGATGAAGCGGCCCACGAACCGGTCGGCTAACTGCTCGAACGCCTCGATCAAGTTTGCCGGAAGCTCGTAGAACCAGCTGAGTGCCTCTTCGGACAAAGTCACTTGGAAGATGTTGCAGCAAACTGCATCGGAGTATCCCTTGGCGCAGGTTTGGGACCGGAAGCTGTCCAGATGCTGGTACGGGCAGCCGGATCCTGAGTAGGTGAGCTTGAGGGATTTCTGGTTGCCAGATCTTCCCGACTCCATGACCCGGTGCGAAAAGGGACCCATGCGCTCATTAAACCGGGCGCCCTCCATCGGCCGCGCGGCTCTTCTCTCGTTAGCCTCCATCTGGGCTTTCAAGCTCGACACGGTGTCGGCCAGCACCTGCAGTGCTCGCGCGGTTGGCGTCTCAGCTCCATCTACTGACGAAGCGTCGGGCTGGCGGGAGGTCGTCGAGCTCTTTGGCGGGCCTGCGCCTAATGGCGACTTCTACTGTACGGGGTCACCGGACCGACCGCCCGAAGATTGCCCTCCATCGGTGCGTTGAGGTGGGACCGGCGGGATTGCCACCTGTGCCCGTGCCATGGCGTCATTACGCTGTTGTCCCCTCTCCAGGGCGGCCACTAGGGCAGTATTCACCGCCTCCATCTCTTCGTACCGAGCGTTGGACTTAGCTCTGTCCCTGTCGCTCTCCTCTTTCAGACGACTGACCTCTGCGGCCATCGCCCGTAATTCTCCCCCCATACCGCTATGGTCGGGGCTGTACGTGAGGTCCCGGTCCGGGCTCTCAGATCGATCGCTTGAATCATCTGAGAATGTCAAGGCGAAGCCCCGTCGCTCCGGACTGTCTTCCTCTTCTGCCGGGCCTTTACCTCGCGATGGGGATCCGGCACGCCGGATGGTCCCCCATAACTCTCTCCATCCTGACCGTTGCTCCGGTCGCCGCGCGGTTCCCGTGTGATGGCTGGGGTGAAGGTAAGCGTCTGCACTATTACAGGGCGTCCCTCCTCGGTGGTACCTTTCTCTTGACTCATCTCCGATCTCTCTTTTTTTTTTTTTTTTTTTCTCTTCCCGATGGAATAATAAGAACTGACCGATCTCTACCTGCTGGTAGAGCAACACAGCCTTTTGAACTGATTCCCACAGACGGCGCCAATTGTTTCTGCCTACACCCGGGGGTCTAGTAGATACTTGATGAATCCAACTCGATCTCCTGCAATCCTGCTTACTAAGGGGAATACCGGGCGGGCCGGCCTTCACCTCTCCGATGCCTAAGTTAGTATAGTTGGAATGTATATAACTAAGGCACGTATGTAAGGAGGGAGAGAGACAAGTTACCTCATAAAGAAGGTAGTTGGGGCCCATATATAGGTGGTTGGGGGTAAGGACTGGCCTTACTCTTCGATGTGGGACTGGTTCCCTTCTGTTTATACTTTCTGGTGCCCCCTTAGGCAGGCTGGCGCCCCCGGGTCCCTGGAGGCAGGATAGAGTACCAGGCCCCGAGGCCGGGTGCTGGTGATCCGGTCCCGACCCTTGGGCCAGGCCCTGGTGCGCTTGCTGCGGGTCTGTGGGCCTGCTGTAGCCTCTCTGTGGCTACTGTCAACAATTGTAAATCGTCGGCTATTCTCTAAGTTTAGCCGACGAAAATTATATTTCGTCGGCTAAACTCTTGCGATCCGCGCCTTTTTATTGTCCGCCGTTGGATGGCTCAGATCCAACGGCTGTTGATCTTCCAAAGTATAGCCGACGAAATCTTTTAAATCGTCGGCTATACTCTCTGTTTTAAATCTTTCAGCCCGCCTTTTTTCTCTCCTCCTCCTCCTCAAATCGGCGCCGGCGTCCTCCTCCTCCGGCACCCTCCTCCTCCGGCCTCCTCCTCCTCCGGCCTCCTCCTCCTCCTCCTCCTCTGGCCTACTCCTCCTCCTCCGGCATCCTCCTCCGGCATGACTATGGAAGATTGCATATTTAGTTGAACCAAAGCATAATTTAATTTTTTTTCCCCAAAATTTAAGAATAGCCGACGAAATTGACCTTATTTCGTCGGCTATAACTGTTATAGCCGACGATTTTTACCAAATTTCGTCGGCTATAACTTTTATTACCGACGAAAATCACATTATTTCGTCGGCTATACCTCTTAAAATATTAATATATTCTGAACAAATAGCCGACGAATTTCGTCGGCTATAGTTTACGATATCGTCGGCCATACTCGAAAATACCCGACGAAATTCGTCGGATATTTCGCCCACGTTTGGCCGACAAAATAAATTTTCGTCGGTAAATTCGTCGGCCATACTCTACTATAGCCGACGATTTCGTTATTTTCATCGGCCATTGGTATTACCGACGGCGTTTTTCCGACGAATTATAGCCGACGAAAATTTGGCATAGTCGACGAAATTTTTTTCATCGGCTATTCACTCCGATCTGGTAGTGCGACTTGTTACAAGGATGATATCGTAAAAGTTACAGGCATCACAGTTAGTTAGATTCGCGCTTTTCTTTTGATTTTGGATTGCTTTTACAATCATGTGCTTATATCTTGTATTTTATCTATTGTGAGTTTATAAACACAAGTTTTTTTTTTTTTTTTTCAAAATCACTAAAGAGCTAACTCCTCGCCCTTAATCGGAAAATTATTGAAAAGTAAAAAGAATACAACATAAGCAGAGCCTTCCCAATGCTTGTACTAAAAATACTAAAGTGATACCAAACAATTTCCACATAAATAATAAGCAAACTAATGAAATCTGTAAACTGCTGCTGAGGACAAATCTCTCTCATATATCTGATCAATGAAAGCAGGCAGACTATCCCACCATTTATACCAGAAATTACATGCACCAAAGTTAGCCAACGCATCAGCCACTTCCCTATAAATGAGAAACTCTACAATGCATCTGACGAGCAGTATAGAGACAGTTAATCCAAGCAACTCTCAATCGTCATGGAACAAGTTTAGGATTCCTGAAACAATGAACTACTAAGGAAGAATCTGTTTCTAACCAGAGACGTGTCCATCCCTTTGCTCACGCAATCCGAAAAGCCTCAATCACTAACAAAACTTATGCATCAATGGCACTATGAACCTGCACTTTTCTTACAAAACCCCCCTTGAACAACCCCTCATGATTTTTATAAATACCACCAAAACTCATGGTAACAGAATCACAAAAAGAATCATCAATATTGACTTTTACCCAATTATCGAGAGGAGGATCTCATCGGACATGAGTGAATTTCGGAGCCTTAAGACGCAAAGATGAGAGACGGAGCACCTGAAACATATCCTACATTCTTGAAATTCTCTCACATGGAGCAAAAGAAATCAAAGCAGACTCCCTCATAGGAATCAAAAACGAATGCTTGAACCTTAGTAAATCAAAAGTTGCCTCCTCAAATCTGATCTTGTTTTTATAAGTCCATATGCACCACAAAGCATTAGGTAAAACAAAACTCTTTAACTCTCTGTTACTGTATGTCATACTGTCTAAAAACTGCTGAGAGATTAAGTACAAAAGAGATGTACTTGGGGGCAAAAAAAACTCTGAACAAGAAACCAGCCATTGCTAAAAAATATTAATTATGTGGCAACTAAACACAAACTATTCTTAAGATAGCGTATATTAGTCGAGGCATTGAAACAGTTTGTTTTATATATGATCAATTTTAGTTTTAATTTTTTGTTAATTAAGGTTTGGAATCCAGCCTTACTAGTAGGGAGGGTCATCAGTTTCACGCCATACATATCATTCATAATAGAACGTGCAAAATACATCGGTGGGGGGAAAACTTTAAACCTAAGCTCATTATGCACATAAATACATTGGTCACTCATAGAGCAATTCCCGAATAATAACGTAGGGAACTATAACCAAATGCATGTCATCAACATATATAATCAAAGCTGGCAATTAAACTGTGCCAAATGATCAATTTTATGAGTTCATGTATACACAAACACACACAATCATTCGCCGGAAAAGTTAGATGGTTGCTTCATAAGAGTAGATAGGACTTCAATTATTTTGTTCCCCAAGTAAATTTGTAGAAGGTACACTATAGCACTGACATAATGTAACGTTTGAGTACTGAAATCCTAGTTACTGATTCAGTGATTTGTGCTTTCAGTAAAACTACGTTCGTAACATAACGGTGCTATAGTGATCTACGTGCACATCCATTGCATCTTATCAAGCACAGGAATGACTGAGCTAGCAATGTGGCCTGCATCGAGCCCTTGCTAGTCTCCCTTGGGTTGGCTCTTGTCGGATACATAAAAGAAATGAAACATTTGCCTAAATATATATATATCATATCAACCGTGCGCGCACACCAAAACCCTGAACTGCAAATTTCTTTCTTTCTTTCTTATGCAACTCTCTATTATTACCAAGAAGATGAGCTAACACATCTTATAATCAGTAGTATTTTTTCTTAGGTAAACAACTAACTCATCGTTTTTAGTCAAAAATTTATTGTTAAGTTGAAAATTACGTGTATATTTAAAGTTTTTATTATATATCACTGCATACACAACATTTTTGTCATGAAAATACGTTCTTAACTACCAAATCCGCCATCGTATCACTACGCGTATATTCACAGGCATCTGTATAATGATAGTATAGGGTTTTTGATAGTGTTTAAATCGTTTATATGTTTGTCTTGGTTCTGATGGTGATAACTTAACCACAGGGTTTAGGCTAGGGTTTATTACAAGGCCGTCGAAGTGGAAGAATTTATGTTTATTGAGCATGGAGGTGGAGGACCATTTCTTTCCATTATTATGTCTGTTGATAATA
The DNA here is from genome assembly GCA_963682095.1 of Potentilla sterilis. NCBI lineage: Eukaryota > Viridiplantae > Streptophyta > Magnoliopsida > Rosales > Rosaceae > Potentilla > Potentilla sterilis. The sequence continues at coordinate 37,828,826 of OY821765.1, forward strand.
CTGGGTCAACCTGCCCGCCGATGGCTTGGCACGAGTTGAGTGCACTCTATGGCGGTCGATTTTGGATTTATTTTTGACCTACTTTCGATAATATTTTCGTTTTCTTTTGATCTTTTCAATCTATTCAAATTGAAGCTAGCTTCAGAGCGCCACTGATCGAAAATAGTAGCTCAATGCTGGACTCTTGGCCGGCCACTGCTTAGCTTGAGGTGTGCATAGATGTTTCTGTTGGAGAGGAGAGATCTCACATTGGAAAAGTGACAAATAAAATACAACTTATAAGTGAGTGGATAATATTCAATTGTACCGAGGCCTTTTGTGATTAAAACCCAACACCTTTAAGGTGGTTAAGTTGGGACAATATCGGTACAATTGATCCACGGGCCACGCTTGTCACCGTTTGACAGTTTCCATAGCCTTGTAGTGTGTCTTTGCAACTAATTGGAGTGTTAGATGATGAGCTTCTCGATCATATACGAGAAAGGAGATCAATTCCTATCAATTCCTCCCATCCGTATCATACTAAATTATACTGGAATATCTATCCAATACTATGTGTTATGGCTCTAAAGCTAATAGTGTTGTACGTAGTTAGTTCTTTAATGGTGAATTTATATTTATTCTATCTTGAATGTCAATATATACGCACAAATAATAAATAATTATGGGCTTGAGCTATCCCGTAGCCCACAATAGCAGCCCAACAAGAGTAAACGGTTGACTAAAACCTTCTACTGTTCAACACCCTCAACCCGGCTCGTGCGCTCACGTTGGAATCCCTGACTCAACACCTCTCTGACGTGTCGTATTCAAGGGTTTAGCTCAGAATTTAAACCCCATACGAGATTATACAACGCCGTACACGTGTATACGATAGTGACATGTAAACGGTGCGGATTCTCCACCTTTTACGTTTGCGTCTTTCCGCCTTTCCCGTCAATCACAGGGCGGCATGTGCAGCAAAATTCAAAAAGAAAAAGAAAAAGAAAATATAGAAGAAGATCCCCACAGACTTCACAGTCCACAGTCAGTTACAGGTCTCCCTAATCCGAAGTGGCCCAGATCACCATAATCTTTATCCACTAAATCACACTTCCACATTTTTCTCATTACTTTCGCTTCACAATTTAAGCACTTGCTTTCGGTTTTGATTTTCCGGCGGCTCTTGGCGGCGAGCGGTGGAGAGAGAAATGAGCATTTGGGGTGACGACGACGATGTCAACCAATCTCAACACCAGTCCCAAAGACCAATCCAATCGCCGATCAACCAAAAGCCGTCGATGGCGGCAGAGCCGAGTGGCGACGGCTGTGATCGCCATCGTGGCGCTGTTGATCTCAACCGCCGCGTGGCTCTCTCTCGTCTTCTCCGGCAGTCCTCCGTCTCTCCCCGTCGCGCGCCTCCAAAACAAGGCCCTGGCTCCGTCTTTCTCTCAGTACCGAAACGACACCGTTGCGGTTATCGAAGACGAGGACCAGGACTGGAGCAGCGACGAGGAGCTGCTCCTAGACGACGTCGTTTTCGGGATCGCCGGGTCGTCCGGGCTCTGGCAGCAGCGGAAGGAGTACGTCAGGCTGTGGTGGCGCCCCGACGACATGCGCGGCCACGTCTGGATGGAAGAGAAGCTTCCTGAGTCAGAAAACGACGAGTCGTTGCCGCCGGTGATGGTCTCGGATGACATCTCCAGGTTCCGGTACACCAATCCGACGGGCAACCCCTCGGGGCTCCGAATCTCACGGATAATCTCCGAGTGCTTCCGCCTCCGCCTCCCCAGAGTCAGGTGGTTCGTGCTGGCCGACGACGACACCATCATCAATGTCGTTAACCTCGTGGCGGTTCTGAGCAAATACGACGCGTCGGAGATGGTTTATGTGGGGAGTCCATCGGAGAGTCACTCTGCTAATACTTATTTCAGTCATTCCATGGCGTTTGGCGGCGGAGGGATTGCTATTAGCTATCCTCTGGCGAAAGCTCTCTCTCAAATTCAAGATGAGTGTCTCGAAAGGTATCCGAAACTCTATGGAAGCGATGATCGACTCCATGCCTGCATTACTGAGCTTGGAGTTCCTCTAACTCGAGAGCCTGGCTTCCACCAGGTATTACATTCATGCTGTAGAATTACTTCATTTGATGAGTAGTTCAAGCATTGTTGATTAGGTTGTTATAGTGTTTCTTTGTAATGTGTGGTTGTAGCATTGCTTAATTAGTTGAAAGTGTGTGTGCAGTGTGATATTAGAGGTAATGCGCATGGTCTTCTATCGTCTCATCCGATAGCGCCATTTGTGTCAATTCACCATGTTGAAGCTCTGGATCCTATTTACCCTGGCTTAAACTCTTTACAGAGTTTGAAGCTCTTTACACAGGCTATGAGACTCCAACCTAGCAGCTTTTTGCAGCGGTCCATTTGTTATGATCGCCAACACCGTCTCACATTTTCGGTTTCTCTCGGTTATGTGGTTCAAGTCTTCCCACAAATCGTGCTTCCTCGTGACCTTGAGCGATCGGAGCAGACTTACTCTGCTTGGAATGGGAATAGTAAGAGGATTGAGTTTGATTTGGACACCAAAGACGCGTACAGGTCTGTTTGTAAGAAACCTATCCTCTTCTTCTTGAAAGGTATCAGGTCACAGGGTAATGCTACTTTGGGATCATATATGAGGAGTAAAGCGAAAGATGATTTCAAAAGAACAGTTCTATGTTTTCCCCGATCCCGGCATTTGCGCCATCTACGAGAAATTCAGGTGTTGGGCCATCCACTAACCAAGAAATGGCATCTGGTATGTTTCTTCACCTAGCTGTTTCTGTGTGAGGTACTCGAGTCATCAGTTTAGTTTTACTGATATATCGAACATCTTATGCACAGGTACCACGCCGGCTATGTTGTCAACGGAACCAAACCAGTGATGAAGTCCTTAGATTAACAGTTGGACAATGTGTTAAGGGAGCTTCTGGTTCTATTACTGATTTTAAATGACTGCTTGGTAGATGGTTGTGCGTATTGGATTTTGACATGAATGATTTGGTAGAAGGTCCCCCATTGTTATTAATGGCCACAGTGAATGACTTTGAACTTGCTCTTATTCATTCGGCTGATGTCTGCCAAATTCTGGAAATTTGTGCTTGCGTATACGAAAGTCTTTTATTTAACACTGAAAAGTCGAAGACAAGCACGTGAACCGCGATTACATTCTTTGCCTTCAATTTTGTTCAGAAGGTACCTAATCATAAACTGAGATCCATGATCTACTACTTGATGATTAAGTTAGACAAACTGTAGCTTTTCAAGTTTTTGATATGCAAAGTGGTGATACTTTGATTGAACCTGTGGTTATAACTTCTGTTCATCTCTATGTTTTTTGTGCAATGATCTTGGTATTATATAGGGCCTAATGTTTATCTACTTGAGAATTAGAATGCTATCAGCAGCATTATAAGCTAGAATGCTAAGCATTCCTATGCTCATTGAGTGAGGAAATTAGAATTAGTTAAAAAGCAGCAGGTCTTGAATGGGATCTTTACCCTCAAGCCTTGTAAATATTGAGGAACTCTTGGTGACTGTGGATAGAGTTGTATGGTTGTTGAATTTTTGGTCCTTAATGGACTTGTCTGTTTAACTTGCACTGAAGTTCTAGTGTCCTTCACTCTTTGCTGTTTGTGAAACTTGTTTAGCACACCAACCCTTTTAGTTGAGCTGCACTTCAAGAACTGTACTCATTTTAGCCGCCAGTGTAATTCTGCTGTTTATATGTTCTGTTAAGTCATTGACACTATATAGCTTGTTTTTGGCCAACTAATAAATTTAAATTTAAGCATCTTAACTGAATTTTGCCGTTCGTTAGTTTCAGTTAACTAGTTTGGAGCACTTGAACCTGTCCATTTCAAGTTCGGATTTGGCTTTGTTCAATAAACCTCTATGTTAGTTAACTAATGCATTGTATAGTAAGTATGTTTCATAGTTATTTAGATAAGTTGGATTAGTGAGGTACTCGTACTTTAATATACGTTTTACAGACAACTGTAAAGATGTTTAACGGCAAGGTTAACTAAAAGAGCAGAGTGGAAGTTGAATGCTTGTGAAGTGAGTCTTCTTATCTAGGAATTGACTCTGCTAATCTCTGGCATTCTAGCCCTTGTACAGGATCTGTAGCCAAGATTGAACAACTGGGAGATGTTCATTGTCTGATTGCTTTGTTCCGTTGTGTGACATTTTGTGCTGCTTTAGTTTGGTATGAAAAATTACGGTTTATGGAGAGGAGTATTGTTATGATTTTGGTGATCTTTCTGATCTTGTCAGCCTACAATTCAATTGTTCTGACTTCTGAGCTTCGGAGCTTCTGATTATTGTTATGGTATTTTTCATCCTGATTCTCTTAGGAGACATGACTGTCCTCTTTAGCCAGGTATGAATCTGCTTCACCTTCAGAATGGGAAATAGCGGCCCAAAGTCATGTCTAGAGTTGACAAGGTTACCTGTAAAATGTGGGCTTGGCCATGGCCATGTGTCTTGTCAAAGATCTGAATTGTGTCAGGCTTAATGATTGAGCCTGTATATTCTCATTTCCCATTGTTTCTCTTTTTCCTTTCTCAAATTTGACCAAATGCAAATTAAGGGTTGATTAGATAAACCAATTTTCCACCGTATTATATTCATACTGTGTGTTTTTTCTGAGGCCTAACCCAAAGTTTATATATATATAAAATTTTTTTTTTTCAGTTATAATATTATTCATTATCAATTAATGATTATTATTAAAAAGAAAGAGAGACGGTTTCTATTTTAAGGGTTATATCCAATAATAAGGCAACCAGAACACTATGGTGTGTCTGTGATAAGGGTAGGTCATGGTGTAAAAATAGGAAGAGATAGGATATGACTTTAGGGATGAGAGCATGTTAGAGGCCAGCTCATCACCACAGGTGTGACAAGTAGTAACAAGTTGAGGAGAAACACATATACATATAATAATATTATAATTTGTTATACGGAGACTAGAGAGAGAAAAAGACGGCATTTAATTAAATTCCCAATTAAATATGCCCTTTCAGAATTAGAAAAGAAAAGAAATGTCAAGTGGTTCAAATTGAGGAAGAGGAGAGCCGGTGGCATGTGGAGTGAGTGATTCTGGGATTAAGGTAAGTGTTTTAAAATTTGAAATACGATTCCAGGCAGTTGGGGGTTTCGCAATTTTGGGGGAAACGCCACGCACGTTTCTTTCTCATTTCCTTTCCAATTAAAAATTACACGAAAGAATTTTTAATCAACTCACTCTTAAACTTTAACAGTTGGTTTCTATATCAATACAACCACACATCACACCACTTATATAATCACATATATGATAAATTCATAACATAATACATTTACCCAATTGCACACTCACATTATATATTTCACGTAAATATATAATGTGAGTGTGCAATTGGGTGAATGAATTATGTTATGAATTTATCATATATGTGATTATGTAAGTGGTGTGATGTGTGGTTGTGTTGGTATAGAAACCAACGGTTAAAGTAAAAAAATTCGGAGTGTTACAGTAAATCTTCTGTTCATATTTGTCTGTTCATATCATCTAATATAATTAAGATTAGATGATTTAAATGCAGCATGAGACAATATAAGTAAAAGATCCGAGTCCCTCTTAAACTATCAAAATTACACGATTTTCAGGCGGCTATTGTATCAGCTGCAAAGCTTAATTTATTTTCTCCTGTTGGTATTTTGGTTTAATAATGTGTGGCCAATTGGTACTGGGAATGGGAATTGGAATGGGAATGGGAATGGGTCCCTTTTGAACAGCCTGTGCCAATCTGTTCTTGTCCGCCCCTTCTCAACCTCTCCTAAATGCTAATGCGCCTTCTTTACCTTCTCCTCTCACTTTTTCTTACCCTCCTATCTTCTTTTTGGTCAATCTTACTTACCCCATCACTCCCATTTCTACTTTCTGTGTGTTTCCTCTTTTTATTCTTCTAACATTGGAGAATGATATATATTTGAATTCTTATTGAGTTTCTATTAATAGGTCATGAATTTATATAATAAGTAACTCCCGCCTGCAACAATTTTTCAATTGTCTCAGTTAAACTTTTAAACTCGAGCAAACAAGTAGTTTCAAAATTTATTGTGCAGGGCAAGATACTTAAAATGTTTGAATGAAGCTAAGGTTGGTACGAAGCTAACACACATACAATTGGTATGTAAACGGAACACTTGTACCGTCTTTTTAATTCGATTTTAGAAAGAAAAATTATTGAATCCGCCACTCACGGGCTGGAATAAGTGAAATACAATCCACATAAAGAATATAACAAATGTGGCGGCATTTAACAAATGTGTTGCCGACCCTTTTCTTGCATGGGTATCCATTTGGTGTAATAAAGTTTACATGTTAGCTACATTATGGTTCTCATGTGAAACCAGCCAAGTAATCAAATTAAAATGGAATTAAGAAAAAGTTGCGTTCTAACTTGTGCCCTATTATATTTACTAAAAGAACTAACACACAACGCAGCAAAAACTTGCTGGGCAAATAATGTCAGACCTAACTTGATCGCTTAGCAAGTTATTCAATCTGAGATATTCCTTTCCTCGATCAATTACTATACAAGTCACTGGATTGTAGTCTTAGTATAATCATTTGGTAATATTCTACACTTGTACAGCTAGGTTTGCTCCTTTTATCTAAATCAAAAGAGTAAATTATCTTGATTTTATTCCAATACACAACTACATAAATATCACAACATCTTTTGTATGAAGTAATATTTGCTGTAAATTGAGTTATAATATTTCGTAATTCGATGATTCATGTTTAAATAACACGAAACTGCATTTAAAAATCATTAATTGTGAACTTGTGGTTTATGAAAAACAGTCTCGATAGAGTGCTAGCTATCTAAAAAAATGACGCTCGCGTATCTTAAATTACTTATAAAACAAAACTTCGATGTTGAATTATAATTTCATATACACAACTGAAAAACGTATAAATAATCATAATATAGTGTAATCAATCTATTCGACCTAATATTTTTATTGAATATAACCTTGTTATCAATTAAAGTAGACACTAAAGCATACTTCACGCACACATTGATGTATATTAAATACATATAGTAATAGAGCTTCGATTATTTAAGAAAATATGATTGGATCAATGATACAAGAGTACATACCATTAGAATTTGCTCCTACCACCACGAGCTAGGTCGAGAAATGAACAATGAACAACACTATAGAATGTGTCCCACAACGTGTTAATGCGATTAAAAGTTGAGAGCTGGTTACCAGTTGAGGTTTTTTGGTGGTGAATGAATGCAACGAAGGACGGAGGGGCTTCCAAAAGGGAAAGGAAGATGTTCCATACTCCCAACAGTGGCTTCTGCGCTGGCCATTTACTCTTGATTTTAGGCAAACTTTTATTAATCACTTCAATTCCTTAGCTGCTGTCATTGTTTGGCACATTAAAATTCCAAAGAAAAATCATTAGAAACTAATAATAATGTGGGGTTAGTTATGAACATTAGTGATTACTACAGTACCTTAATTTATCCATGATTTCCTTAATCAGCTATGTATCAAGAAAATTCATTAGTAGACACATTAACTCGTTATCGACTTAACATATAGTAAATCTCACTGTAAATATAAAAAACTTAATCTATATTTAATTGTACCAACTCTTAACTACTGTAAATAACTTAGTGGTTCTTGTTTATTCTGAATAACCTAATTTTGAATCATAAACGCGGTAGTAAAAAAAAGGGTTGTAATTTCTTGTTGATTGAATGAACCCTAACGAATTAGTTGTCTTCCAGTTTAAGAAAATTTTTAGAACACGGCAAACCGATTTGGTCGAAGAAAAAGAACACTGACCCCTAAAATGTAGATCGATGATTCAGTGTCAACTAACATACATACATTATAGTATAACGTATTTCTCGAACTAGTTTATGAATGCATCGCTTCCGATTTACGGTTAATGTGTTGAAACATTATAATTTTATATACATAGAGAGAGAGAGAGAGAGAGAGAGAGAGAGATGATGAATACCATGAGGCTCACTACGGCTCCAATCACATGGGATTTATTATTAAGCATGTCAGAGGGAAGAGGTGGGGGCCCAGCGGGGCATTTGTTTAAATAATAAAGTCGTATCTGGCAGCATCACAGGTCGTCTTCTCTATCTCCCTCACTCCAGGTTTATTAAAACAAAACAAATTTCCGATGTGGGAATATAAATTTGGGTTGCTCTGGGTTTTCCCTCCCACTCTTTCTATGATTAGCAAATAGTTAACTTATTAATTAATGATTAAGTTGAGGGGTTAATTAAGGTGGAGCGTGTAGTACTTTCGTTTTAGATATTCAAATCCTAATCATGGAGATCTCAGCTTAGCTTGGTTGGGATTTAACCATGGTTAAAAGGGAGGTGAGATATTCTAATTCGTTTTGTTGTTAGTTGCTGCATGCTGTGCTGCTGATTGTGTGCTTCAACTTCGATCGAGTTTGTTCTTGTTCCAGCTCGGAAAAACCGTATAAAAGGGTGTCCTAACTTGTGATTGTGTTAAAAATACCAAAGAGAATCTCCTGGGACTCTCTCTTAGCTGGGACGAGGGGATTCTGTAGAGCTCACTATCTGGATTTCATGTTCATCATTTCACAATTGATCTTAATCACTTTTTAACTAATACCACCTCCACAATTATATACATTTCTTTTATTAATTTTGTCATTAACAATTAAAATATTTCTAAGACATCGCAAGATTTCCATAATTACGTCAACGGTAAACTTGTAAAGTAAGATAGTTTTATATTTTCACTTTCCGTGACCTACTTTTCTTATGAGAACGTGTAAATATGGTCCAAATTTTGTTACAATATAACAATGTCCCACGGCGAATAGGGTAGACTGCTATATCAAATATAAGTTACTATTTACAGTAACTTGCCAAAATAATATAAACACAACATCGGATAGTTTTCAAATGTTATTTTTTCATGACCTACTTTTCTTATAAGGATGAATGGAGCTTATTATTTTGAAAATAAAAATGTCCTATTTATAAATTTAATCTATAAATTATTCTATAGTCCTCATAGTTTTAATCTGTATATATACCATGGGTCCAAACTTGTTGTGCCATTAAGATACCATAGAAGACATATATACTACTTGTGGTAAGTTACTAATATAATCTTCAGACTAATTTTGGTTACTTTTTAATGCGGGATCCACTTACATATCGATTTATTTTGTGTTCACTATTGTTAGATGAATCATATATTACAATCATCTGTCTTTCTTTCTTTCACACGTACATATTTTAAAGTAGTAAACATGTCTATTAATTATAAAATTAGTCGAATAACGTCTTAATCTCGAGTAAACCCATGTGATCTTTAAAATAGACGAATGTTGTAGGATAAACATCACATGATTAGAGATAATCACCACAAACATCAAACAAATTTGAATCAACAAATAGTGAAGTCCTAATTAGAGATGCTAGCTTCAGAGCTATTACTAGATAAAACAAAATAGAGTAATTGAAATTAGTCAAATTATGTTATATGATATGATGAATCGAATACATATAGTAGACTGTGTTGTAATTAGAACGCTATAGTGTGTATTTTGTGATGTCACACTCAAACAATTATGGCTTAGTTTGATATTGAAGTAAAAAAACTCAAATATAGAAAAAACTGTGTTTTAAATAAGCAATATGTCACATATATTTTTTTTAAATCGTGATTTTTTCAACTAAATTTTATAAATAAACACCTTATAAAAAATTTATCAAACATATAATCAACTCATAATAATAATTATAAGTGATTATTTACTTCAAAACTCAATACAAAACTAAGTACATATCCAAAACTACACTTTCTAAGTGATTCTAAATAATTTAAATAGATATTACAAACTGTATTTAACATATACATCGCATTTAATGTTATATTTGCAAAAGCGAGAGGTCAAACTATTAGAACCCTATACAAAACTATTGTACATAATACTCATACATAAATTCAACCTACATAAAATTTGACAAAACAAACCTAGATTTTAGATTCGGACACAAAAATATTAACACTTTTAGGATAAATAGAGGGTGGAGTGAAAAGGTAGAGGGAAAATTTGGTGCTGGTCTAGATAGGGTAAAGTTAAAGCAAAGTCCAATTGGAGGTGGCCACATCGAGAGGGAGAGGGATTGTTGGGTCAATTCAACAAGACATTATTGGAATGGCAAAGAAAAGTTAGCCCTCGATTTTTATTCCCAAAGATGGATGTGGAAACTTCTTGCTCCCTTGGGTTTTCAGCTTTGGATATTATTACTGTTATTATTATTCTCATTATTCAATTTTTAATATTCAAAATAAAAAAATTGAAAAAAGAAAATAAGCGGTAAAACAGAAAATGGGGGGTTCTGACAATTATTAGCAGCAAAGTGAGAGCCGCTGACAACACAGCATCTCAATCTCCCGAAAATAATATTTATTTTTTGAGTTTTTATCTCTATCTCTATCTCTCTCTCTCTCTCTAGCTCGATCTTAATCATGATGATGAGTCTCAATAATAATAATCGTCATCTCCATTCATTCATTTCTTTCTTTCTCTTTCTTCATTTATCTCTCGCCCCCCACAACCCATCCACTCTTTTCTGTCTTCTTCTTCCTTCTCCTCTTCTCCTTCTGTGTCATTTTTAGCAGAGCCAGCAGCTAGCAGTTTTGATATTGGGGATGATGATGATGACGGTCTTGCTCTTCTCATCCCCATCAGCCCCTTTTCCTATTCTTTAATTTTTTTCGGTGGTGGGTTTTTCAGTTTTTTATAAACAAAATACAAACAGAGTAGTAGGGAGGAAAGGAGGAATAAAAATCAAATCTGAGAGAGAGAGAGAGAGAGAGAGAGTTGTACTGGGCAAAAAAAGAAAGAAAGAAAGAAAGAAAGAGAGAGAGAAGGTGAAGTAGTCGAGCACTAACTCATAGGAGAGAAAGGAATTCACTTTCTGCCTCTCCTCTCTCTCAATCTTTCCAGTTGTCTAATCTAATCCCACCCTTAGCCTCTCTTAGCTTTTCTTCCTTAACTTGCCCCTTCTTCTCTTCTACCTCTTTCACCAACCTCCTCTTTGCACCCACCTCCCTCCCTCTCTCTGAGATCCGCCGCTTAATGTACCACCACCCGCGATACGACGCCGTTTTGAGACCAAGATGCAGCAGCCGCAAGCAGGAGAGACGCAGCCCCATTACGGAGTGGTAGTTCCTTCTTCTGCTTCAGCTGCTGAAGTTACTCCGTCGACCATGGCGGCGGAGGCGGCGGCAGACCAAGCTGCGCATGTAGTGGAGGAGGCCTCGCCTATAAGCAGCAGGCCCCCGGCGGGAGGAGCAATCTCCGCCGTCAACTTGGACGAGCTCATGACGCTGTCCGGTGCGGCTGCTGACGTGGCGGCAGATCAAGGCGGTGGCGGTGGAGGTTCTGGCGGCGGGAACAGATGGCCGCGGCAGGAGACACTGGCGCTTCTCAAGATTCGTTCCGAGATGGATGTTGCCTTCCGCGACGCCACTCTCAAAGGTCCCTTGTGGGAAGATGTTTCCAGGTATAATTTTACATAATTCAAATTTAATTATTTTACTTCCCTCGATTTTAATTGTTTTTCTACTTTTTTCATGAACAGTTCAAATTCAGAAAATAAATTTCTATTTCTGGGTTTTCATATTCTTCCATTTTCTTCCGCATTCCCGAACTTGTTTATTTTTCTGATAAACAAAAAAAGAAAGTGATCTGCAAGTCAATAGATTACACAGAGACACAGCTAAGCTAAACTAAACTAAACTAAGCTTAAGCTAAGCTAAGCTAAGCTCAAGCCAGCTGCACATGGGACATGGCCCTTCTATCTCTTTCCATCACGATTCACGAGCTGGGCATCTTTCTCTTTTCTGCTCTCTCTCTCTCTCTCTCTCTCTCTCTGCGGGGCTCAGATCCACTGCTTCCTGTCTTGTTCCTACCCACAATCCCTCCTTTTCCTTTTTTTTTTTTTTTTTTTTTCGCCTTTTGGTTTTATTATGGATATATTTGAAAATCCCGATAAGATTTCCCTTTTCTTTTTTCCTATTTATTTCCAATATTTATCCTGTTTCCCTCTAAGCCCAATTTTATAATCATTATTTTCATTGTTTCCACTATAGACAGATTAGGACCAAGTGGAGCTTGTTTCCTCTTTGTCTTTCCTTTTCACTTTCAAATTTTTTGAATCGTAATTTGGGGTGTGATCGTCTGCATTTCCGGTCTATGGCTGCAGGAAGCTAGCGGAGTTGGGGTACAAGCGTAATGCCAAGAAGTGCAAAGAGAAATTCGAGAACGTTCACAAGTACTACAAGCGCACCAAAGAAGGCCGCGCCGGTCGTCAAGACGGGAAGAGTTACAAGTTCTTCAGTGAGCTAGAGGCCCTCCACGGCACCACCACCACCCCCAACGTGTCGGCTTCTCCGCCTGTTCACATCACCGGCGTAGCTACCAATACTCCGGTTTCAATAGGTTTCGGATCCATCAGCAGCCCCATGCCCATTTCCTCTTTCCGAATGACAACAACTGGGAATACTTCTTCTGTTCCTGTTATGTCCTCGCAGCCTCAGGCTTCAATTCCAGTAATGCCCTCGTCGCAGCCTCAGCCGCCGAGCACCGCAGTTCCCATGGACATTAATTTCTCATCCAACAGCTCTTCTTCCTCCCACGGCGAGGATGACGACTACGAGGACGATGATGACGTGATGGGGGAGCCGTCGAGCCGGAAGCGGAAGCGAGGGACGTCATCTAGAGAGAGCGGCGGGAGCACGAGGAGGATGATGGAGTTTTTCGAGATTTTAATGAAGCAAGTGATGCAGAAGCAGGAGACTATGCAGCAGAGGTTTCTGGAAGTTATTGAGAAGAGAGAGCAGGAACGTAACATAAGGGAAGAAGCTTGGAAGAGGCAAGAGATGGCCAGGCTCTCTAGAGAGCACGATCTCATGACTCAAGAGAGAGCCATTTCCGCATCTAGAGACGCCGCCATTATTGCTTTTCTGCAGAAGATTACAGGCCAGACTATCCAATTGCCTCCGCCGCTAAACGTCCACAATGCTCCTCCACCACCAGTGCCGCCGTCCGTGTCGGTCCATGTCACTCCGGTATCGGCACCGCCACCCCTACAGCAGCAACAAGTTCATCTGCATCAACAACAACAGCAGACTCCAGCTGCTCAAATTTCGCGGCATCAAATTCAGACATCGATGGCTCCTAGTCCTCAGACGGATATAGTTATGGTGCCGGAGCAACAGGAGAATGTAGTCGGTAGTGGAGTGGGTTTTGAGGCGACAACCTCATCTTCGAGGTGGCCTAAGGCTGAAGTTCTCGCACTGATAAAGCTGAGGAGCGGGTTGGAGACTAGATATCAAGAGGCTGGGCCGAAAGGTCCACTTTGGGAGGAGATTTCCGCAGGGATGCAGCGAATGGGGTACAAGAGGAATCCCAAGAGGTGCAAAGAGAAATGGGAGAACATCAACAAGTACTTCAAGAAAGTGAAGGAGAGCAACAAGGCCAGGCCCGAAGATGCGAAAACATGTCCTTATTTTCACGAACTTGATGCACTCTATCGGAAAAGAATACTCGGTGTTGGGCCTAGCAGTGGAAGCAGCAGCTCATTGGGTAATCAGAGTATCCAACAGCTGCCACAACAAGCACCACAGCAGCCGAAATTGGATTCAGCTACTCAAGGGACAGTAGCAAATGCGCCACAAACACAAGGAACAGTAGCAGTTACTGATCAATCAGTAAACAAGAGTGGAGATCATACCCCAAATCTGCAGAAAAATCTATTCGGAGATGCACCTGAAGAGGCAGCCAAGAAGGTACGTTATTCCATATATATGAGTACCATTACATTTGCCCCAATTTTTTTACCACGTTAATTTATCAAATCCTGCTTCCAACTGTGGTTAATCTCTAGGATGTATGCCGGCATTAGTCAGCAGCTTCAATAAACTGGTCACTCTTACCAGTATTTGTTAGTATTGTAATGTGAAGATCACTCATCTTTTATGCAATGCCAAATTGCCAATACTAGTTTTAGAGATATATGCTGATTTTGTTTTTGTATCTGAAGCCAGAAGACATTGTGAAGGAGTTGATGGGGCAACAGCAACAACATCATCATCAACAACAAGTACTCAATCAACAAGGGATACATCAGCAATTAGTGGTAGAAGACTACGATAGAGTTGAGGAAGCTGATAGCGACATCAATCTCGATCAAGATGAGGAAGAAGAAGATGAAGAAGAGGATGAAGATTTGGATGACGAGAGCAGGAAGATGGATTATAAGATAGAGTTTCAGAAGCAACAGAACACAGGCCCTTCATCTAATGGGGGAGGCAATGGGACACCCTCCTTCTTGGCAATGGTTCAATGATCAATCTCATATGATGATCTCGACCTTCCTTCTTGGCCCAAAATCTGTACAATATGTCTACATGTTCAGAAGCTCAAGTAAGATACCTAACATCTGTCTGAGCTTGAAAATCCATGATAACCTTTAATTCCTCCACTTTCTTTCTTCTTTTTGTTGTTAAATTATCTTCTTTTGGTCTCCATCATCATCAGTCTTCTTCTGTTTTTTGTTGTCCTCCCATCTTCCTCTACTTCTTTTCTTTTCTACTTTCAATTGGGTAGAGAGAGTTTAATGTATAGCTTCTCTGAGATGAATTAATATCTTGGATGGCAAGTACTCATCAGCATTTGTATCAGTTTTTCCAATTTATTGATTTATTGGTGAATAAAGAACCGTTTTCAAGGGTAAAAAACGGAGAGGGGGGATTGGATTAAGACACTGGAAAATAAGCTGCAGTAGCAGCATGCAGCGGCACCTTCATAGTTGTCCTACTTAGTTGAGAGAAAGATATGAGATACAGAAGAAAACAAACAAAGTCCTGCGCGCTGAAAAAGAAAGAGATCAGGGAGAAGTGGACAGTTTCATCAGAAGCAGAAGCAGAAGCAGATGATTCAGTTATTCTTTTTTCACTTTCATTTCACTTTTATTTATTTAATTTGTATGCTCTGGTTAAGTTTTTGAGTTCTTTGTAAGTTGCTTGGTTTGAATGAATGAACAAACTGGGCTCTCTCGAATTCATCTTCACTGTTCACATTGTTCTAAAACTATTTCCTGTTTTATTTGTTCATTAAATCCGCAACAAGTAATTCGAATATTCGGTACGTATCTGTACGTATTCTCGACAACATGATTTACCTAGTTGATTTTGATATCACGTAAACAGTCATTTGCAAAGAGAGGAATTTCATTAGGAATTTTGCTGCTTGAGAAATACTTTTAAATCTATCCAATAATGTATATAAGAAAGGCCATACAAAAATGAAAAATTGGTCAAATAGAGAAATGTGAAAAGAGGGCAGTAGTGATCGATCATAAAGACAAGTAGATAAATATGCCAGCTATAATGAAATTGAGAGGTGTTGAGTTTTCACCTTTAGAAGACTTTGGAGAACATGGTTGCATGGTGGTGGTGTTGGCTATTTGGGTTCTCACCACGTCACATGATAACAGAAACAACTTTGTGAGTTGGCATTTGGTGAATAGTGATGACAAATATGTGGAGGCTATGCTCTCTCTCTTGGTCAGCTCAAAATTCTTATTTGTCCTTTAAGTTTATTTTTTTATTTTTATATAAGAAGAAACTTAGCCGATCAAGACTGGTCAGATAGAATTGACAACAGTCAATGAAAAAGTCCACGTGACATTTAAAATGAATTAAATAATAATACAAATATCCATTCAGCTCCTGTAAATACCTATTCAGCTCTTGTAAATACCTATTCAGCTCCTGTTATGTTCTTTATTTTACCAAAAACTCCACGTGGCCTCTCTTTATTAGTTGTTGTCAGCTATAGCTGACCAGCCTTGGTTAGCCAAGTTCATTCCTTTTATATATCAAAGCGTGAAGAGTCTTATCTGTCAATATTTTGTTAAAAAAAAAAAAATACGTGAATAACACATTTTTAAACAGTTTAGAAGATGGTTATGCCACAGTACCAAGTGACGGTGAACAGTAAAATATGAAGATTATTTAGGTGTCGAATTTCACAGACTCAATGAATACTATTTTCTTCCTCAAAACGGAGGAGGAAAAACAAATGGTACATTGCCCCCAAACCATGTGCAAGTTATTGTTGGTTTCTTTCGTATTGAACCCACAATCCCACATGCTACAACCTATCTTTTCCCTTTTTTTTTTTTTTTTTTTTTTTCTTACAAAGCTTTCAATCCATCGAGTAATACGGTGGTGATGCATCTTTCACTTTAAGCACCTCTTGTGTAATAATGAGTTCAACTCCGTAACCTCTATTAAACATATATCTATCTAATCACAAAGGACTTGAAAAGAAGTTTACTAAATATACATATTACAAACACAAGCACATGGCAGCAAGAGTGGCCTTGGTTGGTGTTGGTTGAAGGATTAACATCTTATTAATGTACATCACAGCCTGTACTAGTTTGTATTAACTTCTTGCGCAATGCTAGCATCTGCCCTCACCCTTCTTTCCCTTTACAACCTTTCCCATTTCGTAGTTCATCGCAAACGTTGATTCCATCGTTCGACCGGTTAAATTGATAAAAAATCGATCGAGAAAAGGGAAACGACGAGAGAAACTATTTTGTGAATGTTAAAAAATTTATTCTCCAATTGAAAATTCCGAAATGAAGTAGTGTACAATGGATCGGTGGTCTTGTGCAATGCATCTCTTTGAATTGTGAAGTATAAATTACCCCAAATTGTATTAGTTCAAAGCAGTGTGATTAATTAAGCAAATGGTTTATGGTACCAAATAATTTGGGGGGGGGGATTTGTAGAATACGTTTATTCAATGACGGGGGTCCTTCATAACTTCCATTTCAAGATGGAGGCTATGAAAGCTGTGTGCCATGAGATTCCTTCCCTTTACATATCACATGTAATGTCTACTGGTCTAATACGTGGCTGAAAACCAAAGCCTGTAAATCCATGCATCTAGTGGCGTATCACTTTCTTCTTTCAGCAAAATCATCACCGTCACTGAAACTACACCATAAGCTGTCATTTGCTGTTTCTCCATTCACCTCTTTTTCCTTGTTTTTGCTTGGAGCCTTGCGTTGCATATCTTCATGCTCAAAGAGTGAAGGACAACCCCCTATGGCCCTTTTTTCTGGTGTGTGACAAATCCCTAATCATTGTACATTTTCCAGCAGAAATGACAGATCCCTAATCATTGTATATTTTCCGGCAGAAATGACAGATCCCTAATCGGCTGGTATAGCTGTATATGAGTATCAAAGGCCAGAAGCATAGCACAATAGTCAAGCAGTTTTCTTATTACTGAGTTCTATACAAGTATCATATATAACAAATCTGCAACAAAACTTATTTGAAGGAAATGTGCCACTCATCATTTTTGTAAAAGATCCAATTCTACATGTATATAGAGCTCAAACCGGTAAGGAAATTTCCAGTGCCTATGCGTCAAAACAACAATTTGAGATCCAGAGAAACCGTTACAAATGAGTTCCTAAGGTGTAAGGAGATTAATCCTAATAATTACGGATGCCCTGCCCTACAATTCCTGCTTGCTCTTGGTCTTTTTCATCTTTGCCTTGAACCTCGATTTCACCATGAGTGTTTGTACAGTATTTACAAAGTTCCCGATCGCCATTAATATTAATAGCACACCGCACAAACTCACCTGCCAAAAAATACTCTTCCCATTACACAATGACAGATATGATTCTAAAAACTTGAGTAAATTACACCAAGTTTTCTTCAGATTTAGTGATGTAAGTGTCAGCCCTCCGGTTTAAGAAATTACAGAAAGCTCTTCTAGAAACTTTGGGGGACTGACTTGTGTAGCACATACTTTGGCTTTTCAATTTCAAGCCACTATCGAACAATATTACTCACTAGAAGTAAAGTTAAGGTTATAATTTGTTAGATTTTAAAGTAGCAGTGAGAGAAAAAGAACATATAATGTTCTGATTTATATTATTCACTAGAAGTAAAGTTAAAAGTTATATTTTGTTATGTTCTGAAGTACCAATGAGAGAAAAAGAACATATAATATTCTGCTTTATATGATAAACTTTCGAAAATCAGTCATATAACCAATCTTTGTGTTTTGTAAAGCAAGTAGAACAGGAACAGACAAGTTGTCATAAATGTTCTCTTGAAGTTTGTAAAGTGGAGTGTTCTGTGTAATCTTTGATAATAATACTATCTATGAATAATCATTTTATTATTGCAACTGTAAAACAGCAGAAAGTTGTAGTACAAATTACCTGCCATTCGGCAACAACCCCAGCCATAGCAGTCTTGAGCAACTGTAGTCCAACATACGCCTCAAAACCCTAAAACAATGTCAGAACAGTCTTATATTCAGTTATCAATGCACTTAGCTAGCATGCAAAATCTGGTCAGCCTATTTCAATTGATCCGATTTGTACTAGTATGACCCCAACCTTGAAAAAATCATGCAGGTACGCAATTCATCATTTTGATATTTAATAATACATGAATTTCTATTATTTCAGGAACTTCTAAGAACACTGATGCACGGATCATGCAAGTAGGCAACCAAAAAAAATAAAATAATCTTGGCATGAATCTCTATTGTCTATGCTGTTGCCTTACTAAATAAATCATTCTGCAGCATGTCATGCAAAGCTCGTATAAAGGCATGATAAGTAAGTTGATGCAGACCAAGTATCTATTAGTTGGCTCTGAATTTTTTTTATCTCTATAAATCTTTCAGGACAGTGTTTATAATCCACCTGCATTATAAAGAGTATGGGACATAGAAGCCACAATTGGCCATCAACACCAGCTGTTTCACCCCATACGACGTCCATCCTATTGGCCTGAAAATAAAAAATCAAAAACATAAACAAAAGAGAAAAAGAGGCTTAAATTTATAAACTAAACAGTAATAGTTGGAATTCCACCTTTCCCAATGCAATTCGAGTATACAGTCTCTGGCGTTGATATCTATTTTGTAAAAGCATAGCCACTCCTTGCATCATTGCCCATTGCAGGAAAAGTTGCACCCCTCTCTGCAATATATTTAACTAATCTTCATAGGTTCCATTCCTATCACCATTTAATCAGCAAAATTTACTTGAAAACTAAAGTTACCTGTTTTTGGTGACAATTTGGATGTCCTTGAATATCCCATGTTAGACTAACCATGGCCATAAACATAGCACAATAGTGGTGGTATATCCACCTGCAAAAGCATATCAGTATCTTTCTGATAAAAAATTGTGCTAGATCACAATGGCAATTACCTAACTGAAATATATGCAATGCCCGACCGCTACATATCTTATTGTTTTGAATAAAGCTTCATGCAAAGAATGAAGCAGTGTATACATGACACAAATGACTGAATAAAAGTTTCTATATGCTGACTAAGGAATCACAAATGATAAACCCTTCTAAGTTCAATCTAACCAACATAAATACATTAAAAGCCAATTTTTTCCTTTCCAATTGCAATGTTACATGGAATATAGGCAGTTTATGGATCCTAAAGTAGGCATTCTGAAGTTCCACAAGTGCTGTGTGTGTCTGTCCTTGTGGGGAAGTGAGTTCAGGCCCACTAATTGACTAGTGCTAGTTGAACCAGTATGATTTAATAGCAATAACAATATGCAAAACGGTACAGTTTTAATAAAAATATGATCAATTAATCTTATGGTCATAGTTGACCCAAGCTTGATCATACTAGGTCCTTTACATTTGGTTATTTTATCTTGTAAGCTGTATTGAAGAGGAATAACAGCAAAGAAAAGGAATAAAGAAAACAGTCAGGATAGACAGTGTGTATTTACCATGGACGGATATCACTTCCATTTACTCTCAGTATGTTTTCTCGCAATGACAAACCAGTGTAGAGGAATAAGAGCCATGCCTAGTAAACATAAACACAATATCCGTTTCATCAAGAAGAAGGCCTGAGAGGGGCGCACCAGCCCTTATTTCAAAAGAAGAACAAAATCAAGCATGTAGGCAGTATCTGCCCATTCTTTATAACTCATAGATATCAAGTGATAGGTACGTACCTGGTAAGCCTGAACAGGAAATGTTGGCAAGCATCCATCCCATATCCAAGATCTCAGAATAAGCAATGCCAAGGGAAAGAGAAGGAATAGTAAGGCCGTTCTATCCTGCTCCAAAGGAAATTATTGTAAGCAAAACTTCTATATCACCCGATATTCTTTGTAGTAACAAAAGATTGAGAAGGTATCTACGCTATTCTAAAGCCTTCAATTTTGCACTGATATTGCTAATTCAACCTATCCTAAGCTTAGAGACCATTTCTCTCCCTGTGGGGAGAAAAGTTCAACCTCTGGATGAAAAGAAAAGCTAACTCGAAATAAATGATCGGGACAAGAAACAACGTGGTCTGAGAAAGTGATCCATGAGCATAAATGATCAGAGTAACATTTTAGCTTTCATTGATATAGGAATTAGCTTAGATTTAGTAATGATTCTCCGCACAGATCCCCCCACTCAATTTTCTAAACTCAGCCTACTCAGGTAATTTACTGGTACCTACAATGTGAGACAAATCTAACCTACAATACCGAAAATTTTCAATGCCAGAAATAGTCTTTAGTAACACTAAAAAGCAAAACCGTGACAAAGCAAAAGAAGCAACTGAAATCATATCCACATACTTTGTAAATGAAAGTGGTCTGCCGAATTACTATGTCAACCCTCCTAAAGACGAATAATCCGGTCATCTACTTCACCTTCAACAAATAGTAACAGGCATGATTCTAGAACCATTTTCTGTACTGAACTTATCTAAACTCACCTTTAATCATACCAAACAATCAGAGTATCTACCTATCCAAAACCCTCAGTGTACTCCAAGCTCACAAACCTACTGTGTTTAGCAAAACCAAAAACAGCAACAAAAGAACATATCTCACTTACTCTGTAAGCATTGTATTCCTCTTTAACCTTGAGCTGGATGTCTTTGCTAGACGAACGCACATTGATAGGACCAAGAAACATCCTCAAAAACCCACCTGCCACATAAATGCCACCTCTTCAACACACATCAAACCTTAACCCAATCTAACAAACCAAACTAAAGCCAAAGACTCAAACTTCAGATGTATAAAAAAAAAAGACTCAAACTTTCGAGTAAAAAAAAAAAAGGAGTACCATGAGCTTTAGGAGGAAGAAAAGAACCGGCGTCACCATCCGTCAGAACACACGTCGCCCTATGCAAATCCTCTTCCAGCTGCCAATCAGCACATTCACAATCAAAACCCAAAAAAAAAACAATAAAGAAACAAAAACCCAAATCGAAATTGGCAAATTTGAGTAGTGGGTATTGCATGCAGAGAGAAAAGGTTGGAACTTTGAAGAAGAGAGCTCACCTTTTCGCAGAGCTTGGGATCCACAGCCTTGTTGCGGTGATGGAGAGAATAGATTTGAGAACGGAGGCGGCGGACGGAGGAATCGAGAGACTGGGCGCGGTGGCGGAGGGACTGTTCTTCGCTCGAGTTTCGGGAGATGAAGGATGAAGCTGACTCCTGTAAGAACTTGGCGCCCTCCAAGGCTTTGGTGACCTCAGCTTGCAGGGCTTGCAGAGTAGAAGAATCACAGCTCTTGTTCTTGTCATCGGCATCTCCCATCTCGTAAGTCTCTTGTTCGAGTGTTGTTGTTGGATTGAATCCAAGTGTGGAGAAGTGTTGTTGTTTGGTTGTGGTTGTGGGCTTGAGAGGTTTCTCTCCTGAGCGTTTCAGAGTCCACAAAAAAGTGTGTCTTGTGATTTATATGGTTTTGTCGTGGATGGCACTCACACACACGCACGCACGCACGCACAGGGAGTTGAGTTCACTGCTGGCCAACAAATGGGGAAGACAAGTGTGTATCTAAAGTGTATTGGAACCAAAGGGTGTTCTTTACCCCAAGAGCAAGCCATAATATACCATTTTTATTTACCCGTTTTATTTTCCACTGGTAAGTTTATAGGTTAACTAATTAGGAGAGAATTCATGATATTTGCATTGGTGTTTTCTCTTTTTAAGTAGTATCAACTACAAGTGTTGGTAGAGGTTTTGGTTGTCTTATAGTTAAGCTTAGATGGTGACAATACATCAAACATGAATGGTTTTTGAGGAGAAACATAAATGAGTGCTAGAAATAAATCAACCACAAGTGTGTCATTTGTTATTGAGTTGTTAGAGCATTTCCAACAGCTCTTGTAAAAGTTTAATTTTCTCTATTTTATAAGAAAAATACCTCATTTTGGCTTCAACAGCTCTTGTAAACCAATCTCTAAAATAGAGAAAGTGAGAAAAAAATATGTAAAATCTCTATATCTATAGAAATCTCAAAATATGTATATTCTTGCTAAAATCTCTAAAATTTAATGTTTGTTTTTTATATTTGACTCTCTCGTCTAAAAAAGAACAATAAAAAAATGAATGGCTTATCTCCCTCTCTCTCTTGTCTTACCTTTTATTTATATATTCATTAAATTATACAGATTAACATTTAATTTTTATACTGTAAAATAGAAGAGTTGTTAGAGTTGAACGTATTTTTCTATAGAGATTTTGAGTTTTCCTCTTCTTTAATAGA
The DNA here is from genome assembly GCA_963682095.1 of Potentilla sterilis. Taxonomy (NCBI): domain Eukaryota; kingdom Viridiplantae; phylum Streptophyta; class Magnoliopsida; order Rosales; family Rosaceae; genus Potentilla; species Potentilla sterilis. Next base: position 37,851,514 of record OY821765.1, read on the forward strand.
TAATTTTTATAAGAACTCTTGGAGATATTACACATAATACAAGTACTTCTTTGATGTCGATCTACTTTAGCACTTACGCTGACATTTGTTAATTCTCTCTCCCCCTCAAACTGGATATTGAATAAGAAAAAGAAACTGTGAGTTTGTGAGAAGAACGTTTAAATTAACAAGCAAGACTTTTGCTTCCCTTTAAGTATTGAAAAGTCCACTTCGATTGGTTCATCCCTGGGTTCTGGTTGCAGCAACTAGCATGAAGAAATGACTATTTTTGGAATAGGTCTTTGCTATTATGATAATACAGAATAATTACAGCAGGTACGTACATGAAATTGATAGATTAGTTCTACCACTTAATCAATTGCTGCGGTTGATTTTGGTCGCTATCGTTCATTTAATTGGTTCAAGTCCATAGGTCAAGGACTCGGACTGGGACAGTTGAATTTCCAACACCTAGCTTGTGTAAACTGACTAGTCAGTGACTCATGCATCACTTAATGTTCTGGGGATGGGCTATCTACTTCTCTAAGTTCCTGTTCCCAAGTTTCACTACTCTCGAGTACTATACAAGTTTTGTTTCTTCTTGCCTTTCGTCTTCTTTGCTGCTGTACTTCCCTTTCGTTTTGAGCTTTCAATTGAGACCGAAAAAATGAGTTGTATTTCACCTTGAGTCGGCATCTGTTTAGTTGGAGCTCCCCAGTAGCAGTATCACTGTAGTACGTGCATGTCTGCCTAACCCTCTCCTACCTTATTTCGGACTTATTCCTTCTCAACTTCCCCAACTTCCCCAACTTCCCCAACTATACCTTACTCGGGACTTCTCCATTGCTTGGTTGCTATCCAAGATTAGTCAATTGTAACATTATTGATTATCCCTTGCTTACTTGATCACCCCTTTACTTACTTATGTTTGTAACCTTATGAAACACAGACAAATTCAATAAAGATGACCTTGATAAGGTTTCAACCAAACTTTGATCGAGAAAAAAGAAATGCTCAATAATGCACAGTATGGGTTTTACTTGAAACTCCTTAGTTACGATTCATCGAATTTGTGGATTTCAAGTTCAATATGAATAATTCATTTGGTTAACTCCAACTTATTGCGTCATGTTTCTATAGTTTGTTTTCATGCTTATTCTTTGGAAGTAAAAATAGTATGACTCACTCAGAGAAGAATAATGCACAGTGAATGAGCAAAACTAATCTTTTTCTCAATTAGATGCATAATATTCGTTTACAAGACCCGACGATAATAACATGGTGATGATATAGAACAAAGAGAAACATAAACAAAAAGAGGGTTGCAAGCAGAAGGTAAAAAGAATACACTACTAAAACTCTCCTAGCTCTGCTTTTTAGCTTCACCTGTCCAGTAAGTTTTGACAGCATATAGAATTTTCTCCGGATTAAAAGGTCCAGTCTCATGATCCATAATTTGACTCCTCCATCTCATCCCATCTGTAATGGCCTTTATCTTCACAAGTATCTCCACAGTATCCCTAAATATAACTGCTCCTTCTGGCCTCAGAATTCTATCCATCTCCAGCAATATGTATGTGATGTCACACCTTCAGTAATTGTAATACAAAGAACATTAGACCATGAAATTATGAACTACAATACCAAAGTATTTAAGGTAAATTGTCATCTACAAGTTTTACCTGTCCTGATATATGCTGAAAACACCGCCAGCGTGGATGAGATCATAAGTTCTGGGGTATGTTGAAAATGCTTCACACCAATCCTGGTAGGTACCAATGAAACCCCTTTCATAGATAACACCAAGAGTGTCCTGGTTTGTATTGGCAGGAACTGTGTTCATAACCCATACTGGATATTTCGACACTGCAGCAGCAAATCCACCGAGGTAAGCATTCATGTCCATCACATTCCTATACCTTCCTTTGGTAATTGGTATAATCCGCTTGTAATGTTCCACCCTCTCTTTCCACAGAGCATTATCCTCTTTGAGTTTCTCAGGGGTGATTCCTGGTATTGATCCACTGCTGACTCTAGGAGGGACGGCAAATGCACGCTCAGGCCACTTCTCCAATGCCCCACCAGCGACGTCATTCGGATTGCTTGCCTCTGGCAGAGGTGTTATGCAAGTTTCCATATTTCTGTCCCTTTGAAACACAATAAACAGAGTCAACAAAAGGATCATCTTTTGTATACCAAACCAAATCAATGAAATATCATGAATGAAGCTCAGGGGGAGTGGTAGTACCAAGCCATATCTGGATTGTCTGATTTGCATATATGTGGTGTCTTGATGACCTTCCTGCTTCTGATGCATTCGACGTGATTGAGGGGCTTTTGCCAGATAGCAAGATCATTTTTCTGGATCACTTTCTTCCAGCACAAGCTCTTCGCAACAGCCTCAATAGAATCTTGCTCTTGTTTCAAGTCTTCTTGTGTTCTCTCCCATCCTCTCCAGTGTTTTTTCCAGTTAATAGGGGGGCCGGAAAGAATCCAGTAAGCACCCGGCCTTAGAACTCTGTCCACTTCAATTAGATACAGACCATCTGCTCAAAGTCACAAGAATATCCACAAGTAGTAAGTAACCTATTAGTGGTCAACATTACTCTGTTTAGCGACTTGAACATTTTAAGCTGAAGGATCCTTATCAGTTTCTCTATATCGAAGCTGTTAGGTGAGATGTTCATAACGTGTATACATATATATACACACACTTATCATGTAGCTCAACCAATTTGCAACCAGGACACTAAGCATGGTGCTTTTGGGTCACCTTAAACAGTAAGGTTTATGCAAAAGTTAAACTGTATGTTCTTACATGCAAGGCTTTGTTTAGGTATTCAATCCGATAACTTAAACTGTATGGTTTATGCAAAATTTACATGCTTACCAGAATTTTGCCACTGTATCAAGCAGCGGGAACAGTGAGCCATGTCAAAAGCCCTGGCAGGGTAGGGAAGCCTTTTTGAACCCATGACACCAATCATAGCAGGAACTCCCCTCTCTAATGCGAACTGGACCTGTGCTGCATGCGTATCTCTCGGAGCAAAAGACATTGTCAAGATATTCCTCTTCAACAAGTAAGCACCCCAACTTGCAACCTTAATAAATCAACAATAAAAGTTCATTAGCATTCACATTATTGTACACACGAGTAGTGAATTCTCAGTTTGATATGTTACTTACACCACAGCCTGTGTCAATTGCAGTCCTGATTTGACCATTTGTAAGAGGAATGAGCGCATTAATATCATCTATATAAGCATCAGCTCCTCTTGGAAACATGGTGCCTCCACCAGGGAATCTAAAGCGGTCACCTTCAACTTGAATCCAATTTTGAACAGCTTTCTCAATGCTAAGCTCCCTATGTGGAATGTTGTCATACCAGGCGAAATCCCGGCTCTGAGGCCACTGAAAAGGAGTCTTGTACTTTGGTGGAGCAGGTATCAAGCAAAGAAGTTGTTCTTCCTTGGTGGGGCAATGCCGCTCTCTGTACTTCAACATTTTCCTATCGAATTTTCTTCCCCTATTAGGATCTTGGCAAGGAGTGTACTCACTGTATACCATGGAACACGCAGGGAACTTCTGGACTGCCTCGGATTTGTTGATCTCCACTTGGTGATGGCTTTCAAAATCCAAGTGAAGTGAAGCAGGCTCAGATGAGGCATTGGAGGTCTTCGATTGGGTAGCAAGTTCGTCACAACCAACCCGGTTGTAGAGCTCAGACCGACTGACGGGAGCAGAGGTGGTTTGCCAAGCTCCTAAGCAGTAACATACTACGCAAAGTGCACTAACCCCAAAGATCATAGTAAGCCTCTTCTTCTTGGATTCAAGCTGGTGGTGCTTTGGTGATCCACCGCCATAGTCCCTAGCCATTTTGGTCCCTGCAGAAGTTTCAATTCAAATTACAAAACATGAACAATAACACACTAGTACAGCCATCCTCAATCAACAATGTCGTTTCAAGCTTTAATCAAGAATTAACCAACCCCACAAATAATCATTAACCAACCTCACCCCACCATATATCTTTATATGGAACATCAAGATCATACTCTTAACTATCAAACAAAAACGTAAAGATCTAATCTTTACCAAACTCCACTAATCCCCACATAATTAAATCTTCCTATTTTGCTTCAAATCAAGAGCAGAAAAGAAAGTATGCAAATTTCACAGAGATCCAAACAGTCAAAAGCCAAAGCAACAAGATCCCATTAAGCAAAAGAAACAAAAAAAGATCAAGAAAACGAAAGAAGGAAGCAAAGTACAGCAATCATGAATGTACCTAATTGCCAGCAACAGAAGCTGAACCTAAAAACAAAAACACAAACTCTGAAGTCCCTTCTCCTCTGAAGTCTCTGAAGCTCCTTCTACCCTTTTTCCTATTCTTTGCTTGTTTCTGACCCCCAAAAGTTTCTTGTCATGAAACCACAAAAAGACCCCCAACCCCCTAACAATGGATTATAAAGGAAACCCACAGAAAACTTGTATAATAGAAGCAACTGGAAATGGGTGTTTATCCAAAAGGCCACAGTACAGTACTAATTGTGTATATTTCTAAAAAAGAAAAAGAAAAAAAGAAACCAGAGCCTTTATTTACCTGAGAGGAAATTCTCAACCAAGACTTGTGTATTATGTTTCTGACTACTCCTCCCCCAGTATAGTAGTATCTCACATAAAGCCTCTAAGTGAGATTTGTTTCCATATAAGAATTATAAATTATAGACTTAATAAAATAAAATAAAAGTTAAAAGGGTTCTCCGCGATTACAGGAACTGGGCAAGTATTGATTGGTTAAAACTGGCGTAAGTTTGCAACAACTATGCATTTCTTTTGTTTATTTGGTATGAGAAAGAGCTAAGGGAGAAGAAGAAGAAGATCTGAGTTCTTGTGCAGAGAGGTTCAGTTTGTGATTGGGTGTTTAGTTTTAAGGCATTTGATGGGTACCCCAATTTATTTGGACCTAAAATTAGAGATAAAGTATTTAAGGGAGTGAGGATTTTGTCTACAAAACGACATATGCGGACTTCACAGAAGAGAAGAGACTGACCAGCCTCAAATTGCTCCTCACCGTCTTTGTTTCTCTCTGCTTCTTTTTTATTTTAGTAATGTGATTTTAGCTTGACTAAAATTAATTTTGTGTACCCTTTTAGGTTTCTTCAGAATCCAACCAAGTCCTAAAAGCACTGACAAAGGTGACAGTGTATTATTCAACCTAACCTGAAGTTCTGAGCCATTGGTCCTCTGGACAAAGTGGGAACACTGTTGTAGGTATTTTATATTTTTCTTCACGCCCTTCTGTGTACTAAATCAAACACACAAAGCAAAGCTGTAGCTGATCTGGGTTGCGTTAAATTGCTAAACAATCCAAACCCAGATTATATTATTAGGGTTTCTCCAATCTCACAGCACGTGTAATTTTAAGTGTTAAACTGAAACTGGGTGGTTGAAGGGATATGAATGTCTATACCTAATGGTGCTAGGGATTTGCAGAGACTATAAAACTGTCGACACATAATACAAAAAAATGTACGTGCAAAAATGGAAAAGTATGGAACTATTTCATAATTATTAGGAACAAGAAATGGGAATTGAGCTAGATTTGCAGAGAGTGATCACGTGAAGCTCGTCAATGGGCGTATGTATGTTTGTTAAGGTTTACGTGCAACTATTGCCCACTCTCGTGAGAAAACGACATTCAAGTTGGCTACACGACATATATTGGGGGGTGAGGTCCACGGTCCACGTTTGGTATGATTGGTTCCTCATAATTTTGGTTGCATTATTAATCAAAATATTCAAATTCAAAGGTAGGAAGGAATTATGGGAGAAGGAAGTTAAAGTAGGAAGGAATCATATGCACATTACACGCCATTTCAATTAGAAGCGTTTTGGAGGTGAGAGAAAAGGAATTTATATTGTCAAATTTTTTCAACTGAAAAGGAGGTGATAAGACACTTTAGAGAAGCAAACATTACATTGTAAAATTTTAAGTTACGTTAATGAATGACATTGCTATTTTGTATCACTATAATTCACAAGTTTTCTTATAATCATTCCGCTGAAAGAAATATATACGGTCGTATAGTCTAATCATATAATTCTCCATAAATGGAAAGTTACGAGTTTGATTTTCATAGTCAAAATCAATGACCGATTCAATAATAATGATACTAATATTCACTATATAAATAAGGGAAAGGGAGGTAGCACATTCCCCTTGCGAAAATGAAGGTGAAGAAATGGTTTACTTAGTGACATGCTCCCTCAATTCAAGACACTTGTGGAGTCTCAAGTGTAGACGTACTTGCATGGGGTTTGATTAGAGGTTTCCAATAAGAAACCATAGAGAAGATGAACTGGAAGAGTGTAAATGGTCCAAATCTGGACAATAATAAAACAAGCAAAGTCAGATGGCGACCGTCCTCTACGTATAACGTAGTCGCTAGTCAGAAACATGATGAGAAACACAAAAAGGGGGTGGGAGATTTAAAGTTGAGGCCACCACGTATTATTTCATTCATTCATTTTCTTTGGTCAAAAGAGGTGTTTGTCTTCCTGGCTTTTCCCTCATCATCTATCCTTTTCCCCATAGTAAACAAATTGCTATAGGCTACTGTAAGGATTTGCTTATCTCCATATCCAGAACTTGTTTCTTAGCCGAAGACGACAATCCATTCATATTCCTAAGTTGAAATACTAGAAATTGGAATGGAAGACGTAAAGTACCTATCCTCGCATCCACAATGACGGCCAACTTGATTAATATAGACATCGTGATCGGTACTGATTTGAGGTACAATGTCACGAGTATACCCATTATATGCAATACCGTTGTGCTTCTTCATTTGTAACTTGTAAGTGAGAGATATTGAATGAGACTCATTGGATTTTATGCTTAAGGTTGACAATCGGATTAATTTGGTGACGAAGGCTGATTTCACATCATAAAAAGGTAAGAAAAAAACTTGAGTGGAATCCCAGACGGTAAAAAAGGTCAGAGAAAACTTTGTTGTAAACTAATCAGTGAGCATACACAAAAAGTTGACCCAACACTGTAGATTTGTTGAATGACGTAAAGCATGAGCACGGCCGACTTCTAAGCTTTAATAATTTACGCCCGAAAGGAGAAAACCTCTCATACATAGGTAATCCATATACACATACAATTACGTTACAAATCAAAGAAAGGTTCCCTATAATCTAACATAATACATGCAAAGTAATACAACATTGACCCGTTTAGATCCTAATTTCTAACCCACCCCCTCCAGATACCCTCAAACAGGGCACAAAAGAACTAAAACGTGAGCATATGATCAAGCTCAGAGCTCGCCTTGTGACTTGTGTTGTAATCGAAAAAGAGTCCGGTATATCGAAAACCACCCCCACACCAGAGATGCAGTATCAGGTGACTATGCGAGGGACTCGGTAATGGGGATTTCCACTACGTAGTATACAAGTTTATTGAGAGAGATCGAGAGAACTCACTGTATGCTGTTCTCTAATTTCTCAAATTTCTCAGCAACTGCATGATGCTTCCTGCCATTGTACAGCTGAATTAGTGAGCGAATTGCATTACCGATCATTTCTTTCTTTGGGTTCTCAAGGGACTTCTTATTTTCAAATTCTGGTTGACTACTTGACTCTCCTAATGACGAGCACAGTGCCTTGAACCAGTCTTCAAAGAATGAAGCTTTCTGTATGCAGAAAATGGGAAAATGAGCCAGAAGGACAAACATTTCGAAAATATGGACTCAACCCAAGATATGGAACAACATCAATCAACCGTCAAAATTTCTTACAGAAAAGTGGTGCTAAGGATATATGCATGACTTACTTTTACAAGAAAATCTTTCACCGGTTCATGATCAGACCTTGAAGAGAGGATAAGAACATGCAACATGGTTGAGGTTAACTGAATCAAGCAGAAGATACAATAATTAAACACAGCACATACCACACATGCCCTACCAAAATGGATAGTTTCAACCAATATTGGCCCACATAAGCCATAACTACTCAGGTGCAAGTGATTTGGATTATTAACCTGATTTTCAAGGGCTACCCTATATTTGAAATTTGATGCTGATGCAATCTGGTCTGAACCTTGATTCTCCAATATATGGTCCAGACCCTGGATGACATCTGAAAAAGATTCCCCATAATCTGCAACAAACAAATGGGCATCTGTTTCAATTTCCAGATTTTAGGGAGGGATAGAGTACCTCAAACACCAAAAGAAAATTAAAAACAAAGAAAACAAGCAAAATTTTTGTCAAGGATGCAACCAAAAGATGACAGCCAACATCATGCAGAAGATGAATACACAAACCTGGTACTTGATAAGGCATTCCACCATTTACAAAGACAACCATACGAGAAACAAGAGCGAATGCTTCTACTCACCATGTACTGACGCTGGAACAGCCAGAGCAGCAGCAGCTTGGATCCTGATCTTAAAGTTGGAAGAATCGCGTAATAGTAGTAGAAGAATACTAAACACAGATGGTGCCCTGTAAGGCAAACATGCGTAAGTTATTACATGTTGTTGCAAGCGTAATATGAACCATACAGAGATTATTTGCTCATTGGCCTTTCACTATTATCAAGAAGCTATTGATTGTACTTTCCACTATTTCAAAAGTTTAGCCTTTTTTTTTTTTTTTTTTGGGGGTGGGGGGAGGGTTGGGAGGGGTAAGTAGAGGTGGAGTTTTACAGATTATGTTCATCCATAAACATAACTATATCAGCACACAAATGCATATCAAACTTTCAAGGGATGCCAAAAACGAGGTTCAAATCACTTTACCAATCCATTTCCTGCAGTCTTAATGTCTCATTCAGAAATAGGTTGCTCAAAGCATGACAAACATTCCATTGGACCTGTTAGATACACTTTGAACTTTTAGTACAAGACACAATCTATCAACAATAATGATACACATGCTTGTCCATTAACCGTCTAATCAAATGTTCTTTAAGAACAAAGTTATATTGTGATTATCGATACCTTGACATTACCAGTCGTAACAGAAGAAATCAATGCTTGAACAACCCTCTCAAGCCAACGGGAATCTCTCAAAGAAGCTGGATGGTATGATATTGATTCATATCTTTGACAGCCTTTCCCGTAATCCCTTGTCGTCTCATATTCAATTCTACATTTGACAGATCTTGAAAGGTTTCCTAGAGCTCTCACAGCATTTGATTTAATCTGATGGGAGGGAAAGAAAAGTCTCAGAGCTGTGAGAATACACATGATTACTATAAAATTTGCAGAGATTCATATCAATCAAGAATTGATGATGCAGTATCAATACATTTTTATAATTTAGAGGTAGTCTTTCACGTCACCAATATTCTATTTATATTTATTGAATTCCTTTTCTAGCTTCTCAAGAAGATTATTTAAGAGAGAGAGAGAGAGAGAGAGAGAGAGAGAGAGAGTTACTTAACCAGCAATTACAAAAGTAAATTTAAATATTTCGCTAATAGCACATTTACCTTGTCTCCATCCTTAGTCAGACGCAATGCGCATTCAGTTAATAAGGTAAACATTTGAGAAATTTTAAGTGAGCCTATTAAAAAGAGAGAACAAAATAAAATTATTAGTTTGAAAAGCTGAAGAAAAGGTACTAGAGAAATAGACCTAACTACATCACTCTTACCTCCAGTGTTTTCCAAACTAAAATCATCAATACAATGATGGATAGAATCACATATGTTTGCTAAAGCCCAAGAAGCAGTTATTCGGACCTGAAGAATGACAAGAAAGATTTCACCTGCCTTAGAATTAAAATGGACAATATATGCTTTATTAAAGAAAAGGAGAAATAAGAAAGTACCGAGACCAAAGGATCACGAGTGTTACTCTCCACAGCATGAACAAACTTATCAAGGATCTCTGCACTATAATTGCACATTGCACATAATTTATAGAGGACCTAGTAGATAACATACAATACAGGTTTGAGAGGTAATTCCACTCAGTTCAAAAGCATAACAAAATCACCTCTGAGAAACTTGCGGAAAACATGAAATGACTCCAATAGCTCGACAAGCAGCTGCCCTAACTGAAGGTACATCACCGTGTACGGCAGCACGAACCTACAAAGTTTTGTAGTTCAAATTCATACATCACCAAGGAAACTTTCAATTTCATTCACCAAAATAGAGTATTTATAGTGCAGCATTTTAATAAGCCACACAAGAACTTACTGAAGATGAAAGAATGAAGTCCTGTTTTTCCTTCGAGATTGTACAGAACACAGAAGAAGTAATACCCGCAAAACAGGTAACTGAGGCAGCTCTCACCTTCCAAGAGAAAGAAGAAAAAAACAAGTTGAGGGTTTCAATCTCCCTCCAAAGTCCATTAAAGATAATGCATGCTCTGATGACATGTTTTTATAATCTGTGGGAATTGAAAGTCAGTTCATATATCAACTAACCATTGCAGAAGTATGCTGTAGAATTAAAGGCATATGCTTCTCAATAGCCTCACACCACTGCTCAATTCCAGACTGACATGATGTGGGTTCATCTCTATTATTTTCTAAATTCTCTAGTTCGTATGAAGGAGCTGAAGAAACTTTCTTCATCCTTATGCAGTCAGAAGTAAATGGGGCATCAAGTAGTTTATCGTCTAAAGGGTCTTCCGTCCCTTTAAATCCAGATATTGCACGAAGAGATTCATCCAGAACCTGATATAATTGGCATCAAGAATCATTATGTCCGTATATATATATATATATATATATATATATATATATATATATATATATATGAAATAGGAAAGAGAATCGATATGTTTATAGAAAAAAGCTGCCACTCTGTAAGATTTCACTTCACTTTCTGATGTAATGAACAGATACACCAAATATAAATTTTATTGAATGAGGGAATGAAAAACTTAATAACAGCAAAGGACTCTTACTCTTATGGCAGCTGTAATAATTTTTTCCCCAATAAATCCAACAGAATTTCCAGTATGCCCTTTCCATTGTCCTACAGGAACTTCAGGAGTAGCTGCCCTCAAAAGGTTATAAACAATGGTGGAAATTTGTTCCCAACAAGATAACATTATACTTGGGTAATTGTGTGACACAGCCCTAAGTGCCTGCAAGTGACAACATAAGTAATGTAATGTGACATTTTTGTTAGTTATAACAATGACAAGCATGGACAATGCCACATGCCTTTCTACAGAATAATCAGACTTCTAGTCATGGATACAACGCTATCAGGAAAAGGATAAGCATTTCTTGATATTTGATGGCATGATGCGAAATGAATTTGCCAGAAGAGAAGTAGAACTTCCAATCAGAAATCTCGAGACAAATTTTAGGTTTTCAAGCCGTCATACACTAGGCACAGTATTACCTGAAGAGTCTCAAAGCATATTGGGGGGTTGCTCACTTGTTCTGAATATTGAAACAAAGTAGAAAGAACACCTGACTTCTTTTTGGCCTCAGCAAAACCTAGAGAAAAGGCACAGGACAAATTAAAGGAGAAAATTGATGAATTCTACAGATCTGTTAACCATATGGAAGAAAAGAAGCTGAATAAATTATCTATTTTTACATGCTGACCGCTAGGAATATCTTCTCTTTTGGGTGGACACTAAAGTATAAAAACCAGTAAACAAGTAACAGTAAAGTTTATCTGTTTATGCAGCAAAACTTAAGCTCACCATTAAATATCTCTCTCTGAAGCATTTCTTTAATTTGTGGTGAAGATGGTGAGGTATTTAGAGCTGTTGTCAAGCAACTAAAAGAAGCAGCCTGTTTAATGACATAAGAAATAGTATAAGATGTCATGGTGAGAATTGTTTATGTGTTATACAAAAAAAAAAGGGCAAAAGGAATACTAACCAGCAGGCCAGTCTGATCACTTTTAAATTGAAATCCATTTTGTATCGTTTCTTGTAGAGATGTAAAAACTGTTGGCAACAATTCTCCAGGCATTCTTGAATATCTGTAGAATGATGATTGACAGGAACAATAGGTATGCATAAGACTATGCTTAAAGAAGACAGCAATAATTAAATAAAATCAGCAATGCAGCATCACACATCGGATTTATTGACTGTCTGCAAGTATCTGATAAAATAGATGTTATGTTATTGAGAGGTTGGATCCATCCTCTTCATAAATGCTGAAATGTGCCGTATGGACATGAAATGCCATCATGGCTTCCACATGGGATCCAAATGCGGAGGATAAATTGTCTCACCCAAAAGCTAAAAAGGGTTGGTGAGGGGGAAGATCAGACCCAAAGGTAATAACAATGCACTTAAACTGTTCATATCACTTGTGCCAATTTTTGTACAATAAAAGAAATTTAAAATTGAATTATGACAAGCTCATCTTAATTATTTGGACCAACACAAAATTTTGGAAACTGAATACAGATTCAGGGCAGCATAAGAAGATTAAATAAACAAACAAATATGTTACATTGAAAAAAAGAAAGCAAAAAAAAAAACTAATGAAAATAATTTGGTGGGGGTATACATACGGTGTAGATGATATTAAAAGCATGAGAATCTTGAACAAGGATGCCAGCAATCTACTATGAGTTTCTCGTTGAATCAAGTATAAAATACCTACATCAGATACATCAGCGTTTTAATATCAAGATAAAACAGTAGATATCCTGATGTAGAATTACTGTACCGTTTTGAACTTTTGCTTTATATCATCTTTTACATACCTGTATGAAGCTGCATTAGTATATGTCCAAGGGAACTTGAAAGTGATGTAAAAGATCCCCGTTTAGAAGACTCTTTGAACTCAGCTACCTGCAGAAAAACAGAAGACGGCCCATCCAACATTGCTTCCAGAGTTGAGGCTGATGCAACCCGTGCCTAGGCATATATAGAAGCATATGTCAGCTAGAAGCACCACTGAAGAAAAATAATTTATATGACAATCAGAAGATGTTTGAAAGTTTTGAATAAGATAAAAACATTTTCCATGCACTTTAACAAGTAAAAAATTTTGTACTCATTTTTATGTACATCACAGGCATAGCTGTCAAATCATTCTCTAAAGAGTACCGACTAGTGAGTGAACTAAAAGCAATAAAAGGAAGAGTAGAAAATACCTTTAAATAGGGATCAAACAGCAAACAAGTCATTAGTGTTGCTTCAAACTTCCTGTATATCAGAAGAAAACATGAAACAAGTGAGAATGTGTTTGTGTGTGTGTGTGTGTGTGTGTGTGAGAGAGAGAGAGAGAAAGAGAGAAATTAATCAACAATAGAGTGGAGACATTGGATGCTTACCTAGGTTGTAGTACATCACTGGTTGGCAAAAGCAGTGTCCATTGGCTACTAAATGATTTTGAATCAGCTTGACAGAGATCCTACCAATAAAAATAAAAATGAAAAATTATCAATCATGCTAACATTAAAAGGTTGCATTGTCAAAGTCGAGCACTCCATCTTATCCATACATAATGCAGATTAAATCATATCATTGTTTATTTTCCCTCATGTTATCAAGTTTCAAAAAAATAATAGGTATTCTAGCTAACAACATCAACTTTAAAAAAAAAAACATCTTCCTTTAGTCTCTCTGTAATTTAAGTTTTGACATCTTTCTTTGCTTTCAACTTTTGGAAGATGTAAAGATTAGGCACCAAAATGGAGACTTAATATCTTCTGAAGGCGAGAGTCTTAAGAGAGGAAACATCTTTCCTATTGAGTGGCCGACTGTTGATAACGAGATGAAAACAAGAGAAGAGCAAAAGAAAAATAAAAAAGACGAAAGGAGCTTAAAAGCTATACCTATAATTACATGACATTGGAAAAACCATGTAAGAACCGAAATGTTATGCAAAACTTACCTGTATACAAACAATAGCAGCTACTCTGACCTTCGATTTCTGAATGCTCTCAGTATCGTTAAGTGATCCATCACTGTCACTGTAATCTGAATCTGATGACGCGAAGTCAAGTGTGGAAGACTCCTGATCTGACAAACCTTGAGAAGTTCGAGCTCCAATCTGCTTTGAACTGTCCCTTTTGCGTAGGTGTGGAGGTCTATATGGACTACGAACTGTCGGTTTAGAATCTTCCAAACCAGACTTAAGGCTCACTACACTAAGTTCACTCTCCTTCCGACCAGTTACCGGCCTGGCAAGCTGGCTTCTACTACTAATACCAAAGGAAAGGAACATTCGCAAAGCAGCTACAAAACCCGAGACCTGAAAATCCCCAGAAAGTATGAAGGATAATAATTGCAGATGTAAACTCAATACCTTATCTTCAATCTGATACACAAGACATTAATAACTTACATGGTCAGAGAGGGAACACTTACGATCTGCGAGAGTCAAGTGCAGGCATTGCAGTAGAGATAAATAAAACCTGCAAAGCACAAGCGTCATGGCAACAATATGTAAGGAAGACTAGTTATGGACAATAAGGTGAAACAAGCAGTACTCTATATCCATGCTTACATTTATATCTTTGTTTACATGTTTCTTTAGAGAGAGCCAACAGAAAGGTCAAAAGCAAGTTTACCTCGACATTACAGTGTCTTCTACAAGCAGGCTTTTAGCTGCCAATACATCCATCACTTTCCTAAAAACCTGATTCAAATAAAAACGGCCTCAGAAAAAAAATGTACATAAGCATGCTAATAAAACACGAGCCTACAAGAGGATTGCTACCTCGATAGATGATTTCCAGATATCCACAGGAAACAACGAGCCGGCCCTAGAGATTGTTTCTCCAAGCATATTGAATGCAAGAGTCTGAACTTCCCATAAGCTGCCGTATCGCGGCATTGGCTTTCTCTTTCCAACTTCAGAAGCAGAGCTCTGGTTGCGAATCGAGTGCGAAGAGCTGCTCAACTCCGAATGACAGCTCTCGACTACACGCAGAAGGAACTTCACCAGCTGAATCTCATCCGCCGGAGAACACTTCCTCTGGTAGGTGCTGATCACACGCCTGAAAACAACAGAAATTCATAAACAATTTACAACAACAACACACATTTACTCGAAATCGAATCGAAAACAAGACGAGCTGTCCGAGCTGACCTCAGAGTCTGTAAGAATTCTATGATGGGCGAAAATGACGAGGAAGCAATAAAGAATTGAAGCATGCTGCCGAAACCGTCGAGCATGAGAGTCCACGAAGCTGAATTGACTTCAAGAGGAAGACGATGGCTGACGTCATGGATCTGAAATCGAATTTTCACTGAGGCTAATTTGAACAAGCAAAGCATAGGTTGAAGAAAACGAAGGTCTCGGTAGACATACCAGGTGAATTGTGTGAGCGAAAGTAGAGGTCAAGTCTCCGGCGCCGTGAGACTTGGTGGTGATCAGTTCCGTCACGAACAGCAAATCTGACGTCACCTCCGGCGGAGGGAGGTCGGGGGCGGCGGAGATGAGAGTGTGGGAGTGGGAAAATATGAAATTGTAGAGGAGTTCGGGGATTGGAGTGCGAGGAGGAGTTGTGAGGGTTTCGTCTCTGACGGTGAGAAACGCCGTCCGCCACCACCTCACCGGCGATTGTGATACAGACGCCGTCGTAACGACTTTGCTCGGCTTCTCAGTCATTCATTCCAGTTTGTTGAAATCGGAGACTGTCCAAAAGACCAAAACTGTTTCCGTTTCTAAATGAAAAAGAGAAATAATTCATCATACGGGCCGGGTCAGTTGGATGATAGGCCCAAATTCCAGTCCGACTGACCCACATATTCCTATGAGATTAAGGAGACCTGTTCGTAATAGGAATAGAGTGCTAATGCCATACAAAAGGCAAAGGCTTCTATCTATGAATATCAAACTGACAAAATTTTGGCCTCTTAGGTGTCGGCCTTTCTCATCAATGGAGTACCTCCCGAAAGACCTAATATATGAAATTGTGTTAAGGCTCCCTGTGAAGGGTCTAATCCGATTTTCTTCTGCTTCGAAGCTATGGAAGAATGTGATCTACAACAGGGACTTCATCAAAAAGCACCAGCAACGCTGCTCTACAAAAGATTTCACCCTCATACGCCAAGTTGTTCGGGGATTTGATCACTTCTATGCAGCCTCCTTTTCTGGTGATACATTAGAGGAAGAACGAGAAATCAAAACGTCCATTATATTCCCTTGAAGACTGGTTTGCGCTCTATTCTCGTATCATTACTGTTTGTCATGGATTGGTTTTACTAGATGTTACGTGTTCGGGGTATGCCGCTAGTGATCTCTGTTTATGGAACCCGGTGATCGCAAAGCACAGATACATACGGTACGGTCAGGAGAATCAAAATACCCGTATTTTATGTATGGAATAGGTTATCGTTGTGATGAAGATGACTTAAAGGTATTAGCCTTGAAGCAGACTGGTCGTTTGCAGAATAGGAAAATCCAGTTTATGGTTTATAACGTAGCATCAGGCCAGTGGAAAAATATAGCAAAACTTCCACCTAGTAATCTTCAAGTTGCTGATAAACTTCGTAGACATAATATGGTGTCGTTGAACGATTATCGTGTAGCTTGGCTGATGAAAGATGTTGATGGGGATCTGTATCATGTTGTGACTTTTGACCTTGTGAAGGAGGAGTATAGTACTTTACAGGTTCCGATTTCGATTGGTCCAGGAACTATCGAGCTTATGGAACTGGGTAGCTTCCTGTGCTTCAGACACTGTGAAAAGATGTGGTTCATGAAGGATTCTTCTTGGTCGACCGAGCCTATTTCGGTGAATAATTACAGTCCTCTATTATTTGATGGTGAGAGGTTTCTAATGAGCAGGTTTTGTGACGATGATAAGAAGCTCTTTTGGCACAACATAAAGACTGGACAGCATCAACATGTGACGCTAATTGGTCATGACTATGCTCGAGACTTTGATATGTTTACTCAAACAGCTTTCATTTGTAGAGGAGGCCTCCATCTTCTCCTCGATGGTGTACCTGATCTGTATGCCTAGTATATGCAGGTTGATAATAGAGACTAAGTCAACAAAAACTAGTTATTAGAGATTCATTAACCATTTTATGTCACTCGAAAAAGTCACATTGAAAACTCTTTTTATTATTTTAATCGTCTTAAATTTTGAATCTTATAATTTGTTGACAATGACGAAAATTGAGAACCTTATTACATTCTTTTAATGTTTTAACAAGAACAAGCATTATTTTTAACATTATACAACCACTCAATCGTAGCACAACGTTAATGTAGAAATGCCAAAATAGTACACCTTGAACGAGTTTTTATTTTTTTTATTTTTTGTGATGAAGAGTAAAGTAAGCAATTTGACTTATTTTGCATGCCAACATTTTTGACATATTCTGGACTCTCCCGCCCTCATGAGTCATGTCCAGTTTTAATTTTATTTTTATTTAAATCTCGCGCTCATTAAGCTCTTAAGAATACTATTAAAGCTAATTAATCTCTGCGTAATCTCACACACATATATAACCCATCTTTCTTCTCATTTCACTCACCCACATTTTCTCAGTTTCTCTCTCTAATTCTAACTGCTCTCCGATTTCAAAACCCTCCGGGTTCTTCGATTCCCGACGCTCTCTATCAGGTACTTCAATCTCTGTTTATGTCTCGTTTATCTCAGATTACGCTAATACGCTTCGACTTATCACGGATTAGAGTTCGTTTTCTCTTCGATTATCGCTGCATTTAAACACAATTAGTCGATTGATCTTCTAGGTTTAGCTTAATTTCTTCACTGTTAATTTGATTTTTATGAATGAGCTTTGATTTCTTTAATTTGTAGAGTTGAGGATTTTCAATGTCGGCTTTCACGAATCACAATCCGAACAACTCCTTCGAGGTAAATTCGATTTCAGCTTTTGCGTTTTGCTAATGCTTCGGTTTCTGTTGATTTAATATTATATTAGTGTTGTTTTGAGTGAGATCATTGTGAAACTTTACAGGTCTCTCAGCCTCCAAGCGATTCTGTTTCAAGCCTCAGTTTCAGTCCCAAATCAAACCTTCTGGTCTCTACCTCCTGGGACAATCAGGTTTCGATTCGCTTTCTTCTTTTATTTTCTGTACTTGTTTGGTATATAGTGCTTAAATTTTGTTTAGTTGCCATAAAAGTAATGTGTAGTGGTATAATTGAAGAGGTTCGTATTTTATGTAATTCACAGTAATCACTTGGTAGAATTTGGTAATGATCAGGTGAATGACTGATGATATGCTTGTGTTTAGGTGCGCTGCTGGGATATTCAAAGAATGGGAACAAGTATTGCTGCTTCACCAAAGAGCTCCTATTCACATGACCATCCGGTAGTTTAACTTGTCCATTTTAGCCTGTTATACTTTTACTACGGCTTTTATCTAAACTGTTATCTGTGGTGTCAATAAGAGATGTGAGCAACTATGCTAAGACTATCCTGCATTAATTTATTGGTGTAAGGGATTTATATACACATACTGTTTAATATAATGTGTCTATCAGTTGTCATTTTCAATTGCAACTATGCTGTGAGGTTACGATCTGTGTTCAGTTTAGTTATAACTGGTGTATGTTTATGACCTGCCTTTACCTGTAGAATTTTCACTTGGAACTTCTGACTCCATTTCCTTCTCCATTGATAAGCTAGGGGAGTTGAGAGGAGATAGGCCTCTGATATGATTTTTGGCTTTCCTAGCTTTTGTTACATATCACATTGTACAAATGCAACCAATAATTGTTTCGTGGCTTCACCAATCTCAAGGGAGCTTTGTCATATTAGATATTCTTCACTTTTTTCTTCAAATCGTAGCGTGTCAATACTCCACACTATATTAGTCTGTGCTGTTTGCTTGAATAATTTCCCGTACAATATGGTGTCGATTTTATTAAGTTGTGATTTCATTATGTGATAACATTTAATGAGATAGAGTCTTCATCACAGATCGTTATATTCCAGTGACTTTTCCATGTACGTGCATGCGATATATTTTGAACTACCAACTTTTTACCTGATGTTCAATACAGTCTGCAGTTTATGTTTCATCTACAAATGCTAACATATGATGATCTATGTAGGTTTTGTGCTCAACATGGAAGGATGATGGGATGGCTGTGTTCTCTGGAGGTTGTGACAGGCAAGTTAAGATGTGGTCACTAATGTCTGGAGGCCAACCGACTACTGTCGCCATGCATGATGCACCCATAAAAGAGATTGCTTGGATTCCCGAGGTTGCGCTTTTAGTTGCAGGAAGCTGGGACAAGACTCTCAAGTAATTAAAAGCACAGCCTTCAGTCTCAAGTATTTGAGTTATCTAAATTATATACGCCATAGATTTATGTATCTTTGTTAATTGAAGGTTATAGCCAATAATCAAGTTGGGAATGTTGTTCTCATTTGCTCCCAAGTCCTAAGTTTTTTCTGTGTCATCACCTAATGTTCTCATACGTCTGAGAACTAGGTTTCTTCAAATTGTTCTATTCCTTTATTATTTTGCCACCTTAAATTTATTCTTATAGCAAAAATCTATTTCTCGCTTTAATCTCTAGTTATCTGTTCATAAACACATTATATTGGCCTATATTCAGGTATTAGGATTTGAGGCAACCAAACCCAGTGCATACCCAACTACTACCTGAACGCTGTTATGCACTATCAGTGAGACATCCTCTAATGGTTGTCGGAACAGCAGATAGAAATCTGATCGTGTTTAACTTGCAGAATCCACAGGTACATAATATATTATTTCCAGATGGGATCAAGAACATATATATATATACATATTTTTTAAACAGATAACCAAAAAAAAAGGAGGCCTACTTTTTCAGTAACTTTGTATATCCCCAGTCTCCAGAAATAACATATATTTGCGTTTTAGTTGACTTTTGTGGGACTTGGAGAATAATCTTCTAGCTTTGTAGGATTGCTTAACATGATATTGTTTTCGGATATTCTAATTATATTTATTGGCTGACCTTTGTGCAAATTTTGACAGACTGAATTCAAGAGAATCATTTCACCCCTGAAGTATCAGACACGTTGTGTTGCTGCATTTCCTGATCAGCAAGGATTTTTGGTAAGTATAAACATGCACTTGTGTTAAAACCTTTTTGCTGCCTGAATGAACAGATCTCTTTTGAACATTTTGCATCAAATATATAATTTTTTTCAAACATGCAATTACTTTCATAAGAGAAAAAGAAGAAGAAGATAAACAAACATTCTTTATATGCAGATGTTTATTCAACATAGAGGATATACTTCTTCATGATATTCTGTGCTCCATTACTATTTCTTCCTTTATTTATTTTTTCTGATAGTGTATGATGAGACTGATATATAAGATCACACTTACTTTTTTTCTTTGCTAGACGACTATTGTATTCTGTAAATAGTTAATAATGTTTGTAATGCTATGTTCTGCCAGGTTGGTTCTATTGAAGGGAGGGTTGGAATGCAGCATCTGGATGAAGGAAAAGCTAGTAATAACTTTACCTTCAAATGCCACAGAGAAAACAATGCTATTTACTCAGTCAACTCTATAAGCTTCCATCCAGTAAGATTTTTGTTTCCTGAGGATCTGCTTAATAACATGTTGTTCCTTCTTCCTCTTTAATTAATGTGAGAGACAGGCAAGGGAAAAAAAGTTAGGGAGGATAGGTGGAGAAAGGAGTATGTGGTTTATACAATAAAGATTTTCATTTTCAGAAAGATTAATAATCTATAATAAGTACTGGATTGTTTTGCTTGTTGTGTTGTCATAGTTGGCAAGAGTTAATACAGTTTTATATTTCTTTACCTAATCTTGTTGGAGTCTGTGGGATCATGACCAAGAAAATGAGGACTACAACCTGTTTCTTTCATGGACTTGTGCCATTTTCAATGTTACTCGTTTCTCCTGAGTCCTGACAGGTGTTATTTGGTTGTGGGAAAAACTCTTGATATTCGACTACGATTATTAACCTATATCTGCCTTTCCCATAAGAAATACATGTCTGCTGGATAAAACTAACATGACACGACCTCTTAGTTGATTCGTGTGAAGTGTGGATATTCTATCTCACCTTTCTTTCTTACTGATAAGACGTGTTTGGTTATTATAGTCTTTTTTGCCATCTTTTTGAGAGTCCAATTTATAGGTTTGAGTTCAGTGAATCCTATTCTTTTGGGAATCCTGTATTACTCTTTCAAATACTGGACATGTTAGATATGGCATAATGACGGGATTTTGGAAATTTCGTAGTGATGTCTGGTTACAGGTTCTTCATATATGTCTACACTCTACATACATATTTATACATATCATTCAAGGTATGGAATGTTCTTGCTGATGGCTATATTGAGACAATATGGTGAAAATTCAATCCCAGCATAGCTTCCTCATGATGTTATATTATCTATATGAAGTCTACTGGAACTTTGACATACATTTGATTTGTCGGAAGTCATTCTTGTTATAGTTCTGCCTGGTTACTTTTATCTCATTAGTGCCAAGTGCCAACTTATAAGTCATTGTTCATTCTGATTCTGAAAGTTTACACTATATATAGTTTCTTTTCTGCTCATTCTTATTACTGTATTTCCCTTTACAATCTTATTGTGTCGCTTGTTTCAGGTGCATCACACATTCACTACAGCTGGGTCTGATGGTTCTATCAGCTTTTGGGATAAGGACAGCAAACAGAAACTCAAGGTTCTTCTCACATCTAATTTACACATTGTTCTGCTGGTCTTTTTCTAATAGCCAAGACTTAATTATTCCTATACCTCTGACATCCTTCCTGTTTCTTTAATTTTGTACAACAAATCATCATTTTATCACTTGGCGTCATGGTTTGATCTTCTGTAGTTATATGCATACAGTTTTATTTGGTTTCAGTTATATGCATACAGTTGTCTAATACCGTTTTCTGATTTTTAGGCCATGTCAAAGTGCAATCAACCCATTCCTTGCAGTACTTTCAACAATGATGGCTCCATATTTGCATACTCGGTAATTTTCTCACCGTTATTTCGAGCCAATGTGTCAGGATCAGTACAAGGACTCTCTCTCTCTCTCAAGATTCCGAATTTGTGTTTTAGGTTTGCTATGACTGGCATAAGGGTGCAGAAAATCATAATCCTTCTAATGCAAAGATCTCGATTTTCCTCCACTTGCCACAGGTATATCCAACGACATTTCAACAGATTTATCCATTAATACTTCAAAGTTTTTGAACACTCAAAAGTATCTGTCTTTTCGGCTGCAGGATGCTGATGTAAAACCAAAGCCAAGAACTGGTGGAAGAAGGTGAAGCTGATTTTGAACAATTTGAAAGTGGATGCAATCTCATGACCTCTTTTTGTATATGCGTGGCATCTCAGTAGTTGCTAATACCAGTAATACGTGATCAAGGCTGATTAAGACTAGACTACCCCCTCCCCCTCTGAGTAGTCGTTTTTGTACGAAGTTCCCTCGTCCTTTTTCGAATCTCCTTTACACCTCATCAAGCTGATCCCATTAATTGGTCTGTTTACTAAATACTAGGCCTAGCTAGAGTGCAGTGAAAGACACTAATTGTAGACTGTGAATTTGCTATAACCATTGATCTTGTCCCTGCTGCTTTCTCTTGTGACGAGAAGTCAAAACTATTAGAACTTTTTCTCAAAAATGAAAAGAAAAACACTATTAGAATCTCATTAGTTCCTACTTAGCTGGTCGGTAAGGCGTTTATGAATCATACATGTACTATTGTAAAGAACTGGGTTGAAAGCTGCCTTAGCCAAACTCATTGATTAAAGGAGCATGGGCGTTGTCCCAAGTCCCCACTCCTAGCATTCTTTGCACCTTTGAACTTTAATTCTGATTGTGAAGTTCCCTCTGATGCAGGCAACTTCGGTTTGAATAGTTGGTTTCGCGGGTTGTAGTGCTACTTGTTTGTTGTTTCGTCACTTCATGGGTTATGAACTACTCTAACCATGAAAGTTCTAGTATATGGTTGACTGGTACGCCTAGTTGGGTAGCCTACAGCCACAAATGTGACTTGTAAATTGTTATTACAACTTGTACGAGCCGACTTGGTGAGTGACAAGTCCCAAGTTCACTTACTCTTGTGGACCTAATTTTAGGGTTTCCATTTTTGGACTATCTGCATACGTTAAAATCTGTTTTCTTACCGTGTGCATGTGACTCTGTGTTGCGTTGGAAGGTAAATTTGATACGACATTTAGAATGATGTGGAGCCTTAGAGGCATCCATTAGCGAATGAGTGTAGTAAAGCTGCGTAACCAATGTACGTATATGTATGGAGAAAGTATTGGATGTTACTCGTTAGCAACTTTCTCCTCACTAACATCTTCCTCTTCTGTTCATCTTTCAATTTTACGTTTTCGTGATAAAACAAAGTTCGAACCAGAAAGATTGCCAGAATTCACGAATGATATAGAGTATAGACAAACATATAGCAGATACCTGGCAAGCCAAGTCATCAATACGAAGATGGGGGACTTTAGAAGTGTCTACGTCTTCTTTAAATCATTGAGAGCCATCTCCACTCGTCCTCAATAGTTCCAAAATTTCATACAACAGTTGCTGTCTCTGTTCTTGACAAGCTGCGATGTGTCCAAAATACCCTTGTGATCAGCTTATCCATTGCTGATTACATTTCAATATCCCCAGGCAAGAAGGTAAAAAGCACACAGTTGTTCACTCTTCAAAGGCAATCAGCTACCTATTATAAATACCTTGTTTGCGTAATTATCTACTCCACCAACTTCTCCACCTTATCATTATGATTATTATTGCTTTCTCTTAGTCCCCTCAATCTTCTTCTTTACAACTTGTTACATCATTACCTGTTAGGCTGTTACCAATTCATCAAGCTAGGCTTCATTTTTACCGATTGGATTCAACGCTTGCATCCTCATCATCATATCCGAAAGAGCCTTTCAAAATTTAATGTGTTTTAAATGCAAGGAAAAGGAGTTCAGATATAGATGAAGCTCTAATGAGAGCATGGGGCCAATATATCAGGATTAATGTAGTAGTTGATTCGATTAATATACAAAGTGTTCAAGGAAGGTTAATACCGTAACTTCCGTTGTGTGTCTTGACCTAATTAGACTAGAATAGTAGTTACCTTAGTAGATAGGGAATCCCTGATTACTTGGGATACTTGATGTAATGCCTATATAAAGGCCTCCTTATCTATCAATAAAGTAACGCTTTACATCTATATTGTTTCTCCTACAACACGTTATCAGCACGTAGTTTCTAACCCTGTGCTTGATAGCAAAAACCCTAGCTTTTTGCCGAAAAAAAAAAAATTTCAGCAACCCTAGCTTTTCTGCCGGCAACTGCTTGTCGGCAAAGAAGGCCCTCCCCAGAAATCACTTTCTGCCGGCAACCCCTTCGTCGGAAGAAAGAAAACAATCCCAGGGCACCAGGTTCTACCGACAACTCTTTGTCGGAAAAGCTAAGAAGCCCCCAGGAACTTTTTGCCGACAACCAATTCGTCGGTACATCATATACTATTGAACTGCCGACGACATCTTTGTCGGCAGAGGCTGAAGAAGCTCAGGGCACCCAGTAATTTGCTCTGGGCACCCTCCGATGGTTCGACGGCGTTCTCTCTCATCGCCTCCCCGCCGCGATGCAATCCAGAGACGACGCCTGCTCGGTCGACGCCTCAGCCCGAAGCCGCTCCAATCCGGCGGCCCACCTCGATGCTTCGACGAAGCCCTAGCGCGCTCCAACCTAGTCGTCGCAGCCTCTGACGTCGCCGCCTCTGTCGACGCAGCCCAAACGACGTCGATGCCCGGATTTGCACGCCTGTACGCAGCTTAGCGCCGCCGACCCAGTCCTGCTGCCCCGATTCGTCACCGTTTCAGTCAGATCCGGATCTCCAGATCTCGACCCGGACCCTTGGGCCTGACCCGACCCGTGTCCAACCCGACCCGATTCGGCTGTTAAACGAATTCTACTGTGCAAGGGGCAAAACGGTAATTGTACTTACCTCAGTTAAACAGTTTTTACCCTACGGGTTAAAAACAGTTACTGCAGTAATTCTTTTTATTAGTTTTACTGCTCCATATATGGTGAATATGACTAACCATATGTTTTTCTTTTCCATGAAACTTATTGCACGACGCATCGCGATGTAATTGCGAGGATTATTTCGTTGCACGTACATGGAAGAGCATCTTAATTTGCACAAGGATCAGAACCGAGTCCTTCAGCGCAATTTTTAAACGCAGTTCATTTGGCGAACTAGCATGTATGATTTAATAACAGTTCCCGTTCTTTCGCAATTTCAATTACTTGAACTTGTGTATATGTGTTGGAACTTGTGTGTTTTTCAGGACGATACAAAGGGGCCCCACCCACCCCTGCGTATCACAGTATTTATGGGGTAACTGTGATGTTACCGTCCAAAGTTGTGCTTGTGGCTGTGATGTCACTGTGAACCACAACTCTTCGTGAATATTTAATCACGATTCCGACATAATATTGTCGATGCTTGTGACGATCCTAAGGGAGTCACAAAGGGGACAAACTCATGATGTGTGACGGAAATTGTCACTGTAACATCGATATGTGACGGAAATTGTCACAACCAATTGAATTGAGTAACCAGAATCTTGGTCTCGACCATTCAATTCCTTCCCTCTTGTTCTTTTGATATAAAGAAACAATTGACCATAAAATGCGCCTAGAGAATGGCCATTGAAAAAAGAGAGAATCATGTCATGGATATGGTTCTATCGGTTCACTAATTGCAAAATTGCAATCATATGGTCAATGTATACAAGAGATACATGGAAGAAGATGAGAGTATATCCTCATGATTACGGATTTCAACAGCAAAAGATAATTTGCAATAAATATGAAGCATATGACTTCAATTTCATAGTCAAAGTGACTACAAATCCGTTGATTTTGTGCAGGCATAGACCTCACATGTGTGACTAATGCTACTTAGTCGATACACTCTTTATGGTCAAGATCTCGATATAACCGTTGGCATTTTGATGCATATATGGTTCGATTCCCTAAAAAAAGCTATATGTGAATGCAATGAATCGCATTACACATTTACATGGCATGTTGATTGAGTTCACCAACCTAATTGGTGATGTTAACTCGAAAAATCACAAGAGACAAAATGAGTGACTCGCGAGAAATTGCGATCCGCCAACTTGGCCGTGATCCGCCAACTCTGCGATCCGCCAACTTGGCCGTGATCCGCCAACTCTGCGATCCGCCAACTTGGCCGCGATCCGCCAACTCTGCGATCCGCCAACTTGGCCGCGATCCGCCAGGCATCGCTCGCCATGGCCATCCGCCAACTTGGCTGCGATCCGCCAGGCCTCGCTCGCCATGGCCATCCGCCAACTTGGCCGCGATCCGCCAGGCCTCGCTCGCCATGGCCATCCGCCAACTTGGCTGCGATCCGCCAGGCCTCGCTCGCCATGGCCATCCGCCAACTTGGTCGCGATCCGCCAGGCCTCACTCGTCAAGAAACAAATTGACATGCTTGCGTACATAAGCGGATGCATGCGCATTGCCCGGCCTCGGCCTCGGCACTCTTGCGCCCACCATAGCCCGCCTTGCCTAGCCTCGGTTTCGGCCTTGGCTTAGCTTACGCGTTGCTTGGACTACAGCTCCGCCACAACCACATGCTGCCGCCCCCTCGGTCTCCGGACCTTGGCACGCACACGGCCCGCCTAGCAGCGCCCCGGCCTCGGCCTCGGCGTTGGCCTGAACACGGCCCGGCCAGCAGCCATCTCGGCCTTATAAGCCCATGCACTCACCCCGGCACGTCTTGGCTTCGGCCTCGGCATGCCTTTGGCTCTTTAGCATGGCATCGGCCTCGTCAGGTCCTTGCTTTATGCCTCGGTAAGCCTTCGCTTCGGCCTAGGCTATCCATCGGCAACTCGCATGACCTTGACTCCAACATCAAGCCTCGGCCCCAAAAGCCTTTGCTTTTGCCTCGACACGCCTTGGTTTCGGCCTTGGCATGCCTTGACATTTGCTCGGCCTCGGCCTGCCCGTGCACCACCTCGGCTTCGGCCTTGGCTAGCCTAGCACGCGCCTATGCTTGACCCTGGCCCTTCCTTGCCTTGTTTCGGCTTGGCTCCCATTCTAGCTTGGCTTCGGCCTCGGATAGCTAGCTCATGGCCTCGGTCCTGGATACTTGGTTTAGACATTTATGTCTCTATAGTATCGATGTTGGCTCATTCTGGTTGTTTTCCGGCTCTATTTTTGAGCGTTAACGGATGTATCTAGTACGCCTTTAAGCATGCCTATGTTTTATCTTGTGATACTACACGCCATGTTGCACACTCTATAGGAATTGAGTATATATTCCGGTTTATATGTCTTGGCATAAAACCCTTGTCTCTACACTCTTATGAATGTATCATAGAGACATTGAGTGTGTAGCTAATCTACATCGAACCTTGCTCACCACTTAAAGATATTGGTGCCAACGTTTATCACCTTGAAACTCATTGTGAAAATTGAATTGATTTCTTATGTATCGCTTTTAATGAATGCGCACAACTTATGAGTCAATATTGTGAATGTATTTCACGTATACTATGATTCGGATTCTTTGAATCGACGACTCATGTAGACTCTTCCATACATAGTCCGGAATTTTGGACATGTTTTGATGATCCATATATGCAAGAAAGCTATGGACATCGTTTCTTTTGAGCAAAGAAGCTATTGGGATCAAAGATTACCAAAAGAATTTGGTAGCGTCATGAGCAATGCTCAAGGCTCAAGGATGACATTAACGTCACCCAAGTCTTCCTCCAAGTCAATGGAAGCACCATCTATGCATTTAAACGTGCATATGATCCCCCCTTATGATCCTTCATTAGCTATGCTCAACATATGGAAGCTTAATCTTTAGCAAAGTTTTGGAGTAACGCCCTCCTACGCTAAAGGCAATGATACATAAGATGATGGGTTTGATGCCTTCTCATAGTTCAATTTGAGATACAATGATACTATGGTGATATACCTCATGGTTAAACTCAAGCCATAACACTTAGATGTTATGAAGCACCTTCACAATGATAGAAAAGTAGCAAAAACCTAAAATTTCTGGTTTTTTTAGCTCGCGGACTCGTCATTGTGAGGACCGGTTTACCTACTTTTAGGCCGGTTCTTGAGGTGAAATTTGGTCCACCGATTCCTAACATCCATGGCTACCTGCTCATAAAATTTCAGAGCCATTGGACACCTGGAAGGTGATGAACCACTCGACACAAACGTTCACTGACCTCCGGCGACTATTCCGACCGGTTCGGTATGTTTCCGACCGGTTCCGGCAATGAGGCCGGCGGCGTTGGAATCCTAACACATGTGCCTACCTACTGTTAAAATTTGGTGGCATTTGGTGTTCCGGAACATAGTGAAACGTTTCAGGAAGCATACATGCATGTTACATTTTGTAACGGAATGCATCTTGTTAACGTATAAGTGTTAACGATCAATACCCTATACCGTCCACATACTTTATGTGCCATATTGCGCTACCACAAGCGCTCAATGATGGGTTATTTGATTATGAATAACGTCTTTGAATAAGACGTCAGCTTCCACCTATAGTCCGCTATATATAAACCTTAACAGGCGATCTCGTTTATGTCATTTTTTTGATGAGCCAGTCTCCCCGTCGTTAGGGGGAGAGAAGAACAAGTTTGTTCAAGTAGAACGACTTGGCATTGCCGTGGTTTGTCCCCACTGTGCCTCATCATGTTCCCAAAGTCCCATAAATCAAAGTGACGAGATTTGATATACATGCTGCAAAGAGCAAACTATTGGTCTTTCAAGGAAAAGATCGGAATAGTACTCTTGTATCAACATGCCTGTAAGGATTGATGTCCAAATCAATGGACATATTGTCATTCATAAATGGTGACATGGTGACTCCACAAAAGTGGTAGCTGGTGTCACTAGGCCGTGACTCTCACAAGAAGTGTAGAGAGGGCACTTTGTTCGATATACACTCGCCGAATGCGAGTATGGCACAACTTGATCCTCGGATCAATGACAACTCATTCGTCTCATGGATTTTCTGGATTAAGGTTATTATTGGGGGACGCCTCAATGAGAAGCCAATCCATATAGAGATCTCTACAAATGCGAATTACACTAGTGTACATGAGTACGTGGTCTATGAGTTAGATATCGAATACACTCACTTCGTTGAAGCAAATACCAACGTTGTGAATTGGCCTACACGGAAAGATATGCGATCCAGTTTATACAAAGAGATAGGTCCTTGGTCAGGTGATGCCGACACCGCAAGTGTAAACCCTATCGATAATCTTTGATTGAAAGCGTAGTGAGAAAAAGAGCCTAGACTCACCTTGTGGCGCAAGGTCTCTCACAAACGCCCTGGAATCGACTACGATGACATATGCTCTCGTAATGGAGTCATATCACACTCCACTACCTTGTCAGTTAGGTAGTTCCGAAAAACTGAACATGCAGCTTATGAATCATCTCTATTGGGACTAAGTAAAGAGATGTACATAAATATCATGAATGGATCAGTTTTCACCCAAGTCAAGTAAGCAAAAACCTCGAAGTACGTATGCTATCAGATTAGGATGTTCTCTATATGGGTTCAAATCTTCTGGTTGGATATTGTATAACGCGGTTGAGCAACTACTTGATTGGAGATGAAATGTAATGAATCATGCCTATTTGCGTGTAAATTACGGATGAATTGTGATTGAGATATCACTAATCCGACGTTAAGAATGAAAAGATCTTGGGAATACTTGGTCTCAAATGTGAGAACCGTTAGTGATGAACTTGTTCATCTATCGGCTTATGGCAAACTAATGGACGTTAAACCAAAGCCTATATGTATCCCATGATTAGTCGATGTCTTGAGAAGACTCGTTTCGTCTATGTGACGAGAAGTCTTGGGAGATGAAACTCTCTATCTAAGTATCATGTGCGCAATCATGTACTTGTCATAATATGCTCGACTCGACATCTCATTCGCTATAAACTTATAAAGCCAAAGTGATGGCTAGACGCGCCCACGCAATGCCATGGTATATGGCGGTACTTTCTTTTAAGAGAGAAAAGTTTAGGCTCATTCGATCCCATCATGAAAGACACATCAATAGGCAATTCCAGATTCTGCCTAGTTCTGTACGTCAACTTCCCCGTGACCTACATGACAGCTCACTCATCGGAAAATGGTAAACTTAGTACCGTTGGAAAGCTCTATGTGTCTACTTTCCAGGGACACCAACCATTTGATTATAGCTATCATATTGAGTGAGTTATGGCTGTTTTAGCAAAGTAGGACGAATCTGTCCGGTAATTTGCAGATCAGTCACCTTCGACAGAGCTTTGTGATCAGCTCAGAACGAACCACGTTGTGTACTTTATACCACTGGAAAGATATGGGTGTCTAGTTTCCAGAACATTTTACGGTTCGTTCATACCTACTGTATCGAAGGAGTTATGACTATTTAAGTACACGAAGGTCATGCTGCGCGTGAATCTGATTTTCAACGCGAACTCTAGTTTTGAGTTGTTAAGCGACCTTCTTCCTTAAGACCAAGTAAAGCTAAGTGTAGCTGGTCTAATACAAGGATAATGTGGCTGTATTCAATGACTCGATCATTGGCCACACCTACTTTTGAAGCTTGTGAGGAGCGTTTGTATACGCCATTAATCTGAACTCCAAGATTGAGTTACCAATCAGGGGGAGTTGTCTTGTAGACATCAGGGGGAGTCTACCTCACATGTAATCTTCAATTGTAGTTGGTGCGTTGTGCTCTTTTCCCTTCGACCAAGCTTTTTATTTTTACCCAAGAGGTTTTGTTTTGCTTGGCAAGGTTTTAGCGAGGCAACATGTTATGCACCGTGTCACATTAGGTACGCGACACAAGGGGGAGTGTTCAAGGAAGGTTAATACCGTAACTTCCGTTGTGTGTCTTGACCTAATTAGACTAGAATAGTAGTTACCTTAGTAGATAGGGAATCCCTGATTACTTGGGATACTTGATGTAATGCCTATATAAAGGCCTCCTTATCTATCAATAAAGTAACGCTTTACATCTATATTGTTTCTCCTACAACACAAAGAAATATTTAGATTTCTTTTATTATATTTAGCTTCTGTTATAGGAAAGTATGATAAAAGTGAATATTTGGCATCTAAAAAGGAAATTGCACTATGAAGGGATTGTATATGAAATTTAGCTTCTTTTATTATATTGCACTCACGATTATGAAATTCTCATACAGGATCATCATATTTTTGGAACTTAGGATATATATGGATAATGAATCCTGTCACTATGAAGGGATTGTATTTGATTATGACTTCTTATTATAATCTGTTTCACTCTATTGTTAGAGATGAGATCCTAAAACACTCAAAGTTTCATCTCCACTCGCATACACCGTACCACTGTCTAAGTCTCAACCCTCTTTCCCTTACCCTAGAAATCTTATAACCATCATTCCCGTGTGCTTCACAAAACGAAATACTAGAACATGTTAGTGAGAATGACACTCTAGTTTTAGGCAAAATCTTTCTTGTCTGTTGCTTGGTTTTACTTATTTCTCTAGCAAGCAAAACAAGACATGGCTTGCTGTTTGTTTTAGTCCTGTGAGATAGGGAAGGAAGAAATTTTTTTGCTTCTCGTCTTGAATTAGAATACCTTCATGAAAAGAAGAATCAGCCAACTCTATTCCCTTCCCTTCAACAGAACTTCACCAGCTTGTTCGAAGTCAAAGACCGAATTCCAAACGTACGATCCATACCCCAAATTCCCCATTTCTTCTTTCAGGAATTTTTTACTTTCCTTTCAAGAACCAAGTATTAATATTTCTTCAAGAGTACTTAGATTCCAAAGGTCCAAAGGAACATGACTTTCCATGCTACAGGGTTCATAGTCTTGGTCTTAGAGTTCTTATTTGTTGATTTTATTTCTCGTATACTTATTTTTCTATCTCTCAAACTTTTAGGTGAAACATCTGATGTTCTATATACCGTGCATAATTAGGGTTCTATGTCCAACTCTTTGTACTTGGAGTAAGAATCATTCCTTTCTTAATTTCTGTCTAAACCTTACTGTTAGTCGTAAATTATAACCTGATCAGAGACTTGTAGCACAGCTATATTGCCCTACACTATGAGTAATTAGTAATTATATAGTGTAATTCGTAATTACTTAACATGCATGGTAAATGCAAACATGGTTGGTAAATCTGGAATAGGGACAAATCATCACCTGAAAGGTTGAAACATGCAGGTAAAATTGACGGGTGATTTTACATCTGGACCTTTGAACTCTGCTCAGATCAGATCAGGGCAACTCTTCCTGATCTGCATGACCCAAACACACACACACACACACATATATATATATATATATATATATATATAAAAAAAGAACATGACAAATTTGTTGCTGAAGGCAAAAATAATGTAAAACCTATAGTGCACGTATGCATTTCTTGTTCCAACCCCCTCACTCTCTTTCTCTCTTCACCACTATAAATCACCACCATCTCCTCTCTTCTCACGCAACCTCTGTTTCTCTCTTCTATCTTTCTCTCACATCAAAACTGAAAAGAACATTCCAGCTTTCTGCAAAACTAAATCATCAAGAGCAGAGAGAGCAATTAAGTATTTGATTATAGGGTGACAGAGAAATGAGACCACAACCGAGAATACTACTAGAGGCGGCAGTAGCAGCAGTCTCCGAGTTCTCCGGTGGCGTAGTCCACTTCTCTCCACCGCCATTCTCAGCCTCCCCGCCAACACCGTTACCATGCGTAGCTCACGCCTGCCGCTGGTGGCCCTACTCAGGCTCTAAAGAGTTCGAGGCCAACGCAGCCATGGTGCTCGTCATCCTCCTCTCCGCTCTCATCTGCGCCCTCGGCCTCAACACCACCATCCGCTGCTTCCTCCGCAGCACTCACATCGTCGACGACGAGGAGCTCAACCACCGCCGCCGCCGCAGCAACTCCCAGGAGTTAACTGATCGCGTGCAGCTCAAGACCAATGCGGCAGCTGCTCCCGCCTTTGACGGGGGCCCCACGCTGGTGTACTCGCCGGAGATGAAGGCCGAGCTGGCGGGGGGCACGGCGGAGTGCGCCATTTGCTTGTCGGAGTTTGTAGATGGGGAAGGGATAAGGGTGTTGCAAAGGTGCAAGCATGGGTTCCACTCCCACTGTATTCAAGTTTGGCTGTCTTCTCACTCTTCTTGCCCCACGTGCCGTAGCACGTGCCTCCCTCCTTCTCCTCCTCATCCGCCGCCGCAGTCCGCCGAGGCAGACCAACCGTCCTTGCCGGAAAGTACTGGTGGCACCGTGAACGGCTCTGCTGTAGTCTAAATGCATGTATGTAAAACTAGCTTGAGTTGAAGTTTTTAAGTTTAATTAACGGTGCATTAGCTTCTCATCACCAAAATTACCTTCTCTGATTACATTCCGGACATTAATCACGTAACAAGCAAGCTTAGATTAGATCAAACATCATTTGCTAAAAAGAATTAGTATATGATTCCGGCCGGGTTCCGGCTGGGTTTCTGGTTAAAGGGTTGTCACTTTTTGTATGTCTACTATCTTTCCGGGTCAGAATTCCACATGGGGGTTTGCAGTTCTCTGATAACCAATTTTCGTCTTTACGACAAATTACATTTGGTCTGTATTGATGAGTGGAAAAACAGAAGTGAAGTCATGCGGGTCTATGGCTCTGTGTTTGTTTGTAGGGATCGATTGGCAACGTCTGCCATAATGTTCCAGCAGTTACCATTTTCCCAAATAAAAGCATCGGAAATGAACAACAACCTGATCGATGACACTATCATATTTATTCTATTTCAAGAATCGAGAAAAGAAGTAAAGAACAATGCGTACAAAACAACTGCATAGACTACTGATCTGATATAAGAGCTAGTGCAGTATGAAAGTGAATGTAGCAACAGGAACAAAATTGCAAAAAGAGACGAGGAAGCACACCATAATCTGACAATGTCAATTGAACCACACAATCCAAGGGAGAACAGACAATATGATCACGTGTCTAGAAGCATTTTCTGTGGACGATGGATGGGCCGGATTCGTCGTACTCTGGCTTTGATATCCACATCTGCATTCCAGCAAAACGAAGAGAGAAAAGTTATACTACAATCATACTACCAGTACAAAATACCACAAGAATTCATGAAAATGGAAGAGTTGGGTGATCTTAACATGGAATGTACATCATAATGTGTCACACTTTCAACCTGATCTTAATCGATTAGTTAAGAACGCAAGCCATTGTAGTTTCACTTACCCTCCGTTTTATTCCTTTTACAATATCAGAGGGGTTCCACTGGTTTTAGGGTTATCATAGTCATCCATCCAAGATTTATATATGATCACAAGGAATAATTTCACACGGTTAAAAAATGAAAAGAAATCAGATATAGTAGAATTGTCATCTAAGGAGCAGTGTAAGCAGTACCTGCTGGAATGTACTCAGTGAAGCCAATATAGATCCTCCAATCCAAACACTGTACTTCCTCTCTGGAGGTGCCACCACCTTAATTTTCATGCTGCTTGGTGCAAGGGCAGTTATCTCCTTGCTCATCCTATCAGCAATTCCAGGGAACATGGTTGACCCTCCACTGAGCACAATGTTACCATACAAGTCTTTCCTGATGTCGACATCACACTTCATAATCGAGTTATAGGTGGTCTCATGAATACCAGCTGCCTCCATTCCAACAAGTGATGGTTGAAATAGGACCTCGGGGCAACGGAAACGCTCTGCTCCAATGGTAATTACCTGACCATCAGGTAGTTCATAGCTCTTCTCAATTGTTGAGCTGCTTGAAGCAGTTTCAAGTTCTTGCTCATAATCAAGTGCAACATATGCAAGCTTCTCTTTAATGTCACGTACAATTTCCCGTTCAGCAGTTGTAGTAAAAGTATACCCTCTCTCAGTCAGGATCTTCATCAAGGAGTCTGTTAAATCTCGTCCAGCAAGATCAAGCCGCAAAATGGCATGTGGAAGTGCATAACCTTCATAGATGGGAACTGTGTGACTGACTCCATCACCAGAGTCCAGCACAATACCTGGTAAATGTTTTGTAGTAAGAATCAAAGTTGTGTGTCTAAAGTTACGTACTGTGGTCTATGTGCTCTTAGTGGTAAAAGATTCTAATAGAATAAACAGAGAAATAACTCTCAATTTTTCGAACTGGTACAACAAAGCACATACCTGTTGTACGGCCACTGGCGTAGAGGGAGAGAACTGCTTGAATGGCAACATACATAGCAGGGACATTGAAGGTCTCAAACATGATCTGTGTCATCTTCTCTCTGTTGGCCTTAGGATTGAGGGGTGCCTCAGTAAGGAGCACAGGATGTTCTTCGGGAGCCACACGAAGCTCATTGTAGAAAGTATGATGCCATATCTTTTCCATGTCATCCCAATTGCTAACAATCCCATGTTCAATAGGGTATTTTAAAGTGAGAATACCTCTTTTAGACTGAGCCTCATCCCCAACATATGCATCTTTCTGTCCCATCCCCACCATAACACCTGTGTGCCTAGGTCGACCAACAATACTGGGGAAGACAGCCCTTGGGGCATCATCTCCAGCAAATCCAGCCTGATGAAGAGATTATAATCAAGTTATTACTAAGGGAATCTGAATGCTCTGCCAGTTTCTCATACATTGCAACATGAAACAGAAGTAAGCCCTTACCTTAACCATTCCAGTACCATTATCACAGACAAGAGGCTGAATGTCCTCGGAATCGGCCATTCTTTAAAGTAGCTCTGCATAGGAGTAAGGATGATCTGTTAGGAAACTAATAGGCATACAACAGCTAGCTCATCAGTCAGAAATCACCTCTATCAGCTACATTAACCACACCCACAATGAATATGGTTAGATAGTAATAGTTAAAGACTTAAAAGTGTTTGTATACAGTTGGGAATTGTTATGTTGATTATATACGTAAATGTGTAACAACTAACAACAGCTCTTCATTGAATTAATGAGATAATCATTTGTAAGTTTTTATATTACATAACTCTCAGTTATGGTCTTGGCCCGCAGCATGCCTACCACAATCATATCATTTCAACATATTTGCAACATATATCAAGTCCTTTTGACACAGCAAAGGCAGCATTTCACAATTCTAACCATAAAAAGTGATCATATCATCAAGTAACTACAAACTTGAAGAAAGTGCTCAGCATCAGGAAACTTGACACCCTACTTCAAGACGAGAAAAATGCTGTCCTATTCGACAGTATAACCAACAGAAAAAGGGGAATACAATTTTAGCACAGTTTCTGAACTACTTTCAGAATTGGTGTTCAAACACCCAAGAACAGCCCCAAGCAGACACCCAATCACATATACAAATAACATGTTGAATCTTAGAAACCTTCATTTTTCTTGAGACACATGCAACCAACAATCAGCAACTTCATAACCAAAGCAAGATCAAAGAACTGGGTTTCTGAATTTCCTGTTGTCGCATAAAACTACAAGCTATACATAACCAAAATTCAATCTTTCTCACACTAGAAACCTCTCTATGACATCTGATATCAACCAAACTAAGATCCCATCAGATTAAAACACTCAGAAATTCAAATCCAAAGCAAACTAATCAAACACAACAACTTTAAATCGAAATGGGTACCCAGATTAAGACCAAAAGACTTCAGAAACTAATCAGAAGCCAAATAAAAAAAAGGAGCAATCTTTAGCAAGAAGAAGCACATACCTTGAGAGAGTTGGGGGTCGATGAGAATCTGAGAGAAGTCAGACAAGGCAGAAACGTGAAGAGAAAACCAATGAGGCAAACAGTAGTGAGAAAATAATGACGAGGAAAGTGGGAAGATTCTGCTTTAAGATTAGACGAAGCTGATAGAAAATAATAAACAAGAAAAAAGAGTAAATAAATAGGAAAAAAGGAGTGAGCTTTACCAAAAAGGGTGGACTGTGGAGCCCCAAATGAACTTTCCAGAATGTAAATTACAGGAAAAAAGTTAAAGAACTCAAACAAGGCAGCTGGGAATGGAGGGCTGAATTTCAATTTCTCAGCTCAAAGCAGAGCAGTGGACTGCTTTGAATATGCGGTCTTATTACAGTAATTAAATCACGAATGAAATATAGTGCCAGTGTGTGACAGTATGGAGTCTTAAACATGATAACAAAATTTTCAAAAGACGAAAGATTATATAAGCTATAGCTACGACAAAGGCTTTGAGCGGAAGTTAGAGAATGATCACACAGAAACTTTCGTAAGTTAATAAAGTGGACGAAATAAAACCTTGAACAATGTTAAATACTTGGGAGGCACCTACTTGTGCAGTTTTTCATAGTAACTGATAGTTCTACAATTTTAAGAGTGAACTGTGATTGTTGCAACTTTGAATATCATCCACATGCTGATTATCTTTCTGAAGATTTTGAGAAAACTTATGAACGATATTCTTCTTTGTTTTTTTTTTTTTAGACACACTTTATTGGTATCTCAAAATTACAAGAAATTTTAAGATTACAATATATATATATATATATATATATATATATATATATATATATATATATATATATACGGAGCTTTTCAAATACAGACGTCTGTATTTTAAAGTTCCGTGCGGATTTTCACTTTTTGCTCCACTTCCCGATCGAATTTCATCAAACTTCCTTCTAGACTTATCTAGATCATGTTGTGTAGATCATCTCTGTAAAATTTCAGCCAATTTGGTGATCGTTAAGGCCCTCAAACTTCAGTTTTTCTGTTATATATCAAAACCGGGCAGATTTCAGACCGTCCGGTTTGTTTTTTTATTTTGAGGGTCTTAACGATCACCAAATTGGCTGAAAATTTGCAGAGATGATCTACACAACATGATCTAGATTAGTCTAGAAGGAATTTTGATGAAATTCGATCGGGAAATGGTGGAAAAATGGAAATCCGTACGGAACTTAAAATACGGACGTCCGTATTTGAAAAGCTCCGTATATATATATATTTACTATAACGAGAATGTATTTGCCTATACTTTAGCTAAAGCAGAAATGAGTACGATATTCATAGACTATCTCCGAAAATCTTGGATTGATTTCATACTTGTAAGTTGTAATCTAAACTTCAAGTCACATATATATCTTGAGTTTCTTAATTATAAGTGAAAGTGTGTCAAACCACTTGAACCTTAGTTCAAAAATTGGAGTCATGCCAAGCAAAACATTTTGTCTACAGTAAGTATTTATAAAATTGCGATTGAAATCCCTTCAAAATATGCATGTGAAATACTAATTACAATATTAAATAAAAAATTTACACTGTTTTTATTAATACAAGCAAATTGTAATACAACAAAGAAACTTTACGTACAATTATTGTGAATACACAATTTACATAAAAGCATTAGTTGCTAGTAATCAGTGATCAAGTATATCACTACACCGAGGCAAATTTCCTCCATCAAGTAAGTATCATAAGAATTTCACGAGTTAAGATTCAATTAGTGTATTATAAGCCTTTTAATCGATCTCAACTCGTAAAAAACTATCTTTGACTAACTGGACACTATTGAATCAAGGGAAAGTGAGGCACTAGCTGTCGACACAACGGACAATTAACTTCATCGCTCATCTCAAACCACCTAGAAATGCAAACTTCATGAAAAGAGTGAGAGCAATGCAAGCGAACAACTCGACGACGGGTACTTGTCTCAAAGTTCTCCAAGCATATAGAACATTCTTGGGCTCTCAAAGAATCACTTCTCGTTCTATGAACATGATTAGAGCTTAAATCAACCCTCTCATTTGTTTCGGAGGGAACGGGAACTAGACCATCATCTGTTTCCACGTCGAAGGAATCCATGGCAATGAAGAAAGTCCTCACATTTGTATCCTCACAGTAAATCGGGTGAACCCTACTTGATCTCCCAGTCGGCAACAAGGCCTTAAGCCACTTCAACGTCTTGAACGTCATGAAAACTCTTGAATGAAATCAACTATGGCAAACACGGATGCTACAAGTCCCTATTTATAGACATCCAGAATGGCCTCCTCCTCCTCCTTTTAGGCAAACCCACGAGACGTAGGAAACAGACCCAAATTAGGAAAAAGGGTACTTTCCTATTTCCTAAACAAGACGACGCAAAAATCAGAGTCGTAATTGTGCTCTCACGTGAGGTTCACGTGACCGATATGAAACACAAGGGTTTTGTAGGTCTCTGTCTTGTTCTCTGAAGTCTCAGACTTTAAACCCCTGAATCTGATCCGACTCCATTTTCAGTGAGGAAGAGCGATGTGGCTCGCTAGTCGCGCATTTAGGGTTTCTTCGAGTACTAATTGTAGTGGGGATGGTTTGGTTAGAGCTGCAACGGCGTCGTTTGCGAGGTACTTCTCTCGTGAGCGCGCCGAGAATTTGAGGAAGATAAACCCTAAAGTGAGTTTTCCGGAGGCTAATTCAATTGCGAGGGATCTATACGACGTCGTCAAGCAACATGGACCTATCACTATCCCCAATACTTGGGCTCAGGCCAAGGTTCTACCTTTTTTTTTTTACCTTAAAAGAATCCCCATTTTAGTTTTGTGATGCAAAATGTGAAGGTCGGTTTTTTTTTTTTTGTGTGTGTGTGTGTGTGTGTGTGTGTGTGTTTTGATGTGTGTGATTGTACTAAAGCTTGAACATTTTTGCACGGACCCATTTGCCCATTTGCTCATTTTTCATTTCCAGTCAGTTTGGTTTGTGGAGTGAAATTTTATCAGTTGGGTGTGGGTTGTATATGCTCAAATTTGTGTTGTGGGTACTTTGATTTATTCAATATGAATTGAATTGATGTTTCTGTAATGTGCAGATTAGCTTCACACAACAATATAGATAATATAATGGTGATGGCATTCACTAGAGTAATATAGTTTGAATTGTAACTACAGGAGATTTGTTGGTCATACTTACTTGATATTTGAAGAGCTGGTGTTAGCTCTAAATTAGTTAGACTCTTGAGTAGAATTGCAAGATTGTTTAGCCATGGATTTGTTTCCAGCCTGATATATAGCCTTGTGTGAGATAAGGATGATGGAAATGAAAGCAAGCTCAATACATTTTGTTGCTTATTAGTTCTCGAGCTTGTAGTGAAATCTTTTCAGGCTGACCATAGTTTCTTCTTGTTGTGGGCGCTGAAGTGTAGACATTGTTACTCTTTAGCTATTATATGAAGCTTGGGTGCTTAAACTGTCTATGATTGTGCAACTTTATTGTGGTACTGCATTTGCAATGCTCAAACAGATATATGTTATTCCCACTTGTTTTCTTTGTATATGCCTTTCTCGTTGTCTCAGTCGTAAAGCTGTTCCTTTTTAATTTCAAACGTCATATGCCTTACGGATGATTTAAACTCATCCTTTTCGAAAGAATTTGGACTGCAAAGTTAAAATTGTGATTTTATAGGTTCATGTTTCTGATTGGGTCTTTTTTGAATCTGAAATCATCAGGAGTCTGGTGTCAGTGGATTGAATAGCAAGACACACATGAAGATAATGCTCAAATGGATGAGAGGAAGAAAGATGCTGAAGCTTTTTCCCAACCAAGTTGGTTCAAACAAAAAATTCTTGTTATGTACACTGCCTGAAGACCCTCACATTACTGAGTTTATAAATTCCACTGCAGTAAAAGTGCAATCGAAGAAGCCTTCCGCCAAGAGGAAAAAGCAAAACAAGAGGAGGTAGGTCTGTTTCTTAGCCTTTGCATCAGGTTCAGGACCTGTCCGCATGCTTTATATAGTCCATTGCGATTTCACTGCTCCTTTTGGTGGGATGAGAGACTGATCACTTAGTTTCACCCTCTTTCCCAGTGGATTTTTGATTGTAGTTTGCTTGTATTATTTAGGATGACATGTTGGATTTGTCTGGAATAAGTTGGTGGAGATGTTATTTTGAATTTTAGCACGATTGAATTTAATGTTTGTCTTACCATCTCTCTCAATAGATTGCAGAGTGGATTGCACAATATGCTTTATTGGTTCTAAGAACAGTGAATGTTTAGTCTTATTCTGTGAACTACTCAGAGCTGGAGGATGCTCTATTATTTTTTAGGAGCAAGATTAATAGTGAAGATGAACAGATTTATCGATTGATTGATTTAAACTACTGGAAAACACGCATTTTTGTGGGCAAAAAAGTTTTTCTGTATTTCCAACCTTACCGATGTTGTATTTCGACACTTCAATAATCGGGTATCTCCATATTTTCAACCGACTACATTCATTAGCTCCATAATTCAGAGTACCACTTAGCCAATGCCGACAATCAACGGGTTTTTGAATGTGTCGAACTGTATGAATTCAACATGATCACTACCTCTGTAATTTTCTATATTATCTCTATAGAAATTATCAGAAATCAATTTTAAAAATGGAAAAATTGGATCGTGACAGGCATTTTAATTTTTCAGATAATTTTGACTAATAGATTTTCTTTTTTCTTTTTTCTTTTCCGTCTATATGAGAAGTAGGTGATCACTACCTCTCTCACCATATCGGAAAATATGACGTTTATACTGATTACCCGCGGGCTGCTTATATTACTTAATAATAAGAAGTTGGAATCTTAATCAAAGGCCCATCTCTTCCGAGGAATCCAGGGGATGAAAACTGTGCCAACTAACGCCGAGCTGGTTGTTCAATCTGAGGTTGTCTCCATACAAAGCCAAACTCTCTCTCTGTTCATAGATTTGGGTAAGTAAACGCATGCTCTTACTGTATTCTATTATTGTCGATGCTGTTGTATCTGTTAGACCCTTCTGTCTGATATCTTCTATCATACTTGTAATTTGTAAAACATGAAGCCATGTTTTTGTGTGGATTAGACAGTCTTTCACTATTTGAATTTCAGTGAACTACAAAAAGATCCAAACTTGTTCCAAATATTAGACACCCAATTGGTGTAGTCGATCGTTAATAAGTCACATAACAGTCATAGCTAAGCTCAGTGAGGTTTGAGATGGAACGCCTAATCATTCATAGAATCATAGGTTTATCTTAATGGATTCGATGTTTGGTTGCTATGTGTTTGTAGGTATAAGTCAACGATGAGTGAAAAGGGGAATTGCATTGGATATGCTGCAAGGGATCCATCTGGGGTTCTATCCCATTATGAGTTTAGCCGCAGGTGTGTTTTCGAGTCATTATTACTCTTTAAAAGTTGCACCGTGTTTCATTGATTTTCAATCGAGGAAAGATAAAAAGAGAAAGCCCTCTTTCTTGTAGCTTTATTTCTAAAATTTAAAGATCACCTTTTGATTGAAAGTAAAGCAGTTGAGCTGTGATGACAAAACGACTTCTGGTTAGAATTGGGAATATAATTTATCAGGAAATTGTCATTGTTAGGCCTTAGCATAACTCTCAGATTGTTGATTTTCTAGAATTTAGTTGCATCCAGTTGGTGATCATATTGACATTGTAATTACACATTTTCTATTCTATTCGGAATCTGTCTTCAGGGATCTTGGAACCGACGATGTTTCCATAAGAATTACTCATTGCGGAGTTTGTTATGCTGATGTGATTTGGACAAGAAATAAGCATGGAGACTCAAAGTACCCTTTAGTGCCGGGGTATGCAGATTGACTGTATCATATATAAATAAGTAGCCTCTGTATTTGTCACTAAAACTATTTGTTTTTACTTGGTTTATTATGCAGACATGAGATTGCGGGTATTGTAAAAGAGGTAGGTTCAAATGTTCAGCGGTTCAAAGTTGGTGACCATGTTGGAGTGGGAACATATGTCAACTCATGCAGAGATTGTGAGTATTGCAATGATGGACTTGAAGTTCAGTGTGTAGAGGGATCAGTTTATACTTTTAATGGTGTTGATGCTGATGGTACAATTACGAAAGGGGGATACTCCAGTCATATAGTTGTTCATGACAGGTATGAAGTTTATTGCCATAGAATGTTGTCATCCTTTGGTATAGTTGTACTTGAAGTTTTGCTTGTTTTAACGTAATACCAACTCATATTACAGGTACTGCTACAAGATACCTGATAACTATCCATTGGTTTCAGCAGCACCTTTGCTCTGTGCTGGAATTACTGTTTATGCTCCTATGATGCGCCATAAGATGAACCAACCTGGTAAATCTCTAGGCGTGATTGGGCTTGGTGGTCTCGGTCACATGGCAGTGAAGTTTGGAAAGGCATTTGGTTTGAATGTAACAATTTTCAGCACAAGCATATCCAAGAAAGAGGAAGCCTTAAGTCAGCTTGGTGCCGATAAATTTGTGGTCTCATCTGACCAAGAGCAGATGAAGGTAAGCAGCATAAGTTTTCTCATAAAGAAAGAAACTTTCTTTTACCTGAACAAATTTGGTGATCTATTCTTTGTTATGATATTTCTTAAGGGTTCATTTTTCAATCTTTAAGCAACATTTTTTTTGTTTTTACCTGACCACAAAGAAATAGTGAAATTGGTGATCCATGCTATGGTATTTTTCAGCAGTTTTCGGCATTTTCTATGCAGGCCTTGGTGAAGTCACTTGACTTTATAGTTGACACAGCGTCTGGTGATCACCCATTTGATCCATACATGACATTATTGAAGACTGGTGGAGTTTTCGTCTTGGTGGGATTCCCCAGTCAAGTCAAATTCAGTCCTGCAAACCTTAATCTAGGTACTCTGGCATTTTCAAATGAAAGAAATTTTAGTTTTCATATATCCAACTCTTTTAGGTGTGGGTATATTTGCAAGTATAATGATTTTATTTTCATCAACCTTTTGGCAGGTATGAAAACCATTTCTGGCAGTCTAACGGGTGGAACAAAGGATACACAAGAAATGATAGATTTTTGTGCTGCTCATGGAATCCACCCAATGATTGAAGTAATTCCAATTCAATATGCAAATGAAGCTATTGACAGGCTTACAAAAAGAGATGTGAAATACCGATTTGTGATTGACATTGAAAACTCCCTAAAATGATACCATGGAAGAGAAACAGAATCTCTCCCCTCGATATGTCAACATGTTGAAACGTTACAGGTGTGTTTTCGGTTAGAATACCCTTCGAAAACTTGTTATTGGCATTGAACTTCTGCATAATGTGTTGAGGGAACAGCGATTGTGTGAATAAACATTGAATTTCTGATGGGATTGATATTCTGAATCATGCTAAAACAAACTTTTCATTTTCATCAACTGTACTTAGGTTAGGACTGCCTTTTCGGTAGTTACAGGATTCGTCACTTTGATATCGTTCAGGGTAATGGCGACCACCTTATCGTCATCAAGTACTCCTTTTTCATTATCTGTGATTGCAGCAACAAGGCCATCTTTCTTCTTTCCCCATAGAAAAGAATAAAGGCCAGTGATAATGAGAAATGCTCCGATTAAGCTGCAAATATTCCAACTTTAGATTTTT
The DNA here is from genome assembly GCA_963682095.1 of Potentilla sterilis. Taxonomy (NCBI): domain Eukaryota; kingdom Viridiplantae; phylum Streptophyta; class Magnoliopsida; order Rosales; family Rosaceae; genus Potentilla; species Potentilla sterilis. The sequence continues at coordinate 37,895,852 of OY821765.1, forward strand.
CATGACATTTTATAGTATCTGTGAATTTGCAAGACAGAAGAGGAGAATAGCCCACCTGCCGACGTGAAATCGCTCTGCAAAAGCAAATGCCGAGAACAGTGCGACTATAATGACTTGCAGGGGACTAAACATAGCTGTAAACACCGGTCCCTTGTAGCTGATGCACCATGTTTGCAGGTAATATACTAATGCTGAGCTCACAACTCCCTATTACAAAAGAAAGAAGTGTATGAAAATAAATGACATGAAACATATCGTACATTAGTACTGGCCAAATGTGATGACTAGGGTAATAAACCAAGTCTAACTTGTTATGGTGTTAGATTGACAACTAAGTTCCTGCAATCAAACAACAATCCAAGCACACTCGATTATTCAGAATATGAACAAGAGATAAACAGATACTAAAGAAAACACTCACACTGTAGACAATGGTTAAGAGTTGCACATTCGATTCAAGTCTCCATGAAGCTTGATCTCTTGCAAAAAACAAAGCAACAATGGAAGATTGCAATGATGCGAAAAAGCATATCAGGGTGGTCAGTGAAAGTGGAGCAGGGTAGACTTTGGAGACCACAGCCTGTTAGCCAAATAAACAACAAGGCCATGTTGAAAAAACCACTTAATTCACTATATAGAGATTTCTTTTGAAATCAAGCATTTAATCACCTGGAGAATCAGCCATGAACACCATACTATATGACTAATCAGAATAAGAGCAGAACCCTTGATCCAGTTTTCGTCACCATGCTTCATCTCAGTGCTGTATACACTGATCAGTGGCCTCTCAACAATACTCTTGAATAGGTATCCTTTCCAGAAAGTGAACATTAGCGAGCCACCGATGCAAAGAAGTGTGCCAACTACCTTTGCTTGGCCTCTGACACATTTTATATTCAAATACTCCATCCTGCATATGAGGAACTAGTTTATCACCTGATTAGGCATGAATTTTAATTATTATACTTTTGAGGGTTTGTCTACAGTACATCAATGGATAATCATCAAATAGACAGGCTCCATACTGTAGTGGTAGACTAGCTCCACCTGACCTTGAGCTAGTCTACAAGTGCATGGAGCTGATCTACAGTTGATGTATCAACAAAGTAATGCACCGTAGACTTTCCCATGCTTCGTGTTTCCAGTACATTGTAAACCCGACATGGTTAACCCTATGGCTTCACAATGTTCCTTTGAACATACATAAGCACAAGGTTGAACGCCAAACAGATCTGCAAAGGACTAGTTCATATAGATAAGAACAAAGGAAAGGTGGATTTACGCGATGTGTTTAGAGACCATACCGAAGCAGAACTGCCATCAGAAACGTCAAGGTTGGGACTACATTACTCAAGGCGCATGCAACTGTGGGGGAGGTGTATGCTAAACCAGTGTAGTAGACATTGGGATGGATGGTAGTCCCAAATAATGTCAACACAAAAACTTTTGCCGCTATTGAAAATGAGAGTGAAGGTCTCTGCTTCCTGGTTTACAAAGTGCATTCTAGTATTAAATTTCTCTGTTCCTTAAAACAAAAAAGCAACAATTTGAGTCTGAAAAGATACAAAAACATGTAGCTTACTTTTCAAGAACATAAGCAAATGGTGCTAGCAAAAACATGGCCATAACGTGCCTATAAACCACAAAGACAACTGGCTTGAGACCTTCCTCAAGAGAAAGTTTAACGAGGACACTTGATCCGCCATAGGCTAGCTGCATCAGTATCATTACCAAGTAGTATCTGCATCCCTCCATGTTTATATTCCCTGCTCTAATTCAATCTGTTAGTAACTTTACTAACAAGTTTCAATTAGTTGGTTTTTATAGTAGTGAAGGATCAACCAGAACCACACCTTCTATGTACCACTCTTTTTAGTTAGAAATAAAGTATAAAAACAATTAACTAAATAGCTAGTGGAAATCATATGCACCAATTATGCTTACGAAGGATGGCAACTCACCTTAAATCAAAAGGGAGTATGGAAACAAAAATAGAGAAACACTTGGATTGTACAACTCTTCTAGATTAAATTTTGGGGAATTTTCCATTTAGTGCACATTGAGGTGTTGTCCAGATTTTGGTTCAGATGCACTTCAAAATTACGTCATCCTATTCATCCACAACGGAGGACACTGATTAGGAGGTGAGTTCGATTGTCGGACTTCCTACATACCTGTTGTTTAGTTAGGTTTAGGTAATTAGGTTGGTATGTGATATCGGCACTGACAGAAAGTCAGCAACTGCACTTCATTTTGAGAAATTGCTGTTTTGTATATAGCTTCTGGTCTGGCCTCAGTATAAGTTTGCTAGTTCAGTTGGTTATGAATTGAAGTTCCTTGTTCTCTATATATACATATATGGTATATCAGTTAGTACTGTGAACTGTAAACAAGGTTTTCCCTTTGTACTCTGAACAAGGTTTTCCCTTAGTACTGTGAACAAGGTTTTCCATGAATCAACTTGTTTAATATCTGTAGCTGAAGAATTTCACAGATGCTGTTAGGAATTCACCTTAGAATTCCTCTTGCGGAAGTGTCGAATGAGAAACAATATAGACAAACGATCGAGAAACAAAACACACAAGTTTACGAGGTTCAGCAATAGCTTACGTCCTCGGGCTGCTAGGGTTTCACTATAGAAGAAGAAGAACACAAACAAGAATACAAGATCTCACACAAGAAGTTCTCTAACTTCTCAAGACCTCACTTGTTCTCTCTTAACCTTGATGATAACTACTACTACCTATGCCTCTATTTATAGATGTCTACCTGAATCTATAAGCCATTGGTAATCCTATTCCCAATAGGCATAGTAATCTATAACCAAGTAGGATACAACCAAAGCTTCCTTACTTTGATCAGGACTAGTAATCCTAATGCTAGGTGGAATCGGATCCACAATCCTAACAATCTTCCACTTGGAGCCGATTACGCCAGTAGCCATCATGCCGTTCTTCAATACTCTTCAGACATAGCACACGAAACCCATCATCACAACCAACGTCTCCATCTTCAAGCTTGGAGACCAACTGAAGCCAAGCACAGCTTCAGCTTACCTAATGGCACAGACTTAGTTAACATATCAGCAGGATTCTTACTTCCTTGAATCTTCAACAATTGCAACACTTCATCTTCAACAAGCTCTCGTATGTAGTGATACTTCATAGGAATGTGCTTAGTCCTTGAATGAAAAGCAGGGTTCTTAGCCAAGTGAATTGCGCTTTGACTATCACTGTGCAATGCACAATTCTCCTTCTTTTTACCCAATTCCTCCAACAGACCTTTTAGCCACACCATCTCCTTACCAGCCTCCGAGACTGCCACATACTCAGCTTCCGTTGTAGACAGGCTTACTTGCCCTTGCAAATTTGAAACCCAAGATACGGCAGCACCACCCACAGTATACACATAACCAGTAGTACTCCGACAAGTATCATTATCTCCCGCCAAGTCTGCATCTACGTACCCTTGTAATTCAGCACTACCTCTCTTAAAACAAAGAGCCATATCAGTAGTACCCCGAAGATACCTCATGATCCACTTCACAGCCTCCCAATGTTGCTTCCCTGGATTACTCGAGTACCTGCTCACAACTCCAACTGCATGCGCAATATCGGGTCTGGTACACACCATAGCATACATTAGGCATCCAACTGCCGATGCATAAGGCATTTTCTTCATAGCTTCCTTTTCCTCTTCGCTCTTGGGTGACTGCTTCTTTGACAACTTAAAGTGTGCCGCCAACGGTGTGCCAACCGCCTTTGATTCATCCATATTGAATCGCTTGAGCACTTTTTCAACATACTCTGCTTGTGAAAGCTTCAGAGTACCAGCCACTTTGTCACGAATAATCTTAATCCCTAAGATTTTCTTTGCCTCACCCAAATCCTTCATTGCGAACTGATTTGACATCTCTCTCTTCAACTTCTTAATCTCGTTGAAGTCTGCCCCAACTATCAACATATCATCCACATATAGTAAGAGGATGATATAAGTTTTGTCAAACCTCTTGAAGTAACAACAGTGATCCGATTGACATCTTGTGTATCCACTTTTACACATGAAAGCATCAAACTTCTTGTACCACTGTCTAGGGGCCTGTTTCAAGCCATACAGGCTCTTCTGCAGTTTGCATACCAAGTCATCATTACCAGGTGCTATGAAACCTTGTGGTTGCTTCATGTATATGACCTCCTTCAAATCTCCATGAAGGAAAGCAGTCTTGACGTCTAGCTGCTCCAAATACAAACCTTCAGCTTCCACTAAACCAAGCACCACCCGGATTGTTGTATGTTTAACAACCGGAGAAAAAATCTCATCAAAATCGATGCCCTCCCTTTGCTGAAAACCTTTCACTACTAGCCTTGCCTTGTAACGTTTGCTCCCATCAACTTCTTGTTTAATCTTGTAAATCCACTTGTTATGCAATGCTTTCTTGCCCGCTGGCAACTCAGCTAATTCCCAAGTATTGTTGGACATGAGAGAGTCCATCTCATCTCGCATGGCAACCTCCCACTTAGCTGAATCTTCATGTTGCATTGCTTCATCATAACTTATGGGTTCACCACAATCAGTCAATAACAAATAGTTAGCACAAGGTGAGTATCTATCCGCCGGTATTCCTTTGTTACTCCTCGACGATACTCTAGGCACAAAAGAAGGTGTCGCTGGCTCATCACTAGGAACTTGTTCAGGTTGTGCGACCTCAGGAGCCTCTCCTTGTTGTCGTTCCTTCGTTACCAGGTCATGACTTTGGCTATCCGCCATAGTCCTCGGCCATCCGCCACGGCCATGACTTTGGTCATCCGCCACAGGCTTTGAACATCCACCACGGCTTTCATCCGCCACAGGCCTCGGACATCCGCCACGCCTTTGGTCATCCGCCACAGGCTTTGAACATCCGCCATGGCTTTCATCCGCCACAGGCCTCGGACATCCGCCACGGCTTTCATCCGCCACATCTTCATTGGATATCTTTTCCAATCTCGCAAACTGCCGATCTTTTCTTACAGGACTCTCAGGCTCTGCTGCTTGCCTGTTCTTATACATCACCTCTTCATTAAAGATGACATTCCGGCTCCTTACAACTTTCTTTTTCTGCATATCCCAGAACCTATATCCAAGTTCATCACCGCCATAGCCGATGAATATGCACTTTCGAGACTTAGGATCTAACTTGCTTCTTGCACTGGACTCAATGTGAACATATGCCACGCAACCAAACACCCTCAAATGCGATAGGCCTATCACTTTTCCACTCCATTTTTCCTCAGGTAGGAGATTTTTCAATGGCGCTGACGGTCCGCGGTTAATTAAGTAAGCAGCAGTATTAACCGCATCAGCCCAAAACATGTCTGGCAATCCTGCGTGTATCCTCATGCTCCTTGCGCGCTCATTCAGAGTCCTATTCATGCGTTCAGCCACTCCATTCTGCTGTGGAGTTCCAGGAATCGTCTTCTCCATCCTAATCCCGTTCTCCGCACAATACTGTTTGAAGGTATTACTACAGTATTCACCTCCATTATCCGACCTCAGACATTTGACCTTTAATCCGGTCTCATTCTCCACGATCGCCTTCCACTTCTTGAAAATCTCAAATACTTCCCACTTATGTTTCATGAAGTAAACCCATAACTTTCTTGTGGAGTCATCGATGAATGTTACATAGTACTCTGAGCCACCTACGGAGAGTTCAGATGCAGGTCCCCACACGTCAGTATGAACCAACTCCAGTTTTGTATCTTTTGGCGCTCTGCCACCCTTTGAGAAACTCACTACCTTTTGCTTCCCAAATATACAGTCTTCACAAAGCCCAATCTTCACTGAGTTCACACCATGTAGTTTACCCTGCGACTGAAGTACTTCCATACCTTTCTCACTGATGTGCCCAAGTCTATGATGCCATAAGTTTGCATCTTCATTCTTCTCAACGATCGTATCGCCTTCATTGTTCTCAACAACAGCGATTATATTCAAGGTCGTATAAAGTGATCCTGTTTTGAGTCCTCGAGCTAACACCATAGCTCCTCTACTCACCTTCCACGTACCTTTATCAAAGGTAGTACGACATCCTTCATCATCCAACTGACCCACAGAAATCAAATTTCTCGTTAACCGCGGTATGTGTCTAACATTGGTCAAGGTCCATATTCCACCATTCCCGAGCGAGATCTTCACATCACCCCGTCCAACAATCTCCAAGGCTCTCCCATCAGCAAGAATCACTCTCCCAAAATTACCATGCCGGTAATTCACCATGAGCTCGCCTTGTGAAGTCGAGTGAAAAGATGCTCCAGAGTCCACAATCCATGTCTCTAATGGTGTTTCCGAAACGCTCAAAACAAGTGCATCCGAATCATATTCAGTTGTGTTTGCCATCTTTATTGTGTCCTTCCACTGGTTACAATCTTTCTTGAGATGTCCGGTCTTCCCACAATGCCAACACCCTTCAGACCACTTTCCTGTTTTTGACACGCTTCGACCTTTTCCTGGTACCCTAGACTTCGACCTTCCACGATTACTGCTTGAGTTCTTGTTGAACGTTCTACCTCTATTCTCCATAGATAGCGCAGAACTTGAAGGATCATCAAGGTTATTCACTCTTCGCGCCTCCTCATTTAGAAGAGTATCACGCACTTCATTAAATCCCAACTTCTTCTTAGTCCCAGCTCCGCTGCATATCGAGTTTACAGTTACATCCCAATCAGAAGGCATAGAAGTCAACAACACCAACGACTTGATGTGTTCGTCGAATTCAACATCCACCGAAGCCAGTTGCTCGATAATATCACATACTATCCCAACTTGCTGGCGAACAGATATACCCTTACCCATCTTCAGAGTGAACAGTCGTCTCATCAAGTTGAGTTGTTGAACAGCATTTGGCTTTTCATACATGTCGGATAAGGTATCCAACATTCCCTTCAACGAATTCTCCTTGATGACGAATCGCCGTACTTCATTTGAAAGCGATAGCCGAACTGCTCCAAGGGCCATCCTATCCATCTCGACAAAGTCTTCCTCATCCATGCCTTTTGGGAGCTTGCCGCTCAATGTTTTAGCAAGCTTCTTCATGTTCAAGTAATCTTCGATCTGCGACCTCCATAAGCTGTAGTCATTGCCGTCGAACTTATCGACCCTCTTCTCAACGTCTTCTATCGTTGTCCCCATTCCAGAAACCATGGGCTCTGATACCAATTGTTAGGAATTCACCTTAGAATTCCTCTTGCGGAAGTGTCGAATGAGAAACAATATAGACAAACGATCGAGAAACAAAACACACAAGTTTACGAGGTTCAGCAATAGCTTACGTCCTCGGGCTGCTAGGGTTTCACTATAGAAGAAGAAGAACACAAACAAGAATACAAGATCTCACACAAGAAGTTCTCTAACTTCTCAAGACCTCACTTGTTCTCTCTTAACCTTGATGATAACTACTACTACCTATGCCTCTATTTATAGATGTCTACCTGAATCTATAAGCCATTGGTAATCCTATTCCCAATAGGCATAGTAATCTATAACCAAGTAGGATACAACCAAAGCTTCCTTACTTTGATCAGGACTAGTAATCCTAATGCTAGGTGGAATTGGATCCACAATCCTAACAGATGCAACTCATGTAAATGATGATGTTATGTATTATGCAGACACATGCAAGCTTTTTTTGCTGTGCATGATGGAATTAGACGTATGGATGCTTGCTCTTAAAAGCTAATTATTGCTCAAGATTATATTTGTTTTGTTTAGACTTTTGGCACTCACAGCTTAAAGCCATGATAAAATAAGTAGTGGATATGGTAATCACCAGATGAAAAATATGTGATTTCCACTCTATTCCACTTCCACAAAAGAAGGTTGCTTATATCGTAATGCCACCTCAAGCTGGACAAATACCAGCTTAATTAATAGTTAGTGAGGTGTGACTATGTTTTTAATCAGCTCTAATTGGATAAGAACTGTTGTAGCTGCTTATGGATTATGAGTAATGCACTAATGCCCACTTTTGTTGTAGTGAGAGGAAAAGATTGAAGAAAACTTAATAACCAATAAGCTCATCCAATATGAAATTTGCAATTCGATCGAACCAGCATATTCTCAGACCCCAAAAGAAAAAGATTAAAGAATCAGCATATTCAATATGGATACCAATTGCACAATCAAAAACCATTTGTTAATACAATAAAATCGGCTTATAATTAAAATATAATAAACCAAAATAACAAACTAAGATTTCTCATCAAACTCGTACTAAAACAAAACCGAAAGATGACCAAATTCTGAAAATATGAATCAGTCCTCTCCAGATATGATTGAAGTGATTCCAATTCAGTATGAAGATGAAGCTTTCAAAGGGTTTATGAAAAGCTATGTGAAATTTATGATTGTCATTGAAGCTTTCTGAAATAATACAGTCAAAGAGAGCAGAGTTTCTCTTCTTAACGTGTTTTATCAAGTTTACAAGTTCATATGGAGTGTCTAGGATGAGAAACTGAGAAACACTATCTGTTAATCAATATGGATATGCGGTAGGTTCAAATGTGTATAAGAGATTTTGTGAATAAACTTGAATTTCATAGAGGGTTTTGTGACTCATGCTAGAACAAAATTTTCTTTTACATCAACTGTTCTTATGATTGTCCTTCCTTTAGCTTCAGGCTTCATCACTGTATCGACCATTCGCGGATACGCCACCATTAATTACTCCTTTTTCATTCTGAGTGACATCAGCAATAGCACCATCTTTGTTCTTTCCCCATAGCACGCAGTAAAGACCAACGATGATGAGACATGCTCCAATCAAACTGAAAATATTTCTCGCTTAGATTATTTATGAGAAGCAGAAAGTAAGTATTATCAAGCAGAAAGTAAGTATTAAATATAAGTGAAACAACTGTAAGTAGTATCAATATGGAACAAGAAGAAAGTATTTTACCTGCCTAAGTGAATTCGCTCTGCGAAAGCAATTGCCGAGAACATTGCCACAATAATAACTTGTAGGGGACTAAACATTAGGGGTGGACACGGGTCACTTCGGTTCGGGTTTGGATAAAACCCATGACCCAACCCAAATTTAAAATTCGGTTCGGTTTGGTTCGGTTTTTTAATTTTTGAGTCAGTGACCCATAACCCGACCCAACCCGCAAAGTTCGGTTCGGTTCGGTTTTTTTTCGGTTTTACCCACTTTTCAAGTTCGAATAAAAAATATAAATTTCATAGTTTATAAGTCAAAAATTTCAAAGTACAAAGTTCAGCTTGAGTCAATACTCCATAATTTAACAATTTCAAGTCCATCAAAATAAAGTCAAAGTCCAAAGTTTAATATTTAAACATAACTAAATAAGGAAGAGAAAAATAGAACAATATGAGAGTCCATGACATGATTGGCAATTTGGCATCATCACAATTCTCAACTCTCCCTCAAGCTCGCATGAATGAGTTTGATCTTGGAGGTAGCATACCACTTGATCCACTCTCGGCACGATCGTCTCTAATGCCATGCTGCAAGCTTTTCACCAACTCATCTACATGCATAGTTGCATACAATTAGAAAAATAGAAATAAAATATAATCATGCATAACACAAAACCAAATCACATTAAGCAATTCAAATATTCAATAAGAAAAAAACAAAACTATTACCTATTTCCGAATCTTCACAAATCTCCATCTCCTCAATAGTAGGCACATGGTGCAAAGCAATATGTTCACCCCTAAGCCAACTTTGAGTACATATCAATGCTTCCACCATTTTAGGACTTAGAGAGCTACGATGTGGATTAATTACTCTCCCACTAGTGCTAAAACAAGACTCGGAAGATATAGTTGAAACCGGAATAGCTAGAATTCGGGTAAGTTTGGGTCAGTTCGGTTTGGTTCGGGTTTTGCCAGACTGAAACCGAAACCCAACCCGAACTACTTCGGTTCGGTTCGGTTTTTTTTTTCGGTTCGGTTTTTTTCGGTTTTCGATTTTTTCGGTTACGGTTCGGTTTCGGGCTCGGTTTTTTTCGGTTTTCGGGTCCGCGTGTCCACCCCTACTAAACATAGCTGCAAAAACTGGTCCCTTATGTCTGATGCACCACGTTTGAAGGAAATAGACTACTGCTGAGACCACAACTCCCTGATACAAAAGGATCAGACGAAGAGAAATTAAGGAAATATATAATAGAAACAAAATCGAGCCTCACTGGTCTTACTGTTTGATTGAAAACACTAGAATCCCACATTTCAACAAACATGAATCAAAGTACTAAAACGTTCAAACCACATTTGAGCGGATTTCATACATAACATATACATATATACAAGAAAACACACTCACACAGAAGATGATGGTTAAAAGTTTCAAATCCCACTCAAGTCTCCAAGAGGCTTGATTTCTTGCAAAGAACAAGGCAACAAGGGAAGATTGCAATGATGCAAAAAAGCAGATCAGGGTGGTTAGTGACAATGGAGCAGGGTAGACTTTGGAGACCAAGGCCTGCAGTGAGCAAGATAACCATATGGTCAAGTTAATCTATCACCTATCCACTAAATTTTGATGTGAAAAGAAATGTCATTTGAAATCGAATATTCATTCACCTGGAGGATTAGCCATGAACTCCATGCTACGTGACTAGTGAGAATAAGAGCCGTGATCCAGTTTTCCTTACCATGCTTCATCTCAGTGTTATATGCACTGATAAGTGGCTTCTCAACAAAAGCCTTGAACAGGTACCCTTTTTTCCAGAAAGTAAAAATAAGAGAACCAACAACGCAGACGAGTGTACCAAGCATCTTTGCTTTACCTCTCCAACTTTTGATTTTCAACTTCTCCATCCTGTATAAGAGCAAGTAAAACTCTGAACAGGAAAAGTAACTTATACTCACTTATGTCTAAATCTATGTTGCATTATACTTCGATTTTATTACATTTCCGACATGGTTAAGCTCAACACCAAAAATGTGTGCCAAAAACTATTTCATAGATAAGCACCTGAAAAAGACACGTGAGTAGAGAATATACCGAAACAGAACCGCCATTATAAACGTCAAACTTGGGACTACATTGCCCAAGGCGCAAGCAACTGTTGGGGGAATGTATGATAAACCGGCATAGTACACATTCAGATGGATGGTAGTCCCAAGTAGTGCAAGCAAAAATATTTTTGCAGCAATGGAAATTGCCAGTTCAGGTCTCTACTTCCTGGTTTGAAAATCCATTCTAGTATTGATTAGTTACTGCGGTTCCTTAATAGCGCAGAACCACATCAAAAATGTTTAAGAACATAGAGCTTACCTCTCAATAATGTAAGCAAACGGTGCTAACAAAAGCATGGCTATAACATGCCTGTAAACCACAAAGACAATCGGATCGAGGCCTTGCAATAGAGAAAATTTTATAAGGATGCTTGATGCACCAATGGATATCTGATAAAATACCATTGCCAAGTAGTAACTGGAGCCCTCCATTTATGTACTTGCTTGCTATAATTGAAAATGGTGATCACTTAGCTTCAAGTTTATAGTACTGATGGAACACCCCGAACCATCCCTCTAGGTAATACTCTTTATAGTTAAAACTAAACTGGGAAAGAGAAAAGAATTTAGTTAGGTACCGGAATTCAAAATCAGTTAACCAATGGTGCAATTATGCTTAATGTTCCTGAATAAAACAGAAATGAACTCACCTTTAGTTAAATAGGTTCCAGAGAGAAACAGAATTTAACTTGCAGGGATGGTGCAACTCTTTTGGAACAAATTCTGGGGCATTTTCATGTGCACATTGCTTTCATCATGTGGTTTTGTCCAGATTTTGGTACAAAGGAAAAGAATGCAGAAAAAAATTAAATCACTAAAAAGCTCACGTCATTTTGAATCCTGTAGACAAAGGTAAACTATGTTGAAGGATAACTGAGATATGCTAATCAAACGAAACAATCATTAGGAGTTTAAATTAGTCATACTCATATTTAGTCAAATATTTCTATCTGATAGGACTAGAACTAGAATAGGACTAAACTAGAACTAGAATACGACTAAAAGACTTGCTTCATATTATAAACTCCCTTTATAAAGGGTCATCTATCAATGAAATAACATATTACAATTCTCGTATCATTCTCTCTATGTTTTCTCCTTTTTACTCTAAAACGTTATCAGCACGAAGCTCTCCCTAACTTCAAAACCCTGCCTCAACACACCTCTGTGTGTGCATGCCATTCTTGTGCGCATCATAATTTCATGTGCACAACAGATTCTGGTACAAAGGAAAAAAATGCAGAAAAGATTAAATCACTAAAAAGCTCACGTCATTTTGAATCCTGCAGACAAAGGTAAACTACAGATATTCATTTAACTCGAGCTGGATTCCACAATTTCAAAATTGACCATTGTTTTGCAAAAGGAGAATCACATCAATTCATAATTAAAATATATAAAAAAAACAAAAGTGCAGAATTTCTCATCAAAATTACATGGTGTAAACAACTAGACATATGATGAACATGGCCTTTCTCTAGTTACAGGATTTTTCACTTGAATATCAATCACGGAAATTTCAAGCAGTTTTCGTTTTCCATTCTGTGTGGGTTCAGCCACATGACCATCTTGCTTCTTTCCCCATAGCACACAGTAAAGACCAACTACAATGAGAAACGCTCCGATCAAGCTGCAAATAGTTCGATCAGTTTGTGACATTTGATTGATAAAAACTGATGAGAAAAGAAAAAGGAAAAACGAAGCAACATGGACACAAAGTCCTTATGTTCTTCAGTTTACCTTCCAAAGTAAAGCCGCTCTGCAAAAGCAACAGCCGAGAACATTGCCACTATAATGACTTGTAGAGGACTAAACATAGCCGCAAACACTGGTCCCTTATAACTGATGCACCATGCTTGCAGGTAATAGACTAATGCTGACAATACAACTCCCTATTACAAAAGTAAGGACCGAATGAATATCGATACGGAGTGGTTAGAAGTACGATAAAGATGGTGATGATTGCGGATATGCTATTAGTTTGAGTTAATTTGAGCTCTCTTATATGCTTGGCATGATTATTAGATTGAGAGCTCAAATCTGTATTCAAACAACAATCAATAATTGGTTTTCGCTGTCTGGATGGATATACAAGATAAACATGTATGATACGATTCTCAGCCTATAATTACTAATAGTAAGATTGTTTTTTAAAATTACTACTAGCAGGTTTCCATTCAAAACTAACAGAATCTGTTAATCCATAAATTATGAAATTACCATTTTTACGATACTATTACAGGTCAGTTGCATTGCGAATTTCTGATTAAAAAATCGCGTAATGTTACTGACCCTCAAAAATGTCGTAAAAAAAGTAAAAAGAAATACACACTTTTAAGGATCACTAGTATTCTACCAACTATTGTAAACTATTTAAATGTTAACCATACTGAGGGTCAGTAGTAAATCGTAAATCGCGTAATGCTACTGACCCTCAATAAAATTGTAAAAAAAATAAAAAGACAATTTCGTAATTACCATTTAACGGATTCTAAATAAAAGACGTACTATTCGTAATTATGAGCTTAAAAATATAGTTATTGGTAACTTTTTAATGTATCTATAAAGCAAAACACTCACACAGTAGATGATGGTTAAAAGTTGCAGGTTCAACTCGAGTCTCCATGAAGCTGGATTTCTTGCAAAGAACAAGGCAAGAAAGGAAGATTGCAGCGATGCGAAAAAGCATATGATAGTGGTAAGAGATAGTGGAGCAGGGTAGACTTTGGAGATCACAGCCTATGAGCCAGATTATCAGAAAGGAAAGTTCAAGAAAACACTTAAATTTTGAGTTCGGGATTCAATCACCTGAAGAATTAGCCATGAACACCATGCTATGTGACTTGTCAGTATAAGAGCAGAACCCTTGATCTGGTTTTGCTTACCATGCCTCAACTCAGTGTTGAATGCAGTTATCAGGGGTCTCTCAACAAAACCCTTGAATCGGTGTCCTCCTTTCCAGAAAATGAAAACAAGAGAACCACCGATGCAGAGAAGTGTACCAATCACCTTTGCTCGACTTCTGGTACTTTTCATGTTCAATTTCTCCATCCTGAATAAGAGCGAGCAAGTCTGTGACCAGGAAAAGAAGCTGTTCTCCAAAATTGTGTCATATGTGATCACTTATGGCGTATACTAACAATTAATCATTACATTTGATACAAGTCATACAACCTATTCTAACAACATACTACAAACCCAAAACGCCTAAAGGGAGTGGTTTTGAAAATAAGAACATAGATTTGATATGGATTAGTTTGTAGATAAAAGGGGCCTAGAAATTGAAGGAAAAGTGGCTATATGACGATGTGAGTAGAGATTAGAGATTGTACCGAAGCAAAACAGCTATTAGAAACGTCAAACTCGGGATTACATTACTGAGGGCGCAAGCAGATGTTGGGGAAATGTATGCTAAGCCAGCATAGTAGACATTGAGATGGATAGTAGTCCCAAATAATGCAAGCACAAAAACCTTTGCAGCTATTGAAAGTGAGAGTGAAGGTCTATGCTTCCTGCTTTGCAAATCCATACAATAAGTTCATACGTTGTTTAATACCAGAAATGGAGTCTGGAAAAAGGCAAGTAGTTCAAGCTTACCTCTCAACAACATATGCAAAGGGTCCTAGCAAAAGCATCGCAATAACATGCCTATAAACCACAAAGACGATCGGATCGAGTCCTTGAGCAAGAGAAAGTTTTATGAGTACATTTGATCCACCATAAGCTAGCTGAACGAGTACCATTGCCAAGTAGTAACTGCATCCCTCCATGGAATATATCAAGCCAAGTTTCAACCTTTTCCAACTACTTGAGGATTGGCACAAGTACTAAAGATCTATTGGCTAGTGGAATTCTAACTCAGTTAACCAATTACTCAAAAAGCTAAAATTAAATTAGGCTTATCACTAACAACACTATCGGCAACGAACTCACTCACTCAAAATTTACCAAAATCTTTGCTACCATAAATAAAATAAAATATGGTAATCCTCCATAAACAAAGCCCAAAAATTTCCACGTTGTTCTACTTGGATCCTTGTTCATTCGTCTCCGACGGCAATGGTGCTCCTCTCGCTGACGTAGATCCCATCTAGAAACTTCCTAATGTCCTTGTTCTTCACATGGCATTTCTGATTGATCAGCGCTGCCGATCTCGAAACCAACTCAATATCATTCCCGTCCAAAACCAGCTCATCCTTGACCTTCTCCGAGCGCGTGATAGTCACGCCCTCGAGCATCTCCACCTTCCTCACTCTCTTCTCTCCCAAAAAGTTGCGGATCTCGATTGCGTTGCTGGAATTGGGGATCGACGCGTTGATCGGAAAGTGAGCGTAGACGAATCGCATCTTGTAGCGGTAGCCTTTGGTGACGCCGGTGATGAGGTTGTCGACGTGGCTCAGGGCGGTGCGGATGGCGGCGCTGGTCTTACGTGTGCCGAACCAGGCCTCGATTTTCAGCTTCTTTTTTCCGGTGGACTCGTCGGTGATGAGCTCGAAGTCGAGGTTGAGGTGCTTGAAGTTCCGAGTGAGCTTGCCGCGGGGTCCTTCAACCTCGATCACCTTGGCCTTCACTTTGACAGTGACGCAGTCCGGGATGTCCATGGTCTCCGAGGACAGAATCGTCTTCATTTTTTCTACACTGGTTTCGGCGTCTCTCACTCTTCCACAAAACCCTAGCACCGGTAAAGCTGCACTATACAAGGGAGAGGCTGGCGGATTCTCTATTGGGCTGGGCTGAAGCCCAATCTTGATGAGGTGTAAGAAGCCCCGACATAAAATACGAGATACAATTATTATTTTGGAAAATCATAAAAATAAATCATGCTCAGTCGCTTGAGTAACACTTCATTGTGGTAATTTTGTTTCTGTTTTTTTTTTTTTTTTTTGGGTAGTAATTCATTACAAGTAGATCTTGGTTAATATAATAATTTGAATGAAAAAGTTTGAAGGTGGCTTTACTGTGTAATACTAACCCATCCATCTCTGGGAATTGAAAGCATCGGTAGATTCATTTCCATCGTAGTACAGTATATACAGAAATGTGACAGTAATTACAGAAATGTAAAAGGAGGCTGCAACAAATGCGGATGGAAGCATTGAAAGCATTTTCAAAATCAAACACATTAAAAACTCTTGAATCTACTTTTCACATGAAGAAGAAATTCGAGGCTAACCCTAGAAACATATCTAGTTACCGAGTTTTACCCACTCCGGCGTACAGACCAGTAGAGGGTGAACAAAAAATTTAAATGAAAATACTAAACCACACAGGTTGACCAAGGCTTGATCAGCTATACCACAAGCCTCAATTCTATACAGATCCAAAATCAATTGCCATCAACCTTGGTCAAAACACAAACGACATTTTGCTCAACCCGACACCAAAATCCTGTCAGCAATCTTGAGCAGCATCAAGATCACAATCGTCTTCATCTTTCAGATTGTACTCGCTGAAGTGGTCGACCATGAACGTCCACTCTTCCTTCTTAGGGTCAAACGAGACAAACTTAGCACCTTGTTCCTCAGCCTTCCTCTTAAGCATCTCCTTGTATTTCTGGACTTTTGGTCCTTCTGTATACTGAAAGCCAGTCTTCTTCTCAATGCACTTAATGTTGAGAAGTGTAACCTCAGCAGGTTTATTAAGGCCTTGCCCAACAGGAGGTTTCTTGTTCTCATCAGGGTACACGATTACTTCCTTATTGTTGAACTGCACCAGACCCTCTAGATCAAGGCGCCTTACATCTGTCTCACCCAAGAACTTTATGCTGCCATAACCATGTCGCCCAACCACAAAGTCCTTCACACGACAACAGAACCCTGGCTCTGCCCTTTCTTTTGCCGCAAGTTCTTGGATTCGAGGCTCTGTGTAATAATCAGAGCGTCGGAGCTTTGGCATTTGTGCCTCAATGTCAGCACCGTGCTCATATACTATAGCAGCCTCACCAGCTCTGTGCCCACTCAGTGAGTCCCCTTTCTGAACGGTGTGATCATGTACTCCATTAAGTTTTTGATTAGCTTTGACATGATTTAAATGCTCCTTGACAGCACCATTTGCTTGCATAGTTTCTGCTTTAGAAACACAAATTAGAACAGGTCCGCTGACCACAAAGAGTACTCAGCCAAAAGCATACTTATTTTGGTTCAATTTACAGAAAATACATAAATACTACTAGCTATGGCCAACACATGCTCACCATTTTTATCAGCAGAGTTGGATCCCCCAAAGAGTGGTGCTCCTGGATTTTTTCCTGAAACAAATTTGCGTAAGAGTCAGCAATGACCAAAAAATCCAAAAGTCAATTGGCAACTAATGGCATTACATAGATACAAAACCAAACCTGACCCATCCGTATTTGGGAGGGATAAGAAATACAAGCAAATCTAAAGTGCACTCATAAATATGGACAAAGCATACAAGATATATAATTTAGTACCTAAATATATTCCTCATTTTTTTATTTCTGATACTACCTGATAAGGACAATGAAACAAGAGGTAGCAAAATTTACCATTCTCATGGACTGGAGTAGCTGCATTCTTCTGTGCTGTTGCTTTTTCAGCACTTGCTCTTAGAGGCCACTGTTCTTGGGGGCGAATGACAAGTGCTCTTGGGTTTTCCCTGGGATGGAAAACAACATCCCCCTTGGGTGTGGTGGGTGTTTCTTCATCATCACTAAAAAAAGCCTGCAAGACATAAAAGCATAAGGTGTAAGCTGAGATAGGAAACAAACGTATGAGTAGTTTTGTTTAAGAATCCTCCTAACCTTTGGGTTATCATTCTTAGGATTATATTTTCTTGCGGGTAATCTGATCCGGCGTTGTGACAGGTGTCTAGGAGTCAAGATGGATGTCACCCTAATAGGAGCAGGTTTATCCACAACCTGACAGAAAAATAAAGTGTCACATTCATGATTATTAATTCCAATCAATATCAGCTTACTAATATAAAATCAACTTCAAATCATCTTACAGGCATGCTTGAAATTCCATATTGAATTGAGGGGGCAGAACCCCCACGACCAATTGACATCTGAGGCATTGCGGGAAGCGTTCCAAATGGATTAGTAGCAGGGACTGGTTGTTGTAAAGCTGCAGAGCCTTGAGCCATAGACCTGTAAAAGACAACAAATAATTCACTAATGTCCATTCAAAAAGAAGGTAGCAGCTTGGATAAAACTATATGAAATTAAGAACAATATAGTAAACCATAACCGATCAAATTGGGAAGATACTAGAATCAGAAAATTTGACTGAGATAACAAGTGAACATTTAGAATTGAAATCAAGTATATCAATTCATCCTAAAATTTGGGGAACATGACAGTGGATACACTAAGAATGCAATAACACAGTAGTAACTACAATAATATTAAATCATAACATACGATTGTCCAAAGTTGTTTTGTCCAAAGTTGTTCTGACCAGAAATGCCTGCTAAACCACCAAAGGCTGTGTTGCCTACAAAGCCAAAAGCACCAATTGATACGGTCAGGCAGGCAATCAACAAAATAAAATAAAAGAGGCTAAAAAAAAAAAAACAAATACATTATCCTGCTAAAGTGCTTTACCTGGCTGCGGTTGACTAAAAGTGTTGGTGTTGCTGAAAGCAAAAGGACTAGTCTGAGCAGGCTGAGATGTCTGGAAACTAGGGAAAGCAGGCTATAGGGAAGACAAAAAAACGAGAAAGAGATTTAAAGAGTTAATCCGACAGAATCACATCCAAATAAAAACATCTAAATGAAAGATGGAAAATGCGCACACTGCTCAAAATATAGAAGATATTGACTAAAAAACGAAAGGGTATCTCCCCTGGTCATGAAGTGTCTTAATATTGCTTTCACTAGGAATTTCAAAACCACGTCAAATTTTTTATTTTTTTTTTCAAAATTGACTTCTTCAAATATCAAATGGTTCAGCAGGTTGAACCGCAATAACAAAACACAAAAATTTTCACTAGGGTAACAAACCAATATATATATATACATATATATATATATAGAGAGAGAGAGAGAGAGAGTACTTACAGCTGGTTGAGTAATACCCAGTTGGTTGCTTGTAGTGCCCAATGAACTACTCTGCAGACTGGAAGTATTATTGAACAAGTTTGAACCAAAGGTAGATGTATTCAGCCCAAATGAGGTAGTGCCTGTTTGACCAAACTGTGTCTGCGGGTTTGATTGAGTGGGAAAATTAAATGAGGGAGTGGATGATGTAGCCGGGGCAGAGAATGAAAAGGAAGGTGTTGAACTAAAAGGAGATGGAGACGACGTTTGGCCAAATGGGGCTGATGATGCCGGTGCAAAAAAATTGGTTTGAGTTGATGATGAACCAAACGGTGAAGTCGAACTAAATGGTGAAGATGAAGTAACACCAAAACCAGTAGAAGGGAAGGATGAGGTTTTTGGAGCAAATAGGCTGGAGGAGGTTGAAGTATGAAAAGGACTTGAAGACGTTTGAGGAAACGATGTTGCAGGATTAGGATTCAAAGGATTTGTCTGCACAGGTGATTGGCCAAAGCCACCCCCAACAGAAGGAGACGGTCCACCTGGAAGTTCAATTTTAATCAAATTACAATCTTATACAATAGTAAAAGAGGTCGATGCTGATAATTCCTATATCAATAAGATATAAAAAAAATTAACATACCTTTATCCCCTGATTGGTAATCCTCCCATCTCAATTCCTCATGACTTTTTTCTTTATAGGCTGGCATTGCTGATATTGACTCCAATTTCCCCACTCCATTACTATCTGGTTCAGATGTGCCTTGGTAAGGAGTCACCCTACTTCCAACCCGTTGGGCGGCTTGGGCCCCAAAAGTAGACTGTCCAAAGGCAGTGTTTCCAAGAGTTGGTGTTGTTGACTGAGCCCCTGCATAACCAATACAAGAATACATTAGTGCTACAATAAACCATAATATAATGACTTATTCCATGACCTCTAAACACAATTTCTTGTCAAAATGTAATATGACTCGTTAAAAACTCAGATACTCACCAAATGGAGAACTCTGCCCTCCGAAAGGAGATGAAGCACCAAACGGGGTGCTACCAAAAGTCGAACTTGATTGGCCAAATGCAGGAGTTGATGAAAAGCCAAAACCTGAACTTGATTGGCCAAAAGCAGGAGCACTCGTTGTTGTCCCAAAAGGTGAGCTAGATTGACCAAAAGCTGGGGTGCTTGGAGTTGGAGTCGTCCCAAATGCTCCCCCAGTTCCAAACAAGCTGGAACTTGTTGTCCCAAATGCAGATCCTGTGCTTCCAAATGCAGGACTTGGTGTTGAGCCAAAGGTGGGAGTACTTGGAGCACCAAAGGCTGGAGTACTTGTACTACCAAAAGGCGAAGCGCTTGTGGCCCCAAAGGCTGGAGTGGCTTGGCTACCAAAACCAGGGGTGGCTTGGCCACCAAAACCAGGGTTTGTGGTGGTACCAAAAGCTGAGGTATTCGTTGAACCGAAGGCCGTGGTGTTCGTTGAACCAAAGGCCGGAGTGGTATTAGTGCCAAATGCAGGCTGACTTGCACCAAATGGTGTAGAGGTGGAACCAAACAGATTGCTTCCAAATGCTGGTTGTGATGGTTGAGCTGCAGTTCCAAATGGACTTGTTTGAGCAGGACTCGACCCAAATCCTCCAAAAGAAGGCTTCTGACCAAAAGCAGACGCACCGGATGCTGCACCAAATGGACTTGTTTGAGTAGATGATGCACCAAATGCAGGAGTAGAAGCTGCACCGAATGGAGAACTCTGCTGTCCAAAAGCTGGCGTGGTAGAAGCACCAAAAGGTGACGATTGGGTCTGACCAAATACGCCAGTTGAAGTTCCCCCAAATAGGGAACTCCCGGTTTGCGCACCAAATGCGTTGTTGTTACCAAAGGGGGCCTGCGGCTGGGGAGCAAAAGGATTGTTGTTACTTGTGTTGCTGCTTTGCCCGAACACCGATTGGGACCCAAACGGGCTGTTAGATGACTGCCCAAAAGCTGTTACACAAAAAACTTCATCAACCAACATATCTCGACAAACACAAAACTATATCCAAAAGGAAACAAAAGCAGTTTCAACAGCACACAAAACTGAAAGCCCAAAATGATCATAATCCACAAGTAAATGTGTATATGATTGTCGAAAACACATCAGCAGGAAAACTTATACCATGATCAATACAATAACAGCAGAAACAATTCATAGATAGACAGAATGAATCAAGAGTAATAGAATGCAGTTCCTACAATGCATAGATGAACCAAAAATTGAAAAAGATAAAGAGATAAGTAAACTTACGGCTGGTAGAACCAAACATCTTATCTCCTAGCGATTCTGTATCTCAGAAACCAGCTATAACTCGTCGATCTTCAATCTGAAAAACACAAACACACCGCAGATTTAACACACAAATTGAACACCGCCGTAGAAATTTGAACCTCTAACAATTTCACAAACACAAAAATAACGAATAGCAATAATAACAGGTTCAAAAACTCTTGGCAATCGCCGATCAAATACGAATTCAATAATCGGCGAAGGAAAGTAGTAACTGTTAGATCAGATAAAAGGTGAAAAGAAGGAACAAGCTAGGGTTTGGTTTGTACCTGAAAGAAGAGACGGGGGAGCGGCGGAGTAGGGAAGCGGGCTCCGTGCGATCTGAGCTTGGCGGAGGTTGTGAGATCGGAGAAAGGAGGGAAGGGATTGGGAGTTTGAGAGAGATGGAACCTCCCCAAGAGTTGAGAATGTGAGAAAAATTGGAGATGGCAATAAGGTTTTATGTATTTAGTCTCAAGATGAGTGACGGTCTCGTTAGCGTCAAAACTAAGCACTTGCTCGCAGTGCGTCAATTTTACGGGCGTAAATTAGGACTAACTGAAAAACCAAAACGACCGACTCGGTTTGCTTTCTTTTTTTACCTTTTCTTTTTTGTTGAGAAAAATAGTTGAGAGAGACTGGATTCAGAAATGAAAACTACACTAAGGTCATTTATTTGGTAGTTAGACGTGTATTTTAACGGTCATCTAAGAGTTTAGAAAAGTTTTAGATGTGTTAATATTTAAAAAGAAAATGTGTGTTATAAGTAATTAAGTAGAAACTATTTTCTGAAACGACACTAAATATGATTATAAGAGATTTTATAAGATTATCTTCATGATATACGAAGTCAAAAACTGTTATTATATTATATCTTGACATACAGATTCATCTGAGGCACATATGCCTAAATCACATCCACATTCATTCACAGCTATAGGCATGAATTCTTACCGTCAGTTGTTCATAATATTGTACCATACTAGATACTACAATGCTCCGTTAGTCTATTGTTTCGTAGAATATCGGTAAAGCAATACTTCTTCCCTCTCAAGGCGTCTGCTACTTTTTGCTAGCTTCTTTACAAACAGGATTCTTATGTCACATCTTTAACTGAGTGGAAATTGATCTGCAAAGCACAATACAGCGTCAGCGTGAAATTGACGTTACCTCATAAAGGAAGAACAAGAGATCAGCAGCATAATCGTCACCAGTGATCATCATTCTTGCAACCCAAGGATCAGCATAAGACCAAATCATCCATATCCATGTCTTTCTCTGACTCCTTTTCTACAAACTGGCACAAAAACAAAGTGAGCACAACTGTTACAATCATTTCATTTTCGCCAAGAAGAAACACCAAGCCTTACCACAAACCTCGACATAAATGTGCATGCTATTGTTATCTAGATTTTCTTTGTGTGTATTAAAGTCAAGGAGTTTACTTCAACTGTGTCGCCTCATCTTCCTATGCCTTTCTGATTGTCTGCGGAGAAGCAATGCATCATGGGCGAAGTGGCAGGAGGAGCTCTCATATCCGTAGAAATTTCTGAGCTGCGAGCGGTTGTAGACATCCATGTAGTGCAAGTATTGTTCTAGGGTGATCAGATGAGGCAACCTAGATAACAATCAAGGTTAATATGATTATCTACCAATGCATTACACAATCGACTCATTAAGAAAGTAATTGAAACTTGAAAGGCAAACACCCACATTTGAATAATGGAAAACAAACAAGGTTAGTATGATTATCTACTAATGCATTACACAATCGACTCATTAAGAAAGTAATTGAAACTTGAAAAGCGAAAACCCACATTTGAATAATGGAAAGCAAACAAGGTTAGTATGATTATATACTAATGCATTACACAATCGACTCATTAAGAAAGTAATTGAAATTTGAAAGCCAAACACGCACATTTGAATAATGGAAAACAAACAAGGTTAGTATGATTATCTACCAATGCATTACACAATCGCTCATTAAGAAAGTAATTGAAATTTGAAAGCCAAACACGCACATTTGAATAATGGAAAAAACAGGGCAAGAGAGTCATACCCTTCAGCTGGAAGGTTGAGAGGACCATGGTGGGGCACCTCTTCTTGGTGGACAAGACCCAGTTGGGGTTCGACCGGCTCGACCGGGCCCTCCGCCTCTTCTTGGTCAACAAGACGACCGGCTCGACCGGGCCCTCCGCCTCTTCTTGATCGACAAGACCCAGTTGGGGTTCGGGAACCAGCTCGATGATGAGGAGACCCTCCGGGTCTTCTTGGTCGACGAGGCCCAGTTGGGGTTCGGGAACCGGCTCGATGATGAGGCCGTCCGGCTCGAAGACGATACCCTCGGGCTCTTCTTGGTCGACGAGACCCTCCGGCTCTTCTTGGTCGACGAGGCCCAGTTGGGGTTCGGGAACCGGCTCGATGATGAGGCCGTCCGGCTCGATGACGAGCCCCGCCGCCTCTTCTTGGTCGAGAATACCCAACTGGGGTTCGGGAACTGGCTCGATGACGAGGCCCGCCATCGGTTGAGTTTCCGGTCCGACCTCATCGCCGGCATTCGACCCATAGCTCAAGAAACCAACTTGGGAGCTATCCTTTTCGTCAGAGAAATCGAACATATCTATCACCACATTGGGGTTTGATTTGGGCATGTTTGGATTCTGGGGTTGGAGGCTGGGGTTGGCCACGATGCGGTTTGGTTCGGACATGTTTGGATTCTGGGGTTGGATTTCTAGGGCTTGGTAATGGCGCTTAGAGATTGCTTTTTCTGCAAGTAGAAGAGAGAGTCAGGAAGAGAGAGTGAGGACTGTTCATTCACCGTTTTATATAAAGAAAATCCGGAGCGCCACGTGGCCGTCCCTGATTTAACACACCGTTAATTTCATTTTTTTTATTAAAACAAAACAAGTAAAAGGAAACTGACTCCTCCTAACGGCATCTCCAACAAGGGTCCCTAAACCCATACCCAAACTCATACCCAAAAAAAAATCATCTCTAACAATCAAAACTCATACCTAAATTTGGGTTACTCTCCCAAACTTGACCCAAATCTGGAAGGAAATGAAGGAGGAAACTCATCACTGTGCTGGTGGGACCCGCATCACAACTGACAGCAGGCAGCAGCAACTCCGCCTCAGCCTTGCGGAGCAACCCTCGCGTGCTAGACGACGAACCGGAGCGGGAGCTGACGACGCACCAGTGACGTCAGCGTGCTGGCGTCAGCGCAGCAGGGGTAGTCGTTGTGGGCTGCCTTCATCCGACGGCCCAGATTCTTTTGGGTTTGAATTCCAACCGTTGGATAACAAGAAAAAAAAGGGGGAAAAGAAAATTAGGTTAAAAACAGAAAAAAATAGAAAAAAATACTAAAAAATAAAGGAAAAATAATTTGCCCATTGGAACAGTAAAATTGTAAAAATCTATAAATACTTCTCATCTTCTTCATAGTTTTACACTCCAAATCTTCTCTCATCTCCTTCAAAGTCTTTATTTTCACAATTGTTCTTCATCTAGCTAGTTTTCAATTTTTTTTTCTTTCAAAAATGGCGAGGTGTGAGAGAAGTGTTTGTGAATGAGCGAGGTGCGATGGAGAGAATGACTTTATATTTATGGACGGATGTAAAATGATTGATGAAGATAAGAGCATCTCCTTGCAATTTCACTAGTCTGTCACGCGACGACACGTGGAGCTAAAGTCTATAACAATATCGAGATCCGAAATGTTATCGCATATAGGAATTATTGTGAAGATGAGGTTGGTCATGAGATTGTGAAAATCTAATCACCATCCTATCCAAATTTGACACGTGCCAAAGACATGTTAAATTAGACTTTCGGTGAAAAAATAACAACTTATTAATTTTTAATTTTTTAAAAATTAATTTTTTTTTTTATTTGGTCCAACACATATTAAAATATATTATATAATTAATATCTATAGTTTATATAATTCATTTGTTGTTAAATAATTATATAAAATTATTAAAATTTGGGTATGGGTATGGGTTTTGACAAAATGGTTGGAGATGAAATATGAGTTTGAATAGTAATGGGTTTGGGTGAGTCAAAAAATGAGTTTGAGTATGGGTTTTGAGTAGGGTTGTTGGAGATGCTCTAAGTAAAGACCAAGCCGGATTGTAGGCCCAGTTTACTAATTTTTGTAATAATGAGATGCTGGTAAGGAAGCTCTCGTGTGGTTGTTGAGAGAGAGAGAGAGAGTGAGTGAGAGGAATATGTTGATATATATATATATATATATATGGCATGGGTTGTAATTTATGGATTTTTAGGTTTAATTATGTCATTAAATCGTAAACAGGTTAACAATCCGTTACTGTTAATTCTCTACTGATGATATAAAAAAATTAGGTCTTGTTATTGGTAAATATCACTACAAAAATATAGTTATGGGTAATTTTGTATATTAGATTTCATAGCTAATTAGTTACTGTTGTTATTTTTGTGACTAACTAACTTATCATCTCGTTATTGGTATTTCTTTCTCTTTTCTTGTTGTATTATAAAAAAAACAAAAAAAACCTAATCATATCCACGTCATTTTTCATTCCCAGTAAGTGAATTGTGTCATCATAGGATTACAACGATTGAGAAAATTAAAATTAAAATTAAAATTGATCGTTGGTAGATGAAGGAGCTTTCGTGTTTAAGGGTGTGACAATCACAAATTTGGGGTTAGAGGGCCAATGACTGGAAACACAATTGAAGTTGAGCAATGGTGTAGCCGCCGCTGCAACACACGGAAAAGGGAATATGTAGGGAGTTCTTTTATGTTGGCTATGGTCTTCACTAGAAGTTTTCACCAATAAATTATACAATTATCAATATATAATTACCAATAATAAGATTATTATTTTAAAATTACCTCTACTAGTTTTGAGGATCACCAGTATTTCACTAACTGTTGTAAACTATTTGAACGTTTATCATTCTAAATAATGTCGTAAAAAAGTAAAAGAACAATTTCGTAATTACTATTTAACAGATTATGATAGATTAAAGGATGAAAATTTAGTATTGATAATTTTAAAAAATAAACTTATTATTAGTAATTATAAGCTTAAAAGTATAATTATTGGTAATTTTTTATTTTCGCGATCCCTTGCATAACTTAAGGTAGAGTCTATGCACCACTTTCAATCTTTCTAAACTCTAGAGTGGCATGCTTCAGTACGACTTAAATAACACGAGTGCAGTAGCATAATTGAATGATATACAATAGTAATTAAATTTTTAGCGAGTGTTGTAGCGGTTTATATTCTGCGAGTACAATAGCATGATTGAAAAGGTACAACTACGTACATGAGCAGCTCACTTTCCAACGAGGGCGGACAATGACAATAGCTAAACTCGATGAGTGTGAATTAGAAAATTAATTAATATTTATTTATTTGTGGGAATGTTAAAATTGTAAATGTATTATTTTCCCATGGACAGCAATATAACAACTTGTCATTGTTTGTAAAATTTGTTTTTATTTGTTTTAAAAAAGGAGGGTATTGGGAGGGACTACAAGGAGGCATAAGTTTCCACAATGGCCTGTTGACCCAAAGTCCACTAGTGCCGCGCTAGAGACGCAGCAACACCCCCCCTTCGGTCGATTGAGCACTCCGTAGAGGGTTTGACCTCCCCGCAATGCCTTTTACACACACAAGGATCGAACCTTCGACCTTGCTGAAGTAACTCAGTTTGCTTACCAACTGAGCTGGACCTTGAGCACTCCGTAAAATTTTGTTCTTATACTGTAAACGAAAAAGTCATGTCCTTATTTGTATTCCTAATCTTTTGCAAAGGTATATTTGGTAATTTGTTTTCTAATTTAAAAATGACACTTGTTTTGGAGGAATTCAAATGAGTAATTTAAACGAAGGAACTCATCACTTCATGATTTGTTACTGTATTTTGGTCTGGTGCATCTAACAAAATTTTGGGTTAGTCATCTAAAAAAACACGAACACACTACCTAAAAGATGAACGATACGAGCTGCTTGCATGAGAAAAGCATGCAGGCAATAGAAATCCCAAAAACCCAACATAAATCAGAAAACAAAGAACAAGTTAAGGAAAACCGGTGCCAATGATTATGGATTTCTTCAAAGCTTAAACTCCAGTTGCAGATAAAGAAAAATATATCATTTTTACATGTAGGATCAAATAGATATCCTAGCAGAACTAGGAGATCTAATCAATCACTTATCTGCAATGGGATTGACCAATGAACAGCACTGCTCCAGATATTTCTTCTCTGATCAGGAAAAGGAATGGGTGATCACACATATTGTGCAAATCGATAGAGCTGCAAACCCTGGTCTCAAAGCTTTTGGACTACATCAGTTTACTTATGGTGATGATGATTATGCTCTTGGGTGGGCTTCACTATTGAATCACTCATCCCCTCATGTCGTTGAGTCCTCTACTTATGAGTCCAAAGATGATTACAGAATTCCTGCTACTGACCAACTAGTTATTTTGGGTGAACAAGCATTCTCGATGATTTTTTATGATAAGCTAGCTTGCAAGTGTGAGTTTGAGCTCCAAATTTTAAGAATGGTACTTCTCATATGTTGGTTTAATGGATTGGAAGGTTATGATATTTTCTATACTGCTGCATTGAAGAGAAGAATTGCAAAGAATGGAGCTGTGACAACAACATTATTCACGACTACACCATTTAGAGTGGGGCTAGTTCACTTGATCAGGAAGGAGGACAGAGCCAATGTGCCGGGTGCTCTGGCTTATGTTGCTGAAGCAATTGCGGATGTAGTAGACCCCACTTATAATTCCATCTTTGCTTTACAAAGAAATGCTAAACCCTTACTGTTATTTGTTGCTGATGGAGTATTCATATTCATGTCCTCGAGTCCATGTGCTTCTACATTTTGGAGTGCTTGTGCAGGTGCTGCTGCAATGAGGTATGAACCTTCAAAGTTGATGATATTGATGTGGATAGGAGAGGGTCTGGAGAAAAACCATTTTTCTGTTGAAGGTATAGTATCGCAGCTTTATTGTGACGGGATAATGACCCAATTCCTGAAGGACTCGTCAAGCAACCAGATCGTCCAACGTGTTAAGCCTCCAATTTGTTCATGCGTTGTTGATCTAGCCTTGATCATGAACTTGTATAGAAAATGGATTGGCCTTGTATCAGTTATATACATGCAGGGACTTGTACTATATTCAGCATTACTTAAAGCTTTTGGGCCACATGACTGTCATGATATTGATGATGGTTATGTCCTGAGATGGTTTCCAATGAGATCTTGCAGAGTTCAGATTTTGACTCCAAAGGTGAAACTTGAGGACAAGTTTTTTGCCAAGGGGGATGGATTGTTATGATTTTAGCCTCAAGTAGTCATGTGCCGCGCACGTGATAACCTACTAGGTCTATATGTACTGCTTCCGAGCTCTTGGCTCATTTGTCGAATATTATCAGAACTTTATCTTCATTTTTATCTTTCTTTTAGCTTGTAGTTTTCCTCCAGTTAGGGGTAAAACCCTAACATGCTTCTACACCTGATCAAGTAACCAGTGATGGCTTGTACGTCCATATATATAGATCAAGCTGAAACAAGCAAGAAACAAAATCATAACGAAAAAATCCCGATGCAATGAAGTTAACAAAGCTACTAATTTTGGACTCAATTAGAGTCAGATCAATCAGGGTATTAATAATATATGAGTCATGAAAAACTGCATGCATGTAACTGGAATTTAAAGACGAAACTCAATGATCGATCAAAAATACACATTTATTATGCAACCTGAAGGACTGTGTATAATCGAACACAAAAGCTACTATGATGTGATTACAAGCAGGATCATTATGCATAATACATAAAATTCTATATACGCAAATCTGTACAGTACAAGTTGAATAGGTAGCGCAGATTCATTAGATTTACTGAAGGCAGGGTGAATATCATAGATCTCTGATAAACAAACGAAATATGAAATTGGGGATTTAGGGTTTTCCGAAGTACCTGAAAGTGAGGGGCTGGCTTTGGATCTGAATCGCAAATAATTATTAAAAGGGGTTTATAGAGCGCGGGAACTATGCGTTGATACTTGATATTACGATGTTAAACGGGCCTGTGCCAATTGAGCCTCGGGTCCATTGGGCTTTTCACCAAGTTTCTGTTTAGCTCTTTCATTCCTCCTTTCTTGGGAGTGGTTTTGGAATTAATTTAGAATAATTAGATTGAACTTGCAACTCGATTGTGAAACTATTCTCTCACTCGGTTTTCAATTTTTCCATCCTATCTACATTTTATAAGATTCAAATATAAAATTGATTGAGGAATTGATACGAGTTTTGAAAGTGACATAAACTTTTAAAGTTTGCTTGAGTGACATGAAAATAAATGCCTAGTCTAAGTTCTCACATGACTTGGTCTCTAAGTCTACTCTCTATGATGATCCCTCATGTCTATAGCAGATGGAGTTCTCCCTATTCTTGAAGGAAACAGATCCATAATTATCCGATCTCAGTTGTTCATGACTAATAAAATTATTCCTAGAAATCAGAATTCTCATCTCAATTGTTCAATAATTTGCAAGTGTGCAGGTCTGAACTTTGGACACAGTGGTGGATTTATCCTGCAAAAAAAAAAAAAAAAAAAAAGAGAGAGCAGCATAGTTGAACTAAACTGTCACTCATTCATTGGGGGATTAATCAATTTGAAAATTGAAAGGTAAATCCAATGATTTCATACAGAAAAACAGAGAGTTACAGTGGTAACTTCAATGGAGTTGATTCTTTTCTCCAACAGTAAATCCAACTATAACGATAAATGATAATGGTTCTTGGCTTCTTGCTACCTCAAAAAAAAAAGTACTGCATCGTCATGTATATATACGTCTGATCGGTTTTTCTGGGTTTTTCCTCTTTGTTTCGCGCGTATGCAATTACATCATTGATTGTATAGAGTATAGACAGAAAAATATTGATGACCATTTCTGTGGTTTTCTATATTGCTAATTTTCGTTACAAACAACAACGCCTGCAAGGATGGAATGGTGACGTTTATGACCATTTTCCTCTTGTCAATATACAACACAGGAATACCTTTCTGCACTATAAATCAACCACTACTTCCTACCTCTCGGTTTTCAAATCAAGCTAAGCAAGAGCTACCATCAGCATCATGGGAGCTGTACGAGCTGAAAATGACGGCGTCCGCCGCGGCCGGAGAAAGTCATCGTCGAGAGGGCACCATAGGTTTGTGGGAGTGAGGCAGAGGCCGTCGGGCAGATGGGTGGCGGAGATCAAAGACTCGTTGCAAAAGGTCAGGCTTTGGCTTGGGACTTTCGACACTGCTGAGGATGCTGCAAGGGCTTATGATGAGGCCGCGCGGACTTTGCGCGGTCCAAACGCCCGCACCAACTTTGAACTGCCTCAGTCCAATGGTGCCAGCGTGGGAGGTTCGGGGATGGATGATGTGGAACCGTTTTCGTTTGAGACTGATTGTGACAATGGAGCTGAAGCAGATGGCTTGCTTGGTGCACTAAGGGCTAAGTTGCTTATTGATGGCAAGGGACTTGGCAGGGTGCATGAGAAGATTGATCCGTCTCCTGTGGTTATGTCACGTGGAGGTGGGGATGGATTTGCAAACCCCCCTATTCATCAGGGTTCATATACAATTGGGTCTTCAAAGCAAAAAAGTATTACTCATGAACATCAGTGTATACAACCTCTCTCACAAAAAAATGATCTGTTTGATGTCCGTGATCAGACACAGACGGCCGTGGCCGGTCACGTTGCACCGAACGCCGGTATGGTGTGGAGAAATGAATCTCCAGCATATGAAGTGACTTGGTCCAACACACTGCCTATGCCTACATGGTCAGTCACAACCGATCAGTCAATTGTGAATATGTCATATACAGATCAGTGTCCGATGGAGTTGCCAACAATAAGTAGAAATCATGGTAAAGTGGCCACAGGAAGCGTGACGCAGCAGCTGTCACAGATTGAAGGAGCCATGGGAGGTGGTGCTTGGCCTGCAGAGCAGCAGTATATGCAATTTGAAAACAATTGGGCAGCTGCTGCTGCTAATGGCACTTGGGAATCCCAAGGCCTCTTTTATCAGCCCTCTGTTTCTGGAGTGATGTGATCTAAACTAAATGAGTGAATTACTACTTATACTTCGGTCCCTCTATGCTATTCTTTCTGGTCCTTTAATTTGTTTTTAACCGTAGCTCATCAAAGGCCAATCATTCTTTAATGTGTGCTCCCAAATAAGGTAAATATCCCATTGTTTATGTGCTGCAGCAGCGAATGATCATGAGAAGCAAATAGAGTATTTTACTTCTCATGATAAATACATGTACTTGTAGTATTTCTATGTTCTAGTCAAATTCTGACATCTATTTATGTAGTATTCCTGGGTTGCAAGAAGTTTTCATGTTCTTTACCATGAGGTTAGCTAGCCTGATCTGTTTAAAGAAAGGAAGAAACACTACTACTAGAGAAAGCAACGAAGTGAGAACAAAGAGGTCCTCAATAGGATAGCAAAAGGAAGATCAGCAATTGGTACAATTTCATTATTTCTCCAGAATCTCAACGAAAGATACGCAAACTTGTAACCAGAAAAGGGATTGATGATATCAAGATTCGAAAAGCTATTTTTAGAGGTTTCAAGTATTCATTGGCAATTATAGGCATGAATGAACAAATAGGATGTATATATAATCCCTACTGGTCATTCTTATCTAGTCATCTATCAAAGAAAGAATGAAACTAAGAAAATAGAGCCAATACTTGTAGGAATTGTTACCACAATACTTGTTGCTTCTATATGCCTATGGTACTTCTGCCAGCTCCTTTATCTGCAAGGTGTCTTTGTCAAATCTATAACTAAAGGTTAAGGGACCTGTAAAAGACAAGAGATATAGGCAAATGCTTGTCGTCATGAAAATAACATTGCCTTTCAACCGGAAACATGGAAAGATATTTTATGTTACCAGAGACATCATCCTCATTTAACAAATGTAGAACAAAAACTTGACAAAAACAACCATATATAATTTAACAAAATAACGCTACCCGACGATTTTGAACTCAGCTGGAGTATTCCTGGATTGCAAATAATCAAGTATTAGGTTTCTAGGTGAAGATTAACAGGTCGCCACAAAGCCTGCAGTGGGGATAGTATAATAAAGGTCACCATCTCAAGGACTAAATTAAGGAGAGAAGATATTTAAAAATGGAGATCAAGTTTCTCAAGTTAATGAAGGGGCAGAAGTTGAGGTAGTTCCAGAAGTGGGGGGACTTATGTTCCCTAGTATTACCAGAAGTAATCGATTCCAGGAGTACTGGGAGTATTAGTGATAGCACTGCCAGAAGTTGGGTAACATACAGAAGCCATTGCAGATTATCTATTCAAACTAATCATGAAGGGTGCCTCAAGCATCTGATCCCAAGCTCCTATTGTTGTTTGTCTGCAATTTCATCTCCTACTATGGTTTTTAATTCTTAGATTATCATTCAATTAATATAGTATTACATACAGTAAAGATAGTTGAAAAGCCATATAACAGAACGAACACGGTTAATTTGAAGAAATCAATCAAGCAGAACCCCTGTGGCATGTAATGATTTTCTATTGAAAACAAGAACCTGGATCCTCATTAATTGTTAAACATTCATTAAATATAACTGTTCAAGAAAAAAGAAACCTTACGAACATTTACATAACCTAATAGGACTTAGCCGGGATATAAAAGAGATTAGTCTGCAACGGGATCAAGGACATGCCCAATGAACATCACTGCTCCGGTTACTTCTTCTCGGATCAGAAAAAGGAACGGGTGATCGGCCACAAAGTCTATTTTCTCAATCACTGGAAGAGGACCAGCGCCACCGAACATGGCAACAGCAGCAGTAGCAGCAGCGGCTTCTGTGCCTTCTTCATTAACTTCAATGAAGGACTTATGAAGTATCATGTTAACAGCTGGTTGATCACCAACCACTGTCTCTGACAAAGATGGCAACTTCAGTCCTAAAGGTTCCAGAACTTGACAAGCTTCAAAGCCAAATGTGATCTTAAACTTCGGGATTAAAAACGCACCAACTTCAACTTTTCTGAGAGGAAGATAGCGATCAGAAAACCCAGCCCCTGAACAAACTCTCTCAACCAGAGATGACAGCCCATTACTTGCATTTGGAAGAAACATGTACATGGAGAAGAGTCGATTGTGATCTTCCCCTTGTTTGTAAGGAAGCTTTAAGACTTTGAAACTGTCGAAGACACTTATAAACTGATCTTTCCAACTGGTCATGAAGGGTGCCTTGACTGACTCCCCACTAAGAAGGTGAAAATCAAACATATCTGTTCTCGATTCTATAAACTTCTGATCCCAAGCTCCTTTAAAGTACAAAGCATTTGCAAGAATGATCCTTGTGGTACAGTTAACTGTCCCAAGTGGAAGAAGATCTTTGATAAGACCTCTGGTTTCCTTTACTACCCATGAGTTAACTTCACATCGTGCTTCCTCAGATTTGGTCATGAAATCTACTTGCTTTAGGACTGCCTTGTACGCATTTTCCAATATTTCTTTGGAGGAAGTCTTGACAGGAAGAGACATTTCAACCCAAACACCATTGGCAAATGACAAGCAAGGGCCGCCACTAGGGGTTCCGTCCGCAAAGACCAGAGGGACAAGATTCGAGGCAAGCTCATTGAGCTGCTCGGTGGACTTGGACTTGAGGAATTTGAGCATCTCGTCCTGGTGGCAACCCTTTGTCGACCCAGCTGCTATCAGGCTAAGAACCACATGGATGGACAGAGGAGAGTAGACCATGTTCTTGTCCTTGCCTTCAGTCGAAAGCAGCTCTTTTGTGATTCTCAATGCGACATCAGTTTGGTTATGAACGGATTCTCTAAGATCCCTCATAGCCGTCAAAGATCCAGAAATTCCGTCTAGAAATGATGGTGAAGGACCAGTATGACCAAATGAAAGCTGAAGAGGCCTTTCAGGGAGCATATTAAAAGGATTTGTAGCAGGGCATACACTACCAAACCTGTAAAGAGATCATGAGACCATACTTGTTTCTTCAGTCCAAATATTAAGTGCAAATTCCCAGTGGAAAGACATAGAGGACAAATTTTTAGTCTATACAACATGGGACACTAGTAATGTACATGGTAGAAAACCTCATCCTACAAATGTGTGTATATGAGACTGGGAAATAATATGTCAACATTTATAACTGTACTGTATAGTGTATAACAATGTAACCATAAAAATTCTACAATAAGCACCATTGTCTCTTATAAATTTGGACCCAAATAGAACAACAGTAAATATGACATGCATACACACGCAAGTATTAACAAAAAAAATGGCATACCATGGTTCGGAGTTATTCTGCGACCTTCCAGATAATAAAGGACTAAAGCTACTTCTGTTGCCTACAAAGGAAAGTAGTAACAATAAGTTAAGTCAGCAGTCAGCACATGAGCTGACCAATAATTCAAAGCCTGAAGAAAACATACATACCAAAAACATAATCTTACCTGGCTGTTTTTGATCAAAACTATTGGTTGTGTTGAAGATAGAAGTACTAGTTTGAAATGGCTGAGAAGCTTTGGAAGGCACAATGAAGGGCTGCACATAGGAAGAGATTTTACGAACAAAAACATACATCACCAGTATATAAGTTTAGAATCAAGTATCAGGATTCTGTGCAAAGATAGCAGGTCGCCAAAAGAAAGCTTAGGGCAAGCCAGCAGCATGAACAGCATATTAATAAATTTAAGAACAAAATTTTAGGCCTCAATGACGTTATGTCATAATGCCTGTGTTTTATTTAAAAGAAAGATATTTACAGATGGATATGGAGTGTGTCCAGATGTAAAAGTTGAGGTAGTGCCAGAAATTGGAGCTACGGTGACAGTAGTGGAACCCGAAGTGGGGGTTATGGTGATAGTAGTTGCAGAAGTTGGGGTTATTGTGATGCTAGTGCCAGAACATGGATTTATGGTGATAGTGCCCAAAGTTGAGCAACTGGTAGAGTCAAAACCAGGCTGACTCAGTCCACCATTACTCAACGCTGGTTGAGTGTTACCCAGTTGGCTGCTTGTGGTGCCTATTTGACCAAACTGTGTCTGCGGGTTTGATTGAGTGGGGAAATTAAATGAGGGAGTGGATGATGTAGCCGCGGTAGAGAATGAAAAGGAAGATGCTGAACTAAAAGGAGATGGAGACAATGTTTGGCCAAATGTTGGGGCAGATAACGTTGGTGCAAAAAAATTGGTTTGAGTTGATGATGAACCAAATGGTGAAGTCGAATTAAATGCTGAAGATGATGTAACGCCAGAACCAATAGAAGGGAAGGATGACGAGTTTGGAGCAAATAAGCTAGATGAGGTTGAAGTATTAAAAGGACCAGAAGAAGGGAAGGATGAGGTTTTTGGAGCAAATAAACTAGATGAGGTTGAAGAATTAAAAGGAGCAGAAGATGGGAAGGATGAGGTTTTTGGAGCAAATAAACTAGATGAGGTTGAAGTATTGAAAGGAGTTGAAGACGTTTGAGGAAACGATGTTGCAGGATTAGGATTCAAAGGATTTGTCTGTACAGTTGAATGGCCAAAACCACCCCCAACAGAACGAGACGATCCACCTGAAAGTTCAATTTTAAGTTGAATTACAATCTCATACAATAGTAAAAGATAGTAGTCGATGCTGATAATTCCTATCACAATAAGATATAAAATCTTTTTATTATACCTTTATCCCCTGATTGGTAATCCTCCCATCTCAATTCCTCCTGATTTTGTTCTTTATAGGCTGCCAAAGCTGATATTGACACCAATTTCCCCACTCCATTACTATCTGGTTCAGATGCGACTTGGTAAGAAGTCACTCTACTTCCAACCTGTTGTGCGGCTTGAGCCCCAAAAGTTGACTGTCCAAAGGCAGTGTTTCCAAGAGTTGGTGTTGTTGACTGAGGCCCTGCATTACCATACAAGAATACATTATTGCTAATATAAACCGATAATTTAATGACTTATTCCATGACCTCTAAACACTATCTTACTAAAAATGTTGAATGACTTATTAGTATCTCAGATACCCACCAAATGACGAACTCTGCCCTCCGAAAGGAGATGCAGCACCAAATTGGTTGCTGCCAAAGGTTGAACTTGATTGGCCAAAAGCAGAAGCGCTTGCTGTTGTATCAAAAGCTAAGCTAGATTGACCAAATGCTGGGGTGCTTGAAGTCATACTAAATGGCCCCCCAGTTTCAAACAAGCTGGAACTTGTGGTCCCAAATGCAGATTCTGCGCTTCCAAATGCAGGAGTTGGTGTTGAGCCAAAGGTGGGAGTACTTGGAGTACCAAAGGCCGGAGTACTTGTACTACCAAAAGGTGAAGCGCTTGTGGCCCCAAAGGCAGGAGTGGCTTGGCCACCAAAACCAGGATAGGTGGTGGTACCGAACGCTGAGGTATTGGTTGAACCATAACCAAAGGCTGGGATAGTATTAGCAGACTGACTTCCACCAAATGGTGTAGAGGTGGCTCCAAACATATTGCTTCCAAATGGTGATTGTGATGGTTGAGCTGTGCCACCAAATGGACTTGTTTGAGCCGGACTCAACCCAAATCCTCCGAAAGCAGGCTTCTGACCAAAAGCAGACGTATCGGATGAACCAAATGGACGTGTTTGAGTAGAAGATGCACCATATGCTGGGGTGGAAGATGATCCAAATGGAGAATTATTCTGTCCAAAAGCTGCTGGAGAGAGAGAGAGCAGACAATACAAGTTAGCTAAATTCAGTCATGTTCATGATCTTGAAGAAGAAAAGATAAAAAGCGTAAAACAAGGTTATTGGCGAACAAACGTCTTTAAAATTGAACAATGCACATACTCCTAAGAGAAAACAGCCACCAGGTTCAAAGAACCAAAAAGGATAAATCCAAAAGCAAAGCATAACAAGAGACATAACACCAAGAGCCACCGCAAACAATTAGGAACCTGAAATTCATAGTAATAAGCAGTCACCTGACAACAAAGAACACTCTCTGAAGGGTGAGAAAATATATATTCAAACCAAATTTTTTCTGATAAATCATCATATGCAACCAGAACGGAAGAAAGAAAATGCGCAAGTACAATCCGGAAAGTACAACACCAAAATGACCAATTGAGGCAACAAAACATGACTAATAATAACTGAAATGGAAAAATATAGAGAAAGATAGAAAGCTTACAGTTACGAATAAACATCCTTGCTTTTAATTCTCCGGCAAAAAATCGGTGATAGCCCAGCTGAAGCAAAAATCAGAACACATAGTTATTAAACGCAACAGAAATGAATTGAGCTTAAGAATTAGGGCAAAATCCGCTGGAAAATCACCGATTAACACACACATTATAGAGCAGTAAATAAAATTGAAACCGATCAAGATTAGATTCCGATTACGAGTAACGAAATTGTGAGCCGAATCGCGAATACAAGTTATTAAAATCAATGAGACTCAGCGAAGAATAGCGTACTGAAAATGTTCTAATCAGTGACTTTAAGGTCTGATAAAGCAGAATTAAGGGTGAAGATTAGGGTTAGGGTTTCGGAGATACCTGAATTGCAGAGAGGCGAAGTGAGAAAGAGAGAGGAGAGAGAGAGAGAAGAAGAAGTGAATTTCAAGTATAAATAGGTGAGTTTAGTTGGCGTGAAGACTACGCCTGCAGGCGCGGGAACTGCCAATCCCAATGGAGCGTGTGGGCCGGGCTATATAAGTTCTGGCCCATTTGAGCTTTGTCTGGAATCCGGCCCGTCTTCTTTTTTAATTTAATTAGAAAAGATATCACAACGAAA
This sequence comes from Potentilla sterilis, assembly GCA_963682095.1. Taxonomy (NCBI): domain Eukaryota; kingdom Viridiplantae; phylum Streptophyta; class Magnoliopsida; order Rosales; family Rosaceae; genus Potentilla; species Potentilla sterilis. Next base: position 37,934,001 of record OY821765.1, read on the forward strand.
AGCCGGCGACCTAAATAATCCAACTGAAAAAACGCAGCTAACGCATGAGAAAGAAATTACTCCAGAGCGAGCGATAACTCGTCGGAGCCCTAGCACTCTAGAAAGGGCTCGTGGGGAGCGTTTCCTTTTCGCATCACTCATTAGTCTGACATTGTATCTCGATGTGTAATGGAAATGATTTCAGTTTTGTTGGATTAATTTTATAATTGTGTTCGGCAATGGCGGAGCTACATTCTAATCCTCTGGTGGTAAATTTTGAGCTACATGTAATTATTATTTCTTTTAATAAAATATATTTAAATTTTCTCACAAAAAGAATAAGTATTTAAACTGTCGTTCAAAGATGTTTAGAGTATTGACATGAATATACTAATTTTAGTAATTTATTCAGGCATGAAATTGTAAATACAAAATGAAGCTAAAGCTCAAATTTCTTCCACCATCTATGAAATTATTGTGCTCAAATTTTACACAATCCACATAAAAACCAAGAACCTGAATCCTCATATTAATTTGTTAGAGATATATCAAAAGATAACTGTTCAAGACAAAAGATAACATTTACATGACTATTAGCACTTAGCGCCAGAACATGTAAGAGATCAGTCATCAATGGGATTGAGGACATGCCCAATGAACATCACTGCTCCCGTTGCTTCTTCTCGGATCAAAAAAAGGAATGGGTGATCTGCCACAAAGTCTTTTTTTTTTCAATCTCCGGAGGACCACCGCAACTAAACGAGACAGACAGAGCAGCAGTAGCAGCAGCTTCTGTGCCTTCTTCATTAACTTCAGGGAAGGACTTGTTGAGATGTGGCTCAAATTAATGTCATGCAGTATTGTTTGAATGGAAGAAATTAGCTGCAATATGCACAAGGTAAATGCATGTGAAATAAGTCATTTATTGTGCTATATATGGAGCTAGCAATAGGTATGATGGTGCAGTCATATTTGAAAGTATGTACTCTAGCTTACAAGTCTATAATCATGTATGGGAATGCATAGAGAATGAGTGAGAACTTGCATGCAGATGAAACAATAGTTGATAACTATTAGAAATAGCTTGACACTATTGAGTGTAGAACATTGAACGGGTAAGAAGGAAAAGCAAGACTTTGCTTTTCTTCTTTGCATGTGTTATGTATGTTGTTAGAGAAAGAATTGGCTATAAATAGCCATTGAATATTGACATTGTGTAGGCAGTGAAGCATCTGAGTTGTTAATATATGCCTTGAACCAGCCATTCGGGGATCTCGCTGATAATAAAACTGTTCTCCTCTGTCCGTAGACGTAGCTAACACATCATTAGTGAACCACGTAAATCTGTGTTCTTTCTTAGTCCGTTACAACACGAGTTTTGTATACTTTCTTGTTTAGAGAGAATTTCATTCTCTGTCAAGTGTTGTGTGTGAGAGAGAATTATATTTACTGGGTATTGAGAATGTGAGTTGAGAGGGGTGTACAAGGATTTAAGGGCTTGGGTTTAGGGTTTAGGGTTATAAACTCTGAGTGATACACCTTGTATTTTGTTCTCATTATTCTAATAGTAAAAAAAGATCGGATCACGCCTCGTGGATGTATCTCAAAGAATGAGAGAACCACATTAAATCTTGTGTTGTCAAATGTGTTTGTTTTTCCCTATTATAGTTGCATTCTCGATATCGTATCTTGTTGACCAATCTGCTGTGTGAAACCCAACAGGACTTATGGATTATCATGTTAACAATTGGTTCGTCACCAACCACCATCTCGGACAAGTATGGCAACTCCACTCCTAAAGGTTCCAGAACTTGACAAGCTTCAAAGCCAAAAGTGATCTTAAACTTTGGGATTAAAAATTGGGAAAATGGCTGAATTGATCACTGAAGTATGCCCCATTCTAAACTTTGCTCACTGAAGTTTGTCCAATATCACTTTGCTCACTATCGAATTACACTTGTGTTCACTTTGATCACTCCGTCTAAATCAGACGTTAAAATTTTGCTTATGCCGTTAAAAACAATGCACGTGCCACTCACGTGCAAATCTTAAGGACATTTTGGGAATTTCACCAAACTGACATTTGACCTGGAAGTGAAAGAAAAGGAAGAAGAAGAAGTGCGGTGGGGGCAGCAGACAATTATATAAACCGAGAAGAACACGTTTGACCTGTCCTCGCTTTTCTTCGTAGAACTCGTCCACGAGTTGCAGACTATTCCGCACCCAACAAAGCCTCTCCGAACCTGACTCACATTTCTATCAGTTTCGTTGGTTTTTGAGTCTATTAGCAAACACTTTGGTTTGGTTTCGCGTTTGGTCTCTTGATCTTCAGTCAAATCCGATTTTTGGGTCTGCCGTGTGGTGCCGGCCATGGCAGACATAGTGAAGCCGATCCAACTAGCGGATCAAGTGACCAAGGCGGCGGACGAGGCCAGCTCGTCGAAGTAGGACTGCCAGGAGCTGAAATCCAAGACGGAGAAGCTTGCGGGTCTACTCCGGCAGGCTGCCAGGATCATCGATGAGACCGAGCAGGTGCTGGAGAAGGCTCTGTCTTTAGTAATGAAATGCCGAGCCAACGGGATAATGATGCGGCTCTTCACCATAATCCCGGCGGCGCAGTTCAGGAAAATGTCGTCGCAGCTCGAGAATTCCATCGGCGACGTGTTGTGGCTGCTCAGAGTCTCGGCTCCGGCGGATATAAGGGAAGATGGGTACTTGGGCCTGCCGCCAATCGCAGCCAACGAGCCCATTCTGGGCCTCATTTGGGAGCAGATCGCTATTCTCCACACTGGCTCCCTTGAAGCCCGATCCGACGCGGCGGCGTCGCTGGTTTCTTTGGCTAAGGATAATGACAGGTATGGGAAGCTGATTATTGAGGAAGGAGGAGTTGGGCCGTTGTTGAAATTGGTCAAGGAGGGCAAGGTTGAAGGCCAAGAGTACGTTGCCGAGGCCCTGGGGTTACTCGGCAGGGACCCGGAAAGCGTGGAGCACATGATCATTGCTGGAGTTTGCTCGGTGTTTTCGAAGATTCTGAAGGAAGGGCCGATGAAAGTTCAGGCGAGAGAAACATCCTGGGTCTTCAAAGATTCTGAAGGAAGGGCCGTGTTTTCGAAGATATTGTCCAAGCTGATGAAGTACAAGTACTCCTGGGTCTTCAAAAAGCCTGTTGATGTGGTGTCATTGAAGCTTCATGATTACTACGATATAATCAAGCGCCCAATTGATGTGGTGTCATTGAAGCTTCATGATTACTACGATATAACCAAGTTGCGGAAGATTAGCTAAAGAAGCTGGAATTGCACCACTGAGATTGTTTAGTGACAAGTCAAGCTGTGCAAGAGTGGAAATGTTTGCAACAGAAGTTGGAATTGGACCCTGAATTTGGTTTCTGCTCAAGTTGAGAATAGAGAGGTTTTGCAATTTGCCAATGCTAGCAGGCAAGCTTCCCTTGATAGCATTGCTGGACAAATCTAGTATCATAAGATTCGAGAGAGCCCCTATTTCATTTGGTATGTTTCCTGATAGATTATTGTGACTAATCGAAAGGAAAGTAAGGGAAGGTGAGTGAGTAAGACTGATAGGGAAAGACCCAGATAACGAATTGAAACTCAAAGCAACTCTATAAAGCTTAGTCGAAGTTGTAGTATCTTCTAATCAAGTTGAAGCTCCACCTCTTCAGCTTTTGTTACTTAGGATCTCTGATGCAGAGTGACCAAGCATTTGACCCAAACAAGGCAGCACCGCCCTTTGCAAATCAACTGGGTAATAACTACTTGCATATGCCAGTGGCATCTCCATTTGGTACTGTTTTACCTCATGATGCAATGCACTACAAACCCTTCCATGGTGTTGAATTTCAAACCTCTGAAATCTGTCCGAAGAATTTCATAATCTTCGACCAGACTGATCATCGCAGTCAGATTATGTTCAATCCTGCAATTGCCCACAAAATATCTGGTCCTGCCTTTGACATCTGTGCAGCTTACATGCAAGACAATTTAGGATTGAATGAGGGAAATAATGAGAATAGAGAAACATCTTCATCTCTGAAGGAGGATTCAGATGATATTGATGCACTGTTGAGCTTGGAAGAGGAAGAAGAGCAAGATGATTATGATGAGGAAGAGGTCAGTACAGCCCGAACTCATGGAAAGTATGGGAGTTCGTACTCTGATTCTTGCTCCAGCTATGGTTTGAAAACCAAGAATGATGTGCAGAACTTTTCACTTGAACAATCTTCTGGCATTGGTAGCAGCAGCAGCTGCAACAGTGAACGAAAACGAAAGAAAATGAAGAAGATGGTGAAAACGAAAACAAATGGGAGTAAACTAATGAAATTCCCAAAATGTCCTTAAGATTTGCACGTGAGTGGTACGTGCATTGTTTTTAACGGCATAAGCAAAATTTTAACGTCTGATTTAGACGGAGTGATCAAAGTGAACACAAGTGTAATTCGATAGTGAGCAAAGTGATATTGGACAAACTTCAGTGAGCAAAGTTTAGAATGGGGCATACTTCAGTGATCAATTCAGCCATTTTCCCTTAAAAATTTACCAACTACAACTTTTCTGTGAGGAAGATGGCGATCCAAAAATCCAGCCTCTGAACAAACTCGCTCAACCAGAGATGGCAGCCCATTACTTGCATTTGGAAGAAACATGTACATGGAGAAGCGCCGATTGTGATCTTCACCTTGTTTGTAAGGAAGCTTTAAGACTTTAAAACTGTCGAAGACACTTATAAACTGATCTTTCCAACTGTTCATGAAGGGTGCCTTGACTAACTCCCCACTGAGAAGGTGAAAATCAAACATATCTGTTCTCGATTCGATAAACTTCTGATCCCAAGCTCCTTTAAAGTACAAAGCATTTGCAAGAATGATCCTTGTGGTGTAGTCAACTGTTCCACATGGTAAAAGATCTTTAATAAGGCCTCTGGTCTCCATCTCCACCCATGAGTTAACTTCACATCGCGCTTCCTCAGACTTGGTCATGAAATCTACTTGCTTTAGAACTGCCTTGTAGGCATTGTCCAATACCTCTTTGAACGTATCCTTAACAGGGAGAGACAATTCAACCCAAAAGCCATTTGCGAATGACAAGCAAGGGCCGCCACTGGGGGTTCCATCGGCGAAGACAAGAGGGACAAGATTCGAGGCAAGCTCAGATGCTCGGTGGACTTGGACTTGAGAAATTTGAGCATCTCCTCCTGGTGGTAACCCTTTGTCGACCCAGCTGCTATCAAGCTAAGAACCACATGGATGGACAGAGGAGAGTAGACCATGTTCTTGTCCTTGCCTTTAGTCAAAAGCAGCTCTTTTGTGATTCTCAGTGCGACATCAGTTTGGTTTTGAACAGACATGCTGAGATCCCTCGAAGCTCTCCAAGATCCCGAAATTCCATTTTGAACTGATGGTGAAGGAGCAGTACGATCAAATGCAAGCTGAGGAGGCCATTCAGGGAGCATTCCAAACTGATCTGTAGCAGGGCATGCACTACCAAGCCTATGAAAGAAAGCATGACACCATACTTGTTTCTTCAGTCCATATGTAAATTGGAAATTCGAAATATATGCAGAGGGCAACTGATTTACTGTTGAAGTTAGCTAGCTGTATGGCGGATGTGCCCTTGGCGGATGGCGAGTTGGCGAGTATGCCCGAGGCGGATGTGCCCGCGGATGGCGGATGTGCCCGCGGATGTGCCAGTAGCGGATGGCGGGTGTGCCCTTTGGTGGATGGCGAGTTCCTAGTCCTCGCCAGTCCTCCTTCTGCTCTTCTTTCCTCCTGTGGCCCCTCTGTGCAGCTAGGGGGTTGCGTGTGGAGTTTGAGTTTCTGTTCAGCATGGTGCAACATGGTGCACCATGTTTAGTAGTTGTAGTTGGTAGTTGTAGTTGGTAGATTTCTTGTATAAATTGTTGTGTCTTATCTTAGTTGTTTTATGAAGAAATATACATGAGAATCATCTTTCTCCTTCTTAATTTCTTCATGGTATCAGAGCAAGGTTCCGATTAGGACCTGCTTCTGCACTCCATTCCTTCTTTCATCTTTACACTAATTGCTTGTTGCACCAGTCCTTCATAATATGACTGGTGGTGGCGATATTGAAGATGCTTCAAGTTCTGCATCATATGCAGCTGGAGTCAATGACTCCAACACCAACCTTCGACTTGTTCCTATTCTCCTCAACGAGCACAACTATCTCTCTTGGTCCAGAGAGGTCAAGCGTGCACTTGGAGGTAAAAGGCTGCTCAGCGCCATTGATGACTCAGTCTCCATTCCATCAACCTCTGCAAAGGAGTATGCTGCTTGGTTTGCTCAGGATCAGCTTCTCATGACATGGATATTAAATTCCATGGAACCAAAGATGCGTGAGATCTTTGGCTATGCTGAAAATTCCCTCCAACTGTGGAAAGAAATCAACGATCTGTATGGCGATTTAAACAATGCTGCACGGATTTTTGAACTCAAAAAGGAAATGGCTGATCTGCAGCAAGGTAACTCTACTTTTGTTGAATACCTTGGCCGGTTGAAAACTATGTGGAATGAGCTAGATCAGTATCGTCATTTTTCTACTGATAGAAAGGTTTTGTTGAAAAGAGCTGAAGAAGATCAGATTTTCTTATTGCTTACTAATCTTAGCCCTGAATATGATGATGTGAAAAGCCATCTTCTTATGCAATCTCCTCTTCCCGCCTTCCAAACTGTTTGTACTACTATACATCGAGAGGAAACTAGGAGAAAAGTGATGAGAGCTGATGTTTCAGTGGTTGATCACAACAATGAAGTTAGAGCCTTTACTAGTTCTAGTTCAAGCTCAAATGCTAATGCAACTGTCAGGCCTTATAAAGGAAGGAGACCAGATCTCAAGTGTTCTTATTGCATTTCAATTGGTAGATCGGGTATAGGCCATGAGGAGAAAACATGTTGGATTTTGCACCCTGAACTAAAGCCAAAATTCAATAATGAAAGGGGACAGAAGGGGAAGATAAAAATGAATCCTACTGCTAGAGCTAATATAGCTGAGGGAGACTGCTCAGAGGCAATGATGAGCTTCGCTGCTAACCCTATAACTCTCATAAATGAGTTTGCAGTCTTCTTGCAGCAGAAGCAAGGTAATGCTAATCGAGAAGTTGCTACTGCAATGCTAGGCAAATTTGCTGGATATCTGGCGGATGGAAAATTGGCTTCTAGGGATGAAATTCCAGGTATCATCTGTGCAATCTCAACGGCTCTTGATCTTAGTAAAAATCATGATTTTTGGATTGTTGATTCAGGAGCTTCTGATCATATGACTCATGATTCATCTTGTCTAAATCATCTTTCTCTTTTAAAAATCCCCTCCTTTGTTGTTTCGGTTGCCAATGGGAATAGAGTGCCTATTTTAGGAAAGGGAAAAATGACTTTATTTTCTGATCATAAACAGTCAAGTGTTATGTATGTGCCATCTTTTCCTTTCAAGCTCTTATCTGTTGGGAGATTAACTCATTACTTAAATTGTCTGGTTTTATTCTCAAAAACCAATGTCATTTTTCAGGATCGAGTGACAATGAGGAAGATTGGTGAGGGATTTTACTTGAACGGATTGTACTATATTTCCACTTCCTCAACTTTTGCAAAGAGTTTTCTTGCTGAGTCGACGTCTTCTACTCGACAGCAGTTGTGGCACATGCGTCTTGCCCATGCTTCAACTCATGTTTTGTCTCATTTATTCCCAAATCTATGTAAATCAGTTTCAGATTGTGAAACTTGTCACAAATCTAAATCTACTAGATTACCTTTTTCAAACTCATGTTCTAGAGCCTTTAGGGAGTTTGAACTGATTCACTCTGATGTATGGGGACCTGTAAAAATGAAATCTTTTGATGGTTATAAATATTATGTCACATTCATTGATGATTTTTCTAGAACCACATTTGTTTACCTCTTGAAACATAAATATGAGGTAAAGAAGTGCTTTGAGGATTTTCATAATCTGGTTAAAAACCATTTCTCTTCAAGCATATGCATGTTAAGATCAGATAATGGGACAGAATATACCTCTAAAGTCATGACTGAGTATCTATGTGCCAATGGCATTTTACATCAGACTAGCTGTGTTGGTACACCACAACAAAATGGTGTATCTGAGAGGAAGAATAGAGATCTTCTGGAAAAAACTCGGGCAATTATGATTCAGGCAAATGTCCCCAAGAGATTTTGGTCAAATGCTATCCAAACTGCAGCCTATTTAATCAATCGATTGCCATCAAGAGTTCTTGATTTTAAGTCTCCATATTCTGTTTTGATGAAGAGAGATATTACCATTGATCATTTGAGGGTGTTTGGTTGCACCTGTTTTGTTCACATTCAGTCTACTCACAGAGACAAGCTTAATCCCAGAGCTTTGAAGTGTGCCTTTCTGGGTTACTCATCATCACAGAAAGGCTACAAATGCTATGATCCAATTTCAAAGAAGATTATTGTCTCTCGAGATGTTCGATTTGATGAGGCAAATTTCTTTTTTCAAAGCCATGAGTGTGATCTGCAGGGGGAGTTATTTGATAGCTCTGTATATGTTCCTGAAACTGAACCGGGAGCGGAGGCTGCAACAGAAACATCATATAACATTGCTGAAATTCCAACTTCTAGATCTGCAAATGAACATACAGAAATTCTTGCAGAGACACCTGCAAATGTTCCTGAAGAGAGACTTGCAGGGGAGTCTGCAGAGGGGTCCGCTGTTCAGCATCTTTCTCCTTCTCTTGATTTTTCTCTAGCGACAGATGATGACTTAGAGACTAATGAAGCGGCTGATAATGATGGTATTGCTCCAAGTCAAATCGATACTGGAAGTTCAATTTTGCCTGTTCCAAGACGAAATCCTAGTCGGACTAGGAAACTGCCTGAAAAATTGAAAGGTTTTGAACTTCATAAGTCCAAACATTCAATTGGGAATATTGTGATCCCATCTCATGCTTCATCAGCGTATTGTGCCTTCATAACCAAGATCAGTCTTGTAACAGAGCCAAGAAATTATGCAGAAGCTAGTAAATCTGCCGTGTGGAAACAAGCTATGGTTGATGAACTACAAGCCTTGAATGACAACAAGACTTGGAGTATTGTGCAGGCTCCTAAAGGGCATAAAATTGTTGGGGCTAGATGGGTCTATAAAGTAAAAGTTCATTCCAATGGTGAAGTGGAACGATGCAAAGCTCGCCTTGTAGCTCGCGGATTCACTCAGACATTTGGAGTGGATTATAAGGAGACATTTGCTCCTGTAGCAAAGATGAACACAGTGAGGGTTCTCTTGTCAATTGCCATCAATTCTGGTTGGTCCCTTCATCAAATGGATGTAAAAAATGCATTTCTTCATGGGGATCTGGAAGAAGATGTGTTTATGAGGATACCTCCTGGTCATCATCAAGAAAATGAGCCTGGATTAGTCTGCAAGCTGCACAAGGCTATTTATGGTCTCAAACAGTCACCAAGGGCATGGTATTCCAAACTCAGCTCTGTCATCCTTCAGGCTGGTTTCAAAAGAAGCTCTGGTGATTCCTCTTTGTTCATTAGAAGTGGTCTGGTTGGTAAGTTGGTGATTCTTGTTTATGTTGATGACCTTATTATTACTGGGGATAATGCTGATGAAATTCAAGCCATTAAGTCTACTCTTCAGTCCTCGTTTCCCATCACGGATCTTGGTCCCCTTAGATATTTTCTCGGAATTGAAATGGACCAGTCTAAAAAAGGCCTCTTCCTGACACAGAGGAAATATGTGATTGATCTGTTGAAAGAGGAAGACATGTCTGCCTACAAGCCTGCTAAAACCCCTCTTCCAAGTAATCACAAGTTTGATGTTGATAGTGAACCTCTTCATAATCTCACTGCTTATCAGAGATTAGTAGACAAGCTCATCTATCTAACTATCACTCGCCCTGATATCACTTATGCTGTAAGTATCTTGAGTCAGTTTATGCATGCTCCAACTTTACACCATCATCAGCTTGTGAAACGCATCCTTAGATATCTCAAGGGTTCCATTACCCGGGGTATAGTAATGCACAAGCATAATCATTTTAAGTTGGAAGGATATACTGATTCTGATTGGGCAGGCAACATGCTGGATAGGAAATCAACCACCGGATATTGTACCTTTGTTGGTGGCAACCTTGTGACTTGGAAAAGCAAAAAGCAGACCGTTGTAGCTCGATCAAGTGCCGAAGCAGAGTATCGAGCTATGGCATCCACTGCCTGTGAGCTCATTTGGCTGCAAAACATTCTTGGAGATTTTGGTATTCGGAGTTCCTCTCCTATTACCCTGTACTGTGACAACCAAGCTGCTATGCATATTGCAACTAATCCAGTCTTCCATGAGCGTACAAAACATATCGAAGTTGATTGCCATTTTATCAGAAATCAAGTCCAATCTGGAATCATTGCTACTGCTTATATTCGCTCAAGTGAGCAACTTGCTGATGTCTTTACAAAACTTCTCCCTTTAGCTCAGTTTGAAGCCTTATTGGTCAAGCTCGGCTCTCGTTTCTCTTTAGCCTTCGCTTGAGGGGGAGTGTTGAAGTTAGCTAGCTGTATGGCGGATGTGCCCTTGGCGGATGGCGAGTTGGCGAGTATGCCCGTGGCGAATGTGCCCGCGGATGTGCCCTTGGCGGATGGCGAGTTGGCGAGTATGCCCGTGGCGAATGTGCCCGCGGATGTGCCCGCGGATGGCGGATGTGCCCGCGGATGTGCCAGTAGCGGATGGCAGGTGTGCCCTTTGGTGGATGGCGAGTTCCTAGTCCTCGCCAGTCCTCCTTCTGCTCTTCTTTCCTCCTGTGGCCCCTCTGTGCAGCTAGGGGGTTGCGTGTGGAGTTTGAGTTTCTGTTCAGCATGGTGCAACATGGTGCACCATGTTTAGTAGTTGTAGTTGGTAGTTGTAGTTGGTAGATTTCTTGTATAAATTGTTGTGTCTTATCTTAGTTGTTTTATGAAGAAATATACATGAGAATCATCTTTCTCCTTCTTAATTTCTTCATTTACACACTAAACAATCTCCAGCCGACAAAATGTATTTATCTAAGAGACTTGGAAAAGATTTGTCCACATTTAAAACTACTGTATAGACTAAAGTAACATAAAATTTCTGAAGTTGGGAATTATGGTTATTAAGAACCAACAGAAATTACAAAATAATTTTTATTATCCCAAAAGTAGAAATCCTTTTCTACATGGACATGAAAATGAGGGAATTATGACAACCTTCTACGTCAGATGAGAATATGACAACAACAAATATGAAAGCACAAAATTTGGACACAAATAGGACAACAGTAAATATGATATGCGCAAACACAAGTCATTCACAAGAATATGACATACCATACTGCATAATCATTTGGCGGTCGTTCTACTAATGAAGAACCAATTCCACCTCTGTTCCCTACAAATAAAAACACAACCAAAGAGTAAAGTCAGCACCATGAATTGGCCAATGATAATAACAGAAAACACAAATATACTAAATGTTACCTGGCTGTGTTTGATCAAAGTTGTTGGAGGTAGAAGTAATACTCTGAAATGGACTAGTCCGACATGGCTGAGAAGCTTGGGAAGGCACACCAAAGGGCTTGAAGCTTTTGACATAGGACCTTTGGCTCACCATTTCCTGTTTCTTGATTATGAAGAAACAGAGGGGAAAAGATATTAGGGCTAGAAATTCATATATATATCACCAGTATATAACTTCATAACCAAGTATCAGATTTCTAGGTGAAGACAGCAAGTTGACAAAAAGAAAGTTTAGGGAAAGCCAGCAGTACGAATAGCATATTAAGAAACTTCAAAACAAAGTTTAAGGCCTCAAATCCCTCAATGATGTAATGCTTATGCTGTATGTAGAGAAAGATACTTATAGATAGAAATGGAGTGTGTCCGGATGTAGAAGTTGAGGTAGTGCCAGAAGTTGGAGCTATGGTGACAATAGTGGAGCCCGAACTGGTAGTTAAGGTGATTAAGGTGATAGTAGTAGCAGAAGCTGGGTTTATAGAGATGCTAGAGCCAGAACTTGGGTTTATGGTGATAGTGCCCAGAGCTGAGCTACTGGTCTTGCCAAAACCAGGCTGACTTGATCCACCATGACGATGGTTCACTTATGGTGATAGTAGTGCTGGATTCAGTTTCAGGCTGTGGATTAACATGACTATAACTTGCTGCAGAGAGAGCAAGAGGCCTCAAACAATAGCTAATTAGCGAAATTCAGGTCATGTTCTTCTTGAAGCAGCACAAATAAAATGCATATGACGAGTTACATGTCCTATATGCATCTTTAAAATTGATCAATCCACATAAGATGAGGCATATAATCAAAGAACTGCCACAAACGATTAGGAACCTGAAAAACCTACTCTAAAACAGTTGCCTGGCAACAAAGACAACTCTACGGAGGATGCGAAAATTTTAACTAAATCAACTTTTTCAGATAAAGCGTTTCGCAACCAGAAAAGAAGAAAGAAAACGTGAAAAACACAAAACCAGAATGTAAAATTATTCATATATGGAAATTGAAAATAAAGGCAACACAACATGACTATTGACTAATGCTGAAACAGATTGAGAACTATAGCAAGCTTACTTTTAGGAGCAAACATCCTTTCTTCTGATTCTACAGTACAGATCCAATGATATTCCTTCGATATATATACATAGCCAGAAAAACGAAATCACCGAGCAATACACACAGTATAGAACAATAGATCATTAAAATAGAGTCCGATCAAGGTTCGATTGCGATTACGAGCAACTAAAATTGTGAGCCAAATCGCTAATTGACTCAATTAGATTCCGCGAACAATAGTACTGTTGAGTACTGACAATAAAATCTGAAAAAATAAAAGGAAAGCATGAAGATTAGGGTTAGGGTTTCGGAGGTACCTGATAGGTTGCGGAGAGGCGAAGAGAGAGAGAGAGCGGAAGAAGAAAGTGACGAGTGAATATCAAGTATAAATAGGGCAAGAGTTTAGTTGGCGGGAAGATTAGGCGCGAAAACTCCCAAATCCCACTGGACTAAACGGGCCTCGCTATGTTCGGCCCATCTATGCTTTGTGTTTGGATTTAGATAATTATTTTTGGGCTTATATGATACGGGATCGTCTTGTCTCCGAATCAATGGGGGAGGTAAATTCTAAAAGCAAAAAGTAAAAAGTAATAAAATTTGATCATCTGCTACATGTTTCAGTATTGTTCATTCATGCCTGAATTGTAAATAAGAAATTATGCTTGAATTTCTACCATCAACAATGAAATTATTAACTCAAATTCTACACAACCCACAAAAGACTGTTTTTGGGATGTTAAACACTTGATCCTATCAAATCTGAACCAAAAACACCTAATATGTTTTATTTTAGGAAATCGACCATAACAGAATACTTCTTCTTTCCTGGAAGTACGCACACGAGATCTGCTACTTTTGCCTGAGACTTCATCAAAATGAGTACCCCTATGATCACACGTCTAGCTGAAACTTGCTGCGAAACACAAGAGTAAGCAGAAAGGTGTGAGCACAGAATTCACAAATGAGTATGGGACGTAGTACTGATTAGTATTTCACCTATTTAGCATAGAGTGAAGATGACCAAACAGAAGGTGCTAATTAGCAATGTAGGAATAACGATCATCGGCCAATCAAGCATGTTTGTCAAAGGATTCAAGAGATTAAGAAACTAACTTTCTGCAGAAACTGAAATTCAACACTCAGAAACTGAAATTTAACATTTTAGAACTCTGAAGTTAAGATATCTTAAGATGAAATGAGAATGTGCTTCCTCCAAAAAATCACTGTAACTGTGGCATGCACATAGCAAAGCCAAATACAATTATCGTAAATATGATGTGCAAAAAAAAGTCATTGTGACAGTCAGGAGATATGGCATATGATTGTCCAGAGTTATTCTAAAAAGAGAATTAAAAATCAAAGCCACCTGTGCTGCCTAGAAATCCTAAACAGAACTGAATTGATAAAGTCGGCAAGATCAACTGATAAACAAACCACTATATCAATGGATTATACCAATGAAGCTACCTGTGTTTGTTAGGTTGTTGTTGAAAAGAGAAGTACTAGTCTGAATCGGCTGAGACACTTGGGAAGACCAAGAGGGCTGCACAAGAAAACACTTGGTTTATCGAAATTTATAATAAGATTTCTAGGTGTAGATAACATTTTAAAGAAACACAACTGAAGTTTAAGGCCTTAATGGTGTAATACACTAATCCTTATGTTTGATCAGAAACACAATATACTTACATTTGGAGATGAAGTTTGCCCAAATGATGAATGTGCAAAAGGATAAAAAAATGATGAACTGGGGGATTGAGCAAATGAAAGAGTAGATGTTTGAGCAAATGGACTTGAAGACGGTTGAGCACCAAATGGACTCGGAGACGGTTGAGCACCAAATGGACTGGAAGACGGTTGAGCACCAAATGGACTGGAAGGCGGTTGAGCAACAAATAAACTGCCAACTGGACCAAAGGAAATGGGTTTTTCTTTCTGATTAAATGACCGCGTGGTTAACAGGTTAAAGCTCCCACCGGGAGGTACTGCTCCACCTGAAAATAACCCTTAAACTCAAAGATACATTTAAATGTCACCATTGCTGATAGACTTAAGACAAAAGTTGAAGACTTCAAGCTGAAAAAGTATACCTTTATCCCCCAATTGATAATCTTCCCATCTCAGTTCCTCATGAGATTTATGCTTATAAAATGGCATTGCTGATATTGACTTCATTTTTACACGAGAATCACCCCAACCTTCTGCATCATCATATTCTGTGTAAGGAACCACTCTACTCCCTCGCCCATGGTGGCTCCCGAAAGCTGACTGCCTGGGGGGATTGTTGCCAACTATTGCTGTTGGCTGAGCTCCTACATCACAACATACAAAAGTATAATACAATGAGGTATTCCTTTGACCTTTAAACAGTAGTCCAATTTTGTTGTGCTCAAATAACTAATATATAAAAGGTTACTCACCAAATGAAGATCTCTGAAAAGGAGATGAAGCACCAACTTGGCTGCTGGAAGAGGTGAAAGTTGATTGTGCAAATGCAGGGGTTGTAGATGTTGGAAAGCTAGAAGAATTAGTAAAACCGCTTGGGGTGCTTGTAGGAGCAGTGGGTGTCGAAGAGCAAAAAGTCTGAGTAGTTGCACCAGAAGTTGGGTTGCTGGTGCTTGTTGCACCAATACTTGAGGTGCTTGTTGCACCAGCAATTGGGTTGCTGGTTATGTTGATAGTAGTTCCAGCAGCTTGGGATATGGTGATACTAGTACCCAAAGCTGGGGCTATGGTGACAGTAGTGCCAACAGATGAGGCTATGGTGATACTATTGCCAACAGATGGAGTACTAGCAGTGCCAACACTTGAGGTTATGGTGATGGCATTAGTGCCACCAGTTGGAGCACTGGAAGTGCCTACACCCGGGGTTATGGTAATAGTAGTCCCAACAGTTGGGCTACATGTAGTGGCCGAAGTGGTGGTACAATTAGTGCCGAATGCTGGAGCACTAGTACTGGTGGAAACCGGGGGGCCAAGGACAGTGGTAAAGTCAAAAACTGGGGTACTAGCAGTGCCAAATGCAGGCTTACTAGTGCCAAAAACCGGGACTGTGGTAGAGCCACAAACCGAGGTGTTGTTTCCGAAAGGACTCCATCCAAAGCCTGCTTTGGCTTCCGGAAACGGCTTTGGAGGATCACAAGCTGATGCATAAGAGAGACAGAGTCGACATGAGCTCATAACAAGTAAGCTAAATTCAGCACATATTCTTCTTGAAACAACAAATAAACAAAATATATAAATGTCATGATCAATCTCAACAATCTTAGAACAAAATCACCACAATCTAATTTCATAGTACCGAAACACCAAACCCAACAATTAGTAAAACAATAGATTGATGACAATGTAAAAGCTTACAGTAACAGTAAGGGGATTCATGAATTCCAAAAGTGAAAGAAGACATCCTTTGTGTAGCTCAAAACCAATAACAGCGTACCGAAATCGACCTGAATCATACACAACATGAATTCAACATTACTAAAACAAAATTACATGAACATGAAAAGAATTTGACAATCGAAACTGAAACTGAGATCAGCAATTGGAACAAAAAGAATCATATAGTAATTGAGATGATACGGGGAATGCAGTTTATGATTGCGAAAAGATGAGGTGAGTTACAGGATTTAAGAGGCAATTGACGAATGTGATGAACAGAGAAAATGAAGAGTATTACGTTTGGGGAAAAATATAACTGAAATTGCGGGGAGGGGGAGAGTACGTGGATGAAAGGAGAGAGAAGAAGTAGGGGACATCGATCAGAACTGAATATAAATGTGTGTGTGGCGTTGAAACTAAGCAGAAACCGCGGGAACTCTGCGTCAATATGCAGTCACTCAATTTTTTATATTTCTGGAATGCGTACATTTGCAGTCCCTAAATTTAAGTCCTTTTCTGTAACTAAAAATATAAATAAATTTAAGTCCTTTTCTTTTTCTTTTTCCATTTAATTTTTCTTTCTTCTTTTTTGTTTTTTTTTGTTTTTTTTTTCGTTTTTCACTCACTCCTAACTCCTCCACGGCTGTTTACCACTTATGTGTAGAAGATTGAATCGAGTATAGGTAGTTTCCTTTTGGAAATATCAATGGTCTAACAATATAATGAATTAGAACATATTGTAATCTATACCCGGGTGGTTGAATTAGAATATGAGAATCTAGCAGGTTGTTTCTTTTGGTCTGAAGCACAAAGCTAGCAATGTATAACCTTGCATTGAGTATGTTAGCATTTAGTTGGTCATGCATAGGAGGAGCTCACTAATTGTAAAAAAAATCTCTAATTTTTTTTTTCTTGCTTTTGTATTACAGAGATTTGTTTATATGAGTTATTGGAGTAAAAAAAAAAAAAGTATTTTTGTCTTGTAAAATAGAGAAAATTTAAGTTTTACAAAAGTTGTTAAATATGCTGCCTCTTAGAGTTTTAGAGTTTAAAATTTAGAGTTTAGGGTTTAAGGTTTAGGGTATAAGTTTAGAGTTTGGAGCTTAGAACTTACTACTTAGAGTTTAGAGTTTGAAGTTTAGAGCTTATAGTTTAGAGTTTAGAGTTTAGGTAACGAGTAAACGGGCAACAATGAATAGTGAACGGGTAACGGTGAATGGGAAACGAGTGACAGGGAACCGAAAACAGATAATGAGCCAATGAGGAACGGATAACGAGCAACGATAACGGATAATGAGAAATGGACAACGGGTAACGAAATTTGAGAAACAAGTAATGGATAACGAGTAATGTGAAAAGGAAAAATGAACATCCTCTACACACACAAAATTCCACAAAATTTTCCCACAAAATTCTAAATCGTTCCTCCTGTTGAAGGAAAAACGTATTATGTGCCTTCGTCAATGTAACTGACGATAGATAATTATGTAGTCATTATTGTCATTAATGTATTTCCTATTACCGTTGTAATACTCACCCTATATAAAGGGGATTATCAATGAAATGAGTAGACCAATTCAGTATTTCCTACAACACGTTATCAGCACGTAGCTTTACTCGCTGAGAAAGAAAAAACCCTAGCAGCAATAGCCAAAGAAAAAAAAACAAAGAAAAGAAAAAAAGAAAACCCTAGCCGGCAGCAGCCCCCCAGCGCCGCCGCTACCCCCTCCATCTCCCCAGCCGAGCGCCGACGACGTCAGCCCAGCCGAGCTCCGACGACGCCAACCCACATCAACCCGACACCCAGAAATTTGCTCTGGGCACCCTTACGCGCTGCAGATCGGCCCCCCATCCTCCCCGAGCTGCAGATCGGACCTCCTTCAGCCCACCCCCGATCCGGCACTAGTTCATCTCGTCGACGAGATCGACCACCAGCGCCACCGTCGCCTAGCGCCTGCAACCCTCGACGCCGCCATGTCGGCGAATCCCAGCCAAGCTCCGGCCACGTCGCAGGACGACGTCTCCTTCTACCGATCCCGATCCCGCCTACGTCGCCTCCACCTGCCTAGCCCAGCCGAGGTGGCCCTCAACGACGATCCGGTTCCGCAGCAGCCCCGCCCCAGATCGCCGCTGCAGCCCCGGAAGCACAGGAACCCGATCCAGCTTTTACCGACGGCAGCTCGTCGGGAAAAGGCTGCCTCAGAAGTTCTCCCGACGAAAATTTTGTCGGCAGAACTTGCAATCGACCCGACCCGACCCGGATCTGGGTGACCCGACCCACGAAAAAAAAAACAGAATTTTCTTTTTGGGATAAAATTTGAAGGTAATTTTAAAATTACCGCATAGTAATTCTTATTTACTGTGACTATTTACTGTTTTATGAATTTAATGGTAAATATTAAATTATTTAATTGATATGGTAAATGTATGATTAAAGTGACTAATCATATGAATATTTTTTTTATGTGACATATCAATTTAATGATGCGGCGATGAATATGTGACGATTACTTGGAGACGGAGATAAAGCAATCGCTATATATGCAGTTTATTTGGCAAACTGACTGTATGAATTTCGCTGCTTTCGTTAAATCTCTATCATATAATGCTTTTATCAAATCGCATTAATATTTATTTAAATGTTAAATATAGAGCATTATATGTTCATTTTTTATGTTAGATAATTATTTTATTTAACATGTTATTTAGTTTAAACATTGCCTTGATGATGTAATTTCATGAGCATTGTAATATAAAGAAAAAGTGACAAACCTATATTGTGAAAAAGCATTTTCACGAAGTAAGAAAAATATGACCATTACAAATTTCGGTCTTGAAATCCAATTTTTATTTATTGAAAATTTTTCAATATGGATATCTTATTTATTGTGTAGAAAGCAACGATAATGGAATTTCATTAGCTTCACATGCAATGAAAATGGAGAAACCAAAATTTTATTGTGATAACGAAATTTCACGAAGCATCGGATTTACCATAATGTATATTGGTTTATATTAATCGTCGTGCATGTCATTTAGACCACGAGATTAATACATTATATTCTTCCTCTATTTTAAAGATGGTTTAACCATCACATTTTAGTTTTGACATATTGGACTCTGAAGAATTTGAGTACCAAATTCCCCTATTAAGCCGACTAAGGCTTGAGCATGGTATATTTATGCAAATTGTTTTATGTAAATAGCTAAATAAATAATTTCAATATCTTGAATGACAATGTAAGGTCTAAGAAAAAAATCCCTGAAATTTAATTATGCAAAGTAATGCAATCACCCTAAAACAAAGGGCAATGATGATGTAAGTTATGAGAAAACAAAGAGTAATGACGATGTAAGGTCTTAGACAAAGAAATTTCCTGAAACAAATTATGCAAAGTAATGCAACAACCCTAAACCAAAGGGTAATGACAATGTAAGGTATGAGAAAAAGAAATTTTCTGGAACACATTTTGCAAAGTAATGCAACAACCTTAAATCAAAAAGCAATGACGATGTAAGGTCTTAGAAAAATATATATATATTCTTGAACAAATTGGGCAAAGTAATGCAACGACCCTAAAACAAAGGGTAATTACCATGGACGTAAAATTCATATAATCATCCAAAAGTAAGTGGAAACAATGTAACATTTAAAAGATGACATAGGGGACATGTCATGTGCAGTGAAGCACTCTGTCATTGTTGTAAATCAATGAAGTATTGATACGTACATTATACGCTAGCAAAGAATTAGCTACGACTTTCAATAAATATGAAGAATCATATAAATACGCGGATTTTGGAAAAGTATCTTCAATATCCAACAAGAACATCGAAAATGAATTTACAACTGAAGACATAACATATGGGAAGAATATGTCAAATGACACATCTCATCATTGCAGCTATTAAAAGAGCAAAAAGGATCTGGCTCAATCCAAGATAGACTTTGATTAGTCTACTTTTAAATTTACAAGATATCTTTATAAAGACTATTACGCCTAAATACGACTTTTTGTCCTAAATTAGACTTTTGGTCTTAAAGTTTCTCTCTCTAAATTGGACAAGACTAAATGTAATCGTTGGCATGTTAATTTTTTTGAAATTTCTCTAAAGGAATTGAGATTATTCAAATTTTATTCATAATATACATGATTCAATTTTCTACATCTAACTTTGCAAAGTATTGCATAAAGTAAAACAACATATCATAATATAGGCATGACACAACGAACTGTGGGCAAAGAAACGCACCATGTGATCCCTAGAATAATAGTACTGAAGGACAATGGTACTAATATATCACAAAAATAGCACAATAGTACTGAAGAACTGTAGTACTATAATGAAAGTGATAAGAATCTAAATATATGTTCCTTTGGGATTCATAATGCACTTGCCTAACTGGGATTACAATACCCTTTTATTACAATACCCATCGATTTACTCTAAAGAACTTGAGTTACGTTTCGATATATATATTGAGCATATGTCAAATTGACAATTTATGCGATAAAAGAAAATTGAATTTTGTTTTCCACATTATAAAGAAATTTACGCCACGATTTTTCATGTGAAAAAGATACAAGTGAGAATTCATTTGAGCTCCTTTGCATTACCTCTAAATGACTGCGAATGTAAACGAGTATTAGAGAAGATTATATGTCAACTTAGTAGGTTCTAACTAACCGCTAATTAAATCCAACGTCATAAGAAAATGATCTTTTGGAATTCTGACATAGATTGGCTTTGATATGGTGATCCATACATTAAAGAAACTACTATGGACACCCATATTTTTGGATAAATAGAAGCAAACACCAGAAGAATATGGTTCACACACGAATCTGAGGACGATCAATGAACATTTTATCCTCAAATATTGTCATATAGGGTTGAAGACGTATGTTCAATTCCTAAATTCCGCCGCTCCCCCAATGTGGCATTATAATATATTTGATGCACAAGCATATGCATTTATACCTTATTATGCTTCTCCTATCCTTCATGATTTTATGGATAAAAGTACATCATTCAAAGCCTATTCGTTAAAGCAATTATGATTGAGATCATCATATGCAAAGGACACATGAGTTTCTCATTATGTTGTTATATTGAATCAAAAGAGGATTCAGTGGATCGATTCAACCAACTTGCGGACACCATAGATATTTTATGGTGTTGGTTGTTGTGTCGACACACTGGTCACGTGTCATGACACCATCCACAATTAAAATTTATGCTGCTTATGCTAGAAAGTCAAAGCACTTAGGCCGGGTTAATTTCCGTAGGTGTGATGATTTTATGGCTTATTATATGGGATTTGTAATGGACATCATATTCCTATATATAAAAACTCAATTGGTCTCACGGAAAACGACTACAGTGATAGTCTTAATATTGGTAAAGCACACCAATACTTCCGTTTTGGGTTATGCAATTTTTGCATGCAGCGTTACTTTTTCATCTATGGCCATCATCATTGAACCAATTTACACCATAGCTAGTGACTATGTGTGAGGATTTTTAATGATTTCAAACGAACTTGTAATCCTTGAGCTCTTTTGGATTGACACGGATCTACAATCCTTGAGCTCTATTAAATGTTTTATGTGCCAAAATTGCGCCGCCACAGCGCACAATGATGGGTTACTTGAGATGAATAAATATTTATGCTGGATATGAACTTCCAGCTATAGTCCGCTATGTCGAAACCTTGACAGGCGATCTCTTCACCGCTAGATTTGCGGTGTGTCACTTTGATGAGACAGTCTTCCCGTCGTTAGGGGGAGATAAGAACAAGTATGTTCAAGTGGAACGACATGAATTGTCGTGGTTTGTCCCCACTGTGTCTCATCTCGATCCCCAAAATCACACAAAGCAAAGTGTGTAGATATCTTATACATTAAAGTGACGAGATCATATAAACCTGCTGCAAATATACCTGCAAGGATTGTGTTTTATCAAAAGGACATGGTACCACCCAAGAGGAATTGGGTATTGCACTGCCACCATGGATGGTGGCATGGTGACGCCATTTATGCCACTTATGGCGTCACAGGCCGTGGCTCTCCAAGGAAGAGGGGGAGGCCACCTTAAGTTCGATACATACTTGTGTAAAGGAAGAAAACAAGTTTGGCACAACCTGATCTATTGATCAGTGATACTCAAATCCGTCTCATGAGAATATTTATGGATTGTGGTTATCATTGGGGGACGCCTCAAATGTTAGAACCAATCCTTAAAGTATAGAGATCTCTACAAACACATTACACTAGTGTACATGAGGACGTGGAATAATGAGTCTACTATCGAACCATACTTCGTTGAAAAATGTCAACTTAGTAAACTGGCCTAATGGAAAGAAGCGATTCAGTATAAACAAAGAGATAGGTCTTTTGGGCAGGTGACGCCGACACCGCAAATATAAACCCTATCAAATATATCTTTGTTAGAATGCGTAATGAGAATAAGAGTATGCAAACTCACCTTATGGCGCAAGGTCTCTCAAAAACGCACTGGAATCGACTACGAGGAGATATTCTCTCGTAATGGACTACGATGAGACAAACTCTCGTAATGGATGTCATTGCACTCCACTACCTTGTCAATTTGGTAGTTTCCGAAAAACTGAACATGCAGCTTACGAAAAGTGATCAAAACATATATCTCTATGGGGATCTAAATTAAGAGATATACATGAGGATCCTAAACGGACTTGATCCACCCAAATCAAGTGACTCTAGATCACATGAGTACGTTTGCAAAAGAAATTGAAACGTTCACTAAAGTGACTACTTGATTGGAAAGGGATTGATGAATTATGCCCTTGCGTTTTCATTATAGATATATATGAACTCTAAATGAAATAAGAGAAACTCAGTGTATTGTAAATCCTAAGTTGAGAATGAAAAAGATTTTGGGAATACACAGTCTTGAAATGGAACTCAAGGACTGTAATGATGGTGATCATCTATCAATCGGCTTAGGCACTCTAAAGAATAAAGTGAGGCCTACAGATATTCCCATGATCAGTCGAAGTCTTTACTCTAACAATAGATCCGTTTTTCATCTAAAGGAAGATGACGAAGAAGTATTGGGAAATGAAATTCCTATACAAGTGCAATGACGCATGATTGTACTTAAACATAATATGTAAGACTCGACCTCTCATTCGATGTAAATTTGTAAAGCTATGTCTAGCTATGCGCCTACGCAACGCAAATCGTTCTTTCATTAAAAATATGAAAGATTTGGGCTTATTCAATCTCTACATAGAATGTGACATGATAAAGAAATTATCCACGTCATAGCTAACTATGCGTAAAGAAAAACGCATTAAAGGTGAGATAAGAAAATCTGTTATCACAGATCAATTTCAAATCTCTTAATGGTTCACTCATACTCTAGACGAGGTTATGACTATTTTTTTATATGAAGGTCATACCACGAGTGAACCTGATGTTCAATATGAACCTATGCATTTAGTTCATGAACAACCTTATCCTCAAGATCAAAGTAAATCAAGTTGGATCTGAGGACGATGTGGCAAGATTTAGTTACTAAATCATTGCTCAAAGTCATATTTGGAAAAACATGTGAAAATGCATAACTATGCTAATGTTACTGAAGCTCCCTTGATCAAATGAAAGAATCAGGGAGAATCCCATGATTAATGTAAAAATCAGGGGGAGGTGCAGACATCAGGGGGAGTCTAGCACATACATGTTGTTTTCAAATGTAATAGGTGCGTTGCGCTCTTTTTGTCCTTCGACCAAAGTTTTATTTTCTCCCATTGGGTTTTTGTTACTTGGCAAGGTTTTTAATGAGGCAACACCACATGCACCATTCAATCTCTGACTCGGCACAAGGGGGAGTGTTGAAGGAAAAACGTATTATGTGCCTTCGTCAATGTAACTGACGATAGATAATTATGTAGTCATTATTGTCATTAATGTATTTCCTATTACCGTTGTAATACTCACCCTATATAAAGGGGATTATCAATGAAATGAGTAGACCAATTCAATATTTCCTACAACACCTCCACAAATTTTGGAGTAGGCTTCACATGTGTTTATTCTTGAAGAATATCACCAAGAGATTCTAGGTAGCTCTCATTACCATTTGGATTATTCCCAAAAGATGCATGGTGGAGTCATATTCAGTACCAAGTGTATGGGAATTTCCTTTTGAAACTATCAGCGATCTAATAATTGATTTTGAAGAAAGCAACTCCTCGACTCGAAAAAACAACTAAAAGCTTGAGTAGACCATATGAGAATATGGCTCTCCATTTCTTCCACTCCAAAGTTCATGTTAATCTCTACATATGTATGGAGCAAGGGTACCTAGCTATTTTACTATTTAGATGCGTATTTCAATGCTATTTAGTCATAACTTAATGTAAAGCGTTAGTATCCAAGTAACTAGTTCTTGTAACTTGAAAGTACTTGAAATGAAATGAAAGAAAGAGGCACTTGTAAGTACTTGACATTCATTTTTGCAATGCCATAAAGACGGTGCTTATGCGTCCTTAGATCAGCAAATAACTCCACCAAAGAGTGGATACACATGCACTAAAACTCCTCTACAAACTAGAAAGACAGTTTCGGAGACATATCGCAGTAGATGATTTTGTTAAGATTAGGCTAATGTCTATTTCCCATTAACTAAAAAAACCATCTTGTCAAGGAACTAGTGCCTATCTAAAAAGATCGATCCTACTATGATCTAAAGGGCTTAGTCATGATCCTTTAGCCTGGCTTCGATTGAAAGAAAGTTGGAATGGACATGCAAAGTGTTCCAACAATAACCAAAGGAGTGGTCGTGGTCACCCAACAAATTAAAGCAAACTGACATGTATAACTGTTTGATGGTCCTTGTCATCCCAAGAAAGTACTCATCTGATATGGAGATATATTCGTGTTTTAATTTGGTACCAAATATCCATGATTCTTAGTTTGAGAAAACGATGAAAATTGAGAAGAACCTCAAAGCAGAAGAGTTAAGGAAATGACAGATGGAAGCATATATCATTCCAACTTGGAATTTCCAAGTCTCCAGAGGGTTATCACTATCATTGTTAATGGAGAAAAGGCAAAAAAACAAAAACAAAAACAAAAAAGAAGAAGATAATCACATCTCCTTTACATTAATCATGTCTTAATAGTGCATGACAGAAAGCTCGAGTAGTTCATATCATCATCTATCTGTTTGGTCCTGCATTTTGATCTGCAGTATCTATAAAAGTATCAATCATGGAGGAGTTGACACTATGAAGAACAACAGTAGCAGAAGACGTTAAAACGAGAATGATCGATCGAGGCCGGGGGTAGAAATATAATTCTTAGTATATAATCCAGTTTCTTGTATATATTCCCATTCAAGAAGTCCAGCTACATGATATAATGGCCTTTGAGGTATAAGCAGAGAACAAAGAAAAAGCAACTGCAGTAGAATCCAACACTAGAAAATATTTACGAAGATGGACAACTTTCCCATGATTTCCTAATTTTCCTATATGAATTAGGATTCCATGTCAACCAATGAGCATGATCGTGATTTAACATGACAATACATGCATGCTAACCTTATGCTCAATTGACGTGTAATTAATTTCAAATTATGCGTACGAGCATAAACCCTTGTTTTAAACATTATGTTCCTCTTCTTTTTCTAATTCTAGCTTTTCCTCAGTTTGATATGTTGTAAATATTGACAAGTTGTTCTAGACCACACAGCTGATGTTTCATTCTGTATTCTAAGATGAAGTATTAGATGCCATGCATGGTACACTAGCAGAGATCAGAGTATATATTTATCTCCATACAGCACCACTAGAAAGATGCCTAATAGCCTATGATAAGCATATACAGTAAAATTGTTGGACTCTACAAAGTAAAAAAACTGAACTAAGTTCAATTAAGAACATCACCTGGTATATATACTTATATAGTAAGAAAAGAGTATCGAATGGGGTTTCGTAAATTGTATATGAGCCTTGCAAATGATTCCCATTCTGTTAAACTACCATATGTATGTTAGGAGATGAAAAGGATCAGTCAAAAGAAAGCAAAAAAAAAAAGAAGAGGAATCAAACATTTTAAAATGTCAAAGTTGGTTGCTTAAAGCATTGATATGATTTGAAGAATTTTAATCTTGCTTTGTACCCACTTATTCTGGAGCCTGTCTATTAATTACCTCTCATCAAGCACATGAAACATCATTGATAAATTGGCAGAAATTGAGAGGGTGGTTTTAGCTCTCTCTGCAGCCTCCTAGCTTAGGTTTTGTTTGTTATATAGCCACAGAAGCTTAATTTGTTTCTCAGAAGTAGTGATAGCTAGCTAGGAAGAGTTTCTTCCACTGGTCTAACTGAGACTGATCGAATGGCCGTGGAGATGAAGGGATTCGAAGAATGGAAGCCATTCATTGCTATGGTAGCCATAGATTTTGCGTTTGCGATAGTGAATATTCTGCTCAAGAAAGTGCTTGATGAAGGAATGAACCATTTGGTTCTCATTACGTATCGGTTGACAATTTCGACAATCTTCTTGGCTCCTATTAGCTACTTCTGGGAAAGGTAAGCAACCTTTGTTTGCAGGAACTCATGGTTTTTTTTTTTTTTTTTTTTTTTTTTATAATCTAATCACATACAAACAAATCTTTGCTTGCAGGAATAGTAGACCAAAGCTCACATTGAGGATTGTATGTTACCTCTTCCTGAGTGCCGTTGTTGGGTTAGTTAAATCTAGAAACAGACTCATTTTTCCATCTAGTTTTGTAATTTCCATTTTTATTGAGCTGAAGTATAATGCTCAATCTCTCGAAGGTCATCCATAACACAGTATTTCTTTCTCCTTGGAATCCAATACACATCTGCCACTTTTGCTTGTGCCTTTGTCAACATGGTGCCTATGGTCACATTCATCATGGCATTACCGTTCGGGTGAGAATTAGTCACAGAAATCTCAGTTACATACTTCATGAATATTTTCGGCATCTTCACCAAAATGTTACTCTTTCTTCTGTTGACAGATTGGAGACGGTGAACTTGAAATGCAACAGTGGTAGAGCCAAAGTAATCGGCACACTGGTGTGCTTATGCGGTGCAGCGATATTGACACTTTACAAAGGAGTTTCTTTGTTTGATCACTCGAAATCAACGAGTACTCAAATTACCATGATGGATCATGGTATCAAGCTGAGCAACACTAGAAACAAAGAGAGATGGACTATTGGTTCAGTAGCATTGGTTGCAGGAACACTATTATGGTCTTCATGGTTTCTAGTACAATCAAACGTAAGCAAGCTATATCCATGCCAGTATTCCAGCACTACTATAATGAACTTCTTTGGTGCCATTCAGTCAGCAATCTTAGGTTTGTGCACTAGTAAGAACCTCTCTGTGTGGGTTCTGAGGGGAAAAGCTCAAGTCCTCACTGTCATGTTTGCCGTAAGCATACTCTTCCTTGTTTTTTTTTTTTTTTTTTTTTCATGTACAGAGACAATGACACTCCAATTTTTAGCTCTTGCACTCCAGTATATAAAAGCTAGTACTGGAGTGTCATTATTGATTTTCTGATTTTAAAATATTTTATTCTGAACCTTAGAAAAACAACTTCAATTACAAGAGAACTACTAAATTTCGCTGTCTCCAAGGGATCTCTTGGATCATAAGAAAACTTTTCGTGTGTTTTCAGGGGATGATAGCATCAGGCTTGGGCTTTGTGGGGATGTCATGGTGTGTGAAGAAAAGGGGACCTGTGTTTACTGCAGCATTTAGCCCCCTTGTTCAGATTATGGCAGCGATGATCGGAATCCCAATGTTTCATGAACAGCTCCACCTTGGAAGGTGAATTTTTCTATGTATTCCAGACTTGATTGCTAATATCATTTATAATGTGTAATAACTATCCTTGGTGCTAACTTTGCTGGTTGGTGCTAAATTCTCATTGAACAGCTTATTGGGGTCTATTATTGTAATAATTGGCTTGTACATTCTTCTTTGGGGAAAGAAAAAAGAAATGCACAAGTGTATGACAAACCTAGCCCAAGAAGCCGAGGCGACGAAGGAGCAGGAGCAACCTCCGCCACCAGTCACCATCAGAGTCTCCGTTGATGATGATTCAAGGTGTCCATGAAGCCAAGTCACACATGGTTTCTTATTTAGATGTTTTCTTTTCTCCCCTCCCGATTGATTTGTTATGATCTTCTAGCCAAGAAACTGACAGAGAACAATCAGTTGGTACAACCAGAATAAAAGATGGGAATTCTCCCCTGTTATTTGATTATGTGAGCTAGGCATATTCTGGTTTTTAACAAGCTTGGTTCACACTGTAGTATTTGTCTCTTCACATCCCACATCGGAGGTAGGGAAAATCAGACATGTAAAAGGGCATACAAAAGACAACACAAGCCAAATTATCAAGCATACTTTTCTCGGCCTTTTAACTATGGTGAAGTGTAGTATGTGTTCTTATCAGTTTAATGTCTTATATATAGACTAATAGTTCACACGATATTAAATTATATTGCTATTGTGACTTATATGTCCCATTTTTGCTTTGCACTATGGTAAATTTTGGCACACCCTACCAAATCCAGTTCAAAATTTTTGGCCTAAAATAACTTGCAGCCACATGATCTCGTTTTTGAGAGTAAACATGATATGAAAACACGATAGCATTTAGTTTATCACTTGGATTACTTGTTACTTAACATGAATGACATATTAAAGCCGTAAAAGGCTTATTATTAATCTTAAGCAACTCAAGACTTTGTTATGTTCTTCTATATAGGATTTTGTCTCACTCATGATCCTCATGCTCCTGATGTTGATCGCTATGGAAGCTCTCCTTCTCCTTCTTCTTACCCTTCCCCTTCTTCTCCTGCTTCCCATGCCCATGTGGTGCGAAAAAATCAGTAATGTCGAGATGAACACCCGGATCATTAGTAGTGTAGCTTCCCCCCATCATGATCGAGTTGTTGACGGCTTGGAAATTGCTGTTCACATATGTGCTCAGCCCCTCGGGGTCTCCATTTGGACCTCCTTGATGAAGACCATGATGACCACCACGTTTACGAGGATTGTCTTGATGATCATCCAACTCGCTTCGCAATGTGGCTCCAGTGTTGTTACCTGCAACGGTGATGAACCTCACACCATGCTCGTCCTCATCCTCGTGGCCGTGGGCGGAGCCGGACTTGTGAAGATCTGTCACGCGGTTGGTGATGGAAGTGACCATGTCCCTGAGCTCGCGGTCGAGTTGCTTGTGGCCAGTGGGCTTGCCTGCCTCGCTCGACATGATTCTGATCAAGAGAACACAGATATGGAGAGGGTGATGAGTTTGTGTTGTGAGTTATATAGATGATGAGGTTTAGGGAGAATGCATTGCATGGGATAGGTAGATATATAAAAGAGTAAAGGAATAAAGTAATGCCTTACTGGGCAAAACAAGGATATAAATCTGATGATTTGAGGAATAAAAATAAAGGGAAGAGGGGAATGTAGATGACTTGAGATTTGGTTCATCCCATATTTTCTTCAACTTTATGCTTTTGTTACTCACACTCTTGTTTTGGCAAGTTTAAGATTGAAACATAAACAGCATAGTACCCCTCGACATGAAGCTCTTATTATATGGATAAATTATTTTATGAGATCTCGACTTCAATTAAACTATAATTCTAAACACTTATTTTTAAAATATGTAAAATTGAGTAATTTTTAAAATTTAATGACAGAATGAAGATAAAAATATTTATCTATTAAAAATAAAGACTCCCTTAAATAAGTACATCAGTTTAGGCATTTCATTATAAGCTTTGCTTTACTTGAAGCCAATTTCCAAAAAAATTCAGATGAATAGAATGCTAGGGCATTGTAAAAACAGAAATCAGTGCAAAAAGAAAAGAAAAAGAATTAAAGAGTTAAAAAAAAAAACTGGGCCGTATGCGGGTTTTGACCGGTGCCATTTGGCGGGTTAGGGCCCGAAACCACTAAAATTTGGCGCTGATAAAATACTACCAGTTGGTACAGCAACAGCCGTCCGATCTAAGTCAATGTCTGGTTGACCGAAATTACATTCCTCCTTGTTCTAATTCTCAGATTGAATTTGGAAATTGAAGAATGGAGAAGACGAAGAACAAGTACAGTATCATAGTCCCAACCTATAACGAGCGCCTCAACATCGCCCTCCTCGTCTACCTCGTCTTCAAGCATCTCCGGTAATCAAAATTCCTATCTCTGTAATTTGAAATCCCTAAAAATTGAAAATTCAGCAAAACGGTGACGTTTTAATCTGTTTTTTTTGGGGGGGGGGGGGTTAGGGATGTAGACTTTGAGCTAATCATTGTAGACGATGGATCCCCCGATGGGACTCAGCAGGTGGTTCAGCAATTGCAGGATCTGTACGGTCAGGATCGCATCGTAAGTATCAAAATTCAAGGCCTAAATTTTTGTTGTGGATTTTGATTTTAGGGTTTGATTGATTTGGTGTTTGTGTTAATGCTTTGCAGCTGTTGAGAGCTAGACCTAAGAAGCTTGGGTTGGGTGAGTGTGGTGCTTTTGCTTTGTTGTTGACTTTTCTGTTTTGAGATGAAAGATTTGGTATTTGCCGAGTGAAATGTAGATGCGGTACGTTGTTATTAGATATGGTAAAAATGGTTTCGCTGTTTGCGATTTTCAGGAACGGCTTACATTCATGGATTGAAGCATGCCTCTGGGAATTTTGTTGTGATAATGGATGCAGATTTGTCGCACCATGTAAGTTTGCTACATATTAAGGATCATTATCATAATATGTGTTCCTCGTATATGCTTAATTTCGTTGAATCTGTTTGGGGTGCGCTGCCCGATAGCACTAGGTTATCAGTAATTGCCAAAATTAGGGGGGGGGGGGGGGGGTGGGGTTTGTGAAATGTTGTCTATCGCACTTTATCCTCACTCTGCACATCTTTCTTCTGTGTATTTTTAATGGAGCTACCTTTTCAGATATTAATATTGGGAAGGGTGATAACTGTTGCCTGCGTATATTAGTATAGGATGGAATCTCTTTATTGAATGCTAGAGCACTTAGTAGTAGCCAGAAATGTTTCCCGGAAATTATGCAATTTGAGTTATTTCATTCGAATCATCAGTATATTTTCATCATTATACTATTTTGAAGAAGTCTAGCATAACATTTGAAGTATCTATTCCATAATAATCAGGGAGCAGAATCACAGTATTAGTGTTTTTCTCTGTTTGTATACAGTTTCATCAGCTTCACAGAATCACTGTATCATTGATCTAATCTGTTTGCCTTTTGTGCTGCAGCCGAAGTATTTGCCAAGCTTCATCAAGTAAGAACAAGATCATTTCACTTGCTTTGCTTACTATACCATACTGTGCCTAACATCATGGATGTTTCTAATGTACTTATCAGGAAACAGTTGGAGACTAATGCTAGTATAGTTACTGGAACCCGTTATGTTAAAGGTGGGGGTGTACATGGGTGGAATCTTATGCGCAAACTAACAAGTAGGGGAGCCAATGTACTTGCACAGACACTTTTATGGCCTGGTGCATCAGACTTGACAGGATCTTTCCGGTACATGAGTTAATTATTGCACTGAGCTTTGAAGAAAATCACCGTTAGTACAGTAATAGGATTCATATTATTGCTGTTCTCTTGTAGGCTTTACAGAAAATCAGCTCTTGAAGATATTATTAGTTCCTGTGTCAGCAAGGGATATGTATTTCAGATGGAAATGATAGTTCGGGCTTCTAGAAAAGGCTACCGTATCGAAGAGGTAGATAAAATTACATAATACATGGTTGAAAACTTAAAATTGGTAGTTCTATGATCTTGAAGCACATTTTGCATTGGTTGTATTCCTTGCTGGCTTTTTCTATTGCACATCTTTGTTTCAAAATAGCTGCATTCTAATTCCCGTACCATCTCCAGGTTCCAATCACTTTTGTTGACCGAGTATATGGAATTTCAAAGCTCGGAGGCTCTGAAATTGTTGAATATCTGAAAGGCCTTGCCTATCTTCTTGTTACAACATGAGATGCATTATTACAGTTCACTGCCATATTTATACTCTGAGCTTCTGTAAACATTTTAAGTTACTTATATCCTTTGGTTTATGACTTGTTAGATTTAGTAATGTGAAACTCAATTAACGCGACTTTAAATGGTTTTCATAGTTTCTTATTTATGAGTTGTTTGCATCAGAAGGTAGACGCCTCGCATACAAAAGAGCAAATATTTCAAGGGGCTTTAGGCTGCAGCGTGTCGATGATTCTTTCAAATGAAACAGAAAACCTAAAGAATTCCCAGGCTTGAGCCAACAGCTATACTATCGTCAGTGTCATTAGACTCCAATGAAACGAAACACGGCACAGCAACATTAATACTGATTTGCAGTGCAGATGTTTGTGCTATAAGTTATGAAACATCAAATGAAGCAGCTTAACTCTCTCTCTCTCTCGTTTGAATATGATTCTGAAAAGACAGTTGTACCCCTCCGGATATCTTTCTCATTCCTTTGGACTTAGACTGGGGCCCAAACAAAAGTAACAGAAGGTGAATCTGGGCCGGGGCAGACCCGCCTGGTTTGGCTGGAGCTCAATCCTGGAGCTGAAAGCCTGAAAGAGTAGTTGGTAGTAGAGTAATCACTAATCAAACCGCTTCTGATATCCCACCGAATTACATGATTCATCTTCTCCGCCGCTTCATCTCTCCTTTCTTATCCCAAAATGCAAAGCTTGTGACCTCCGAATTCCAAAAACCAAACCCCACCTATTTAATCCCCGTCCGACTTTTCCACCAATTTCCTGTCCAATTCTTCAATCGGATTCGATTCGAGTGATCGAGAATCAGAGCAGCCGTGAAATATGAGCAGTAACAACAACGAGAGCTCAAATTGGGACGAGCCTCCTGACCTCGAGAAGCAGCAGCAGCAGCTGCACCCTGACGTCAGCGCTGACGACGCCGTTACCTCAATTCCCGATTCTGATGCTACTGTGCCGCCGGTGCTGAACGTCGTCGTCGTCGTTTCTGAACCACTGGCTCCCGCATCCAGTGCCGATTCGTTAAAGGAGGTGAAGGGACACCACTCCAGAAGCTCGAGTGGTCACGAACAATGCAGGTAACAAGTGTTCAACATTGAATCGATGCGAGCAGTTTGAGTGTGATTGATATGGTATTGTTGCGCAGGGTGTGTCAGCAGGATAAAGATGAAGCATTGATTGATCTAGGGTGCCATTGTCGAGGTGGACTTGCGAAAGCACACAGATCATGTATAGACACTTGGTTTCGCAGCAAAGGATCCAACAAATGCGAGATTTGCCAGTGAGATATATTTGATTTGATCATCTGTAAAAATCTCTCAAGTCACATTGTAATGCTTCTTCTTCTTTTTCCTTTTCTTTTTGAATGCAGAGTGGTAGCTACAAATGTGTCATCTCCAGAGTCCCAGCCAACTGTATGTGATATGTACACTTGGTTTATATGTGTAGCCTTTTCACTTCAAGCCATGGTTATGATATTGATTTACATGAATTGAAGTATTACAAAAACACTAGTGTGTTTGTATCGTAGAGAATAATGTTGTTGCTTACAAAAATATATATGAAACATGATGTTGTTGTGGAGATGAGATTGTGAGTTAATTAAATACAAGTGGATATAAATATGTAAGCATTTGTTTATCTATTGTTTGTTTGAAGCTGGACTCCTCTCTGTCAAGCTCTCTCAATATCCAAAATTTATTCCTTACTTAGCCGTATAGGTTTGGCACTGCCATTTCCCAAGACTTAACCCTCGGTGTATTTGGTGTAACAGACAAATTATTGGGTTTGGAGAATTGAAACAACCTATCGATCGGAAAACCAAGGCCGGGTAAGATTTTAGTGTGTTTTATTACTACAGTTGTTGGTGTGGTGGTTTTGCTTATGCTACTCTGTGTTGCCAGGGCTGTATGAACCCACTATGGGTGGCATTCTCAATCCTCATAGGTGGTCTGCTGTTGGACGTGCTAATATCTGCTACCCTTGGCATCTCGGCAGTTCCCATTAACATTATCATCGGTATGCTTTTGCCTGTTAACATGTGGATCTTGTATTACTTTCATGGTTTCATATACAGGTGTTTGCTGATATTAAAAGCTGAATTGTAAATTTAGGTGTTATTGTGGTCCTGGGGCTTGGGACTGTACTGAGACTTGCCTTGGCGTTTTGCCATGAGTGGAGTTCGAGGAGAGTTGTGCAGCGGGTGGAAACACAGAGAGTGCCTCTTGGCTACCATCCTGGTCTTTAGGTAGAACCTGTAAATAACAATAAGATGTACAAGTAGAAGAACTGTGCTTTATTTTGGGATCTATATGTTCAGCTTGTCATTTGCTCTGTTTGACAACTATACCAAATGTACCTTGAATTCAAAGAAAACTGGATGAAACAAATTTCATACCTGGGGTAAATGGTAGTTACTAATCTTTTTCATATTTCAACTTTAACTATACTGTTAGTGGGGAGCTGTGGAGGTATATATGATTGGTTTCGGAGAAGATCTGCTTTGTGCTGCAGGGAAGACAAGTCATGTGCTGCGGCGCCGGAGAATCTAACTTTGTATAAAAGTGGCAACACATTGTTTAGGCATGCGAGCCCTTTTTTCAACGGGCTTTTTTTCTAATCTCTCAAACGTGGGACTTTTTGGACCATGCAACTAAAGAAGAAAACGATGCTGCTGCTCAAAACAAGCCCTAAGGTTAAATGAAGGACATAAAATTGTAAACGTTGTAATAATAAATGAACGTGACGGAAAAAATGAAACATGAAGCTGTCCTGCTTTCGGAGGGAGACATTCACCTGACCCGGATGGAGTAAATAAATAAGAGTCAGACTGTCAGAGTGGTAATTATAGTGTTTTAATTATTTGAACCGGACGTACGACACGTGTCGACTCACACGTGTCTACTTTATGGAGATCGCTAAGCGGAAGCCTGGATCATCTGCAACGCATATGGAGAGGGTCAACTGGTGAGCTGATGGTCAAGCAAATGAGCAGGTGATTGATACAGGGAAGCTGCGCACGTTGGTTGTTTCGAAGCAAAAAGAGAGAAAGCGGAAAGCGAGAGATGAAATTACCAAACTGTCAGAGTGAGAGAGGCTAAACCAAGCAAGCAGGGAGAGGGAGATTACTTACTGCAATCATCCACTTGTGCCTTTTTCTCAGCGTTTAGGGTTTTCAAAAAGTAGTCGAGAGAAATTGGGGAAAGTGAAGAAACGATATAGATGGCGGTGTTGTCGATGGAGTCGCTACCGCTTGGATTCCGGTTCCGGCCGACGGACGAGGAGCTCATCAACCACTACCTCCGCCTCAAGATCAACGGCCGTCATTCCGAGGTCCAAGTCATCCCCGAAATCGACGTCTGTAAATGGGAGCCCTGGGATTTGCCAAGTACTAATTTCTCTCTTCCTTGTTTTGCTCTCTGTGGTTTCTTCAGCTCAATTTATAATTGTGAATAAGAATATCTGATTGGACGGCCTCGAATTTATTCGCTTCGTCACTATGAATATTTATCCCCCTAGATTCTTTACTTAATTCTTCGCATGAGAATCAAATTCAAATGATGCTGCTAATTTGGGAAATTGCAAGAGCGTTTTGATTGGCTGGCTTCGAATTTTACTCCATATTACATGGATGATTCCTCGCTATTTACTAGACCTAATTAACTATAATTCAAGCCTAGCTGTAAGGCCAGTAGCTGTAAGATGTTTTTGATATTTTCGTAAGCCGGAAGCTTGTAGTTCTGCGCTTTGTGTGATTTGTGATCTTGTTGTGCAGAGCTTTCGATGATAAAGTCGGATGATCAAGAATGGTTCTTCTTCTGCCCGCGTGACAGGAAGTATCCGAATGGTCATCGTTCCAACAGAGCCACGGATGCTGGCTACTGGAAGGCGACCGGGAAGGACCGCACCATTAAGTCCCGCCAGTTCAAGTCTACTGCTAATACCACAGGCTTGGTTGGGATGAAGAAGACGTTGGTTTTCTACCGAGGCCGTGCTCCCAAGGGTGAGCGCACGAGCTGGATCATGCACGAGTATCGTCCCACTCAGAAGGAGCTTGATGGTACTTCTCCCGGCCAGGTACTACCCTCTAGAGCCTTCACTAAATGCTTGCCTGTTGTAGTTGTTTGGATTGGGAAATAGTGTGTCCTGGAAGTGATGTGGACTCGTTCGCTTTCTGAAAATGTTGTAATGTGTCTATGTTGCAGTGTGCCTTTGTTCTCTGTCGCCTATTCCATAAGCCAGAGGAGAAGAATGAAGTTCTCAAGTATGATGAAGTAGACCAACCTGGTTTATCTCCTACCACCTCTCCTGATGAGGCATCCTCAGATGTAGTTCAGGAATCAACTACTCCAGATATGAAAGGTGGAAAGGAATCAGAAGGTATATCGAGGTGGAATGACAGTTTTGACCACATGACCCCTGATACGGTGACTATGCCACCTATTGACAGTTATATGGCTTCTGATGTGGAAGTTAATGAACCAGAAGAAACAATCTTTCCAGTAAGATGATCCTTAACTGTGTTTTTGTCATGTACTGTATTCCTGTGTGGATATACACAAGTTTACATGTACTAAATAACATTCTTATTTCATGCTTCTCAACCATAGGGACATTGTCATCTGCAGGGAGAAATGGGGTTCTTCGAGCCTACAATTGACTGCAAAATCTTCTCACCATCACATACACCATTCAATGCAGAGCTAGATTATGTGGGCTCACCACTTGAGTTTGGCAATCAAAACAATGGATCGTATTTTCAGGATGGCACATGTGAACAGGATGTATACCTCCCAGAGGTGTTTGATGAGGTTGGCAATAACCATTATGGAAGCTCCTTTGAGGAGTTAACCAGTCAGAAGAACTCGGTTGTGGGAAGTGAGGCCTATCTGTCTGATCAGTCATTCATGTTGCAAGCCATACCACCACAAAACTTGTCGCTAAATGGTGCATGGGGTTACACAGACGCCAAAATAGCCCAGGTATGAGTCAAAAAATATTTTTCATATTTCTGGTTTCTTATAACACAGTTTCCATTGATTTGACTGTTCTCCTGTCTAATCTGCTTACTTAAAATTAAATCTCTAGAATGTAGAATGTATCTGATACTTCGATTGCTATATAGTGATCAAATCTGGTTTTAACCTGTTTCTTTGTTTTTAACCAGCATAATCTAGACATGGCAGCTCGTGGCTTGTCCAATGAGCAGTTTGATACTGAGGATCTGCTGCAGAAAACCTCATTTGGTGCTTACGCAGCTGAAGCTCCAGCATCTCTTTATGACCATAAACCTACAATGGAATATAATGGTTATTCTGGTCACTCATATACTGATTCTACCGTGTCAAATAATCTGGATGGATCTACCAGTTTGAAGAATGTTCATAACCATAGCAGTGATCAAGTTGGTGTGCCTAGAATCAAGATCAGGTCCCGCCTTCCTCAAGAACGACCAAATTCGGACTTTGTGAATCAGGGCTCTGCCAACAGAAGAATTCGTTTAGGTATTGATAACCACAGAAGGGTTTCAAACCACAGCAAAGAAGATGAAGGACATTCAACTATCACTGAGGTAAAAATCCTTGATGAGCCAATGTGATAACTCTATTCATATGCATTTATATGACTCATATTGTTCCATGCAGGCCAGAGAAGCTGAACAGGAGAGTAATACTTCGGATGAACAGGAGAAAATTCATGCAATAGTCGATGAGGAAGAAGTAACCAGTAGGGATTACTCTTTTAACGATGATCATGATCTTGTTGGTAAAAATGGAATCTGTTGTGGGACCGGCCAAACTCCAGAGCCATCAAACTCGGACAAACCTGTTACCCGGGGATTGGGTGCTAGAAGAATCCGCTTGGCGATCAATAGTTCACCAGGGTCATTTATCAATAGTAATGTAAGAGAGACAAAGCCTGGGAAAGCTGATGAAGTGGAGTCTAGTGTTATTGAGGTAAGGGTTAATAGAGAAGCCAGAAAGGCATTTTGAGATAGATGCTTGAATTAAATTATTAACAGAGTAGTATTGTTCCATGCAGGCCAGCGAAACCACAGAGAAAACTCGTACCCTCAACGAGCAGGATGTAGTTGAGTGTCATCCCCTGAAGTTGGATGCAAGCCAGAAAACTGCTGAAGAACCCTCAACAACACTGATTGATGAGAACAAGAAAATCACTGAAAAAGCCGCAACAAAGATCAGGTCAAGGACGGAAAAAGTTGATAATTCGTCACATATCAGCCATATTGGGATGTCAGTGCCTTCCAAACATCGTCGCCTAAATACTGCGTTCATTATTACAGTTGGGATTCCCTTAGCTCTAACCATGTTCATAGCTTTTAGTGGATTATGGGTATCCCATTAGACCTCAAAGTTGCAAGGAAGGGGCAGCCACCATAGGCCTTAGGTATGTCGTTGCAGAATCTGATGTACTACTTTCATTTGAATCAGGTATATTATTAGGATAAGTTGCATTGTCATATGTGTGCATGTATGTATTAGTTATATCCTTAGATTAGAAACCTGTTGTGTATTAGGATTTGTTTCGTGTTTATATTTAAACTTCGAGATGATCGTATTTTAGTGGACATATCGCATATATTAGTTACAAAAATGAATTATTGTCTGTCCTAGTTTTCCGCTGTCCCATATGCGACGATCCTGTAGCCCTGTAGGTGATTGCTGCATAAGTTGCAGTTTAGATAAGGATGACTGAACTACCAAGTTGCCATTCAGGTAAAAGCCAACCTAGTATGCTATAGTATAGTATGAAATGGGGTTAATGATTTTCTGCGTCGAACTCGAGCACTAGTTTGACCTCAAAATGAAAGAGGAACTAAAACCGTCGAGACTGGGCAACCCTATTTAGGCCATGCCTGATGTGTAAAGCTTCCAAACCATTACCGTCCGTCAGTAGTTTGGTCACCGATAATCGGGAAACTCAAAATCTGGGATCAAAACAGAGGGCTAAGAAAATACCGGTGAAGGTGGTATATGCTACATAGAAAACACCGAAACAAGCAGCACAAACAAACAGAACTAGTAGTATTTTGACACCAATAAACACGTAATAATTGATATAATACTGTAGAAATTACAAGAGGATAAGGATTCAGAAAAGCCAATCACCACCTAACCTTTTCTGCCTTTTTTTTTTTTTTTTTTTTTTCTTCTTTATAAGCTTTTGGTGATGATAAATCTGAAACCCGAACGAGTCGCCTGGTGGACACGCACACGTGTCAGCTCCAACTGATATGGCACACTGGAAAGTCCTGATCCCACGTGGGGGCTGTTGGCGCCGTGGGAATGCCCACTAGAAATAACTCAGAAACCAAAAACCCATACCACCAGATCACATGACTCACCTTCCTCTGTTTTCAGAACCTTCGAGTTGCTCACCAAGAGTTAAGATAAAAGGGATCGAGTCTTGAGAGCTCAAGTCTGGTTTTGTGGTGTAAAGAAAGAAAGAAGAATCAAAGAAAGAAAGAAAGAAAGAAAGATGATACTGGTGGCTATTGTGGCGGAGATGATGGAGGAGTACACGGTGTTGCTGGCTAGGATTCTTGAGCACATGTTTCATTCTGCACCTTTTCCGAGGAGGGTTCGGTTTCTCATTCTCAGAAACCTTCCCTTTGTGTCCACCTACCCTCTTCCTCTACCTCTTCCTCCTACTCGTCCTTTTCTTGGAGCCACTGCTGCTGCTTAAGAAACTTGAGCGACAAGGGATTTGCTGACATTCTTTGTTTTAGGATGTAAGGGTTGAATCGTCTCTCTTTGTCAGGAAATTAGGGAGGAGTTTTCGATTTCATGTACATATTTTGAGCTTGTAACTTTCTTATATGGAAATCTGGCATATTTTGATTTCTCCTGGGTAACATGATGGTCTATGGCCACCTTTATTCATTTGAAATTCACCTCTGTATTGAAACAAAGATCCTAACTTTAATTGTAGGATATATATATGAAATGGGATTTGGATATCTGGGTTGTTTTTACTTTGTTTAAGCTAGCTTTGGCAAATTGGAGCTAACTAACCCACTAGTATCCATGCCAGGGTGTTCATAGAAATGAAGAAGATAGAAACTGGAACATCATCCATTTTTGACGTGTA
Organism: Potentilla sterilis; assembly: GCA_963682095.1. Taxonomy (NCBI): domain Eukaryota; kingdom Viridiplantae; phylum Streptophyta; class Magnoliopsida; order Rosales; family Rosaceae; genus Potentilla; species Potentilla sterilis. The sequence goes on from OY821765.1 coordinate 37,974,117, forward strand.
GTGTATGAATGAATATTCTACTTATGGATAAATTAAGCTAGGTTATTATCGCAAGGAACGTCATCCATTTTTGACGTGTAGTGTATGAATAAATATTCTTACCTATGGATAAGTTAAGTTATCATCGCAACCTATTGATATAGTCGATCAAATGGAGAATTACTATAGGTATATATTCTTCTATAATCACATCAACAAACACTACCATACGTGTCGGTGTCGCTTCTGAATATGATGGATAGTCTTATCCGGGAAATGGACGTCCTAGCTTCCAAGGCCTAAATGTCACTAGAATTTCCGGTTTCTGATCTCAGTGCTGAACTACACTGCATCAGCTTTCAAAACCTCCAACTTGTTGGCGATTTGCGACACTTGGGAATCCTCTGGCTCCGAATTGGAGGAATGCCCTTGGCGACCTTCAGTAGCTTAATGAGATGGAAACGTCCTTGTAAAAATAGGAACATTAGAGCATCTCCAAGTGTTTAGTTAAAAGTTATAGTTAAATTACATAAAAAGTTAAATTTAACTTGTATGTTTTTAACTTTCTATTCAGCAGTTGTAGTTATTTTAGAGTCAATTCAAATACTTTTTGAAATTCAAACTTACAACAGCTAGCTTTCAAGTTAGAATTTCTAACGTATGAAAATCCTTTCAAGTATTTTTCAAAAACGTACGTAAGCTAGTTTTCAACTCTATTGATAGAGTTTGTATTCAAACAAACCATATCACCGAGCCTTTATATAATCCAATTAAACATAATACCTTACATATATAGCTTAGCTTGATTCCTGAAGCTCAAGCACCTGAAGATGAAGCACAAATTCCTTCACGTATCAGAATAATTCACATCTATTTTTCAATTTACTTCAATTTTTCTTTTACCTAGTTATGTGGCGTAGACGTCGTCTACGTAATATGATCTTGGATGAGGATTCATCAGATGATGAGTATGAAGAAATTCTACTTACACTTGTAGAGCAATCTATGAAAGATGAGAGATCGCAACGTCGAGGATCGATTAAAGGTATTTGTAATTTTATCGTAAAACTCAACAACTTAATTTCACGATTTTGGTAAATCGAATGAATTGTGAGTAATGTATGAGAATAAATGATTCAGATTAAAGTCTTTTGCAGGTCATAAAATCATTCCTTGCCCAAGGATTTTAGCAGATCATTTATTGTATGCAGACTACTTTGCAGATAATCCTGTTTACCCCCTTTCTTTTTTTCGACGAAGGTATCGAATGAAACGACCTCTGTTTATGCGTATCCATGATGGGGTGGTATGCCATGATTCCTATTTTGTTCAAAAGAGAAATGCTGCTGGAGTTCTTGGTTTGTCATCCCTCCAAAAGACAACAGCTGCAATGAGACTCCTTGCCTATGGTGTGCCTGCAGATAATGTTGATGAATATTTGAAAATTGGCGAAAGTACAACTACGGAAAGCCTCAAAAGATTTGTAAGGGCAGTTGTTGAAGTTTTCGGTGATGAATACTTGAGATCACCGGATGACAACGATATCAAGAGACTACTCACTAAAGGCGCAGATCGTGGCTTCTCAGGAATGTTAGGAAGTATTGACTGTATGCATTGGGAATGGAAGAATTGTCCAAAAGCATGGCATGGTATGTATTCAGGTCACTATCATGAACCAACCATTATTTTGGAAGTTGTAGCTTCATATGATCTTTGGATATGGCATGCATTTTTTGGACTCCCAGGATCTCATAATGACACCAATGTGTTAGACCGGTCTCCTGTATTTGCCGACCTTGCTGAAGGACATGGTCCTAAGGTGGAGTTTGAGGTCAACAAAAAACCGTACAACATGGGATATTATTTAGCTGACGGAATATACCCACAATGGCCGACATTTGTGAAAACTATTCCATCTCCACAAGGAAAAAAACAGGAGCATTTTGCTAAACTTCAAGAGGCATATCGAAAAGATGTTGAACGAGCATTTGGAGTGCTACAAGCACGTTTTGCAATTATACGAGGGCCAGCACGCTTTTGGAATCAATAGGACTTAAAGTATATTATGACAGCTTGCATTATTATGCATAACATGATCATTGAGGATGAACGAAATGACAATCGAAACTTGGATACATTATGGAAAGATTATGAGAACATTGATAAAAGTCCTCCCATAGTGACAGTGTCACGTGATCATACACTTTCAATGTTGGAGTTCCTAGCAAATCATCATCGCATGACAAATAGACAAGCTCATTGTGACCTCCAACGTGATCTTATAGATCATCTGTGGCTTTTGTTTGGCAATTAAAATGATATCCAAGTTGTTTTCTCTTTCAATTTGTTTATTCTTTATTGTACACTTTACTTGATTTATCATGAAATTTCAATAAAGTAAATAATGATTGTATAGCTAATGTCCCACTATACATTCTACAGAATCGCGGTGGTGCCAAAAGATAAAATTTTCTCAAATAAATAGCTGATATCAATACTGGTTGAGGACTTCATTTATCATCTGATTGCATGTACTATTATATTAGTTGATAAAATGCTTATTCCCAATACTGGAACCAATCAGGTCCAATTACGGGTTGTGCTGAGGCACTCAGGCACAGATGAGCAACTAGCCTGACCAATTTATTCTTTTTGTTTATAAAGCTTGATTATCATTGATTTGTGTATGTATATATAAAGCTTGCATGCGTTCGAAACTATATATGAATCTAGTTTAACTAGCTTGTGCATTTTATAGTACAGTACATCATAATGATTGCAGAACTGTTCCAACAACACAAGTTGACAACATAAAATGAAGCTACTCATCCAGGCCATGCCACACTTATAGTTAGCTCCCTGCATACACATAATCAACTCATGAAGTAAACAATACGGTGGTTATGAGATGAGCCTGCACCAGACCCACTTCGGAGCAGAATCTGAGCTGCTTAACCCTGCATTATGGATGCCAAGAAGGCAAGAACTACTGTGCACCATGGTACACTTGTTTTTTTCTATCATCTGCTTTTCCATCGATCCATAACCTCAACTAAGAGTTTTTATAGACGTAACTATATCAGAGCATCCAATAAGATGGAAGGCATTGGAACTAAACATCCATCAGGTTCACCATACAGTTCACCTTCCATTTATTAAACAAAATCATCATTTATTTCATAAAATCAGTACCTAAACAATGAAACTTAAGTACAAACAATAAAATACCACAAATGCCAAGCAGATAAAATTTCAGAAATGGCAAGCTAATCGTAAGGTGCATAAGATGTAGTTTTACTTTGATGTATTCTAGCCCTTTTTGCCATGATTTCTTGCTGGCGGTCTTTAATATATTCTGTTTGCACTGGATTTAAGGTAGTAAGATCCATCAACATTATCCTATCATCCTCTCTTTGTTCTTTTATTTGCTCCTTCTTTGCCTTCAGATTGATTATCTCCTGTTCTTGAGATAACAACAACTGAAAACGCTGCTCTTTCTTCTCGATTTCTCGTGCTTTGAGTTCCCTAAATTGTTGTAATTCTGATGTCAAACTTTCGTTAGCTTTTTCTTTCTTCAACAAATCTTTTGCCTGCTTTTGGCCAATTGGACGCTCCATGATTGATGACTGAATAGTTGCATCTTTGCCTTCTTCTAAATTTATTGCACCATTCACTTCCTCCGCGTTTACAGACCTCCTCCTTTTTGTAGTTACTTTAGCCTTGCTACCATACACAGAAAGCCATTTCGGATGGCGCTTCATCACATTCCAACTGTGTTCCTATGTAAATGCTTTATTATATTTGTCCTTGTACATTTGTTTGGCTCGTTGGATCTGCAAGTATATAACAAAACAAAAAATTCATAACAATATAAAATGGAATTAAACTACTTCATGTATACTGAAACATATATCTAGCTACTTTGATTACCTTATCTTGCTCATTCTCCCCACTCTTTTGTCGATATTGAACTTGTTCATAGAATCCACAAAATTTGTTAACAGATGCTTGAATTGACGACCAACGGTGCTGCAAAGAAGTCCTTTGTCTTTCACTGTCAAAGTTCTTATTTTTATGAAAATGCTCCCAAATGGCTTCCCAATATTTGTCACTTTTTTGGTCGTTTCCATATATGGGATCAAGACCAACATTTAGCCAAGATGATACTAGAAGAAGATCTTCTTGAACTGAGTAATTGGCAGATCTTGATGATGTCCTCTTCGAGGAAGATCCATCTTGAGTATCAGACATCATAATAGGCTCTTCATACATACAACTATTTTCCATATCATCATCGTTGATAGGAAACGTGGCATTAGGTGTCGACCTTTGGTTAAGGAGTTCGGTGTAGGAAAAATCATTTCCAGATTCCATTCTGCATAAGAAAAATACTTGGGAACATTAACGACAGTAGCAAATATCAATTGAAGTCTGTAAGTAGCCATTTTCAATTGAGTCTGTTGCATTGTTACACATATCATGATACTTCTAAAGTACCCCTATCTGAAATACCAATTCAAAGTATAATACATAAGAATTGCAGTACGTATGAAATTTGAATAGAAGTAATCAAATAACATAAAAAGAGAAATAAAAAACCTCCACCAAGCTCAGAAACAAGCAATTATCAAATTGCATTTACGTCATATGCAATCATATATTAATATTATTATATGTTCAGTATACAAGTCTCGATCTAAACATAATTTTTTCTATTTTAAGACTGGTGTAGTTGGCGCCGCAATGGTTCCAGTTTCACACGGAACCACGAGTGTGAAACAGCATGAAAGATGAATCATGACTAGAAGTCTAAACTACAAACCTGTATGTTCTAAACTTCTTAGTTTCTAGAAGAAGTGACAAATTACAAGCTTCAGTTGCTTAAAGCAACGGAGTATATTTAAGAAAAAATAACAAAACTACAGCAGCCACAACACCACAATGAGAGATAACAATTGACAATACCCATAGAGACTTAACGAAAATAAGGGCAGACTGATAGAGACTTAACGAAAACAATTAACGTACAATACCCAACAAGAGATAACAACATCAAGTGGGCTAACAACATCGAATGGTTTCATTCAAATAACAAGAAATTGAACATCAATCATCATTGGTTTCAACAAAATTGGGCAAGAAAGTGAATAAAGCTGCTAGCAAATTCATTCCAGATAAACAAAATTGAGCAAGAAAGTGAAATAAAAAATCAAGAAATAGAACAAAGAAAACGCACCTGAATAGAAGACACGCACGACTGCACTTTGCGACGTTGAGAAGATTGGAGAAGTCAAGTTCAGCTGTTCATTAACGAGGTGGAGAAACCCTATCCTGAAAATTTGGGACGTTTAACAGAAAAGTCGAACGTTGGGAGATTTTAACTTCAAGCTATATACTCTCTCCTAAATAGTTAAAAGTAACTAGAGATTATTTCGGGAAGCTAAAATTGACTTAGCTATAGGGTACCTGTTAGATGCTATTTTAGCTATATTTCTGTTAATTTTCAAAAAATAATAACTTTGGGGTATCTGTTGGAGATGCTCTTAGCGTTTGGTGTGGCACGGTTTGCTCACCGAACCAAGAGCTGTGCACCTAAAATGTATGCATGACCGAGCGGGCCAAAATTAAACAATCAGTCCCACTAGTACGTGTTCAGCGACTCTGCTTCGTTGATGATCCAAACTCTAAATATGGTAAATCTTACATAGGATACAAAATTTAAGCGAAGCACTTTGGGGTTTTCACTTTCTTATATTAGCGAGGCCGACAAGGTAAAATAAAGTCGAATTTCGTTCCTATTTGTTGTAGTTGCATCGATTGTCTCGGTCCCTCGGTGAGTAGGACGTGTGTGTTTCTGATGCCGACTTAGTTGCTAATTCTAACACCCACGGACAGTGGATTGGAAATATTACATCCCATGATTTTGAAACGCTATTCCCTGGATCTGATGCTCTTCTTCAAATAAACATAGATTTGCTTATCAAAAAGAATGTGGAATGATAAGAGTTAAAAATGGTAAAGATAAATTTCCGGGTATGGATGGAACTCGAGGAAGTGTACGTGTAAATGCTGGCTAGACAATAGGTACCAAAAGGCCAGGGGAAACTGGAGTGGGTGCTGCAGAATATATGCCAGATATGAGATTCTCAATTCATGGACGATGAAGGTAATCGAAACTCGGATGTTTTTGAATTGCAATGTAGCCCAATTACTAATACATTTCTCAGTGAACACCAATTTTCCAAGGGGATGCCTTAGCCTATGGCCCATTAGTCTAGTCGTGCAGAGATGTAGCTCTACTGCATTGGTCAAGAAAGAGCATAGGTTGCAAACCTTTTCTGTTTGAAATTCTGAGTTTGCTGACACTTCTAGAGCTTCAATCCGATTTAACCAATATTTGAAGTCCAAAACTCGGCATCTCTGAGCACATTGTAATTTGTATTGCAAGCTGATCAATGAAATTAATTATATCACCAATATTCTCTGTTGGAGAATAACATGACCAAATCACATCTGATGCACAATAATTAATAGTAATTGGATTAGGAAGAACCTCTGGCTTTTCCTTATGTGTGTGCACAACGTGTATTCCACACTGCCTTTCCATCTGGGTAGTTCAATACCAAGGTTACTAGTTACTACTAGGAGTTCCTGTATTTCATTTCTGAGATCTTGGTGGTATTGCAAGAGTATATATACCACTGTACGTGATATTCTTTCTTTGTGCTCTTTGTCTCCTAAAGTTTACCATAAAATGTCGAAAAGCATGCAGGATATTAACTTGAAGCATCAAAACCTAACATTACACCAGTATTATTCTTTTCTGGGTTTTTATGAACATCAATATAATTAACAAATAAAATACAAGCCACCACAAAAGTACTCCAACTACACCATTTTGATTATCTTTCTTCTTAAACAATTCATATAAATGGGTGTATAAGCCCATGTTTCTGGTATTGTGTGGTCTGGTGTGGCAAAATGTCATCATTTTGTTCAGCACTTGGTTGTTCTTAATGCTAGTGTACCAGTTCTTTATAGCATAGTTAATTCCCAATTGATATTATCAACTAAAAAGTATAGAACCAAAAGATTCGTTTCTTGTATAGGGTTGTAGAAATGTAAATCACCTATATAGATGTTATAGTGTTATACAGGTTACAAATAGCAATGTGGGAATATAACTTTGTTAATAAACTTTTTAGATAAATGGTAGTGCATGCTGTGTAGTGATTTTCAAAATGGTTAAAAAAGATGGATATTTAGAACTTGAGAGAATATATATTGTTCCCTTTGCATCAAAACCCATCTTTCCTATTCCTTAAGCTCATCCATATCTCCATGGAAACCTGATATTCCCTTCACAATTGTCAGCAGTCATGTTAGCTTGACCCACATTTCAAGCATTAATGTGAGGATTTAGATACTATTCCCTACCTAAAAGGTCTAATAATTTGTGATTTTAACCACAAGAAAGCTGCGAAGTCTGCCAAGTTGGAATTGGTTTAGACAAAGCTGAAGGAAGGGAATGCATGCTTAAGGCTACTGAGGAATATCTTCTAGGGTTGGTTTGTCCTGGAAATAGTTTTCCCACATCTTTTATCTTGCTTATATATAAATAGCAACTAACCCCAATTGTAATGGCAACCTCACTAAAGAGCACATTTGGCTCAATCATTTCTTCCATTGCTTACTTGTGTTACACAAGCGATCGCCACCACGATCAACGCTAGTATCAACACCACCACCAACACCACCATCACAAAAGCAGCAGCAACATCCACAAGCTCAAGTACAACATGCCTAGGGGTCGACCCCTTTCGTTGCAGGTTCGCTTTCATGGTCCTTACTGAATGATTTTGTTTTTGAGATCTTTCGAGGTATCTTCATTTGCTGCATGAGCATACCATTCACCATGCATATATATGGCTTCTCTTCCTCCCTCTATCTGCGTCTATACGAACCATATCCAGATGAACTAAAAGAAATTACTAAATATAGCTCTGTAAACATATCTTCTTTCATGTTTTAGACTTATATCAAGCTTGTAAGCTTTTCTGGTGTACTTATCAGAAACAATCTTTGTTAGTTATGCTAATCTCTTGAATCATTTGTGTGTGTGTGTACTATTTATGGATATTAAGAACAAGAAACTGTATGCTAATTCTATAAGAATAATGAATGATCTTGAGAAAAAGGGTTTAATCCGCCTCATGCATGAGTCGTGGCTTTACTTAATCCCTTTGGTTTCCAATTAATAAACTGCCCAAAAGTAAAAAGTTGTCTGAAAGAACCAAGGGAACAAAAAGAAAGGAAGGAAAGTTGTAGATAGAAATAAAAAATCCGAAACAAGCTTTTGCAAGAACAGATTCTGAAATCTTGTTTTTCCTTTACAGACTGTGGAGCTTAAAGTCAGGATGTGCTGCACTGGTTGTGAGAGAGTTGTCAAACATGCAATTTTCAAGCTCAGAGGTTATTAGACGACAGATTGGTTTTTTATCTTCTGTATTTCCTATAAGAAACTTTACTCATAATTTTCATATATTGTTGCATGCACTTAGGGATCGATTCGGTCGAGGTGGATTTGCCGATGGAAAAGGTGACAGTAGTTGGGTATGTTGAACGGAACAAGGTACTAAAGGCGGTGAGGAGGGCCGGAAAGAGAGCCGAGTTCTGGCCTTACCCAAACCCTCCCTTGTACTTCACATCCACCAGTGACTATTTCAGGGACACAACCAATGAGTTCAAAGAGAGTTACAATTACTACAAGCACGGTTACAATATTGGGGACAAACATGGTAACATTCCGGTGACTCAAAGGGGAGACGATAAAGTCAGCAACATGTTCAACGACGATAATGTCAATGCTTGCTCTATCATGTAACTAGATGATCGATTTTCTGTGTACGATGTACTACATATGATGATCGATCCTGTATAAACTGAAATCAGTGTGTTTCAAAGCTTTCAAGCCGTACCATATTGTGCTGTACAGTATGCAAACTAAGTTTCAAAGCGTGTTTTTAGTGTCAGTGTAGTAGTGTGGGGAATATATATATTCTGTATAACTATTTCAAGGAATCGATTGGATTTGTACTTGTAAATGTTTAGTGTTTTGAGCAGTATGGGATACCGAGTAATATTCATCTCTGGTTCTGCTGCTTCTGCAACCTCGAGGAACAAAAATTGCACCAGTTTTGGACTTCTCAAGGAACAAAGAATTCAAAAAAATTAGTTGCATAGCTACAATGATTCCTAATGTTTGCCTAGCCTAGTCGGTTGTTACGCACGGTTGTTTCACTATATGGACTCGGACCGTTAGGAAGTAGTTGAGCATCTGTATGAGTTCATGAGAGAAAAAGACATCCATGCAGAGAAGCAGCAGGCAGGCATAACATTGTCTTAACTTTGTCACTCGCCTTGGTTCAACCTTGGTTATGAATCTTATGACAGCAACAGGCTAACAGGGAGGTAGTTGCTTGGTAGAGAAGGCAATTGTGGGTGTCAAATCATAATTGGTGTAAACTATAAATTATAACCTGTATGGTCCGCAAAGAATATTTAGAGACGTCCGCTTATTCGTGGTATACCCATAGAGGAACAATGATGTAAACAAACACTGAGGAATGTTTTGTCTGTATTATTGCAAATATGTGTTTCAGTTAATTGGTGCTTGACACTAATTTTCTTAGTGGAACAAACTTCTTGGCGACTTTAATACAAATCTCGAAAATTTTACTACAATTGGTAGCTCTCTACTTCTCTACCTCTTTTCATTCTATCAAGATATGTTTTCTTTGTTCTCCTTTTCACGTTGTTACGGTACCTCAAAAAGCTTCCTGCCTTCCTCAATATGTCAGGTTTGGTTGTGTCGGGAAAGTTTCTTATAACTATTATTTGTTTTTTATCTTTAGCGGAGAAAAAAAAAAAAAGGAAAAACAATGCCAAATGGGTAAATGGGCGGGGACTTGGAATTGACAAAAAAAAAAAAAAAAACCGACAAAATCAAAGAAGAAGAAGAAGAAGAAGGGACCGACCTTCGAGGCAATTGAAGAGACCTGACAAAACTCGATGTAGTCAGATAGAGAAAGACCAAACCCAACAGAGACAATCTTCTTCTACATCTCCTCCTCCTCCTCCTAAATAGGTATGTTATGATCTCCATAATTAATATTGTTCAAAGATTAAAGTTGTTTACTTTATCATATCAGATATGTATGCTTATTTACCTTTCATCCACTAAAAAGCAAAGAAAACACCAAAGACTCATCCTTTGGCTTAATTATGGCGATCCTGTTGTTATTTGTGATATCATCAGCCAAATTGAGTTGACTACATTATTGCTCTGCGTTTTCTGATATTGGGGTTCGCATAGGTTTTTCAGTTTTGACTGCAACTTTGTAGTACTGAAATGGAGGAGGATGGTCATGGAAAGAGAGTGTCATCTCGTTTGTCAGCTAAAGCTCCGCCCTTTAGATTAAACCGCTTTACAGCCCAACCCACCTGGAACTCTCCATTGACTTCAGTAGACCCCTGTGATTCCTTGCTCAAATCCTTGTCTAATGTTAACTTGGAAGAAGACCCATTACCATCTGCATCGAATTTTGGGTTGGATTCATTGCAGGGTTCATCGTTTGGGCAGCACAAAGCCAGTTTGGGCTGCACCAACTATGCTTATGAGACCTTGCTTGAACAAGGTAGTTTCTTTGCCTTGATTGTAAATGTGTGTAAAATTGAGTTCCTTTTGGCATTTGAGTTTTTGGAAGTTATTAAGCACATGAATGATTTCAATTCCTTGTTTATACTGCAATATTTTATTGCCTTAATCAAGTGACTTGTCAATTTTGTGAAGATATAGTTCTCTTGTGATACTTTTTTGTTATTTGATGTTTCTTATCTGAGAAATAGCAGATGGAAACTGTTAGTGCAATATCTTGCATTTTTTTTTTCCGGTTTGAGGAACTCCTAGTACATGGTTTGTGCTTGCTGTCACTATGTATCCTTGCCATGTGCTTGATGAAAGTATTGCATATGCCACATACTTTGTAAATTCAAACTGGCTTTAAGCCTTTGCATTGTGTTTAGAGAACTACTTCACTTTGTCAGGCAAAATAATTCTTGACCTTTTCCTTTCATTGTGTATACTACAGTGTTACAAGTTATAATGGACCTGTATCTACTTGTATGGAGGGAATTGATTAATAAGTATTATGAAATGAAATATGTGTTGTGAGGCCACTTTTGCTTACTGTGACATCAATACAGAATGCTCTTTATTCAATACATGCTTCTGTGCAGGAAAGCCTGTTAAAAAATCGAAACTCTGTGATGATAACTCTGAAAGTGTTCGTGACCAATGCATTCATTTGACCATGAGAAGAGTAACTCCATTCACTTCAAGATCCACAAACCAAGTGGATGCTGGAATTTTCTCTTTATCAGCTGTTAATTCTATGGCAACTCCATGTGAGTTTCCGATGTCAGTTATGTGCTCTGGATCCGTGCTTCAGAGTTATTCTCAACCTGAGCTTCCATGTACTACGCCAGCTGCGAGTTGGAACAAAAGTAATTCGTCAATGACTTTTGGTGAGAGTGGTTTGACAAAATATGATCCTTTCACAGACAATTTTACAGTCTCCAAGTCACCAAGAGACTATGCATTTCCAGGTATGGGGCCTGGTTCATCAGATTCCTGCATAACATTTTCCCCTTTAAATCCCAGTTTGTCACAATATGCTGAGGTTACAGGTAGCTCTGCAGTGAAATACGATGATAATTCTTCTAAATACAGTCCTCCTGACATAACGAATCTTCATAAGCTGCTGTATGTTGAAGGAAAAAAGGCTGACCATGATAGATCTCTGAGTTATAAAGGAAATGAGAGGAAATGTGGCAAACCTCTATCTAGTGAGGGTTCAGACCCGTTGTTAAAAGATAAGCCTGATCCACGAGTCACTTTAAAGAAGCCTCATGATAAATCTAGTTTGGAACATCAGGATGCTGAGGCAGCTGTTTCTCTTTCAACAAAGTTAGATGGGAATGACTCTGATGTGGACTCACCTTGTTGGAGAGGAAGCCTGGCATCTAGACAAACTCCACTTGCCATTTCAAGGTCTTTGAGTTCACACTCTGTTGAGAATGTACAAGAAGCAAGTTATGGTCTGAATCCGCAGGCGCCTCATTTTTTTCCTCGGCCTTCTAAAGCAATTGTTCATTGTTATGCAAATGATGCAGATGATTTCTCATCTTTCACAAGGAGTGATTCTGGAGCTGTAGGTGTTGTTAGTTCGTTATCCAAGGACAATATATCTGTTGATAAAGCAGGATCAAAGTTGTCATTATCAATTAAAGGAATGGGGACTCAAACTTCCAATAACATCTATGAATCAAAAAGAGAATGTGCCCTGCTTGATAAATCAGAAAATGGCTCTGAGCTCAGCGAGGGTGTATCCAAGTTATTTTCTACAGATTCAGAAATAGATGTTTCAACAGTGCTAAATAGAATGCATGATCTGTCATGTTTTCTTGTACAAAACTGTTCAAATGACGTTTTATTGAATGATCATGACTTGATCCAGCATATAATCAATAATCTTTGTATGTGCATCCAACAAAGGGCTGGAGGAAAGACTCCAATGCCCGATGTTACTGTTTCAGGCTCTCCATACTTTCCTAATAAGTCAACAGAGATCATCGAGGAGGGGGTATGTATGTCGTTTGTCCCTCTTTTGTTTTGTTTTATGCTGAGAATTTAATTTGAAGATGTTGAATTCTGCTGTATTCTTAAAAGATCTAAATAAGAAGGGATCCCTTTGCCGTTTTCCTTTCTAAAATTTCTAGGGATACTGATGGACGTTGGTGTACTTTACCCATTTTCTACGATATAACTGTTAATCTGTTATCATTATGAATATTTACACGTGTTCTAAGTTCTCACGTCGGTTCATTGATTTAAATGAGTAAGATTCGCTTTTATTTATCTTGGCTAGTCGATCTAATGTTCCTGCTTATTAGTATTGAGAAGAATTACTTCAGTAGTTATTGGGCTCTAATTTTGTGTATACCAGGGCACTGGTTCACAAATGTAATTTCATCATAGTTCTTATTAAAGTAAGGTTGTTAGATTGCTGGTACCTGATATTTTTCATTGTTCTCTGTCTGGTACATCAGTACATGTTATGCTATTATTTTCTATCTAAGAGCCTAATACTGCCTTTCAGTGCTCGAACATGGGGTTTCAAGTAACAACTACAGGGGCATTTGCTGTTCCACATGAACTGGATCATCAAAATGTGGCCGGTTGTCTTGATATTACTGAGAGAATGGTGGATTCCTATCCTTCATATAGCAACATAGATACTGGGAAGAGCAAAGACATTATTCAGGTAGAGTTTGTTGATATGATGCTGAAAGTTTTCATTACAGTGCTTAATGTTATCATCTACTTAGAAATTTGAACTTCTCAATTGAGATGCAGGTCATGGGAAACGGTGCGAGGGACATTTACTCAACCAAGGATGAGATAGACCCACAGGCTTTAGTGTACAAAAAGTTGTGGCTTGAGGCTGAAGCAACATTGCGTGCGATGAAGTATGAAAGATGTGTGATGCGTGAAATTGGATATGGGACGGCACAATCTAAAGAAAAATAAGGTTAGCTGGTTCCTTTACCAACTTTTCATCAGATCATTCCTAATTTGACCTTGTCTCGTCACGCTGATAGGTGCCAGACAAGTAGGGAAGTGTTTGAGCTTACATTTTGAGGCAAACTTTTAACATAGACACCGGCCATACATGTTTGTGCTGGTACTTTTATGAGAAGGAACTGTTGGAGTTGGAACCTCTCTTAACCTGCTTGTATGTATAATTAATTATCCATAGCAGTATCTATAATATAGCACATCTTATTTAGGTTAGGATCTTTGAAAGGTAAAGTTGATGATAATTAAGTGTTTGAATTTGCAACCTTCCTCGATAAATATTGGGACTTATGTTGATTCTGTGAGAATGTGAATACATGGATTCTTTCACTCTGTTTCTGGTTCAAAAGAAGGCCAAAAGCCCAGTACAGGAAGAACCACACTACAGGCTATGCACATGATTTTGATTGCACTTACCTACTTTGAACATGTTCCAACTTCCAACTGTTGGTCACTTTTTACCTATTAGAAAGATAAATCTACTGTTTCAATTGCTGTAAAAGGCAGATAGCTATATATGTATATATTTTTTTAAGTACTGTTGAAACCTTTTAGAGAAATTTAACCTTTCGGTGAAAAAGAAGTGATTTTTTGGGATAGGTCTTGGAGATTGATCATGTCGAAGTACTTTGTATTAGTAATTTTGAGTCCATATATATCTTTTGTCTTGGCTTGCAAATTAAGCCATAACTAGTACACTATTAGGATCTTAGTGGGCAAGTAATCTCAGTTCAACTTATATTCTTCATTGACAAGACCAAATATATTTTCAAGAGTAGGCACATACATCTTATGGTAAAAACCAAATCAAATCCCCTGTGGGACAGAAATTGGGGGTTTTAACTTTTAACCTAGTAAATATTTGGATGGCCAAGGTGGGAACTAGGAACAAACAACAGAGCAAAGAGCCTTAAGTAAGAATTGATTAAGAAATTTGAATTGACTACTGTTGGTACATGTGGTACCACACTTGAAACATTGTGTTACATTACTGTAGGCTTTATGAGCCCAATACCCAGTGGGAAGTAGTAGTACTTGTTCATGGACATTGAACACTATCCATTCACCCACCAAGGCAAAGAGTGACAATTCAGGGCGGTAGGGGACCTCAATCTTTGCCATCATCTACAATCCATTTACCATTTACCAGTCACCATTCACCCTCATGTCCACTCACCTATAAACCATCACTTGGGGCTTGAATCACCCCGCGCTTTTCTTTTTTCAACATTTACTACCATGTAGAACTTGTGTAAAACACAAGTCTTTTCATGGATTTTGAGCATGTAATCAGAAAGGAGTTAACACCAAGCTCTCTTTCCCTTTCTCTTTCACTCTGCCATATAGTTCATATGTTCCATTTTTGTAAATGGTCCACATCACGTCATAATAATTCTATGAATCAACAGCCTATTAGCTTTCAATTCTGATAGAAAACAAATACAGAATGAGATCAAAGATATTAAAGACTAAAGAGAAACAAGCAGAAACAAATGGAAGGTAGAGTTAGAAAATTTTGAAAAACTGAAAGTAGAAAGATAGCTGTTAATTGTGATTAACTAATTACCTATGAGTAATATTACTAGCAAAGTTGATCTTAGAGTTCTTTCATGTTCTTTTAACCAATGTAATCTTCCAAAAATTAACTTATATACAGTGATCTGAAAAAATGAAACGTTCAATTATAAAAATACTCAACAGAAATACAGAATACACCCATTTCACCATTGTGTGTGTATAAAACAGACGGAGGGTAATGAGCATGAGCTACTACCTAGTATGGCAAAGATAATTATGTAACAGAAACTACATTCTCATCAGACTGGTTCCACGTCATACAGATCATTGTTCTTCAAAGATATGCAGCATTGGCATTTAATTAACCCGTTAAAGAAAAACAATCTATGCCGGATCTCAAGGCCATAAAAGAACCACAAACAAGCTGATCATCGATCATCAATAGGGTTGTACGTAAGTACTTTGAGGAAAAATAGAAACGAAAAGGGACTCAAAGGAGCTGGTTATAAGCTAGTTGAGTATTAAAGGGAAAGAAAGAGACGAAAAAGGAAAGGAATAGAGTGAAGATAAGGGTTGGCCAACTGGGTCTGGCATACGGTTCAGTTTGGATACCTTAGCATGAAACTGGCTTCCTATCATTAAAGGATAGAGAGCAATGTTAGCTAGCCCGATACATATACATCTCTATCGATCAGCAGCTAGCACAGATCCACATTTATAACGAAACATATCATCCCATCCAGGTGAGGTGGGTCGTCAGAAAAAAGCAAAGCTTTATTTTCTGATCAGGCTCGATCAGGCTGATCGATCTGCAGGCCCACCTCTCTCTTTTCCTCCTGTTTAATTCTGTTAGGTATCTTCGTTTTCTTCTTTTACAAATATAGCAAGGTTTTTAGGCACATCTTTACGGCTGCTTTGGAGCTTTTAGGGTGTAGAACTGGGAACTGCATGTGAACACTACTATACTGTAAACCCCCTCCATGACCTATTGCTTTCATATTTACTCTATAATTGCGGTTGTTATTTCTTATGGGATCGGCTCCATCAGCTCACCTTCTGCACTGTCATTGTTAATGCCCTGTTGCACTGTCACCAAAATTTTTTTGAAAGCCGTAGAGCTGATCTGCTTGTAATGCAGAGAAGGACTGTTCAGCCCCACAGCCTTGTTTGTTTCCGGCCTCCTCCTTAAATTTCCTGCTGCTGCTTCTTCTACTTCTTCTTCTTCGTCTTTTTTTCTTCGATCTTGCTCTGCTTTTATGCATGACAGTAAATGATCAGAGATAGTAACGAACCAAAAGTGAAAAGTCAGTTCATCACAGCCGTCGGTTGCTGAGCTTCTTTGACGATATTCGAGATTGAGTTTCGAGCAGACCCAGATGGGTAGATGGTCCATATTTAACCTTTGGGGACATGGAATGTTGGGTGAGAGTAGAAGATAGGAAAAGAAGAAAGAAACAAATAAAGCATGCCGTGCAAATATGCCATATGCCATGCCTCTATAAAGCTTAGCATTCTTGATGTGATCTAACCCTAAACGTACTAGTTCCGTTTTACAGGTGTGGTGCATTTAACTCGAGTTAAACGTTTAGCTTATAATGGCATGCTTGCATTTAACCCAACCTAATACTATTCACTAAATAAGAGCAATGTGTGAGCTAGGGGAATTGTAATAAATTATCACTGAAGACGTACATACATGTTTACGTATATCCAACGCTAAATTTTACCATGTATATTTATCGTACTGAACCCAACAATAGTGTTTATTCGGTCACTAATTGATCGATCAAGAAATTCATACTCAATCACTCGGTTAGAAAAAGAAAAAAAATCTAACATTCTAATACGGGCGGATAAATCACGTGAAGATTTTCCATCATGTATTTGACAAAATGGTTTATTGAGATTAATTTTCACCATGACAAAGAGCCAAACAAATTAATTGGACGTGTTAGGAGAGTATGACATTGTTCTTGTTTGGCCAAGAGACTAATATCACAATCACATATATCACGGGAATATGGTGCATTAAAACGAAGGAAAATATCAACCTACGCGGGGGGCCATGCCAATATTGATGCCATGCAAAGTGAACAGTGTAAATTGCACGCGTCCCGCCTTTGTTTGGCAAAGTAGGTCCTTCAAATTACGACAGACAAATTTCAAAACGCAGAAATACTCTTCCTTTCTCTCTGGCGTCATTGATTACGCCTATCAAGCCCTAGCTGATCCCTCTCGTTCATACTAGAGTGGGGACTGCACTCTTTTCCATTTGTTCATCTTCAAAGGGTTCCATATATATCAAACCCTCATCGAACGCTTACGAATCTTGTTTTTAATTACAGTAAACCTGGGAGGATAATATTAGATTTACTGTTGGATTCAGACTAAACCCTGCAGAAAAAAAAACAGAAGTTCAGAAAGACTTCACGAATACAGCTACTAGAAGATTAAAACTATGAAATTTAGGGTTTCGCTGATAGGGATTACAGATCGAGAAGACTGCAGCAGCTAGCATGGTTTGGACTTGGAGCTTAGTAAAAACCAAGGATTTACCATCAGAAGTTGAATAAAACCCTGTTGTCCTTACCCGGCAAGAAGAAAATAGGGAAGGAAAACACGTTTTTTTCTGCCCATAAGAAACTAACTGACCAGAAATGGACAAACCGGCCATGGAGGAGTTACTGATAACTGTTTAGTGGAACAGTGATATGTCTAGCAATTCGTTATGCTTGTCCTCCATGCCGTACTCTTTTAGGTGCAGTAGCTCAGCATGCCTCAACAGTAGTACCACTGCTACAGAGTCAGATCCATACGCAGCCCTACATACTGATATCACTGAACTCTATATATAATATCGTAACAGTACTCATTCACTCTTCTTCTGTTGTCCTCAGATTGATCCGATTCGATTCGATTCCTCATCAATTCATATACATATCTATCTGTGCCTAGATGCCTGCCTACAACTAGCCATACCATAATCTAGGGCAGGGGTCCCCGTACGTGTTTATAATGGACTGCAATTCCTAGTTGAATTGATGAAGGCTTAACTTTTGAAGCAGAAGTGATCCAAGAAGGTTCATATATCAAACTAAGCTTTGCCAGTGGCCCTGTCTCTGTAAAGCATGACACTCCCAAACACCCAACAGTTATATTAAGGAGTAAGGACACGCTCATCTCGATCTACTGTATTTACTCTACACATTTCTTCTTCTTTGATCTTCTTCTTGTTCTGTTTTGGTCTGTTTGGTCAATTTTAGTTGGAAGAAAAATCTAAGGTGGTATCTTAAGGCCTTGACTAGAACAGGGAGCTGTTTCTTTCCATTGAATATATACTTGTCAATTGTCAGATATGCCGTCTTCGTTTTGGTTTCCTTGTAAGTTGTAACTAGCTAGCTACGAGAGAAATCAAACATGGCATTTTCAAGTCAGCATGATGTTGAGACTTGAGAGTAGCTAGGTCCGTAGCTAGCGCCACATCAATTTTTTTGTTATCAATGTGATATGATCATATGAAGGAGAAAATTGTTCCAATTTATCGTCAAAGTCCTAGACGTACGTGGAAAAGTGAAACGTATAAACCTGCTTGACACCGCCTAAACAAGACTAGTTAGGTTTTTCTCCATCAGTACTGCAAAATTATTGAGGGAAATAAAATTTGCACTCAACTAATTCGAAAATCACACTATTGCTTCCTTTCGTTAAGCACACACATATATGTATTTACATTTCCCACTGGAATGTTATCATAGAGGGAAAATGATCCCAAGTACCTTTTTATTTTGTTGGGACAAACTATATATGACTTAATGAGAGG
Source organism: Potentilla sterilis (assembly GCA_963682095.1). NCBI lineage: Eukaryota > Viridiplantae > Streptophyta > Magnoliopsida > Rosales > Rosaceae > Potentilla > Potentilla sterilis. Next base: position 37,993,133 of record OY821765.1, read on the forward strand.
CCGGCCACTGTTTGCATTTCGTCTAGCTAGAAGAATTTATGAAACTTACCTTAGAGAAATTGTGCACCCGAAAACCTCATGCGTGCCAGCACGTACGTACAGATCATAGATTTCAGTTTTATTTCAGTTTTCTCATGGCTTGATTTGTATGAATGAAATTCTGTTGGATCAATTCTTTGCTTGAACTTTTCAGCATATGATTTATATATAACTATTCTAGTACATGTGCGATGCACGTGTTATTGATGAAGAAAAACGTGAAATTTAGTTTGTTTCTACATTCTTTCATTTTGTTTAGTGTTTTTCTTTTATAGGATAAGATAACTTTGTATGTGATTTAGTTTAATACAAATGGTAATATGTGCATAACACAATTTGGTGGTGTTTATAAGGGTATATGGCTTTTTAATAGTAGAGATATATGTAGTATGGAGGAAAATAGCAAGTAAATAAAATTGATTCTTAATACTTTTAAGTGTATCTATAGCGCGCTGTAGTGCGTACATATACCCTACGGAAACTTGAAACATAACCCTGGATTGATGTATAATCTCATTTGATCATTTGTAATACTCCATAGAGAATCCGATTACATTTGCACCGGATACAGATCATAATCTATTTGACAGAGTATAGCTGATTCATGCAAACACCTTAAAATCTCTTTTTTTTCCTTTTTTTTTGGTTTCCCAGGAAATCCGGCCTATACCTTCGAGCCTGAGACCTTGTTTAAGCTACACTAGTTCATTTCCACTACTGCAAATCAAGTGTTGGTAAACACCTTAAAATCTCTTTGATGATAAGGAATCTCCCAATTCCATGTAGAAAACCTTAAGATGATTTCCTAGGATTGGTTAATTAATAGTAGCTAACTTATTTAATTATACATGCCAAGCAAACTTGTTCTAATAATTGAAATACATCAAAATTGGTTTTGATGCACTGCACAGATGAAAATTTTTGTCTCAAGTTGGAGGTAAACAGAAACACTATAGTACTGTTCATTCAAAATATCATGTAGTTAACAAAGGAAAACAGGTATGCATCAACACACACACACACATAAAACTGCTGTTAATTTCCTCAACAACTGTATGAAACTGCAACTGATCTAGTGTACGTGTATGTGTGCGCGCGCGGGGGAATCACTTGCTATGGAAGGACAAACTGCAACTGTATGAAACTGCTGTTTCTAGAGCTGTAATCCGCTCATTCTTCAGTTAACGCAAATCTCCTTTGCTAGAAGGACAGTGAAATTCACTTTCACTATAGAAGCATCATTAGCTTTTTTTTCAATAAGAACTAACAATTTCACTAAATTTGAAAACTATTTGCAGACCCACATTACCCTAAGCTAAAAATGGTGAATGAATTCGATCTACTCCCATAAATATATTTTGTTCTTTAAATTTCCAAGCTGTGAAATGCAAAGTAGAAATTACTTTTCTATATTTCATCCTACAATATAATGGTTTGAGTTTCTCAAATAGGTAACATGTCTATTTAGGGATCCTATTGTAAAATTAGGGCATTCTCGGTAGAAGATACAAATTCAAGCTATTTCCCCAAACCCTAAAGGGTTGCAGTGTTGAATTTAATTGTATTTCTGCTACCTTCCTAGCATCGTCTGACTAGCTATAATTCAAACCAGCAAGGCATTAACTACTGTACATATACATGATCTTTAAAGGAACAAAACAGAAGAATAAAAGAATGTGCATCTGACAGTAACAAAACCAGTCCTAAATGATCTGAAACCCTAAACATTTCAAAAGGCCATCCTTAGACAGGCAAACGTTATTACTCATTGAAGTCAAGCTAGTTACATTCTTCATATATCCAACAATTTACTTTGCTATCTCACTAAGTAATCTATATGAAAATCTAACAACGGAAACAAAATGTTAAACTATCTGTTCAGCCCTAGATCATATAGGATGAGATTTAGTGCATAATGCATCTGCAATTAAAGGATAGAAGTGAAATTTCGACTTATAATGGGTACCAAAAAGCCGGTAGACAGTCCATGCCAGTTACCAGTTAGACTATCTGGCAAGAATTCGAAGAACAGTGCTCAAGCGTGATGAATCCAACATGCTCACTCCCACATTGTAGATAAATACTAATATGCATGAATGACATAATTAGGTACATAAGAAGCTACTAAACGTGGATCAAAACAATGCCGAGCCTTTTAGTTCCTGTGCTTATTAATTTGATTTGATGCAATAAGATGCATGTCTCATATACTGTTTATAATAGTGCATGTATACACATTATGACACAATTTGGTCTCCAAAGAGCCATGATCATGAATTTCCAAGGCGATAGAAGTCACCCTCATCTAATTATCATGATCATATTGAAGTAGAGACTCAGTAAGATTTCACCTCATTATATTATGATCATACATTTAAATCTCAAACTGAAGCTGGCAAAAGTAACTAGCAGGCTCAGTAAGATCTTATATGTGTAAGTGAAAACTGTGCATGGTAGCTAGTGAATGTAGACATACATAGAACTGTTTTATCTTTATTAGAATTTAGAAATATCGTTTTGTCTCCACATCAATTAATTAAGTTCAAGCACAAACTATAGATTTACATTGGGTAAAATCCAAAGAAACATCTGAAATTGGATGGACAAAAAGAACAGCCTAGTGCTGGTTATATAGCCAACAGAGGGAGCACTTCTGTAAGTACTGTCTTAGATCTTGTAGTGTCTTTGAACAGCATACATTATATGATGATCAATACCAGTAGTGTACTCTAGAGCTAGCTCCAATGCTCCATCATAAGAAGATAAGCTAGCTCTCAATAGAATTTATTTCATAGTGTGTGGAGTAATTTAATTAAATGAGATCAAATGCAGAATGAGATAAGAGAGAGCAGCTGGGAACTAATTAGAGGCTTAAAATCAATAAATATTGCAGACAAAGGTGGTAACTAATTACTGGCAAGAAGTAAATGAGGAAAATTAATGATGATAAAGAGAATTTAATTAAAGAAATAGTTTTAAATTACAAACACCCTATACCTTTATACCTTTTGTTTGTTTCTAAGCTCTCTCTGCGAGTCTCTCTGCAGAACCTGCCGAGGGTGGGGGGGATGGTGAGCCCAACGAAGTAGCTAGCTGCAGCGACAAGAACAACAACCTACCAGAGTAAAATACAAAACTGCAATTACATCAGGTAGCTTTAGCATGCACTGTGCTCGATCACTGCCCCTCTGATCCACTCAGTACTCCAGGAAAGCTTAACCTTGTTTCCAGAATTTAGTAATTAATAAGATAGAGAGAAGAAGTCGGTGGCCGAAGAGAGTTTATAAAATCAAAAATTAAAAGATGGAGCTGAATATATAAATAAAATCGAGGAAAAACAGATTCATCAGGATGATTTAGAAATAATAGAGAGAGAAAGAGGAGGGGAAGTGAAACTAGAGCCTACAGAATGAAATTATAAGAGCATGAAATCTTGGCAATGATGGGATCTATGTCTTCATCGAATATCATGAACTATCTATCATCTCTCCTATATAAATTTTTATATAAATAATTAAAATATTTATACACATGGTGATGATGATGATGAAGAAGAAGAAAGAGCTGTTAAACTATTGAAACAAGACATGGTGGCTTTGGCATATATCTGCTAGGCATATAAACTCCAAACCTTGTACCCCCTTCTGTACCGAAATTCAAACCCAATATTTATTCTTTCAGCACATACATTGTCTGCTCGATCCCATGATCCATCTGCGGCGTGTCTCCGAGTACTAATTAATTTAGCTAGCTAGCAAATGTTGTTGTCTTCATTGCTCAAACATCGAAATCCAGCGACATGGAGGTCGACGATGAAGACGTCTTGCCTCTGTTGAAGAAGTCGGTGGTGGCCGGGGTGCCGTCGTAGAGCCTTAACTGAAGTGGGGGTTGCTGTTGGGAAAGAGCCATTGCAGTAGTAGTAGTTGATGAAGACAAAATGTCGCATTCGTCGACCACCGACTGATCGGATACGGGGCACTCCATGTTTACTCCAAACAGCCTCAGCCTCTTGCCTGCAGCTGCTACCTTGCCATGGACCACTGGCACCGACTCCAAAACCATGGGCTCGACCACATTAACCCGACTCACATGACCCAGACCCACTTGATGAGCATGAGCATGAGCACTAGCAATGCCCTCTTGTTCATGTAATTGTTGTGGTAATACTGTTCCTCCTCCTCCACCCGATCTCAGATAATAAACCGGCCCCGAACAGACCGGGTTCATGTTCACCACATTTCCATACCCATAACCGCCGCCTCCACCACCACTCGAATAGCCGCTGTTGCGATAGGGATGAATGTTCATGTTCGTGTTCATGTTGTAATTGAGCTGCTGTAAATGGTGTTCTCGTGCAATGGTTGACGCTGATGATCCAGGTGGCCGCATTAGAAGTGGGCTCCACGGAACCGAGCGGTGGAACGAGTAATGATGCGGCGGAGGATATCCATAACTGTTGTGATGATGAAGCGCGTGGTGGTTGTGGTGGTGGGGGTCAGGCGCGTCGGGGCGGCGTCTCCAGTCAATGTAGAGGCGGTCCTTCCCCGACTCGCCCAGTCCTCGCTGGAACGAGACGATGTCACCGGCGTCGAGCTTCTTCTCCTTGACGAAACGGCTCCAGCCTTTGGTCATGACGTAGCTCTGGCTGCTGTTCCAGTACGAGTACCTGAAACGCCACGGCTTGCCGGTCCGGTCCTCGAAGTTGAGGAGCAGGCCCTTCTCGTTGGCGGACGAGTCGAGCGGGAAGTACTTCTCGGCGTGCTGCTTCGGTATCACCAGCCGGTTCAGCTTCCCCACATCGCTCGGGGTCACCACTTTGTCGAACATGTGCTCTTTCTCTATCGCCGCTACTGCTGCTGATGTCGTATGAGAAGCTTCATTAATGCTCAATTCTTGATTACTATTATTATCTCGCGGCGACGAGTCCATGAGCTCCAGCCTCGTGTCCGGACCTCCGCCGCCGCCGTAAGTGTCCCAGCTGAGACCGCCGGGGAGAAGATTGGTAGTGGTGTTGTTGAAGTGGGGTGAAGAAGAAGAGGAAGAAGGAGAGGTGGGGGAGTAAGACGAGGAGAAGGGAAGCTTACCAGCTCTAAGTGCTTCATCCTGCTCGGAATATCCTCCTCCTCCGTCTCTAGATGCGCCGAAATTCATGATCAGGAAAAGGTAGATCTCGAAGATCTAAGGAGGGAGGAGAGAGGTGGATGAAAAACACGGCTCTGAGCAGGTGGGCAATTTTGGTAGCTAGCTCTCTCTCAGCCTACTTTCCTCTTTGTTCTCGTTTTGTTAGTATTTGTTCTATCTCGTTCTAGCTAGGGTTGGGATTTGATGACACAAACATGAAAAACTGTGGGTAAACTAAAAGAGTGAGATGGATTGAGAAAGAAGAAGAGGAGGGTGAAGAAGAAGAGGGAGCAGCGAAAGAAAGAAGGGGTAGCTCTCAGTACAACGACGGTCGGTGCATTCTTCTTTGACCAAGAAGATTCAGACACCCCATGGACGTTTCAAAAGAGTGCAAAGTTCCTCTTGTTGTTGACCTTGGGCTTTTAGAGAGAGAGAGAGAGAGAAAGCCCCCTCCAAAAAGAAAATAGGTTAATAGAAAAGAGAGGGGGAGTATAGTAGTCACTGTACCAGAGGTGGGTGCTTCGCTGCCTGGAAACTTCTCTGGTTAGGCATGTAGGCATTAGATTTTTCATTTCTTTTTATATTTTTGCATTTCATTTAATTAAAGGAAATTAGAATTTAGTTTGGGATGAATGATCAATAAATTCTCAGAAATTATACGTAGGGACCCCATGTATTATCTGGTTGGGCTCATGTGAGCTTGTCGTTGTCATCTTCCTGGGTGCATGGTATTTTCGTTTTTAATTTTCCTGGATACTTATTCATATAGTTTTTTGCTTTTGTAAATGGATTTAAATTTAATTAGTGTTATCTACGATAAGGCCCAAAGGGCCAGCTGTTTTGGGAGGGTATGAACTAGTAATTCAATACACCAACTAGGATTGATGGACCATTTTTATTCTTTTTGGCTTTATTTTTGGAATTTTGCTTCTACGGTACCTATTTTAAGAATCTGTCTGCAGCGACTGAAGCTATTTATCTAATAAATAATGGTGAACTAGTAGATTTTTTACCTGATGGTGATTAGTTATGGTAACTGGGGTTTTCTAATTTTGGTTTTGAATTAATTCTTCTAGCTTGTGTTAGTTAGTTACACATTCATGCATGAAATTAACATTATATATCACCACCTTTTTTTTCTTTTCATTTTTATTGTGGGTAACTAAACGGCTGCAATATTATTCTAGATAGGCTAAGATGAATCAAATCGATGATATATATCAAAAGAATTGCCTATTGTTCACGTATATACATCAACCCTCTAGGGTTGAACACGACCAAGCAACCCAACCTAGCCAGGGTTTGATCAGGGAGCACCGGCGGGATTCTCCAGTGGCCGTCGGATCTAGCTAGCTAGCACATGCAGGCGTCTGGAAACAGTATGATCAGTAGTTCAGAGGCAAATGAGAGTGATAATTGGAATAATACTCAATTAGTTTACTAAAGGGTCATGTCCATTTGAGCTACATTAGGTACGTACGTAGACGAAAAATTTATATGCAGCTTGATAGTTATTGTGTGTTGAATCAGAAGTAGGATATATGTTAAATTGCTGTCATTTATTTTAGTATGGACCATTTCTTGGTGCACACTCGACTGAATTGGAGAGGCACATTAGGTGTATTGCAATGTCGACTAACTGCCTTCCTCCTCCTTATGCTTCATCCTTGAGTCACATAATCATAATGCCAATTTATTATATACCGGGGAAATGGGGAACACCTACAGTATAAAAATATATGCTACGATCGATCATTTCAATTCATTGACCTATCCCGCAATTAATCTCAAAGATAATGACCATGAAACTTATTCACCCAGCTCTCCTTAGAGCAAATGAAGGGCTAAGGATTTTATATATATATGCTTCTGCTTAATTTGATTGAACTTGTTCGTAAGCAACTGCATATATGACAGAAGCATGAGACTGCATGTACATGCACCTGGTTTATATCAGTAGGCTCAGAATCGTGTAAAAGAAATCTTAATCCACTACATGATCCCTACCATCCAATCATTCTGCTTATGAAATTGACTCTCCAAGCAATATATATCATTATATCTGATAAATGTTAGTGGATTGATGAACATATCACCTACTGAATTTACCTGGATATATAAGAATATATATATATATATATATATATATATATATATATATATATATATATATATATATATAAACCCCTGCAGCCCCGGTATGTAATAAACATAATTAAAATGTGAGCTAGGGCATATATAGCTGGTTTTCCTCGACGTCTCTATCCTCCAGCTTTCCCTCAACTTCCATGCCCAAATTTCTGATATTTTGTTTCGAGTTTATGCCTCTCCAGATTTTTCCAACGGTCCCTCTAAGCCGGCAGGCAAACACTTCTATTCTACAATATTAATAACAACAAAATTTCTATCAAAATCTCATAACTAAATTAAGTGTCTCGATCGATCTTTGTTCAAGCGCAATGAAGTCGATCGATCGTACTCATATGCATATAAGTAAAAAAAATATGGGTGCTAAGTCGAATTGTATTAAAGAAAAGCTAGGCTGGCTTGGTGTTTGATCGATGGTACGCAACACAGTTGTAGGTACTATTGATTCTAGATACTTTCAATTCGTTTACTTTACTCTCTCAGTTTAATTCAATAGTCCATAATCGTATTGCATACAATGCAACATACTTTGTACTATAGACAAGTCCATCTAGAAATTGTGAATCGAAAACTGTAATGTTGTAACAGTAGTTTTTAGTAACAAGGCTGTCATGTGGTTGAATTGGGTTAGTCTCCTGACCACTTGGAGCAATAAAAAGGACCACAACAGCTTCACACTTGCCTAATCAATGAATATAAGAACCCCCATAACATATGCACGAGAATACAAATTAAGTATAACGCAGTTTGTCATTTAGGGCACCGTGATATTATTCTAGCTCATTTCAAAACCTATAGTTGATGCAATTAATTATTATTCAGATGAGCATGCATGAGTCATCGTATAAATTATAAGCAAGGTGCTACATAAGTTAAGATGAGGCAATCGTCATCAGCCCCTGATCGAGCACAGTGACGTTTGTGTTTATCGAAAGGAACCCCTAAATTAAAAGTTTAAAACTCCGATTCTGAACTATCTATATACAATTATGTTTATATTGACTTGTAAACATTTACGCGATGTCTCCCCAATCTCCAATTCGAACCACAACTTGCAGTACTACTTCGCATCCCAAAATGAAAGAAAGAAAAAAACCCAGTTGTTTTAGCCGCCCAACCTGGGTTACTGTCTTATTGTTCCCTAATATATATATAGGGTTTCTCTGCTCCGGACGTCCGCACGGTGGGTGCGAATGTGGCGTTTCCGGCGACCGGCGAGGTAGCGACGGCGTATCTGGCCACTGAGTCTTGCTCGCCCCATCCCGACGACCCCGTCTGTGCCGGGCTGAGCTTCATCGCCGGCCGGCAGCTGGCCGGAATCTGCAGAAATGCAGAAACATGAACAGTACTCGTCATGTTTCTACATTTTTGTAGATTCCGGCCGGTGATGGAGTTCAGGTCGGCACAGACGGGGTCATCGGGATGGGGCGAACAAGGCCCAGTGGCCGGATACGCCGTCGCCGGTCGCCGGAAATACCATATCCGCACCGTAAACAGTGCGTGAGGACGTCCGCACCTGAGAACCATCATATATATATATATATATATAAAAACTTGATTAGCTTAATAACTTCTTGAAAGATCGAGAAAGTGAATCTTATACGTAATGTACGATTGTACGTAGAGATATCTGGAAAACAACCATATCCGATCTGCAATTGTTTGGAATATATGGACGTTTCAATGTTACAGGATGCATTACACCGTTTCACCATTTTTGTGTCATTTTCTGTTACAATTATGTTAACAATAGCCCAAACTTAAATTTGGCAAAAGCACATATATAGGTGCTATTCTTCTTATTCATCCTCATTGGGACAACTTTATAAAGATCGTTTCCCGGGCATTTTAGCTCCGTTTATCAAGATTTTGCTCCCTTTATGTAGCACAAATGAAACGAGAAGAAGAAAATATTCAAATCGAAATAATTAATTAATATCCTAAACCCCTAATAATTTAGGGTGTGGTTCTCGCTATTATTTTTGTTTGAGAATTCGAAAGATGTCCCCTCTCATTGCATTGCTTTGAAGATCTCGTCTCCAATGAAATCTTTGTTTTGGCTAAACATTTGTGCGCTAGATTTTTATCATACAGTACAGTAGATATTTTGCCTGAACAAGTAGTTTATAATTAAGTTAATTAACTACTACTAACTAGTGATGAATATTGGATAATGCACATTAGTTAAACTTATATATAATTACATCTTCCCCCCATATAACACATGGTTGCAATCCGTAACTTAAGCGATGAATCACTCATACTTACTTGAATATATGCAAAGTACCAACCAATTAAAGAGGATCAACTCACTGTTATTAAAATGCACAAAGACATTAGCACAATTCCTGAATCCCATGTAAATCTCGGCCTCTCTGCGGATAATATGATTCGGAGTCGATCTGATGGCAATTATTGATCAAGTGCATCGATCTGGATTATATATTTGATTTAACTTCCATCTAAAGTATGGCCAATTTGTATTATCTGGTACTAAATTTAGCATTTGGCCAGGGTTGATGTAACATTTTAATTTGGTGACTAAACAAGTGGCTGGTTTGATAAATAGCCAACCTAGCTGGTGACCTAGCTGTAGCACGATATCGATCGATCAGTGTCAAATTCAAACTTTGGGGATATGAAATATAATTGATGCTTAATTAGGCGTAAGGAATCATTAACATAGAACGACTAATGAAGTGCATTCTTGTATGATTGTGGAAAGTCAATGTGTGTTCTTATTTAGTACTTGGCGTCGACCCGCATATGCATGTTCTTTAAACTTTATTGTAGATATGCATGGTTTTCTTATTGATCTTGAAAGCCTAGAGTGTATCACTTCTACGTTTCCATATCTGTCTTCAAGATGCTTTGGTTAGGTAGGGAAAGGATATACTAGCTAGTCCCTCCTCGTAAGGGAAAATCAATTCGTATTGTAATGATGTGTGTTAGCTAGGGTATGAAACGTGGGGTTACTGTGCAACCTAAACTCGACCAAGAGAGTGAGATTAGCATCATGTTAATTCACGAGACAACAACTTTAATTTATCTCGCCCCATGCCATGGAGACTTAAAAAGATTACATATATATATATATATATATATATATATATGCTGATAATTTCGAAAACAATTAATTAGCATCGAGGAAAATCAAACCCAAACCCTAAAGTGGGTTGTTTTCAAATATCTTCCACGGGATTTAAAGGGTGATCGAAGAGCTAGCTAAGAGATTGTAAATAGCTAGGCAATGCACATAATCCCAACCAGAATATCTACTTTTATTTCCTTTGCCCCAAGTGTTCATGGCTAGCAACACCATATTACCATTTATACAAAATCTATGCAATGAAACCAATACAATGCGCAGAGAGATGGGGAAGTGGACTATGATGTCTCACCCGTTGGAGTTATTAGTGGCCCCCCTTCCCTCTATTCACAAATTAAAACCCTACATACACACATAGCTTAAGCCCCAATGACAATGTCTAGCTTTAATAGGATTTCGATCATCATGCCTCGTTAAGCTTACCAGTACTGTACTCCTTACTTATGGTTTTGGGGCTTACTCCTTTATTTTTCTTCATCGATGATCACTTCTTTATTTGCTAGCTCCATCGCTTAATTGCAGCTCGATCGCCCCACTCTAGGCATTTTAGGGTTGCGGGACTTGGGGTCATTTTTAGGTTGGGGCTAGCTGCATCTCTCACTAGTTGCTCTATTTAGCTTCACATGTCCACCGCTTCATGGAGTTTGTGATCGATTTACATTAACCCATTTGAAGCTAAGAAATTGATGACAGAAATACTGCCATGACATTTGTTTCTGGCCGGGTCGATCGTATTGAAACACACTGACGTGACCATGACTGTGTATTTGTACAAGGAGCATCATGTATGTAGTTATGTATGAAGCTTTTTCCTGGACCTTAACGTACTTTACTCTGTAGGCTTATCCTATTCCCACCACCCCAATAAACACTGTAGCTCTTTCTTCTTCGGCGTATCGTAGGTGTGGCTATATACATGCATGCATGCATGTATGGACCAGCAGTGTAATTAATTAGTTTAAGTTGAATTACAAACCCTAGCTGCTGCTTCTGGCTTTTATGATCGATCGGGGAAGGGGATTAATGAACAAAGAAGTAACGTATAGATGGTTGAGAGGAAATTGATTAATTAACGAAGAAAATGAGGAAGGAAAAGTCTAATTATATATGATGATGAAGTTGAAATATATGCGATGATGGTTGTGTTTGGGATAGGACCACGCGTTCTCTGGAAAACTTGAATGGAATGGACCACTGAGATAGAGCAGCATCAGATTGAAGCAGGCAATTGCACTCTCTACCCGACTACCCGTGTTTTGTTCGATCATCATATATATATATATATATATATATATATATCCAGTTGGCGGCTATCATGTCTTTTATGCATCTTCATATATACGTTGTCGCCTTCTCCATTTCTCCCGTGTTGAAAATGAAGCAATGGTTCATTTGTTTTCGTCTAAAAACCGGATCGACCGAGTTCGATGCTTGTGAAGCAAGAACAAACAGCAGAAATCTAATTAGTAGGGTACAAATTGATCGATAGAGTTGATGAACTAGCAAGAACGTGTTGTTCTTTTAGAGCTGGCTAGGCTTGGATGGATGAAGCTGCAGGCACTGGAGTCTAAACTTAATTAGAATCCCCTGGATCGCCCTAACTGAACCCGATTCCATTCTTTCTCAGCAAAACCAATAATAATAAAAAAAAAAAAAAGTTCAATTGTTAGTTCTGCCTTGGGCCTGATTTTAGCCCAAGAGATCGTATACATACTTGCTATGTTTCGACTTTCGAATAGCAATGCCAGGTTATATTCGACTAGTTTCGAATCTACAAGATTCTTTCAGGTTTCGAATCTAGACAAAGTGATTTTGCGGAACCTTAATTTTTGATTGCAAATATATAATGTGAGAAAAGTAAAGTCACCCATTGTTGGTATCTAGTTTCTCGTATTGGGCTTTGTCTGGGCCTTGAAGTGAAGAAGAGCTTCGGCCCAATAATTTGTTGAGAAGAGAAGAGGAGAGCAGCAGCGGCTGTTTTTGGTAGGGTTTTAGAGAGTAAGACGAATTAGAATCAGCAATGGATTTTTCATCGCCATCAAGCGGATCTTCATCAAGCCAATTCAACCCCGACCAGTTCAAGAGTCAGCTCCAGACCCAACTCGCTCAGGCTTATGCCGAGGAGTTCCTCGAGGTATCTACTTCTTCTCAATCCTGTTCATCTACCCTACTTAGTTTATGCTCTGTATCTAATCCTTCAGTTCATTACCAAACTTGGGTTTTGATTGTTTTTCTGCAATACCTATTACCTAGTATTAGTTTCACCGCTGGTTTGTTCTGTGTGTGTCGGGCACTAGTTGAAGTTCCAAGTTTTAATATTGGGCCGTCAAGGCGTAGAAAGTTGGTTCTTTTTATTCTAGGTATACTCTACTTTGTTTGATTGATTATAGAACTTTTTTTTGTTTGATTAACAATAGTAGTATAGTGATATCAAGTTTTGAAGTTTGATCTTTCGGATCTTTAAGGTTAAGAACAATAACTTATGAGGAATCAATGGAACTACATCTCTATTTTGTTTTGATGTTTGATCTTTCCAATATTTGTCAAATTAAATTACAGGGATGTGTTTAGTTTAGCTTTGGTATTGATGAAATACTTCACTGATTCAATAGTAATCTCAGAACTGCCCTGAAGGAACCTGAGTCCCAGTTTTAAGGTCCCTACTTTTGGCCTAGTTCAATATACAGTGATCAATTGAATATAACCATAAACTGCTAAGGAACTTAACACCCTTGCTAAAAAAAAGAAACTACTCTGCCTCTTCCCTGTGCTTGTAAATCACTTTTGTGCCATCCTTTGTTAAATATAGTGGCTGCTGAACTACTTAATCTTAACATCGCTGTGCTTATTGGTAGTTGTGTTTGTTTTAAATTTTGCAATTACAATGAGGCTTTAGAAGTTGAGAAATTGGATCCGGAAGGAGCAAATGGGGAAGGATGTTGGTGGAACTTCAGTTTTTGCAAAACCAATGTGTCTTATATGTCATTTAGCTAGTATCATAGTTTTAGATTACCTGGGGTTCGGATACTCCCTCAATCCTAAGTCTGCACATGCTCTCAGTGGCTTTTGGAGAAAGCCTACCGCTTGTCCATCCTTCTGATACTTCCTTCTTATAAGATGCACAATCATTCTTATAAAATTTTCTCCTCACACTTGTAATAGAAATCATTGTTGCGCAACAAAGAAACCCCTTTATAATTTATACAGGGCTTGGATGTTAGAGATGAGTAGGCACTTTGATTTCTTTTGATGAGATCTGCTAGTTATCTCGTCCTGGTTGATGTGTGTTTATGGGGTATAACTAAGGTGTGATGAAGTTTTTGAATTGTCTAGATATATATTTACTCAAACAGTAAGTTACTAATTACCATGCATATATTATGTCTTTCTTTTGTTAGCCTTGGCATGATGAGCTATAGATTTGAACTGTTAATATGTGTATGTACCTTTGTTGGAGAACCTAGGTGTATGTACTAGCACGTTTTTGGATTACATCTTTTAGAGTTGCCTTGAAACCTTACATCACTTTGGATTGGGGAATATTCCAAGTTGAATCTTATTTGTATATGCCTCTACTTTCTTTCTTCGTTTTGTTCTCAAACTGTTTTTCATTTGTCACACAGACCTTAAGGACTAAGTGTTTCGACAAGTGCATCACAAAACCAGGATCAAGCCTAAGTGGGGGTGAGAGTAGCTGCGTCTCTAGATGTATGGATCGCTATGTTGAGGCCACCGGGATCATCAGTAAAGCTCTCTTTAGTGCAAACCAGCAATAACTTCCTGGTATCGGAAAGTGGAAGTTGCAAAAGATAGCAAACTACAAATGCAAGTTGAGATTATGCTGTTTTGTACTCTATACCGATGATCAATGTCTTTTTTAGGACCAAGTGTTGAATCGACATTATTGTGGTAACTTTATATACTCGACTTTTGAGCTACATTTTCCTCTGTGATTCTCCTTTCAACAATAATCCCTATTAACTCGGAAATTGGATTCGATTTTGTTTCTTCCATCTTGTTATTATACAGTTATGATTTGAAATCTATCATCTATCAGATAGCTGTGTCATGTTCCATGATGAATGTCGAGTTTGATTCATAGGTTGTGTGTAATCTGAAAGAAGCAGTTTGTTCTATGTGTGGAAAACGCGTTGAGGCCGAGTCATTTAGAGCTCGTCACAAGTTGACTAATGGCTACTTCTTCTTCCATCTCTATCAATTTAGCCATCTGTATCATACTCATTCCTGATTCAAGATATTTGGTGGCCTAATTTAAGAAAGACTGCCCCATTTTTTTTTCCTTTGTGATGGTCTTGAAGTGTTTGGCGGTGATGATGTGAGCAGGGTGATGTCAGTACGAAGATAGACTGAATCGTAAGGAATGACGTTGCCAGAGGCGATGTCACTCTGATTACTCATGCAGATCCAATCTCGGAATTCATAAACTATACGACAAGCACCAATGCACATCATTCTTGCCGACTTCACCGGAAGAACAACTAATATATCTTCCAATTTGACACGTCTATCAATTATGACAAACACATTACGTATGATCGGATGACATCAATGACGTTGTCCGTGAATGTTAGGTTCTGCGAGAGTCGGATTGACAAGTAATGCCGCCGATAATATGCCTAACTATGTTCGTCGTAGTTTAGTTAACTGCATCTGCCAAACGGGGTTTAGAGTTTTACCAAAAGCTTAAACAACTCGACTTACTCGAGGACCTGATGTCTGAGATATATAGATACTCATGAAAAGTAAATACTGCAGCATGTGATTTGTATGGGATTTTTAGATTGAAATGCTTCTAAGTTCTAAGTCTAACTCAGGGTGCATGCAATGCAGCACATCATATTTTTGAGTTTGACTCTCGTCGCTTTTAGTAATTTAAACCTTAAAATTGTGGATTAGTGAGTAATAATTGTTAATTATCACATGTTTCCACTGATGGAAATCTCTCTCATTTGGATACCCACTATGTCATGGCCTTACTTTAAGGTTGTATTTTCTGGCTTTGGAGTACACAGAGTACAGCACTGAGATTTTTGTAGGAGAAATCATCCATCAAATCATTAAACAATCAAAGACTTGATTGAGGCTATTATTAGTTAAGTGCATAATTTGGATTTAAAAATTAACACGCGGTATCAGCTATCTCCAGCTGCAATTTCTACAGTTGTGTGCCGGGGAGACCAGAGACCGAGCCACCGACGTAAGTCACCGCCGCACCGGCTATGACATCGACGAAGATGATAGAACGGACATATTGATCTTTGAATCCCGTTTTGTTGCATTTTGCCGAACACTTTATATTACTTTCGATTAGAACCGAAAATTTCTATTGTACTTGACATTGCTAAAGATTTCATCACCACTCGGATCTGCCAGCTGCCTGATGAACGTGACATGTTTAACATCTCATAAGATCTCACAAGAGATTCTCGTACCTACCAAATTTTAGCAAAACTATTTGATCGACTTCTAGTTCCAGCCACCTTGCTTGCTTACTTCAATCAAGTGACGATGATGTTAATTATAAAGAATTAACATAGGTACTAGGTCGTCTCTCTTAGACAGAGTCTTAATTTATAAGCAAAGTGTTTGCTTATATATATATATATATATGGACGAACTTAATTCTGTCAAATTTGAACCGTTCATATTTATAACAGAAAAACTTAATTTTGAGGGTTTTAACGATTATCAAATTGGCTGAAATTTTGCAGAAATAATCTACACAATATAATTTAGATACTATACGGTGGAGATGAGAAAATTCGATCGAAAAGTGGATCAAAAATCAAAAATCCGCACTATTAACAAGTTTGAGAATGTGCTCTTTAGATCCTGACTATATGAATCAAATTGATGACGTTGGGAGTGTTATGTCATTCTATTACCTCATGCAAACCAATTATACATAGTGGGTACGATCTTGAACTCTTCAAGTGTACGTGTCAGTAGCTCCCACCGCAATTTTGCAGTTTTGGTTCGGATCATTGGATCCTTGAATGAAGTTGCACCTGATATTTATATTTCAGCTGGATCGGTACTTCCATGTCGCCAAATGAACAAATTTCACATGGCAAATCAACAATGACAGTACTTTCTCTCGATTTGATGAGTCATATTCACATGACAATATTTTCTCTCGATTTTATTAGTCACATTAATATTTGAGTTATGTATTAATTTCATACGTATAATAATTTTCATGATATTAAGTCGTTTTAGTTTTTCATACGTCCATTGTCAATATCAATCGCATTCTAGTTGAAATATATAATGTGAAACTGTTCTAAGAGCATCTCCAACAGCTTCTCCAAAATTTTTGCAAAATAAGGAAGCAAAAGTTAAAATCTCTAAAAAGTTTATGCTTCAACTCCAACAGCTTCCTTATTTTGCAGATTTATGCATTTATTACAACAACAAAATATTAACTATTTAAAACAAATCATTTAAGAAAAAGTAGTTTTGAATTATAAAAATTATTTAAGCAAGATAGATATTAATGTTGCTGAAAATTGGTTGGTTGTGAGTTGTTGGAATACGTGAAAATTAATATTGTAGTTATCTCCAAATTGTTTTAGAGATTCTGTAAATTTGGAGAATGTATTGCTTTATTTCATCTATTTCTCTATTTTAGAGAATGAGATGGAGAAGCTGTTGGAGTGAAAAAAGACCTAAAACCATTAAAAATTGAGAAAATCAAGGAAATGGAGAAGCTGTTGGAGATGCTCTAAGTGATTTAGTTCTTGAAACGATATGTTATTCAAGTGTTCAGACACTTTTGAGTGTAACCAAAATGGACTTCTATCTTTCATCTAGAGGATTAAACGATTGAAACAAAACCGCCGCTTACCTCTTCCGTGTTTGAAAAGAGACGACGGCGGTGCAATTTGCATGTAACTCTCATTTTAAAATCGACACGTTTGTTCCAGAATCTCCAAATGTTTGATCGAATCCGACGACGTATTCATCCGCTTCTTGAACTCCGTTATTTTATTGATTTCACAAACACTATTAATAAGGATGCAAAGCACTCCCCATTTCCCAAACCAACCAACTCAGTCGACTACATTAGTTAATTAGCTTTCAGGTTTTCTCTGCCAGTTTCAGTTTCAGTCCCAGTTTTAGTCTTACATCTCTGCAATGGCCACAGCAAAGCTACTCCTAACAGACCTCATCTCCGGCGTCGACCGTGTCCCTTCAAACTACATTCGGCCCATTTCCGACCGTCCAAATCTCGTCGACGTCCAGGAGTCATCAGAGGGCTCTATCCCTCTCATTGATCTTCAGGGCCTCAACGGCCCCAACCACTCTGATATTATCAAACAGATTGCCCTGGCTTGCCAAAATGATGGCTTCTTTCAGGTACGTACGTACGTACGTGTATGTAGTTCCGTTTTGTTAATTACGAAAGCTTACAACTTTGCAATGAACTAATCCATTTGCTAATGTATATATTCAGGTCAAAAATCATGGGGTACCGGAGGAGCTGCTCGACGGCGTGTTAGATATAGCAAGAGAGTTTTTCAGGCTGCCGGAGAGTGAGAGGATGAAGATGTACTCCGATGACCCTTCAAAGACTACAAGGCTGTCCACTAGTTTCAATGTCAAGACAGAAAAAACAGCGAACTGGAGGGACTTTCTCAGGCTCCACTGCTACCCTCTCCAAGATTACGTCCATGATTGGCCCTCTAATCCCCCATCATTCAGGTACATTAGAAACTCTATCTTGAACTATCAATCTAAATCTTCATACTCATTGGTCATATAATTGGTACGTGACAAGTTTAATTTGTGGGAAGAAATAAGTAGGAAAGTAGCAAGCCTTTTATTCTTTGTTCCATAACTAAATGAATACTTGAATTGCTTGTTCATAGGGAGGAAGTGGGGGAGTATTGTACCAGTGTTAGAGGACTAGTGATAAAACTGCTTGAGGCCATATCAGAGAGCTTGGGACTGCAAAAGGACCACATTGTGAAGGCGTTAGGCAAGCAAGCCCAACATATGGCTATGAATTACTACCCACCATGTCCAGAGCCAGAGCTTACCTACGGTTTGCCGGGACATACCGACGGTAACCTAATCACCATACTTCTCCAAGACGATGTGCCTGGATTGCAAGTACTTCGAAATGGCAAGTGGGTTGCTGTAAACCCTATTCCCAACACTTTCATTGTCAATATTGGTGATCAAATGCAGGTAACATCATCACCCCTAGTCTTGTGTGCTCATAACAAATCAAGCTGTCACTAGTCTCTCATTATTTTTTCCCTGTGCATAGGTAATTAGCAATGATAGGTACAAGAGTGTGCTGCACAGAGCTGTTGTGAACTGCCATAAAGAGAGAATATCAGTTCCAACCTTCTACTGTCCATCACCTGATGCACTGATTGGTCCTGCCAAGGAGCTTGTCAGCCATGATCAACCAGCAATGTACAGAAACTTCACATATGCAGAGTTCTATGGAAAATTCTGGGACAGAGGACTAGCAAAAGAGTGCTGCTTAGACTTGTTCAAAATAAATTGATCATTTGTGTATATACTGCAATGTAGTACATTATTTTAGGCTATTAGCCTTGTTCAATTTCTAAGTTTAGCCTTTCAAATCTCTAGAAGTAGTTGTCTAGATTGTATTCCAAACCAAAAGAAAAAGGGAAAAAGAGGTGGTTGTCTTATCAATTGGTGGAAAAATCCTCCATTATGTTGAGAAACTATTGTACACACAATGGGTGGCCTTTTTCTTTTACCTTTTTTTTTCTTAAAAAAAATTTCTGTCATTTGCAATGAGTCATCCTAGATATATATATATTTTTTGTCAAACAATGATTTATCCTAGTTGAATCCCATGGTCTTTTCACTGACCTTTCCTCTAAAATTAAAATCAACTGCATGACATATGTTCCAAATTTCAAATAGGGTAAGTTTCAAAAGCTGTTGTCGAATACGAAATGAACGCAGTCAAGCCACCCAAAATGGAAGTTCATATGATACAGGAACAGAACTTCACATGGATGTAGAATAATCTCATTTCCAGAGAAGCAGTTTCTTCATTCTGATGATTTGATAAAGGATAGAATCGTAACCGAGTTGGACACCATCTTCAACTCTCAAGGTTATATAAGTAATGACACAGATCAATAGCTAACACAGACACTCCAATTCTAAGAAAACTATTACCAAAATAAACCATCTGAGAGACTGAGAATGGAAAGTCACTCCCAATATGCCTTGCAGCTAGTAAGCGCATCACTGGTGCCTATGGTGCTTAAAGCAGCCATTGAACTTGGTGTGCTCGACATAATACACAGAGCTGGCTCTGGAGCTCAGCTTTCACCTTCCCATCACAGCCCCTCTAGTGCTTGATCGTATGCTTCGCCTTCTGTCTACTCACTCCATTTCTCACTTGCTTAGTTTCCACTGATGAAGCTGATCATTTGAAGGTATTAGGCACCGGTTTCCAAGTACATCCAGGACCAGGATGGAGCATCATTACTAGATTATTGCAATGATAAGGTCAACATAGATAGCTGGTATACTACTACTAATACAAAATATGTTAGTTAAAAGTGTCTTCATCAGTATGTGACAATGTTCCATTTATTCAATTTTGTGGGTAACTTTTTACTTCTGGCAAGTAAGATCATGGCATGTCACAGTCAGGTGCCATTCGGCAGATGCAGTTTTGGAAGGAGGAATTCCATTTACCAAGGCCTATGGAATGGTTTTGGTGGAATCTAGGGAACGATGCTAGATGTGGTGAACTATTCAGGAACTCAATGAAAGAGTTTAACCCAATTTTGATGGAGATCCTGGAAAATTATAAGGGTTTCAAAGGTGTAAGTGTAAATACTAAATACACTTGTAGATCTGGGTGGTGGTGGTGGCATTGTCCTTTAACATGATTGTTCAAGTACCCTACCATCAAGGGTATCAACTATGATTTGGCTTCTGTTATAGAAGTCTCCCTCCTATCCTGGTATGGATATCATACATTGATTCCCTACAGGCAATTCAGTACTACATTTTATTCACTCAGATTAGGCTGTTTGTTCTTGATCGTAGGATAGTGTAGCACTGTAGCTTTCTTATTTCACTTTCAGTTAACTTGTTGAAGAATTTTGCTCTAGGAATAGAGCATCTTGCAGGAGATATGTTTGCAAGGATTCCGAAAGGATTCAGAAGGTTAGCACACTGATTTAAAGTACTAAATGTGAAACATAAATTCTGATTAACAAAATTTTCAAGGAGTTTAAGAGTCAGTTTCATGTTCATTAGTAGTTTAGTACCATCATCTTCTTGGCCATGCTTTCAACTAATGCAGAGTTCATAAACAGTGGGTGCTACACCTTTTCTATGACACACACTTGATGATGATACTACAGAACTGATATGATGCATTGCCAGACACGGGAAAGATGATAGTAGTGAATTTGGTTATACTGGAAGCCCCTGAAACTAGTCCTGCTGCTAAAAGCTTGTTTCAGTTTGATATGTTCCTGATGAACACCGCTATAAGTGACAGGGAGAGGACGGAACAGAAAGTCTGGCATTCCAAGCAGGGTTTCACACCCTTGAGTGCATGTTCTGCTTTTAACTTTGCAATGAGGGAGCTTTTCAAGAACATGTTATACTCCTATATCCAGTTGGATATGTTTGTGTTTTTATCACTTGTTCTCTTTGTTTCATACTTCATAAGTTTTTATCTGATAACATATAACAATTATCATGAAATAATAAAGCAGAATATCTACAGCAGCAGATGGAATTGCAGACACATATAGCATAGGGAGATGTAATTGCTTTTCATCTGAGCATGACAGGAGTTAAGGCATAGAGGGATAAATCACTGAAGGAATGTGGAAAACAAGCGATAGAAGATGGATATTATAAGAAACTTCAGTTTAAGAGAAACCCAACCAACCTAGTTACAATGATGACACAAATCATCTGATTCCAGAGCTACTGACGCTCTATCTGAATAGTAACATGAGTGATGTTATATTCCCTCTTTATATAGTCTATCACCTTCTCCAGTACCATGTCAGTATCTGCATCCGACTTGGCAATGACATGGCAAGCCAGTAGCACCTTCCCAACAGTAATGGCCCAAATATGTAGTTCATGAACTGCAACAACCTCATCCATCTCACAGAGACCTTTCTCAAGTTTTGTGGCATCAATTTCTCTAGGAGTGCTCTCCATAAGAACCTCCAAAATGTTGCGCATCATATTGATTGTTGTCCACAGCACAATTACAGAGAATACGAGGGTGCATATCAAGTCAATAATCTTCCATTCTGGCTTGTACCAAATAACTGCTCCACCTATCATAACTCCGATACTTTGAATAAGGTCACCGAGTACATGAAGATATGCCCCCTGCACGTTGATATTTCGTTGTTTCTTCTTTCTTGTATTTTCATTGAGCAGTGGATGTGTGTGATCTGCTCCTTCAGAATGATGGTGCTCGTCATCATGTCCATGATCGTGATGGTCCTCACTGTGATGAAGATGTTCACTGTGTCCATGATCGTGGTCACTATGGCTGCGGTTGTGACCACGGTCATGACCGTGACCGTGACTGTGCCCGTGACCGTGACCGTGACCGTGACTGTGCCCGTGCCCGTGATCGTGACCCAACAAGAATGCCATAACAATGTTAACCACTAAACCAAATGCAGAAACAACAAACATCAGAAAGCCCTGAACTTCACCGGTCTCATAGATGAGTCTGGCAATGGCTTCATAAACAAGGATCCCGGTAAGAAGCCATATCATCTGAATGGAAACAAGTGTACCGAGTATCTCAATCCTAAAGAAGCCATAAGTCTGGCGAGGAGTTGCCTCCCATCCAGATGCCCACAGAGAGAACAGAGAAATCGCAAATGCTGCAACATCTGACAACAGATGAGCTGCATCAGTCATAATAGCAAGACTATTGGCTTTAATTCCCCCAACAACTTCCACAGTCATGAAAATAACACAGAGAACAACTGCTATCAAAAGCTTCCGCATTGATGCAGACCGTTCCTTAGCATCTTTGGAACTGTTATTAGGATCCGAAAATCCACATGGTGCTTCTGCACAAACCTTGCTACCACGCAAGCTTGACTCTATATCTTTCACATCTCCATGCACTTCAATTATATGCCCATGTCCAGAATGTTGAGCTTCCATCTGAACAAGCAATAAGAATGATAACCACAACTATTCAGTCAGATAAAACACAACTATTCAGTCAGATAAAGCCACAGAAATCACATAGTACTCTATAAATTAAGAGCAGCAACAGTAGAAAAAAAAATAACTCAGATTTGAGTTAATTAGTTAATACTAGATAGCAACATACGACACCAGAATGGAACCAATAACCGAATCTGCATTGGTTATGACAATCAATGGAAACAAATGCATGATTGTAAATGTTTTATGTCTCAATCATACAACAGACCAACATAGTAATCCAAAGATAGATACAGACTAATTCACTCCTAAAAAATTTCTACAACACCAGATAATAAAAGGAGGGTGATGAACATGGTAACCCAAAACCAGAACATGAATAACCAACAGTATCCTTGATATACATCACACAGCAGACCATTTACAGTTTTATACCATGGTTCGTATCTAATTATCACAACCAAGGCCATAAGAAACACGTAATACTAAGCGAAAATGACTGAAGCTCACATCTAAACTGGGCTACCGGAGACTGAGACAGACAAACTGATAATCACGCAAGGTCGTTAATGCTTCTGAACTAACCGGGGAACCACCCAAGCAGACGTATTTAAAGCACTTGGGCTCCAGAAACAGAGAACAAATCCTCACAACACAAAAAAGAAAAGAAATTTGACCTTATCCTGAATGGTTGTAATGTATGAATATGACCAAACAAATTCACGAGGCCCATCAGGCAATACCAAGTGAAAAAGATACACAAAACCAGAAAAGGTAAACCAAAACAGAGCAAAAGCTCACACAACCAAGCAAACCAATACCACCCAAATCACATAAAGCAATGGACTTTGCATCCACATCCTCTTTTCAGGATCTGGGTAATTAATAAGGGATTGAATCAATAAATTCCAACACACAGAATTGCAAAACCAGAACAAAAAAAGATTGCAAGATAATGAATCCCCAAAAGAGAGCTTAGAATCATAAAGAAAACCAAAAGAGTGTAATGAATCTATACAAGAGGAGTAGATACCTCAGAATCAGGAGTGTAAAGTGAGGATCTTCAAGGTGGTGGTGGTCCTCAGATTCTCTGAGAGAAACAGTGGTGGTGGGTTTTGGACCAGAATGAGATATATATATATATATAGAGAGAGAGAGAGAGAGAGAGAGAGAGAATGAATACAATGAATGCCCACAACACAATAGGGGATGCGGTCTAAATTGTAAAGCTGGTTTAGGGTTTTGTAATTTAGTTCTATGAAGAAGGGTGTCTCCCTGTCAATCTTGGCCTTTTGTTTGCTAGTCATTCAATATCCATTAAGGATTACCATCTGGGCCGCCATTTGTATTTTATATTACCAATTATGCTATTAAACATTTCGTTAAATAGAAGGTAGTACTGTACTATATATTTATTTTTTTCCGAGTCCGAATATTACGATGGTTTTTCATGAGAGAAGTGCAATTGTTAGTTACAGCTTGAAAGGAAGTTGGTGTTGCTTTCCTAAATTAATGGTTGGTTCAGTTTTCACTGATCACAGAAATAATTAGTATATTCTAGGCAGTTGGCAAACATGCATATTTTTAAGAGGGAGCAGCCTTTGTCCTGTTTTTGGTTGATTGGGAAAAGAAAAATTAATAATATCTACTTGTGTAACCATTACAAGTGGTGAATTGATAAATTTAAGTCTGGAATCTCTTTTTTACGTTTAAAACTCGTGATTGAAATTTAAATCTCAATATATTCTTAATAGTTAGAAAAAGAAATCTGATTATAAAGTATTGGTTAATGCGGGGTAAGTGGTTAATTTCAAACACAAGTGCATATTAGCTCGTAACTAGTTTGGAATCCAGCTTCATCTTTTTTTTTTTTTTTTTTTAGAATGGAATCCAGCTATCTAGTCTGCTAATAGATGTGAAATTATATACCCAAACTACTTGACATATCAGTACATTAATCTGCTGAAACTAGGACTCGATTTATAGTCCCTCAATTACACTCACAAACTCCCTCAACTGTAACTTTCTCACTATGTTAAATGTTAAATCGTGATATCGAGTTTGGTGCTCCACTGTAACCATGGCTCACATTGTCTGAGGAACCTTGTCCGGAGTTTGTCCTCTGCTGACTGCAGTGATGTCAATATTGGTGGGAAGATGTCATCTGCACATGTGGTGATATGGAAACATCGTCAATGACAAGCCTTGCGTTCCTTGGAAGTACGATACTCGCTTGGAAAAGAAGAATCGATTGATGTAGTATATATGGAGTATATAACAATAATTTGGTTGCTGATTACATCATTTGAGACGCAAATGGAATGCCTACTCTTGCTTCTGCTTGTGGCCTTGTGCTTATGCTTCGGTTGTAGTAGAAGACGCTCCAGCTGCGAAAAGGCCCTTTGGTCATGCATTGAGCAAAGATTTTCAGAGAATTTAAGTTAAAGGAGACTACAAGCTTCTTGTGGTTAGTAACTTGGCTATCAATGAAGATGTTCAAACAGAACAAACAAAACATAATATGAAAATGTATACAAGCGTCTTATTGTTTGGATTGTGTGTGCGAGATTGGGAACTTTATAGTTCCATGATCATTGGAATAAGAATCATAAATCAGAATTCAGAGCAATACAGGCGAAGAATTTATACCCAGCAACAAAAAATGGCGGTGATAGTATTACATGCTGACTTACCTCAATCCTCTATAAGCTTACAAATATCATTTTACGAACGAAGCCTAAGCAATAAAATGTTGGACAGGACTACAGGAGGACTTCCTTCTTTTTCTTTTCGAGAACAGGAGGGTCAATGTCGATGCCCATATTAGCTGCAGTGCCAGCTATAATTCTCATTGCCGACTCAATGGTTGTGCAATTCAAATCTGGTAGCTTCTCTAGTGCAATTGTACGCAGCTGGTCAATGGTTACAGTCCCTACTTTCTCCAACTGTGGGTCTTTTGAACCTTTCTCAGCTCCTGCATAACACTCAGCATAGGTTAATATTGTACCATTACGGATATCCAATGCTGGCAGTGTATACCATTTAACAAAAGGAAACACTAATACACAACTGTTTCTATTATGAACTAATATAAGATGACAATCCAAAATGATAAGCCAAACTAGTCCAACCTGTCATGGTGACAGTGGTGAGAAACATGACTCGATGCATAACATATATGAGACACAAATGATCAAAACCAGCTATTGCACTAACAATCAAACTACAAAATTATTCATAAAAGTAACTAGGATTCTCGCAATTAGTTATATCATAAGATTTGAAGTACACCAGAAATAGCTTCAAGCCCTAGTCTGTTCTTAATTCCTCATTATCATAATGGTGGGCTCAAATGACATAACTTACTACACAAAAATCAATGGTAGATGGAAATTGAATACGCAATTCGTGGCAGCAGACCATCAGTCCTCAGTCTTCACATTAACCAACATGTTTATGTAATTCAGCCGTGAATACATGAACAACCTCTAACTTTTTCGTTTCACTCCAATCTTCTCAAGTTCTGTTCTTTTCGATGAGATGACATATTTTACTACACAAATATTGGACTACAAGTTCCAAACTAAGCTTATATCCACTATCTGCCTAGCAACTATCAAATTAACAGTAAAAGGCCAATGCTTGAACAAAGAATCACACAATGAACCCAAGAGACCCACACCAAACATTACAAAAGAAGCATACCAGCAGCCTTAAGAAGCAAAATCGAAGCAGGCGGAGTCTTCAAAATAAAAGTAAAACTCTTATCCTGCCGCCAACAACAAAAATCCGACAACAAAGTCACAATCTTGCAAAACACAACCCTGACACAAACGAAAACCAAACCAAACCAAAAATGTTACTGACATCGTAGACGGTAATCTCGACAGGAATGACATAACCGGCCTTGTCGGCAGTCCTGGCATTGTAATCCTTACAGAAAGCCATGATGTTCACACCCTTAGAACCCAGCGCGGGACCCACGGGCGGCGCCGGAGTGGCCTTCCCGGCCTCAAGCGCCAGCTTTATCATTCCCACCACTGCAACAAAACAAACGCAAAATACCCATGAAGCAACTGAACTAGAATTTCTGGTTTAGATTAAATGTGGGTGAGGTGTGAATTACCTTTCTTGGCCTTGCCGCCGGGTTTGGCCTTGGGTGGGGCCATGGCGGTGACGCTGAGGCGCCTACGGGTTTGGAAGTGGGGGGAGAGTTTGGGGGTGGAAGAGAAGCTACTGATGGAGATGGGTGAGCCCCATAGAGAAGAGGAAAGGAGCTGAGACCTGGTAGAGTCGTGGTCAGTGGATTTGGGTGAGGAAAAAGAGGGGAGGAGGTGTTGATAGGCGGAAATGGACGACGCCATTGCTGGAGGTTTGGGTTGAGTGAGTAAAGCAGAGAGGCGAGAGTTTTGGATAAACCCGGTGTAGAATTCTATCTTACACAAAGCGGCCCCATCTGTATAGAATCGCAAAACGACGCCGTGTGCTATTACCCAGTTTTTCCAAAAACAAAACAAACTTTTCTTTTTGGTATGGAAGAATGAATCATTTCATATAATTAAAAAAAGAAAAAGATCGTTTCATTAGATTTTTTGCTATCGAATATTTTTTAGAGACTTGATAAACATAAAAATGAACATTATACGTAAACATATGTAAAGTTCTACATCATTCATCGATATTTTCTTATACTTTAAGTCAAATGTATGTGATTGAATGGAAGAAACTCAAACCACCACACTTAAGCACTAATATAGCAACTACTATGCTTATTTCAAATGACAATCACAATCTATAGTTTCATCCAACTAAACTTGTTATTCATTCTCGTTTTAATGTATAAAAACTGTATGTTTAGTTATCTCTAATAGCTCAATATTTTGAATGAAAACAATACAATCACTATATCAATATATTCATAGCAAGAGATTGTTTATGATAATGAAATATAGAAATGAATGTCAAATATATATATATATATATATAGAAGTCATGAGTTTCTTGTATAAATTAATTAACAGAAAGTTCGTGATAACCATGCAAATACAGAAGTTGTGACTCAATTCATAGTTGCAAGCATTATTTTCAACTTTCAAAGGCTTATAGTCCCCACTTGACATAATTTTATGGACCATTGTTATGTTACTGTTCTTGCTTCGCTGCGATGCAAACAAGATCTGAGTTAACAATAACACGAAATAGAGATCGTTCGGCATTAGCTTATACTAAATAACGTCAACTTTACAGAATAAGTATTATCTAGTGCTCAACCGGCAAATTAGCAAGAAGCAGATGCCATAGCGTGAAGGGATCAGGGATACAAACAGTCTGTCTACTTATAGACTAGTTATTTTCCTTCAAGTATACTCTCTAATCCTCCACAATTTGTTTATCTCAAACACATTGAATCTCTCTCCTTCTCTCTTGTTGGGCTCCCTGTGCATTTGTCATGAAGGTGTCGAAATGCCAAAGCATTAAGATGCTGCTGAACTTGGTAGCCTTATTCAAGCTCATAGTTATGATGGTATTCAACCATCTGGGTCTGTTCAAACCTTCAGAAGATCTGACAAACTCTACGGAAGATCAACATTCTACTAGCTATGTTATAGTGCTCGATCATCTGTGCCCATTGATGATTGTCCCGGTCCATGATCTAACAGCACACATCAAGAAGCTTCCAGTAGTGGAGTTCAGTAACCGCAACAGCCATTTAATTAAAATTCAACACCATACAATTTAGGGACATTGATCCTAAACACAGCTGAATCTAACCACCGAAACCATAGAGGGTTCGGCCCTGCCTCTTGAGAGCATAGACGACATCCATGCTAGCGTGCTCAGTGTAAGTCACAGCATCACGAATCACATTCTCCAAGAAGATCTTGAGGACGCCTCTGGTTTCTTCATAGATAAGCCCACTTATGCGCTTGACTCCTCCTCGGCGGGCTTGGTGATGCCCTGGATGTTGTCCCTCAACACCTTCCTGTGCCTCTTTGCTCCTCCTTTCCCCAAACCCTTCCCTCCCTTTCCTCTCCCTGACATTTTTCTAAGCAATTCAAATCTGAGATTGATGAGTGAATTTGAATTGGATTTCAAAAAGCACCACAACACAATTCAGACAAGGTCGATCCGCGTGAATTTTTTTTGAAGGAAATGAGCAAACTTCGTTATCCAACGGCTGAAATTGCACAATGAAGGAGTACACGGATCGTGGCTGACACGGCTTGCCGCGCCTATTTTTGTTCGAAAAAAAATAAAATTTAAAATATTTTATGTAGGTGGAGTGTGTTCGTGGCGGATTCAGCACCCGGCGAATAGTCAGCACGTGGGACGGAGGAGGCGTGCTCCTCGCGTGTCTTCTGTGTGCTTTAGGCGTGCCAGCACCCTTGGAGCGGTGCAACTCGACTGCGTGCGACCCCTGGCGAGTCTTCTCGTCTGCTCCCAATTGACTCTGACTTCCTGATTCAAGCGACTGTTACGCGGGCGCTGACTAAGCCGGCGTACAGGACTCGAACAAGACCTGAATAGAACTCTCTAACAGGATTTTCTTTCCAACCCCCTAAGGATTGAGGATCTTACTCTGATCCGGAGAAGCAAAGTAGAGCTTATACCAAGACCACGGGTGTGTGTGCTACCGGAGTAGCGGACTGACTCGATAGGCTCAGCAACCGCTCGGCACGAATACGAGATATGATCGATCGTAGGTGGAGGCGAATTGCGTGAGTTGCTCCGGAGAGGCTTTGGCAAGTTAGCGGTGCGCTAGAACTTGTGGTTGTTTGTGTTTGGTTGAGAACCTTTTCCTAGTTGCTGGAAGAGTTATATTTATATTGCTCTTGAAACCCTAGGGCTGTGAAATCCAGCCTGGCGGATTCCGAGTTTCATTAGGACTGTCCTTCCTTATTCTTCTTCCAATCCAATTGATTAAGAATCAATCGAGATCAGACTTCCTCTTTGCTTAGGAAACTTCACCTCCGTCAAATACTGTCCAGATCACCACTCATTAAAGCCGATATCAGCCAAATCGAGTCCACTGCCAATCAATCACTGATTCGGCGAAGATATCCTTTTTGGATGGATTGCTACCGAAACAATCCCTAATTATCCCAATCAGCATTTACGGCTTATTTTATTAACGAAATCCGTATATTGCGTAATCGGATTACCACCCAATAACCCCGATCTGATTAGGTAATTAATCAATATTCCCTCTCCAAGTAATCTTTCCTAAATGAGGCGGGAAAACATGAATATCGGGTTCGATTTAAACCTAAACCCCTCTGGGCCTCGGGATAAAAGCCCAATTGGAGTGAAATCCAATTGTGGCCCAAACATTGCCCCCCAGTCTCCGATATTGAGAAATTTGACGAAATAGAAGAGAGACTGAGCCCCAATCATCGGCCCATCCGCAACATTTAAATATTGGATTATTACACCGTTTCCTCACCCATCACGACTTCCCAATTCGAAACGGTATCATTGTTCACCTAAACTCTTGATTGCTGCAAAACCCAGCGTTTCGCGACTCGAGAACCCCTTTCGGATTCCTATAAATCAAGTTGAGACCTTTGGTTTCTCTTTCAGACCACTTTTCTTCCTCTTCCTTAGCCCAAACTCAGAAGAAACCCAGATTCGAACCTAATGGCCCCCTCAAAGAACTTTGTTATTCGCCACCCCGTGGCGGATCAAGCCAAGACTCAACTCCTCCCTCTCATCAAATGCTCCGGAGAAGATGACCGGACCAACCTTAGCCTTCCCCAGGAAGACCGTGCCACCCTAGGTCCCTACGTGGTGGGCTATCACCCTGAGGATAACAATGGAGCCAATCAGATTCTCGATAGCCCGGCACGCCCGCTGCCGGCGCTTTTTCGCTCTGAAGAACCGGCGGAGTGCCCAAATTTTCAAACCACCCATCACCAAGCCGCCGTAAACCATGCCGCCTGGCCTCTGGTGAAGTCCTACATGACAGCCTGGTATGCCGAACGGCGCCCTCTTGACCTAAAGATATGGAGGAAAGCTGGGGTCGCTGATGCGATCAAACTTTGCTTCAGCCTCAGCTCAAAAGGAGGCAACCGGTGCGCCCTTGTCCCGCTGATGAGCCTCTGGAATCCCACAGTTAATGCCTTCGAGTTCAAATTCGGTCATGCCTCCGTGACCCTACTAGACCTCTATGCCGGCTTTGGGTTCCCCATCGGCCCCCGAGCTTTTGAAGAGAGCTGGTACACCGAAAGGATAGCCCCCAAAACCGCTATTAACGCGGTTGAGGTCGTTGGATTCGAGAAGTGGAAGGACGATAACTCCCAGCTGGGTGGTGCGCTCAGTGGAGTAGCCTTTCTGTCCTTCTGGCTCAACAAATTTGTGTTCTGCTCCACCACCAACAAGATGACCAAGCTCTACCACCGAATGGCGGAGGTGATCTATGCTGGCCACGAAATTGGCCTTGCCCAATGCGTTTTGGCACACCTCTACCTTTGTCTGCACCAGATATCCGCTGTGCCCATGAATTGTGCACAATCCGGTCCCCTCTGGATTCTGGATATTTGGTGCCAAATGCACTTTCCTCAACTCAGCCCAGCCATGAAGGGAGCTTCAAGGCCTGATCAAGTGGTGGGGCAAGAATATGCCGGATGCGCCGCTAGTCCTGACCTCAGCTACGCCGTCTGCCTCGACATCTTTTTCAATACATCCGCCAAGGAATTTTTTACAGAGGCACAGCGGCTGATCCATTTGAAGCATCCACGCGGACTAGCCCGGGGGTTCCTTCCCTCCAGCAGACAAGAGTCCAAAGGTCAATGGATTTTTGTACAATGCGTCTCCATGGTGGACCTGCCATTCCTTCATAGTGACAAGAAATATCCAAGTCACGAGGTCTACGCGCCCCACTTCTTTGCACGGCAGTTTGGCCTTACTCAAATCCTGCCATATCCGCCGCTGAAAAGTGTGAATCTTTTTTCGGGGTGGCGGAATAGCAGAAAGTTCCCGCGGTCGTCTGCTGCTAGCGATGGATCAGGCCTGGAGCTACTCGCCCTGCGGAACCCGGACTGCTACTCAAACCTAAAGGCCTCTCTGGATGCGACTGGTTCATATCAGGTATGGTGGTCACACATGCGAGGTCCGCTCTTCAAACAACCATCCGTCCTCTATTTCCAGAGGTTCTTTCGGAATCGGGGTGGGCAACTCACCCCAGCTGACCAAGAGGTGTTAAAGGGCGGTCCGCTATATGTTGACCTGCCCCCAAGAAAGGTAATATGCCCCGCTCCCTTACTACTGTTTTGGTTTGCCCGAAAACTTTTGCGTAATCTTGATTGTTTAACGAACCAGGTATCCGGGCAAACCCCGATGGATAAAGGCAAACGAAAAGCAGAATGTGAGTCTCATCCGCCCCCCAAGAAGAGCAAAACTATCAGTGGAACGGATGAGAGAACTGATGAGGACGAGGAAGCACCCGTAAGTGAACTCAAAATTTCCTTTGTTTCCTTGCGTCCTTAAATGTCAGTTCAATAAATACCTACGTAACGTAGATATCCCAACTCTATCCTTCCCTGCAGACACCTCGGAAGAGGCGCTCCTCGCCTGCTGCAGCTACCGGTCGAGGCCCCACGGCGATCGAGATCTCCTCTGGTGAGTCCTCTGACCCTTCTGAGGAAACAAATTCTTCTAGTTCGGACGAGGACTATCTGAACTTCTACCAAACTGCCCGTGAGATTTGCGGCGATAGCCTTCCTCAACCTGTTCCTCTGCGCTGTCTTGATGCAGGTACTTCCTCCAGCCTAGCTCTAGCAGTTAGTCAGAGTTCCATTCAACCACTCCTGACACTTCCTGCTACAGCAGAAACTGGACCGGAGGCGGAGGAGAACCCAAATGACACCATGGCAGAGGCTCCAGCAGACGAGCCCCTACTATTGACCACTGGTGCCCCCAGTAACTCTTCCACTCCAAATCCGCCGATCTCAAGCTCAACTCATGAAGTGGAGCAAGAAGAAGGAGAAGAAGAAGAAGAAAGAGACGCCAACCACAGCGCCGAGCAGCCAGCAGGTGGTGAACCTTCCTCCTCTGCACCTGATTTCTCACTAGCAGAAGAGGAAGCTATTGCCGGTGTGGAATCCCTGGCCGATACTGCCCCCCAGGTTGAACAACCCTCAACTCCCGCGGAAGACTCAACTAACCTCGATCAGCAAGGGCAACAAGGGGTTCCCCTGGACCAGCCCGAAGCGAACCCTCACCCAGAGACTGCTGAGGTATATACTGCCTATGTTTCGAATCGTCGCCTCCCTTGGTTAGAATTGCTCACCATCCTCCTTCAATATGAGCAGGTGGAAGATGAAAGGGTGGCAACCACGAATGCCCCCCCACTGGTGGCGGACCCCGGCCCCGCGGAATCAGCTATAGAACCGATCCCCCTGCCACAGAATGAAGCCGTCATGGGCCTGGTCACTACCCCCTTCGCACAGTCCTCTGCGACCCCTGGCGGATCTGACTCTGGACCTCAGGATAAACCCGCTTCCTCCTCCATTCTGGCTGAAGACCTCTTTCCCCGGCCAGACAGCCCTGAAGAGGAGCCTATAGAGGTGCAGGAAGCATGGGGATTCTTAGAGCATCTGGGAGAGAAGGATTCTGCAGACACCCAAGTGGCAGACGAGCTCATCTCCGCCCTTGACATTCTTAAGGGCCAACTCCAGCAGCTGCCCCCCGAGCACCAGACTGAAGCCAGCGCTGCCCTTCTTAGTCTTCCAGCATAACTGAAAAGTCTGTAGGAACGTCTAGCTGCCCAGTCCCCTCAGCATGCCCAGCTCCAGGAAGCTGGCGTGGCCTTCGCCAACGCCGCCCGCGCCTATCAAGATTTAGTCATTGCCGCTGGCAATGACACGGAGGCAGCTGAAATTGCCAAACTTGAGGAAATGAAGGCGACCATAGAGCAGCAAATCTCCCTCCTCCGCCAGAAACAAGCCAACCGCGCGGAGCAATTAAACCAGCAAAAGCTTTTGGCAACCAACTTTCAGGAGAGAGAGCGTCAGGCCAAGAAAGCCAACGTAGAACTGGACCGCTCGATCAGCAAGTCCAAGGCAAAAATCAAGAGATTGGGCCTGCTGCTGTATGAATTTAGGCTCAACCCATAGTGAACATTGGCTTGATAAATATATGTATTCTGTTTATATTATTGACAACCAAGCCCAATTTGGTTTGGTTCCAAAAACCAATCCCTGCGCAACTGTCCCGTCATTACTGTCGGAATTGCAGAACCGTTTCTCAAAAATTTGAAATTCAAACGCCAAAGCGGTTCCAACATCCAACTGCCTAATAACTGCGAAAGTTGATCTCAGCCCTTGGATTGCTTTCCCATAAGACTTATAAAAGCAACCCCTCAATGGCCGGAGATGAGAACCCCTAAATCAACTCAGAATGTTATTTCTTATTTCTTCTCTTAGGTTCTCCGATCAGCCACTATGGCTTCCTCAATCCTTTCCACCAGATCTAGCTCGGATGTTCTCTTGAACACCCCGAATCATAACACCCCATGTTAAACAAACCCAGAATCATAACATCCTATGTTATGTCCCGGGCGGATGTGATTATAGATTGGTAGCTGCTGATCTAGCACCCCACTATTCGCATCAGCCAGAGGCCCAGCATGGATGCAGGTTCGGGTACCCTCCTCACGCCTCATGGGACCATTAGTCTTCGCTTGAATCAAAAACCCGCCAGCGTGAGGATGGTCAAGCCTCAATAGACCAGTTGTCTTCTTCGATATGAAGGAAATTCTGTGTCAGCCATCCTTTTCCGGATCTGACATATGCATTTCCTCTGCGGAGATAGCCGGCGTTCGTCTATTGAGCTCCTGGAACAACGAGAGATTGTAGGCAACGGATGCCTATCTGCCACTCTGCTTCGGCGCCAAGACAGTTTCTGCCAAACAATCTTCATGCTCTATCCATCATGCTCTCGAGATCTCCGTCTCCGACCCCTGCTCGGAAAGAGTCCAGATTGAAGGAACGGCGGAAATCCCCTATATACCGAGATGGTATCAGAGCTAGTTCGCGGATACATAATTTGTTTCTTTGTATGTACTTCAGTCCCGCCTTTGTAATAGCCATGGCCGCAAAGCCCCTTTAATTTATAAAAATAACAGTTTTGGAAACAAGCCTTGCATCGAAAACCTTATTATCAAAGCCGAAAAATTTGGGCACACCCCGAGCGGATGTCCCTGAAAATTCTAATTCCCAGAGCAACGAGGCCTAATCCTAAGGGGAGTTCAGAAAAATGTCATAATTGTCAAAAATCCAAAAAATTTCAAAAATCCGTCACAAAAGATGAGCGCGGATACTGCCCTTATGTTGCCCCCCTAGTTTACTGGGCTGCGCGGATATGTGAAGACAAAGCAAAGCCGAGTAAACTAGATAACAAAGCAATTGGCTTCCCCTTGAATGGGCTGTGATGGAATAAACGGGTAGAAGCCCATCCGCCATGAAGCAAATCTGGCCTCCTAGCAGCAAAGAACAGGCCCAGCTTCAGGCGGCCCCAACGGTCGCATGGGGAAAGTAAACTGTGATTAATGCAGAATTTGACAGTCACCGAACCGTGGTGGAAGCCCGAGAAGTCGCGAGTCAAACCCCCTTTTATTACGTACCGGTTCCCAATTGAACAGGCGACTGAAACGGATGGTTTCATAAATATGGGCAAATCCCAGTATTAAAGTCCCGGTAATCCCCAAACGTTGGATTCCCTTCGAGATGTAGTATAAAAGGAACCCCTGGTTGCAACGAAAACCCTATCAGATTTGCCCGCTTAGAGCACATATGGCAACCTTAGTATGGTTTGCCAAGGGCGCAACCCTCTGGTTGCCACAAGCCGTCCCACCAGATAAGCTGAAATCCCGGCTAAACACTCCAGTAACCTCAGTCACCCAGCGTTAAACAAATCCTAACCCCGGTCACCTAGCGTTAGGCGGCCTGAACCTGCGCTTTGAGGTATGTAGCCCATACCCGGCCAGGCGTGGCTATTCCCCATGCAGAGTAGCGCTAGAGATCTGGTTAGGTACCATCACCCACGGAGGAGGGGTTGAAAGTGCCCGTCATCGCAGCCAACCCAACCACTCGTTCCGTCAGCGGAACGTGGTGCTTTGTCTGAAGTGTTGCAGGATCACTCTTTACCTCCTCTAGTTTTGCAAACTCCTCCCTGTGCTTTTCGTAAATCGATCCCTTCCTGGAATGAGCAGAGGCCCGTTTTGTTGGTGATGGTAAAGACACAGCCCTCGGAGTCTTCGCGAGCGGATAACGAATAAACATGAAGAATCCGCCAGGCTCAAGACTTAGAGAAAAGTAGGCATGGTTTCAGAGCTAGCTAGTAGCTCTTGTTATATTTCTTTTTCCTTGTAATGCCCTTGGCCGCAAAGCCTTTGTACACATAAAGTGAGCTGCAATTGCAATACTTAAGACCGATCATTCCCAAAGATGTGAATTTCATTGATGAGGAAAAGTATCAGGACACAGACACCCCAAGCGGATGTCGAAATAAAACAAGGAAAAACACAAAACCCTAACAGTTTTGCAATGAAAAACTTAGAAAACAAAAAATACGGCATAAACACCCCTCACGGATGTGCCGTTCTAACTTGTTGCCCCCCGAGCGCGCTGGACTAAGAAGAGTTCTGACCAGAATCTTCATCCGCTGGAGGAACTTCGAACTCCCAAACACTTGGAAAGTACTTTTTAAGATATCTCCCATTGATGGGGTTTCTGCGTACTTCCCCGTCCAAGTCGCAGAGCTGGTAAGCTCCCTTGCCCACAATACGATCAATGACAAATGGACCCTCCCAGCGAGCACTCCATTTACCTCGACCCGGCTCGTCAAGGGGCAGAGCGACCTTCCAGACCAAGTCTCCTTCGCCATAGGACTTACCCTTGGTCCGCTTATCATATGCCTTGGCGATCCGCTGCTTCTCGAGGATAATGCTTTCCAAGGCTTCTAGCCGCCTCTCGTCAAGGTCCTCATGTTCCTGGAACATGGCCTGCACATAGTCGTCACCAAGCAGTTGGTGTTGCTCACGAACTCTCAAAGAAGCTACATTGATCTCCAATGGCAGAACAACATCATGGCCGTACATCAACGCATAAGGAGTAGTGCCCGTAGGAGTTCTTTTGGAGGTCCTATAGGCCCAAAGTGTGTTGTCAAGTTGAGTATGCCATGATCTTGGGTTATCCGCGAGCATCTTCTTCATGATGGATATGATAACCTTGTTAGTAGCTTCTGCTTGACCATTGGATTTAGCATAATAAGGAGAGGAATGTAGGAACTGGATACCATAATCCGCTAGCTAGGCTTGGGTCTTTTCAGCCATGAAGGCTGCCCCCCTGTCCGCCACTATGCATTCTGGAATGCCATACCGGCAGATGATATTTTGAAACACAAAGCGGATGACGGTGTCTGCATCACAGTTTCTGGTTGGTATCGCCTCCACCCACTTCGTAAAGAAATCAGTGCCCAGCAGAAGAAATTTGTGCTGCGAAGATGAATGTGGGTGAATTTCTCCTACAAAATCCAATGCCCAACCCCTGGCGGGCCAAGACTTGATAATAGGTTGCAACGGGATATTTGGAATCCGCTGAACTGGTCCATGCTTTTGGCAATCCTGACAACCCCGAGCAAAACTATGGCAGTCTTTCAACACAGATGGCCAATGGTATCCGTATCTTCGGATAAGCCACCTCATTTTGGGTCCGGACTGGTGTGAACCGCAGACCCCTAGGTGTACCTCCCTCATAATCCGCTTGGCCTCAACGCCAAAGATACACCTTAATAGGACTCCATCCTCCCCCCTTCGGAATAGGTCTTCTCCCTTGAGAAGGTAATTAGTCGCGAGATGTCTGATTTTTCTTTCAGACGGTGCAGATGGGTCCTTTAGATATGCTATGATTGGTATCCGCCAGTCAGTATCGATGGGTTCGACTGTAGCGACCAACCACTCTCAGCGGTCCTCCCGGCGGATAGCAAAAGATGGTAAAGTTCTGCGCTCTACCCGAAGGATTCTTTCCTTCACTCCTTGAGCTAAACTGATTCCTGTGGCCAATTGTGCCAACTCATTAGCTGCAGAGTTCAATTCCCTGGGAACATAGTCCAAGGAAACGTCGATGAAACTATCTAGCAGCTCAATAGCCCGTTCGTAGTAGTGCACCAAATGGAAAGATAGACACTTGTAGACCCCCAGAAGTTGATTGATAACTAGCATTGAGTCTCCAAGTACTTCGATTTCTTGTGCCCCCAGGTCGATCAATAATTCCAACCCAATGAGTAGGGCCTCATACTCTGCCTGGTTGTTGGTGCACGTCCACTCCAGCTGAAAAGAATAAAGATATTTAGTGCCTGCTGGATTCTGGATGCAAATCCCGGCGCCAGCCAACTTACTGGTACTGCTACCATCAAAGTATAAAATCCAGGGCTGATAGCGGATCATCTGAACAAACTTTGGCGGCTCTGTGAATTCCTCCTCAATAGGATGATGTAACAGGAAATCCGCGATGGCCTGACCCGTCATAGCCTTGAGTGGCGCGTATTGTAAGGAAAACTCTGAAAGGGCCAACACCCACTTGCCAATCCTACCCCTTAGGATAGGTCTCGTTAACATATATTTCACCAAGTCCGTTTGTGCCACCACTATAGTTGTGAATGAAAGCATGTAATGGCAGAGCTTAATACCGGCAAAATACAGGGCTAAACACAGCCTCTCAATTGGTGAATATCTGGTTTCTGCATCCAATAGTGTCCGACTAATGTAGGAAACTGCGTATTCAATCTTCTTTCCAACCGCCAGGGTTTCATCCTGAGCCAGCAGTCCTGCAATAGAAACATCAGATGCAGAAATATATAACTTGAGAGGAATACCGGGCGTAGGCGGCCGAAGGACGGGCGGACTAGCCAAATACTCCTTGATCCTGTCAAAAGCAGCTTGGTGCTCAGGACCCCACTTAAAGATTTCTCCTGGTTTGAGCTTGAGCAGAGGAGAGAAAGGCGCAACCTTGCCTGCTGAGTTGGATATAAATCTCCTGAGAAAACTAATCTTTCCCAACAAGCTCTGTAATTCCTTCTTGTTCCTTGGTGCTGGTGCGTCTAGCACAGCCTGGACCTTGTCGCCAGCCACCTCGATGCCTCTCTCATGCACTACAAACCCGAGAAAGTCACCAGCACAAACCCCAAAGATACACTTGGCTGGATTCATTTTAAGCTGATGCTTTCGCATGATAGTGAACACCCCTCTGAGATGCTCAATGTGGTCTTCCTTCTTCTTTGATTTGACCACCACATCATCGATGTAGACCTCAAGGATGTCCCCCAATATCTTGCTGAAAATCACGTTCATCGCACGTTGATAGGTAGCCCCTGCATTGGTTAAGCCGAACGGCATACTGAGATATTCAAACGCTCCTGTAAACCCAGGGCAGCGGAAGGCAGTTTTGGGGATGTCCGGCTCGTATATGGGAATCTGGTGATAACCTGCCGTTCCATCCATAAACGATAGTAACTCGTGCCCCGCTACTGCATCGACCAACATATCCGCTATGGGCATATGATAGACATCCTTAGGCGATGCAGCATTCAAATCCCTGTAGTCCACGCATACTCTGATCTTGCCATTCTTCTTCCTGACAGGAACAATGTTGGATAACCATTCCGGATATAGAGTCGGTCTGATTATCCCAGCATCAACCATGTTTTGAACTTCTTTCTTGACCGCCATTGCAGTTTCTGCGTTCATCCGCCGCTGTTCTTGTTTTACTGGCCTGCATCCCTCCTTGATGGGGATACGATGACAAGCCAAATCTTTTGACAAACCCGACATATCTTGGTACTTTTCTGCAAAGCAATCTTTGAACTCCTGCAACAACCCTACTAGTTGCTGCTTCAAATTGGGTTCAAGGTACTGACTAATCCCCACCTCCATGGGCTCAGCTTCTGTTCCCAGGTTGACCTTTTCTACGGGATCGCGTACCTTGGGTGGAGTGTCATCCAGTGCTGCTGGAGCAGGCTGAATTACTTCTACCCCTGTCAAAGCTTCAAGATCTTCTTCCTCAATGCACTCGACCAGTGCAACCTCCTCCCAAGCCATTTGCTCCAATCGATAGATAGCTAATCGTTGCATTAAAAGAGCAAAGGCCTCTGACTCCTCATGTGAGAGGACGTCACTCATTGGAAACATTTGGAAGAAGTTCAATGGAAACTGGCCGGCTGTAATCTACCATAGCCTGGGCAATTCCCCATTGAGACAATTCGTTCTGGGTCACCCCGATTGGATGCCCCTTATGGTCAACCCCCTCAATTCTGAGAGGTCTCATATCCCTGTTGTAATAGTTGGCCTCCAACTGGACGGCCGCTATAGAATAAGGACGCTCATCCGCCTTGATGAGCACCGGTAGATCCGCGACTGGATCCCACATGATCATCTCTTGATGAAGAGATGAGGGAACGGCTAATGCCTTGTGGATCCAGTCCCTCCCTAGGATCATATGATAGGGAGCGTTCGCTTCAGCAACGAAGAACGCTTGATAGGCGTCGGATGGTCCTATCTTGACTCTGAGCATGACCACCCCGGCAGTAGGAGTAACAGTCCCCGAAAACCCTTCACCTTGGAAACAGACTGAATAAGCTTTTGCTTGGGAACCTTAAGCTGCTCCACAGCAGTGGTGGTGATGACGTTCACTGCGGCCCTTGTGTCTATTAAGACCTTGCGGACCTTGACCCCTTCCACCTCAGCCGTGACATACAAAGGTTTCATATGTTGGGACATGTCGAACGTGGGCTTGGCGAACATCACACACTGCTTTAAAAAGTCCCCAGCCCCCTCAGGATATTCGTGGCTGGAACGAAAAACCCCAGGCTCGGATTCTGCCTCGCTCTCATCCTCGGGTTCCTGTACTGAATAAATAGGTTTGGGTGATTCTTCAACGTCGATAAAATGAGCAGTGGGCACAGGCTCTGGCAGAGCATAAGCCGAAGAAAGTATGAAAACCATGTTGCAATTATGAACCATAGCTTCGTCCTCAGGCTGCTCCTCATCCATCGGCACTTCCTCCTCATCCGCCGCTTCTGGTTCCTCCTCGTAGTCGACCATTTCATCTTCCTTGTCGAGGTCTGCGTCTCCTACTTCAGAGTCAGCCTTCACGCTGGAGGCGACTGAGGATGGCCTAGTCGGCACATTCATCTGCAGCTTCTTAGCTGCATACTCTAGGAAGTTAGTAGGTGCTTTCGGTTCCGATGGCCTGGCCTGAGATGTAGTAGTAGGCGGCCTGCTCGATTCTTCCGAAGCTATACTGGATTCCTTGGGAGCATTCTCCCTCATGGGAACCCCCACGTTACTCGTGATGGCAGCCAGTGTTGTGCTGCTCTCCTTAGGTACCCACTTCATGACGGTGGAACCCCTGCTGGTGTCAATCACCA
This sequence comes from Potentilla sterilis, assembly GCA_963682095.1. Classification (NCBI taxonomy): domain Eukaryota; kingdom Viridiplantae; phylum Streptophyta; class Magnoliopsida; order Rosales; family Rosaceae; genus Potentilla; species Potentilla sterilis. The sequence goes on from OY821765.1 coordinate 38,034,171, forward strand.
TCATATCTTCCTGAACCTCTGATACCCCCTGCTTGCCGGAAGCTTCTGGTTGTGTCCTCTTTGGGGGCGACTGCCTGGCCTTTGAACGCTCAGGAGAGAACTCCAGCTTGCGCCTTAGTCTGGACTGAGGTGCTCCAGTGGATCTTGGCGGATCCGCCACCCTGTCGTGCACACTCCTCCGAGGTGCCGGTGGACCCTCGGTGGATCGCTGTCGTCTAGAGTCCACGTAGGACTTGGTTCTTACTTTGTAGCGCCTATGGATCTGCTCCACCTGCTACACAGGTACTGACAACTCGTCCTCGGTTACCTTTCCCGAAGCCAGATCCGCTAAGGTCCTCTTTGCTTTTCCAAAGCGTCTCCTCTCGTTTCGGGTGGTTACTGCAGCAAGCTCAATTGCCTTGCCGTCTCGCTGAGTATACCATCTGTCCGCCTTCGGATCATTCCTAGAAGCCGGCGGAATATAAACTTCCACAGATGGCTCTGGATTCGCAGCCTTGTGCGAACCCCCAGCCGTAGCTGACTTGACTCCAGATGGTCCTGGATCCTGCCTGGGCCTTGTTCTGCTAGCATAACTGTCTTCGGATCCATGATGGTACTTCATCCGCTTGGAACTTTCCCGGCCCGACTTCTCGGGAGGCGGATGTTCTAACTTCGCCTTCTCAAGGGCTCTCTTCTCGGCCTTCTCCTCTGCCTCCTTCAAAGCCGCCTGAAACTCATCATAAGTAATCGGCTGTCCTATAGTCAATCTACAGGTGAGGCAGAGTTTAGAACGAGGGACCATCACCATATCCTCTTCTTCGATAGCCCCAACCCTAAACTCTGGGCAGGGACTAGAATTGCTGTCGTCAAACTCCAGCTTGCCATCGTTCAGCCACTCCTGCAACTGATCCTTCAGACCTACACATTCAGAAGTATAGTGGTCAAAAGAACGATGGAAAAAGCATGTAAATCCGCCATCCCCAATGTTGGGATGGCACTGGTGGAACTCTTGAACCTCTGGTGCCTCATGGTGTACCATGGCTTCCCAGATTTCCTCCGCTTTGCTTGCATCGTAAGTATACTCTTGGAACCTGGAAACCTGTTTCCCGCTCTGCTGTGTTGGACTTGGACCAACACTGATTTCGATCGCATTCACCCGTGGGCCACCCTTAGCATTTGCCCACTGAGGCACCTTGGGATTCTCCAACTGTAGAGTCTTGTCATTGATCCATATCTGCAGCTGGTCCTTCAACTTCACACAATCTTTGGTGTTATGATTGTTCATATTGTGGAAGCTGCAGTACGTCTTTCCCGCCATGTAATCAGGCTTGGGAATGAATCTGTCATGATGCAGACGCCCCTGGTTGAATAACTCTTGCAAAATCTCGGGAGCCTTGTGGGCGTTGTAAGTATACTCCTGGAAGGCTGACTTGGTTGGGAGCGGGGCTATTAACTTCACAGTCTCCCTGACCGGTTTCGCTATATGGGACTGCAAAGGCTTCTGATCGGTCCGCTCAATAACCGCCACCTCGTGCTCCAACTCCTCCTCATCAACCCAAGTTAGGATTGGTCTAGGCACAGCATCCGCCTGGATCGTTGCCACGGTTTTAGCCGCAGTCGGCAGTGGAGTTTTGGGCTTCAGAGTTCCCGGATAATAGGACGTAGGAGTACCCTTCCGCCTTTCGTTTCTATCCCTGGACCGATCAACATAGTGCTGCTCCTGACCCAGACGATTAGTCAGATCCGCCATTGTGGTCACGTGCACCTGCCTGAAACCCTGGCGGATCTCATCAACCAGGCCATCAATCGCCATTCTTACTGCATGCTCCTCTGGAATTTCCATCTCGCAGCGGGTTAACTCCAGCTTGAACCTTCTCAAATAGTCAGTAGCAGATTCGTCAGGCCTTTGCTCAGTTTCCGCCAGGTCCTTGACCCCGATCTTTGGTTCCACAATACCGAACATGGTCCTGAAAAGAACCTCCATGGTCTTCCAGTCTGGAATTGACCCAGGTTTCAAACGCTTATACCAGATAGCTGCTTCCCCCGCCAGGGATGTAGGAAAGAGCTTCAACTTCATGATTGGGTCCTCAGCATACTGGCCCGATTCATTGGTGAAACGCATGATGTGCGTCTCAGCATCCTCCGACGTCTGGCCAGTGAACGGAGTAAAACGGATTGACTTAAACCCAGCAGGAAACGGGATCGCATTGACCTCTTGAGTTAATGGATTCTCGTACGTCTTGTCGACGTTGGGCAACCCCTGCAGTTCCCTGAGCTTGTCAGCGAAAATCCTGCCAATGTCGTCCAAAGTTATCTGAGCCACGACATTTGCTGGTTGCTCCAGCGCATTATTATTAACCGGCCTCGCAGGTGGAACTTGGTCCCCTGTCTGATTGTTAGTGGCCTCAGTGTTAGGTCCGCCAGCTCCGCCACGACCAGCTGTGCGTCTCCGCTGGTCCCTTGATGGATTTGGATTTGTAATTGTACGGCCGGACCCCTCCGACTGATCGACCCGATCAAATAACTGCCCCATCAAGACATTCATGTTTGCGAGCGTGGCGTTAGTAGCCGCCAACTGCTCCTGTTGCTGTCGCCAGTAGATATCAGAATTCTTGACGTGGGCCGTCAAATCATCCCCCAGCCGGCCTTGCTGTCCGGCGAGGTACTTGAAATTAGCAGTGAACCCCCTCTGCTCAGTCTCCATTCGCCTTACGGATTCACTTAGATTAACGACCACATTATTGGCCTTCCTCAGAGTTGTATCTGTATTACAAGATTTTTCAATCAGCATTCTCAGAGTATCCGTCACCTCTGTGGGAGTTGCAGTCTCCCCAGTGAATGGTGCCATAGGTGACATCGGCGGATCTGCGGACTCATCCGCGGACCCCTCCTCCAAGAAACCAGAAGCAGCTGCCCGGTTGACAAAACCCAGAGCGCTGTTGTCAACCCGAGGAGCAGCCGTCACCTCTAGTATCTCTTCCTCAATCTCCGCAACAGGTGTTGCGGAAGCCAGGTTCAGATTTTTTCTGCTTCGCACGGCCTTAAGGGCTGCAACAACAGTTGCTTCATCCCCCAAGGTCCCGCCAAACACTTCAATAGCTTCAGCTTCAGTTAATCCCCTACACTCAGCTGTACCATGCTTGATCAGCTCCTTGTGGGAATTCTTCAAACAAAACATGGTTACCCTCTTGTAAGGATGACCCGTTGTAGATCCCGCAATCTTAACACTAGGTCCCACTGGGCGTGCCAAAATGTTCGTGGCGGATTCAGCACCCGGCGAACAGTCAGCACATGGGGCGGAGGAGGCGTGCTCCTCGCGTGTCTTCTGTGTGCTTTAGGCGTGCCAGCACCCTTGGAGAGGTGCAACTCGACTGCGTGCGACCCCTGGCGAGTCTTCTCGTCTGCTCCCAATTGACTCTGACTTCCTGATTCAAGCGACTATTACGCGGGCGCTGACTAAGCCGGCGTACAGGACTCGAACAAGACCTGAATAGAACTCTCTAACAGGATTTTCTTCCCAACCCCCTAAGGATTGAGGATCTTACTCTGATCCGGAGAAGCAAAGCAGAGCTTATACCAAGACCACGGGTGTGTGTGCTACCGGAGTAGCGGACTGACTTGATTGCTACCGGAGTAGCTGACAGACTCGATTGCTACCGGAGTAGCAGACTGACTCGATAGGCTCAGCAACCGCTCGGCACGAATACGAGATAGGATCGATCGTAGGTGGAGGCGAATTGCGTGAGTTGCTCCGGAGAGGCTTTGGCAAGTTAGCGGTGCGCTAGAACTTGTGGTTGTTTGTGTTTGGTTGAGAACCTTTTCCTAGTTGCTGGAAGAGTTATATTTATATTGCTCTTGAAACCCTAGGGCTGTGAAATCCAGCCTGGCGGATTCTGAGTTTCATTAGGATTGTCTTTCCTTATTCTTCTTCCAATCCAATTGATTAAGAATCAATCGAGATCAGACTTCCTCTTTGCTTAGGAAACTTCACCTCCGTCAAATACTGTCCAGATCACCACTCATTAAAGCCGATATCAGCCAAATCGAGTCCACTGCCAATCAATCACTGATTCGGCGAAGATATCCTTTTTGGATGGATTGCTACCGAAACAATCCCTAATTATCCCAATCAGCATTTACGGCTTATTTTATTAACGAAATCCGTATATTGCGTAATCGGATTACCACCCAATAACCCCGATCTGATTAGGTAATTAATCAATATTCCCTCTCCAAGTAATCTTTCCTAAATGAGGCGGGAAAACATGAATATCGGGTTCGATTTAAACCTAAACCCCTCTGGGCCTCGGGATAAAAGCCCAATTGGAGTGAAATCCAATTGTGGCCCAAACAGAGTGGTAGACAATGAATTTTGTGACATTAATTTTGTATGATGAAGGTGAAATGCATATTTATTATTTTGGTCATCATTGTTTCATTTTTTCTTTTTTTGTTTGTTTGGACACTAAATTTTTAATCGTTCTGATGTTGCCCACCGACTGTTTGATGAAATGCCTGGCAACGCTTAGCTAATGCGTATCGTTGAGGTGCATATGGTGCGCCACTGATGGACATCTTTGCAGTGGAAGAGCTATGAGGCTATAACTAGTAAGATGGATGAAAAAGAAAGAAAAAAATATCAAAAATTTACTTGTGGTTTCATTAGTTTATGCTCCAAATGATTACAATGTCTTGTTGATTCTTCAATATACTTCTGAAGTGCTTAATCTAGATATTTAGCCATGTTTTTCTAGAGATCTCATACATGAGCATATGATTCAAATCCAGTCACAGGAATAGCTATAGGAATCCTGACGAGATGCTCACCGTCTGTCCATGTTAGGCTGCCGAACTTGTAACCTCCATTCACTTTCTGAGCTGAGAAGAAGGTAACTTTGTAGGAAAGGATCCGGGTGGTTATATTGAAACTTAAAGTTTGAGGCTTTACTGTCATTTTTACGCCAGGAGGAGCCTGCACCATGGTCTTGTACTTTGAGTTAATGTTTCCCACATTTGTCACAGTTCTTGTCACCGTTGAGGTCCTTTTGAGGTTTGGAATTGCGATAGAAGGGAGGTTGAGGTTCATTGCATCATTTTTTGTTTTGCAGTTTATTGCAGTCTTGGTTAATCTAGTTACTGATGCACTACTGTAACCCAGGGAGCAGAGAAACTGAATGTAGTCGTTTGTAGTAGCATTGTAAATCAACCCGGGATTCATTGCCTTGTTGGGATCAACATGTCCTCCACCCATGTCAAACGGGTCAGCTTCCTTGCGAGTTAAGCCTTCGGCAGAAATGCTTGTTCCATCTGTGCCAGTCTGGGAAGTTGCAGATTGTAAAGACGTTAAAAGGTCAGTGTAAGTTAGATGGAGATGGATTTCAATTTTCACTGTAAGAGAAAGTTTGGTTTCACTCACCAGTAGTGACTAGAGCTGATTTTATTGCTGCAGGAGACCAGTCTTTATGTACAGATTTGATGAGAGCTACAATACCTGTCACATGAGGACATGCCATTGAAGTTCCTGATAGCAATGCATAACCATTGAAGTGCGGTCGAAATGCAGCTATGATGTCCACGCCGGGTGCAGCTATGTCAGGCTATGTTCATCAATCAGGTATTGGAACAATAGGTCGTTACGACATATTGCATTTATGAGAAAGTAAATTAATTTCCTAATGTGAAAACTAGGTTTAAGAAATAGGTATTAGTTTCTACCTTTAAAACTGTTGGTGTTATGGAACTAGGTCCTCTAGATGAAAAAGTAGCAACTTGTGGAGAGACCCACTTTCCAACAACTGTTGTTGGACTACTGAGCTTGGCAATTGGGTACCTGCATAGGATTAGTGAGATATCAGTTTTCTAAATTCTCTGAGAATACTGTACTTGTGTCCATCTATATGTGAGCTTACCTTGCTTTTCTGATGTAGAGAAGTTTTTGTGTTCCTACTTCATAATCTACCTTGATACATGGAACTTTGCATGACACGAGCCCATCATTGGGAAACTCTGCATATATTAGTCCAATTCCACCAGCTTTTTTAACGGTAGCTGATGCAGAAGCAATGTCTTGTTCATCTGATATGGAGAAACAGAGTACTATTTTCCCTGAGGCTAATGTTGTATTGAGACTTCCAGGCTGACAATCCTTGCTTGAAGAAAAATGGGATATTGTGACACAGTGTACATACAAGGATAAGATATTATATTAATTAGAAAGGAAGGAAAACAGGTCTCACGCTGATTCATCTGTAGAGTCTATAGCTATGCGCTCGGAATATGTGAGGCCTGAAAATCCATGGTTATGCTTTCCAATATCAATAGATTGGCCCTGCAACAGAAAAACGAGATTCCAAAGTTTCGTAAGTAGCTGCTTCATTCTTTAGCTTTAGTTCCAAAAATCATTTCATTTACCCAAAGACTCTGGTTATTTCCCAGTGTTATGGCTGCTGGAAATGCCCTGTCTATTTTGGTGGCTGCAACAGTGATGAGCCATGGAGCAGTGTTTACAATAGTATGCGAGATAGGGCCATCATTTCCAGCTGAGCAAACAACTGGTATCCCCTTCATAGTTGCATGGAAGGAACCAATTGCAATTGTATCAGGTAGATCGACATAAGAGAACAAAGGAACCTCATTGCCTACAGAAACAGATAGGATGTCAACTCCATCATGAATGGCCTTGTCAAATGCTTTAAGAAGATCAGCATCAGTGCATCCTCTATTGGTCCAGCAAACCTTGTAAATTGCTAAGTGAGCAAGAGGTGCTCCTCCTCTGGCTAATCCTGAAGCTAGTCCTCTATAGTTGGCTTTTTCGACAAAAAAAAACAGCCGCTGTGGAAGCTGTATGAGTGCCGTGGCCAATTCCATCCCTTGGTGACAGAAAGTCTACTCTATCAGTTTTGTTAATTGGTGTTTTGAATTCATCCACCGCTCCTTTTATGAACCAGCGAGCACCAATAAGTTTCTTATTGCAATTTGTGGAGCTAAAATGCTCACCCTGCTGGCAAATTCCTTTCCAATGCGATGGGATAGGATCCATGCCTTCATCATTGAAACTTTCAGACTCTGGCCAAACACCAACACAGATGTTCAATATTATGATTAAAAACAGTTTGAAGGCTACTGGTTCTAATATTCATCAAAAGGTTCATTACCTGAATCTATTACACCAATTATAGTTCCTTTTCCCAAGCTTCTTGTTAGATAATATTCTGGAGAATGCTGATGGATTCCGATGAAATCCCAACTTCTGGTTGTATGGAGCTCGTGAACGCGATTGGGAATCACTTGGACAACTCCTGGAAACTCTGCAGTTAATGGTAATAGCCATGAATTGGTGCTAAAATAGCTAGCTTATCATTATATCATATAATATCCAGCTTAAATAGCTATTACCTGCAATTTTTTCTGTTTGAGATTCTGTTAATCTTGCAGCGAATCCAGAAAAGCCATGCTTATAGCTGTATAGAATGGAGCTGTATGCAGCTTCCTTGCTTCAACATGAAAATTACTTTCCTATCTCTGAATTTCAAATCTTATTGACAGTGACTACTGTGGACTGTAGAGTAAAACCATACCTTCCTAACAAGTTGGTGAGCATTTTATGGTGAAACTTTTTTGTGGATGATGGATCGTCATGTTTTTTCTCTCCCAAATATACAATGTGCACCTGAAAAATTCCCTTGTCAAATGCCTGTGTTGAAAGAACAAAGAAAAATAGAATTGGAGCTAAAACTTGATATAATGGAGAATTAGACACTCACTTTACAGTCTTGACTTGTGGCAACCATGTGTTTGAATATAGTTGGTGATGAGAGGGAAAAAACAGGAAAACGGCAATATTTTCTGATGCAGGCTAAAATTAAAGTAGTAAACCATGTTAGCAGATCATATATAGATAGAGAGCTTTGCTCAAATTTTTCATAATCTGTTTATCTACTTCCAGTGCGTTTTTATTTTGTCAACTTGAACTGTCGGGCACAAACACTTTTGATTTCCATGTTGTCAACCATGATTTCCTAGTGGCAAGCATAACATTAGAGGACTTGCGGAAATGCAGTAATGGCCATATTCTTATGCATCTAGTAGAGTCTTTTTTCTATTCTTCAAGGATTTTACCTACAAATAACAAAAATTTCTGTTGTTGATATTTTGATCTGTTATTCTGGATATGTATGTTTATGTGTGTATATATGGATACATGCACGCTGATATGAGTTTTTGGCTTCGTGTTTATGTTTGTACTTAAAAGTGAAGACGAATGATTGTAGTGTTGCACTGTCTTGATGTAGGTCCCTAAAAGCACGTTTATTGGCTGCCTTTAACCAAAGCCCTGCTGTGAGATTCCCAGCCCACAACTCATAAGTGATGCTTTTGCCTTTGATTAGTGGGTCTTTTCTTTCTTTTCAAGGAAAAGCAGGATTATTTGGGGATGAAAGGTCTTCCTGCACAAACCCATAATGCTTGAAAAAGGAATCAAGGAGAGAGATGATGACAACACAGGTGAGTTGTGTGATGGCCTTGGGAAAGTTGGGGTTACAAATGACACTGGCGACCTAGCATTTGCAATACTATGATTCATTCTCTTTGAATTTTTTATTTTATTTTATTGTTTTTAAATGTTCATCCTGTAATGAATGAAAATATGCTTGCAAAAGGAGGAAGTAGACCCAAATCCCAATCTTTGGAAAGTAGAATGCAGAATTTTATCATGTATCTAGATAATGCAGTTATCTATCTGCATTGTGATCTCATTTCAATTGTCATCAGTATAAGTTTGAATAATCTGAGTTCAAGGCATATGTAAAGCACTCACTCGCTTATATATTGTATGCAGAAGCTACTTACATACATTCTTTTATTAAATCTCCCTTATTACTATAGTGTTTTGTAATTTCACACTTATTTTTATAGCTCTGCTTCCTTTTGGCATGGATGATCAGATCTTTAATTGCCATCTGCATAATATCGAATGATCTGTGTCCTCACAGATATGGGAATCGTCACCACATGGCCCCGATCATCAGTCCAAGTGAAGCTTCCAAAGTAGTACCCTGTGTTCACTTCATGGGTGGTGGAAACCGCAACTGTGAAAGAGATTGTGTTAATGTCCGAATTGAAAACCAAGGTCTCAGGGCTCACTGCCACACCGATTCCCCACGGAGGGCTTATCTGAGCTTTGTATGTTGAATTTACTGGACCGACATTTGTGACACTTCTGGTGAGTGTAATGTTCTCTCTTAGACTTGGAATGGTAATGGATGGTAGGTTCACATCAAGAACAGAAGGCTTTGTACTAGAACATGTTGTCGAATTCCCAACAAGTTGAGAAATTACTGAGTTGTTGTACCCAACAGCACACAAGTAAAATATGTAATCATTAATGCCCATGTCGTATATTAGACCAGGGTCTGCAGCCTTGTTCGGTTCACAATTCCACCTCCATAATCAAATGGATCAGCAAGCTTTTGCGGTGACCCTTCAGCAAAGATTGGCTCTCCGAATGGATCAGTCGTCCATGCTGTCATAAAAATTAGTATTCGTTTTTTCACTGATAATAAGATGGAAAATTGGGACAAGTAATAATAGTGGATTAACAACCTGTTGTTACTATTGCTGATCTTATTGCAGCAGGGGACCAATCGGAGTGCAATGCTTTTAGAAGCGCCACAATCCCCGAAACATGAGGTGTTGCCATTGAAGTTCCTGAATGCAAGGCAAATCCGCCTTTCATATATGGATCAAAGGGTGCACTGGCAGCTAGTATACTCTCACCAGGTGCAGCTATGTCTGGCTGCAGCAAAAAATACTGGATAACTTGGCTCCCAAGGAAATGAGTTACATTAGAATTGGAGTTCATTAAAAGGCTAAACTAGTAGGAGGTTGTACCTTTAGTATGGCTGAAGAAATGGAGTTAGGCCCTCTAGATGAGAAAGCGGCAACCTTGGTTGATACAGGCTTCCCCACCAGTGTCATAGAAAGACTCAGTTTAACCACAGGAGAACTGTTCACCATAGAGTAGTCAAAGTTCATATTTCAAACAATGAATAATTAGTTGCAGAATGATGGTGAATTGATACTGGTGCTTAAGTTGAAAGTACCTGGTGGAGCGAATATAGAATAGTATCTGAGTACCAAGCTCGTAATCTACTTCAATGCACGGGAAGTCACTGCTGCATGGACCCAGGACATCACCAGGACTCTTGGCAACAATTACTCCAACCCCACCAGCTGCTCTGACACTAGAAACAGCAAGTGCTACTGGAGTTCGTCTGGCCACTGATGTAAAGCAAAGCACAACATTTCCAGCCACAGGTGTGTTATTGAGTAAAAGATTCTCACAGACGCTGTAAGTGATCGAATCTTTGTTAAATCAGGATGTATAGATTGAAACCAGATATATGAATAAAATGACAAAGTTCTGAGTTGATCTCGAGCAATCATGTAATTAGTTTAAATTTTCCATAATCTAAAAAGACTTGTAGATAGATTAAGAGAGAAAAAATAAAATCCAATACCCGTTTAATGAAGGAATAAGTCCTGGGTTCTCCGGGTACACCAAACCAGTAAAGTCAACTGCTGTTCCTGCAAAGAGGGCTTGACCCTATAAAAAAAAAAGCTAAATAAGAAAAGGAAAGAATTTTGTAGATATACAGGGAGGATATTATGAAATTACTGGACTAATGATTATTTGGACTCTACTTTGAATGATTATGAAGTTTTCCACAAATTATTTGAAAATTACCAGTATGGTTGATTTGTTCCCTAGTGTAATATTTGTAGGAAAAGATCGGTCAATAGTAGAAGCTGCTACAGTTAAGATCCAAGGGGCTGTGTTTTCGACATTGTATGCAGAAGGTCCTTCATTTGCAGCTCCACCAACAACAGGTATGCCTTTAGTAACAGCATGGAATGAACCAATGGAAATTGCATCGCGGTCATCAACCTCTGAAAACAGTGGAAGTTGAGTGCCGAGAGATACTGAAATAACATCTACTCCATCATGAATTGCATCATCAAAAGCTTTCAGTAAGTCAGCATTTGAGCACTGTCCTCTGGGCACATTCCAGCACACTTTGTACATAGCCAAACGAGCACGGGGAGCTCCACCTCTGACTATACCAAGGCCAATCCCTTTGTAGCTTGCATTGTACATAAAGGAACCACCAGCAATTGTAGATGTGTGTGTTCCATGTCCAACAACATCTCTTGGGGACATGAAGTCCGGACTGTCTGTGGTGTTAAATGGTTGTAGATTCTCAGCAAGAAAACCGTCAATGTAATATTTTGCTCCTATTAGCTTATTGTTACAAGCTGTTGAGGCATTGAATTTCTGTCCAGAAACACACCGACCCTTCCATTGACTTGGGATTGGCCCCAGATCCTCATCATTGAATACCTCCGATTCTGGCCATATACCTGCCACCATTTGAAGACTTTATATATAGTTTGATCATATTTGAAGTACTTGATACTTTCAAAGACGTTTTACATTAAAAAGAGGTTAGAGAAGTTACCTGTGTCCAGTAGACCAATGATGATTCCATCACCTAAGTTTGTGTCATTTAAAAGGTCATTGGGAGAATTAGGAGACAGCCCTAGATAATCCCAGCTCCGAGTTGTTTGCAGCGAATGAAAAAGATTTGGTATAACACGAACAACTCCAGGAAAATCTAAGCACATAGACTTAGAATTCTTAATCAGTGACAGATAGACACACACAGGCACACAAAAAAACATAATTCAACTTTGTAAAAGTACCTGCAATCTTCTTAGCTTGAGATTCTGTAAATTTAGCTGCAAAACCAGAGAACCCATGTTTGTAGCTGTACACCATAGCATCAGTGGCTGCTTCTTTGCTGCATAGACACAATGAGTTACAGTCGGCTTAAGCAGGAATAAGCCTAATGAATGTTTCTCTATCATAACTTTTGGTCATATATAGAAAATCAAGGATTTATAATAGTTGTTTTTGTAAGATGTATATACCTCCCCACAACAGAGGCAAGCATGTCGTGATGCAAACAGGTTACAACCTCAGGATCATGGTGGTGCTTTTCTCCCATATAGACTATGTGAACCTATTAAAAGGACCAATAGTTCAAGTCACAAGTATATATATGTGTGTTTCTGTAAATTGCAGAGATTTCTAGTTTTAGATTACTTACTTTACTCTTGGCATCCACCGTCCTAATTATGATGTTTTGGCTACAGAGGACGAAGAAAAGATTGAATGTCACAGAAAGTGAAACCTTTTGGCTCTTCTTCTTCACTTGAAGAACTCCCATGGTGTTTAAGTGACAATTAGATATGCTAAAGCATCTGTTGCACTGCCATATATAGTTTAATTGAACCTTAAAATCTCTAGGGGGAGGATAAAAATATTTTTGATGTTACCGTCATAATATGATGCTTCAACAAACAAAATTTGACTGTAAAATATACAAATGTTATATTTCCATTTAATTTTAAAGTTTCAGATGTCCTGGAAATTCCATGACTTACAGTCGCCTGTTCTTATCCAAGGGATTGGTAATGCAAAACGATTGTGATGCAGAATATTGTATCATATAAAGCTTTATAATTCAATGTTTGACACAGTATGAATGCAAGAGATCCTGAAATCAAAGACTAACAAAAATAAAGTACTGTGATTTAAGTCATATAACCAATCTGCAGTCCAATATGTATATTGATATAATAAGGGTGGAAAATTACAAAAAAAGGAAAAAGAAAAATGTTGGGAAGGATTGGGCCATAAGAAATATGAAGATAAGTACCAGTTAAACTAATATGATCGTTAGGAATTCAATCATTGTTGATTTCTTAAGATCTTTCTTGTTAATTAAGCACATCTTGTGAAGTACAGGATATATGTGGTTTTTCCTTTTTTTGGAATATTTCTTTATGCCCTTGAAGAAAAGAAAAACAAAACCACCTAAATGGTCAAAGGGAATGAAGGCTCTGAAAACCCAGGATACTAAAATCATTAGTCAACTGCATGTTGCACAAGGTTGTGAGTTACCTGTCCTCACAGAGAATATATTCTTACAGTTACCTTCTGAGGAATGCAGCAACATTATCAAACTTAACAGTCATACAATGGAAATGCAGAAGTTGAGCTAGCGAAAGGAAATTCAAATGCAGATAGTTTCACAGAAAATATAAAAACAGCATGCTCAAAGCAATTTGCCTTGCATTTAAGGACAGCTAGAATGTTAAGTGCCTTCCTTGACTTGAGGATTGACTGTTGCTCGTCATTTTTTCTTGGAGTACAAGGCAAATAACTCCTCATTTCTCTTCCTCGATGTATTGTAACATCTCCTATGCTAAAAATCCTCCGTCTATAGCACGCAGCTTCCAATTCCTTCGGAGACATGTGATGCATAGTTTTTTTTTTTTTTTTTTTTAAGATCTAATTTATACTTCCTCTTCACCAACACCCTGCAATAGAGAAAAACGAAAACTATATAGAAGCCAAAAGGATGCCTTAATCAATCCAACGTTAGCAGTAACATAGTAAAATGAAATATGTAAAGTAGAAACAAAACTCCATTCAACTTGTCATGGTTCTCTATCTTTCATCATAGCACCGCCTTTCTGCAGTTAAACTGATAAAAGGACAGCTAGCTTCATATACCCAATGATAGACTGTGTTCTCTCTAATACAGGTCAATCATGTTTGCTCACAATTCTTAACAGCAGGATCACAATGAACGAGTTAGTACTTAGCAGTATAATATGAAACTCAGATTGAAAAGGGGATCATGCCATCATGGTTTACCTTTCTAGCCATGTCATATGAAGCAAGATCCCAAATGTTATAACATTATAACAGTCAGAGAATCAGAATGACGGGTACCATCAGGGCGGCCTGGAATGATATGTACCAGTAGTCCTCCATAGTCCATACACAATTTCGTGTGTAATGGAATGCAATAAACACTCCACACCCTTATTATATTGAGCTTCATTTTCATTCTGCTGAATTTGACGAATATATAGATTTGTCCTATACATACAGCAGGAGGAGGGTTTCTGTCCGCCACCTCTTTTGGTACCTCAGAAAGCCAATGAATAGCAGTAAAATATTGAACAAAGTGAATGGAAGCACAGCAGGAAATAGGCCAACATGGAAATAGTACCCCAATTCTTAGCTAGGGAGAGATTTGAAGATGATGTTAAAATGTTGAGGAGGGATTTGGGAATCCTTCCTTTGGTATTACGATCAACAGAACAACCCAAATCGGCAATATGTCAAAGACTCAAAGATGTAGGAACTTGGAAGATATATGACAAAGATTTCTATGTCGACATGTGAGCATAAGGTCGAAGCCGCAAAGTGAAAACTCAAAAAGAGAAAAGGAAAAAGAGAGAGTGAAAACCCCAATATACTGATAAATTTTCAGTATTGAACTCGGTGAAAAGTGAAAACATGTGGAGTGTTGTGGCACAGAATTTTAAGATCATGCAGAGGAGTTTATAACAGTCGTGGCATCTCGGTTATCCCCTTTTGGAAACCCCTAAAAACTCTTTTGCAGACTTCACTTCATACTAGATTCATGACATGAGTAGGTTTATGAATTCTACCTCTGCATGTGTGTTTTACATTATGGACATGAACATTGTACGACATTTCAACCAATTCTAATCATGCAATGTAAATATTAAACTGAAATCGATGAAAATTTCTCATATTTGTGCAATTGTAAACTTGTGCAATGCATTTCCATCTGTTTGGTATAGTTTGTGTTTTTTTTTCTTTTTCTTTTTTCTTTCTTCTGGGTAAAATATTTGAGGAAACTAGATTGTTTAAAATCAACATGTATGTGACATTCCGTGTTATACTGATGACATTGTTATTACTTAGGCTTAGTTTGGGACAGCTGTGTTGTGAGCAAAATGACTTTTGAATCAGCTGTGGGCAAAATAGCTTTTGAACTTGCTGTGAGAGGAAGCAGTTTAGGTGTTTGGTAATTTTTTTTCAAAAGTGTTGTGAGAACGAAAAGTAATTTTTTGTGTTTGGTAAGTTCTAAGTAAAAAGTACTTTAAGTGGGTGTAATTACCAAAATAATCATAAATATTTAAAATTTTATTAAAATGAATATTACTTCTCTAAATTATAGACTATGGTTTTGTGCAATTATTTTGGTGTTGACAGTAGCCAGAGAGGCTACACCAGGGCCCACAGACCCGCAGCAAGCGCACCAGGGCCCGGACCAGGACCCAGGATCGAACCACCAGCACCAGGCCTCGGGCCCCAGCGGTCTATCCTGCCTCCAGGGATCCTGGGACCAGGGACGCCCGCCTGCCAAAGAGGGCACCAGAATGTCCAAACAGAAGAGAACTAGTCCCACATCGAAGAATGAAGCCAGCCCTCACCCCCAACCACCTATATATAGGCCTCAGCTACCACCATAAATAGGTAACTTGTCTCTCTCCCTGCTTACATACGTGCCCAGGTTATATATATTCCAACTATACTAACTTAGGCATCGGAGAGGTGAAGGCCGGCCCGCCCGGTATTCCCCTTAGTAAGCAGGATTGCAGGAGATCGAGTTGGATTCATCAAGTATCTACCAAGACCCCCGGGTTTAGGCAGAAACAATTGGCGCCGTCTGTGGGAATATCGTTCAAAAAGTCAGTGTCGCTGTGCCGGAAAGTAGGGCCCTGGTGACCCTTTAAGAGATCGCTAAAACCGTAGTCCGGAAGCCATGGAAGGAAGAAAGATAAAGACAAGCACGGAAGGATCGAAAGGACGAATTCAGTTCCCCGACCGGGCCCCACACGCAGGGGCCGCGATCGGTGCGAGGTTCGTTCTTTCCCCCGACCGCAAAGGAAGTCCGGAAGCGCGAATTCAGTTCCCCGGCCCGGCCCGTAGCATAAAGGCCGAGGTCGGTGCGAGGTTCGCACTTCCTCCTGTTCAAAACAAGGCTCACGATCGTCAAGTCTCAGAGAGTCCCGACCCGGTTGGAGCAGGGGAAATAAGAAAGATGAAGGCAGAAATTGAGCGATTGCGAAAGGAGGGCGATCAGGATCGGTTAAGAGCAGAGGCCCGAAGTCGGGAACTGAAGGCAGTAACCACCGCCCTGTTAGCAACCCTGGAGCGAGAAGGCCAGCCGGGTACTCCTCGGGCGGCCTCGCACACAGCGAGCAAGGCTAGCGAATTCCCGCATCTCGAGATAGGGCTGCCTACGGGCAGGAGGAAGACCGTCCATATGCCCGTACCCCTCTTCTCAGAGGCTCTGAAAGATTCTGGCCCAGTCAAGCTCCCGTACCGCGCAGATCAGGCATCAGGAGAGCGGGATAGCTCCACCGCGCGAACGATCGAGGCACTTTCCGCTTCGGTATCGGACATAAAGAGCCGCATGGAGACCAGCGAGCGGAAGGCGGGACGACCGCAGGACGGCGCACGGTTTACCGAGCGCATTGGACCCTTCCCACGCCGGATCCGGGAAACGGGGGGATCTGGCGACCAAAGGCCTCTGAAGTTGACATACTCGGGAACGAGCTGCCCGTACCGGCACTTGGATAGCTTCAAGTCGAAGATAAGCGCTAGGGGCTATTCGGATGCCGTGAGCTGCAACATATTCCGAGAAACGCTCGCAGGGGAGGCATTGGGTTGGTTCTACGAGCTACCGGTGGACTCGGTCGAAACTTTCGCACAGTTGGCCGATAGGTTTGTCGGCCGGTTCGTCCTTAAAGCCACGGCAGCCCAGCCATCGACGGTCCTCTTCGATTGCATGCAGGCTAACCACGAACCATTACGCGCCTTCGTTAACCGGTGGCAGGTCGCCACGTCCGGGGTAAGAAACTTGGATAAGAGGATTGCGGGGATGGCCTTCAAGCAAGGATTAAGAGCTGGGGAACTTTCATACAACTTACAAGCGCAGGGGCCGCTGGCGTACGACGAGCTGATGACCGTGGCCGTTAGGCATGCTCAGGCAGAACAAGAGACATATGGGAACAAGGCGCCCAAGCGGATCTCAGATGGCATACCGCCATCCCCTCACGGAAGCAAAGCCGGGCGGCTACATATCAGCCGGGTACCTGTAGCCGCCAGGGGGATAGAGGCGCGAAAGGAGTGGCAACCCCGGCGAAGCAGTGACGATGATCCCCGACCAGGAAGAGGACCACCTTTTGGGCACCCAGCTCGGATCCAGGTAGCTGTGTCAGCAGAGCGGACACCACGGGCCCCGGTTCCTTCGCCAGCAAGAAAACCCTACGAACCGGACCTTCGGATCCCAGATCGGAAACCACAGAAGGCGGTCGTACAAGACCAAGCCCGCCCCGGTAGCCCCAGCGCGGACCGACCGCGAGCTCGGCCGATAGGGACTATATGCACACGAACCCCCGGGTGGATCGAGGTACACGGGAGCATTAACATGATCCACGGTGGGGACCATATCGGTCAGCTCACCCGGAGCTCAAAGAAGCGGTGCCTGAGATCAATCCGGGGGAGGGAGGTTTACGCCTTCAGAGAACGAAGCGTCCAAGCCGCTAAAACCGGATGGAACTCGGTCACTTTCTATGAGGATGAAGAGCCGGAGGATGTGATCCAACCGCACACCGACCCCTTCCTTATCACGGTCCAAATAGACCACTGGATAACCAGTCGTATGCTGATCGATACTGGAGCCTCTGTCAACGTAATGTTCCGAGACGCGTACCGAGGGCTGCAAAGAGGGAGGAACAAGTTATCCCAGGATAACGAGCCGCTGATAAGCTTCTCCGGTGAGGTAGTCCAGCCTCTAGGATCCGATTACCTACCAATCATTTTCGGCAAGGGAGACAGAACGAAAACAGAGCATTTGGAATTCATCATCGTCGACTGCCTGTCGTCGTACAATGGTATAATCGGTCGGCCGGGGTTATGGAGGCTCAAAACGTTCATTGCCGGCCATATGCTGATATTGAAGATGCCTTCACCAGCCGGAGTTATAACTATACGCGGGGACCAGGGAATCGCCCGTAAGTACTACGCAGAAGCCCTGACCCACGGGAGGAAGCGGGCCGAGGTCTTTACAACCGCTCAGCAAGTACCAGCGCCGGATCTGAGTCTTGACCCCCGTGACGACATCGCTCCAGGTAGAGTTAGGCGATTCACGTTCACCGAGAAACCAGAGCGACCTTCGGCCGTGGAGGAAACCGAAGCCATCTGTATTTCCAAAGACCACCCGGACCGAAGCGTAGTGATAGGGACACAACTCGACCCGGTCGTCAGGGAAGAACTCATCGCCTTTCTCCGGGACCACAGTTCGGTCTTCGCATGGTCCTACGAAGACATGCCGGGCATATCCCCAGAGATAGCCGTTCACCGGCTAAACTCATTACCCAGCGTCCCCCCGACGAGGCAAAAGAGGAGGTCTTTCAGCCCGGCAAAATATGAGGCGATTAGAGAAGAAGTGCAGAAACTCATGGGCATAGGTTTCATCCGGGAAGTCCAGTACCCGCGCTGGCTCGCCAACGTGGTCATGGTACCGAAGAAGGCAGCCGGTCAGTGGCGTATGTGCGTGGACTTCACTAATCTAAACCGGGCGTGCCCAAAGGACAGCTTCCCGCTCCCTCGGATTGATCAGCTCATTGACTCCACATCCGGCTTCAAGCTGCTCAGCTTCATGGACGCCTACGCCGGGTACAACCAGATACGGATGCACCCGGATGATGAAGAACACACGTCATTCACAACCGACCGAGGCACCTACTGTTATAAGAGGATGCCGTACGGTCTAAAGAACGCCGGCGCCACCTACCAACGGATGGTGAACCAAATGCTGGAACAAGAGATGGGCAAAACCGTGGAAGTTTACGTTGATGACATGTTGGTCAAAAGCTTAACTGCGGGGGCCCACGTCCGGGATTTGGCCGTGGTCATCGGTAAAATGCTCAAATTCGGAATGCGCTTGAACCCGAAGAAGTGTCTTTTCGGGATTTCAGAGGGTCTTTTTCTAGGGCACATCATCAGCCAGCGAGGGATAGAAGCCAACCCGCTGAAGGTCCAGGCAATCCTTGATATGGAAACACCAGGAGAGAGAAACCAGGTCCAGATCTTGACCGGCCGGTTGGCCGCCCTGGCCAGATTCATCTCCCGTTTAACCGATAAGTGCGTCCCGTTCTTTAAACTGCTCAAGGCACAGCAAACCAGGAAGATACTCTGGGCTGCGGAGCATGAGGCAGCGTTCCAGTCCATCAAAGCATACCTGGCTGCAGTTCCTCTCCTATCCAAACCACTGCCGGGAGAAATGTTGTACCTTTACATAGCCGCATCCGCAGCCGCCGTCTCCGCCGCTCTCGTCAGAAAGGAGGGCACGCTCGAACTTCCGGTATACTACGCGGGAAAGGGACTTACAGGAGCCGAAGGCCGGTACCCCGATATAGAAAGATTGGCTCTAGCCTTGATTGTTAGCGCCAGGAAGCTCCGGCACTATTTCCAGGCTCATTCCATCACCTTATATACCAACCACCCCCTGCGGCAGATCCTGCAAAAGCCAGACACCAGCGGGAGGCTCGTACGATGGGCAGTCGAATTAGGGGAATTCGACATCACCTATGCCCCACGAACAGCCATCAAGGGACAGGCTGCTGCGGACTTCATATGTGAGCTCACCCCAATGGCGGTAGAAGTCCATCCCGCCCGGCTCGAGGACGCAGGGGCAGAACAAACCGCCAAGATCGAACCAGACCTTCCAACCGGCTGGAAACTTTACGTGGATGGCTCCGTAACCGCCAAACGGAGTGGGGCCGGGGTCCTGATAACCTCACCAGACGGCCAATCGTACGAGTATGCACTACGGTTCCTTTTTACCACCTCCAATAACGCTGCCGAGTACGAGGCCCTCATAGCCGGTCTGCAACTGGCCAAGGAGCTGGGAATCTCATCCATGGACATATACAGCGACTCCAGCTTGGTAGTCAACCAGATGAACGGGGTGTTCGAGGTTAAAGATCCTCAGCTATCCTCCTACCAGGCTTTGGCCAAAACACTGATCGGGTTCTTCCGCGGCACCACGATCCAACATATTCCCCGGGAGGCAAATAGGCATGCAGACGCCCTTGCGAGGTTAGCAACCGGAAACTACCCTCCAGAGTACCGGAGAGCTAAAATCGAGACCCTCCAAAAGCCAAGTATAAGCAAGACCATCTCCGAAATATTCGCGGTAGAACAGGTACCACCGAGCTGGATGGACCCAATAGTCAAGTATCTGACCGACAAAACCAGCCCCTAGGATGCGGTGGAAGCCAGGAGGCTGCACCTCCGGTGTGCCCGGTATGGCCTCATTAACGGCCAATTATACCGAAGGGGCCACAGCTTCCCCCAGCTGAGGTGTGTGACTAAGGAGGCAGGAGAAGCAATCATGCGAGAGATCCACGAAGGGGTATGCGGTAATCACTCCGGCGCAAGGTCATTATCCCACAAATCACTCCGAGCGGGCTATTTCTGGCCCGATATGGCGGCAGTATCGAGGAAAATATCACGCGGCTGCCACAAATGCCACATGTACGCCTCGGTACCTCGTGCCCCGGCAATCGCATTATCAATCCTGTTGGCACCTTGGCCTTTCGCACAGTGGGGATTAGACATCATCGGCCCTTTCCCCGTGGCAGTAGGACAATACAAGTACGCCATTGTGGCAGTGGATTACCAAACTAAATGGGTCGAGGCAGAACCGTTGATAAAGATCACTGAGGAACGGGTTAAGAAATTCCTGTGGAAAAACATCTACTGTAGGTTTGGGGTGCCGCAGACTATTATCACGGATAATGGGACGCAATTCAACAACGCGGATCTCATCCAGTACACAGCCTCCCTGGGGACCCGGATGCTGTTTGCCTCGGTAGCACACCCGCAGACCAACGGCCAGGCAGAAGCGGTCAATAAGATTATCAAAACTCTTCTTAAAAAGAAACTGGATGCCAAGAAGGGATGCTGGGCCGAGGAACTCCCCGCAGTATTATGGGCCATCCGGACAACGGCAGCAGAGGCAACAGGAGAGACCCCGTTCTGCTTGGCATTCGGGAGTGAAGCAGTGCTCCCTGTGGAGACTGAGATACCCAGCGGCAGGGTCGAGAATTACGACGCCGACACAAACGCCGACGGCTTACTACTCAACCTGGACCTCATCGAGGAGCGGCGCGACCGAGCGCACATGCGAAACCAAACCTACAGGCAGCGGGTCGCCCGGTACTACGATAGAAGGGTCCGGGAAAGAAAGCTGCAAGTCGGCGACTGGGTCATGAGGAAGGTCCAGAAAAAGCCATTGGCCTTGCAGCCAACATGGGAGGGACCCCACCAGATCACCGCGGCCGTAGGCCCGGCAACATTCCACATCATAGACGCTACGGGCATCTATTCCACCAGGCCGTGGAATATCGAACACCTACGCTTTTACCCTAGATAGTAGCAATCGTAAAGGAACGAAAGTGTAATTGGCAAGCATTGCAATGTGCAGTTATGGCATTAAAGAGACTACACCAATTACAGGATATATGTACAGAGCAAACACCTAGCTAGCGCTCCCGGAACCCACAACCCCCGGCCCGCCACCTTTTAGCTCCCGCTCTTGCTCCCTCATCACGATCAGGGCTATGTCAGCCTCCATCCGCTCGGCGTCGAGCCACCCTTTCTCCCGCCACTCCAGATAGGCATCACTTATACCCTCCGTGCGGGCCTTCTCCAGCATCTCCTCAAAATCTGACGACTCCCGAAACTCGTCAACGGCCTTATCGGCCACTTCAGCAAGTTCGGATTCCACCAGCCTCTCCCGTCCCCGAACGACCGCCGTCATTTGGGCCTGCAGCTCCAAAACTTTTGCCTCCAACTCGACAATCCTCCCATCACGGGCGACAAGCTGTCGGCTGGCTTCCTCTCTCTCCCGCACGAGTTCCGCGCTCAGCCGGCCGCCTTCCTCCCTTTCCTTCGCAAGCTTGGCTTCGGCCACACCCACCTTAACACCCAGCTCCTCCACCCGCTTCTCCAGGACGGCGGCAGCCTCCATTCTGGGGCCGGCGACATAAAACCTCTGAGCCAGCTGCCAAAAGAAAGCAAAAGGAGCATCAGCTCATGTCACATTACGGAAGAGGATTCACAGAAAAACATTTACCCGTAGAGCCAGTCCCACAGGCTCCGCCACACTCTCGCCCGGATTTTCGGTCCAGGACCCCTCCCGGTCGAGCCCCAAGGTTTCGATTATACCAGCCACAAGCCTACTAAATCCACCACCAGAGCTACGAACGGTTTCCGGTTCCTGAGTCCTTCGACCACCCGCCTCCACAGTCGGGACTATGGCTCGCTCCATCGGCCCGGCTGAGCTTGACGCCCCCGCATCAAATACCCTCGCTCTCTTTGCCGGACTTTCACTGTGGCTGCTTCGATGGTGCTCGGGCAAAACCACCGATTCCCTCTCCCGCGAGATACGCACTGCCATTTGTCGCGCCACAGGCTCTGGCCCCGGGAGGCCCTCCGCCCGCACCTCCCGAATGCGGAGTGGGGAATTGTTCTCGCCGCCCGGCCGCCTCCCATAATGAGCGTCCGAGAACACTAGCGGCACCGGCCTTGCATGCTCCGTACGCTTCTGGGTAGCCACGTCAAGAACGACTTTTGCGGCCTCCTCCCCTATCTCCATCAACCGCGCTGCTATAAGCTCCTCATCCGGCTCGATAGTCTCCTCAACTTTAAGCGCGGGCCGAAGACCATTAGTAGGTTTTCTCCCCATCCCCAGCACCTCCAGCACGTTCCACCGAGTGAAATTGTAGGTGCTCCGGCTATCATGGTCCCAGCCATAAAACAAACGGAATAACCGTTGCTTCTCCAGGTTCTCCAATTCGTAGGTCTGGTCCCCGATCGGTTGATATGCCCCGGGCACTTGATAACCCCTCCAGGTACGCTGCCACTTACCACCGGCCAGCACCACCGACCTCCTCCAGCCATCCAAAATCGTCGCCGGCAGATGCGTAATGGCAGCACCATGCTCCCGCGTGGCAAAATTCACGCAACCACGGCACTGGCCCTTTCTGCAGTAAGAAATCCTGTACAGCGCCCGAAATTCATTAACCGTGGGCCAGTCCATATAACTCAAACAGAACAGGCACCCAAGCCCAAGCAACTGCCTCCACTGATTGCTCGGAAGCTGGGCTGGGGAAAGATTCAGTGAGCTCAGCATGTACTGGACAAATCCCGGCAACGGCAGCGATAGTCCGTTGCGGAACTGGTCATCAAAAACGGCGACCCAGCCCGGCTCCGGATTACAGGCCAGCTCGCCGGGATGCAAGCCTCGAAGTTTAACGGAAGAGTTGATATCCCACCTCGACCGAAACTCCCTAATCTCCCTCTCGTCCATACTTCTGATTGCTTCGTCGCAGACAATCGTCCCATCACCATCCCGCAGCTCGTGCCTCCTAGGCCCACGACCGCCACTGGCATAATGCGCAGATCTCCCAGACGCCATCAAACCTCAAAACAAAAGTTCAGTTCTGCCGAAAGATGGAAGAGGAGAGCAGAAGGCAAAGGGTAAGCAAAGTGCGGCAGGAGGAAAGCAGATGAGACGATAAATAGGGCAACAACAAAGGTCAGGCAACCCCAGCCGTCGATCCCCTCCATCTCAGTCCGCCCCCTGCCGACACGTGTCCACGGCATCAATAAAGGATCCCATGCCATCATAACTGATGGAACTAATGGGCTCCCCCTTCATTGCATGTCAGCCACATGTCCCACCCGCAAGCAACAGTTAGTAAGCAAGGAGCACGCAACGAGGCGTCCCCTCTCCTCGCTTCACAAAGGTCAACCTTCAAATCAACCCGACACCATGACGTGTCACGGTTATTTACACCGGCTGAATGCCAGTTCACTGGAGGACTCACCCCGATATGGCAGACCGCCCGGTCGAGATCCGCCCAGCACTATGGCATTCCACCGGGCATGTGACATTCAACCAGCTCCAAAATATTCTACCGGATGTCATTCCCTACGCCTACGGGCAGGGACGAGTCAGCAACAACTCGAGGCTTCTAAACGCATGGGCTTTATAAACCCGGGCGAGCTTACATCTAACCAATGTACTCTTGTCCAGCAGGATAAAAACCTTGCATCACACTGAACTGTGATACCCTTGGGGATACATGGCGAGACTCGTTATCTCAACGCCACTCCACCGGGCAGATTGTCTCTCTAACACAGAGCAAGTCTCCCCGCAGGCTAACAAACCTGCACATTACCTCAACGCTTAAACAACAAAAGCTGAGAAGAGCTAGCAAGTGTTAAAACAACGCCTCAGCGCGGCCATAACACCCTTCGGGCACCTGTTGGCCTATTCCACGCACCAACAGGCCTCCCCGAAGGCTAGTCTGTAAGTTTATCCGGGACTCGTTTCGATATGGCAGGACGCCCGTCGAGCTCCCGTGAACTCCGCCCCGCACCGATATGGTTCATCCGAGACTCGTTTCGATACTTTAGGAACGCCCATTCAAGATCCAGATACTCACCTCGGTCACGCCCAATCTTTAACGCGGACTTGGGGGACTGAGCACCGGTAGGTTGGTAACCCTGCGGGTCTGCAGGCCAAGAGCAAAACAGATCTTAAGTCCCCATTCAAGATTGCACTTGACCGGGAACTTGAGGGACTTGTTGACAGTAGCCAGAGAGGCTACACCAGGGCCCACAGACCCGCAGCAAGCGCACCAGGGCCCGGACCAGGACCCAGGATCGAACCACCAGCACCAGGCCTCGGGCCCCAGCGGTCTATCCTGCCTCCAGGGATCCTGGGACCAGGGACGCCCGCCTGCCAAAGAGGGCACCAGAATGTCCAAACAGAAGAGAACTAGTCCCACATCGAAGAATGAAGCCAGCCCTCACCCCCAACCACCTATATATAGGCCTCAGCTACCACCATAAATAGGTAACTTGTCTCTCTCCCTGCTTACATACGTGCCCAGGTTATATATATTCCAACTATACTAACTTAGGCATCGGAGAGGTGAAGGCCGGCCCGCCCGGTATTCCCCTTAGTAAGCAGGATTGCAGGAGATCGAGTTGGATTCATCAAGTATCTACCAAGACCCCCGGGTTTAGGCAGAAACATTTGGTATATTTTTTTGCAATGTATAACCAGTTGTTTGGACCAAATAAAAGATTTACGAATAATTCTTAAATATTAAACAAAATTCATCTAAAATATTAGACAAAGTATTTTCCACCATAATCAAATGGAACCATTACACAAAATATATTAGAGTCTATTAATATTGCAACTACAATGCATTCATTAGAACAACATTGTTTGCTATGTGTTTTTCTTCAAAAATTGTTTTCCAAAGCTCTATTTTCTAGCTTTTCGATTTCAGCTTTTGGGAAAATCTATTTTGGCCAAAAGCAGCTTTTAAAGACTTTACCAAACAGCATATATGAATCCCAAAAGCTAAAGTTGTCTCAAACTAAGCCTTTGTCTTTGGGTTCATTTGTAAATTGAGTAAGACTTGCAATCTATAAAATTTACTACAATGATCCATTAGAATTGGGTTCTACTACAATGATCCAGTTTTACCTTCACATATGGATTTATACAGCCATAAATGTAATAGCAAGTTCATTTGCCCATGTTGTCATGATTCATAATTTCAATACAATAACTGTCTTAAAAGAAATTCAGCAATTCAATACTTTACACAGACTGCAACTTATAGCGTACTTGTTAAAAGCAGGTGTGACGGTACAAGTCTTATTTTACCTCTCACAAAGGAGAAAACAAATCATGTACAAAAGCAATTTTAATCAATTTGGCATGCGTTTAAGCACAACAAGAAAATTAATTCCCTTCCCTGACTCAAAGATGGAGGGCTTCTGTTCAAGTTTCTTACAGTACAAGTCAAACAACTCATCCAAGATTTCTTCTCCAAATTGCTGCTTGATGAGTCCTTCCCCAGCAGCTCTCATATGATATGCTAATACTCGAGTTTCAATGGCAGCACCATCTGCCAAGGCACTTGGTAAGTTTTCAATCTTCTCTACGCTAAAACATCCATTTCCTTCTACAGCAGCTTCCAACTCTTGGGGAGACATATAATACATAGGTATGTTAAACGAATCAACTTTTTCTTCAAGAACAACTCCCTGCATAAACGAAAAAATGCATAGCCAAAATAAGGATGTATGTCATCTTTTGTAAAATATTTTCGCATTTATGGTGTATACAAACTAATTTTCATAATACACAACAAGAGCATAGCAGACTAGCTATATATAGCAAGAAGTATACTAGTTTCAAACTTATAGCAGTACATCATTGCTTACCTTTCTAGCCATTTCCATGAGGGAAGATCCCAAAATCTGTAACATCATATTTGGTAGGGTTTTGGAATGAGGGGTGCCATTGGGGCGGCCTGGAATGATAAGTACCATCAGTCCTCCAGTTACGATCTCTCGTGACCTGGCATGCAAGAAACACTCGATGTCCTCGGCATATTGAGCTTCATAAGCCTTCACTACTTCATTTGTTGAATTTGAGTAATGAATTTCTCCTTTATTCCAAGCAGGGCAGTTTTTGTCAACTACCTCTTTTGGCACTCTGGAAAGCCAGTGGTTGGAAGAAGAAGAGTGAAACAGGTGAATGGAATTACTAGGAAATATGCGACCATAGAAAGAACCCGGCACGGCCGCAGCATAGTATTGCCGGTTTGGAGGGAGTGATTTGAACAGCATGTTAAAATCATTTAGGGTGTGGTCATTAAAGAAAACTTGAAAATCAGGCATTTGGGAATCCAGCCCTTGACATTGATACTTGAGCCGCACAGCTTCGACTATGTGATCAACTGATAAAAATGTATTAGGCCCAACTGAGCAACCCAAATCTGCAAGGTGAAAGGTGTATGAAGGTAACAAGATTTCTATGTCAAGCTTCTCTGCAATTTCCTTGTTTAGAAGTTGCTTAGCTACATCCACAGCTCCTCTCTGCAAAATCAAATCAAGATAAGTGATATCCATAAATTTATGTGATACAGCAGTTTCTAATGTAGCTAATATTTTGTTCTTGTCCATGTTAAATATTCATAAAATGATATAATATGTAAGTAAAGAAACTATAGCAGACACAGTAGTCACCAATTACAGATGCCAATGGAAGCTTCTTTAGTCCCTTTACAAATAGATCAAGGTCTAGGTTATTTCAGCTTTGGAGAACAATACAGACAAAATGTATAGGATTAAATTGCAATACTAGATCCGAGAGCAGAATGAACTGTACCTGATATCTGGAGTTTTTGGCATAGCTATTTGGTCCATCTCCACCTTTCATTGGAAATTTTTCCGATGATTTACTGGTTTCCTCAGCTGAGGCTGCTTCCATCTCTCTCTCTCTCTCTCTCTCTCTCTCTCTCTCTCTCTCTCACACACACACACACACACACACAAACTATATGTACAACTGCAAGTCTTTATTCAAAAAATCAACTACTGCATTGTCAATTTCTTAAATAATTAAACTGCGAGAGATGTTTCATATTTTACTACATCACCATCTGCAAGTCTGTAACTTAACATTAAACAAAGGCCAAGCATATAAATAGTGGTGTTCCAGCTAACATGCTCACACCAATGGCAGCTGTATATACCTTGCCGTCCAATAAATATTTACACAGAAAAGAATCTCTGGTGCATTATATATGCTTAAACCAGATTTGGATCGTATATCATAATAACACACGCGTTCTGCACGGCAAGTAGTCTTGAGTTCTTCCAGAAATGTGTTTATTTGCCTCATTATCATACACAATCCAAAGGTATGTGAGCACAACTGAGTACAAATTCACGGAACTTGTTGAAAGTTAATGCACGTTGGAACTTGTTGAAAGTTAATGCACATTGGAACTCGTTGAAAGTTAATGCACATTGTTGAAAGTTAATGCACAGAAGGTGACTCGATTCGTTTAGTAAACCATAGGAACTTGTTGAAAGTTAATGCACATTGGTTCTACATCAAGCCAAAGTCATCTAGAAGATGGTAGAATGATCATGTTAATAACATGATGTCTCTAGAACAATCATGCAAGTAAGAATGAAATGTCAGTCTAGTAAAGTACCTGGAACATACCCTTGTGATTTTAGAACAGAAATGTATATGCACACTTGACATAGGCAGTTTTTGTTGTAATTAACCTCTGTTCCACTTTCTCATTGGTATCTTCTACTTATTACATCAGTTTATCTGGATCGTAATATCTGTATTCTACTAAGAGGACAGCTCTACATATGGCAACTGATTAGTGATTTACCATAGGACCAGTGAGTCGCACTTGATGCTTGCTAAAAACCAGTTAATGGAAAGCATGGATCCAAAAACTAGGTTGTGTCTTCAGTCTTCATCAATCAGCTAGCCATAACCAGTTGATGGATAGCCCTGCAAATACGCCAGAGAAAAGCCACAAAACAAGCAGATTACCCAAGGCATTCTGCTCAGATCCTGTAAACCAATGAAATGAAATTTTTTTTATCTGAATCCACCAAAAGAAAAACGTTACGAGAGTTACAAATCACACGTTCAAATTGACTACTTACTTGGTAACCTTTGGGTGCCACAATCATGACACAAACAGTGAAGTAGCCATTTGAAAATCCTAGGAGTGATGTGAGCATCATCATCCATCCCAGGTCACCATATTTTGCTGTGAAGTAGAATGCTGGCACAAACAGCATTCGCAATAGAATTGCAAGCATTAGACCTTTTCTCGATTCCATCTTCAGACATTTCACAAGAGGTATGTACCTCGATGTCAAATCAACCGCATTGTACACTGTGATCAGAACAAGTGGATACCTGATCAATTGTTCACAAGCCAACACCTTAAGGATCAACTCAATGATAAATGTTAACCAATGTTATAGTATATGTGTAATGTAATGCAATGCAATGCATCCACATGAATATAACAACTTAGTGACTTACCATGAGCCGAGCTTGTGGTTTTGAGTATTTTCATATAGAAAACCGGGGAACATTGATAATATTAGAGCGTATGTCAAAAACAAGCCAAGTCCATAATCTAAATTCTGATTGAACAATTGCTTATTGCTCAATCGTTGTGGAAAAGCAGCCTCATTTTGGACCTGTGAAATTTTGAAGCTGTTTCGTAAGCAATTAGACATATTTGACTGCAAGACACCTAGGGGTATTATAGAGTTGTAATGTATACTTCAATGTCAACTTTTGTTTGGATGCCAGCAGTTGCAAGATCAGCAGATACAGTTTTAGAGCCTTTCGAAGCTGCTTTTGAGCGGTAGTACTTTACTGTAGGCAATTTCGGGAAGTAAATTGCATACAGAAGAATACACACGAACTGAATGAATGTCGAAATTGACAGGAATAACACTGCAACTCAGTACCATTATACAGGAAAATGTTAAATATTGATTAGAAAGAACCACCAATTGGTATGTCAGTGAAGACGCAGTGACAGTCACAAACTCGCCCCCTTGCGAAGACCATTGTTGTATTTATCAAAGACCGCCTTGGTTATCAGCCTCAAGACTGAGGTTAAAGCGCCAGCTGCAGCCAATCCAGATAAGAAAGACTACAGAAGCAAAGCATAAATTAAATGTACTGTAACATAGGTCAGAAGACTAATGGTATATGTATGAGAAGAATACCAGAAATGCTAGAAAACTATGAGAAGAAGACCAACCTGGATGAATTCCGGGCACATGAAAGATAAGTCACCAACGATCCCACCTTCGACATGGGCACCTGCAACCCCTAATGCACCAACAATGGCACATATGCCAATATAAGGTCCGATTCCTCCACTACCAGACGTAGCTAAATCCACCTTTTACAAACATGCATGAAAGTGAAGTCAATTGTAGAAGTCATGTATATGATGAATTAGATGGAGGAATTTGAGGTTAAAAATTGGCATAATAGAACTTGGCATGAAAAGGGGTAGTGTAGGACTGTAGGCAATAGTACTCACAATAATTAGCATCAGGGTACCGAGGAAGAAGATAGTGTATCCAGCTAAGATTCGCTTTCGGGTATTAACCTTTGCTTCATTGTAAGCTAGTGCTGCCATTGCTATAAGTGCAAATGGTTGATAAACGAGCGTAAGAACCCGCGAAGGATGGTACTTCTGCAATGAAAAGAAATGTGCATCAGAAGTTAATCTCCAAAGAGTTATTTGTCATATGTTAATGCACGCATGTTTCTGCAATCAAAATAACAGGAAACAAGTTTACACAAATAAAGATAACATTAAAATCTGGAAAACAAAGATTAAAATGATAAAGATCAACAAAACATAACTGTCTAGCTAGTAATCCAATCCCCTTCTGTGCACTAGCGTACCGATAAAACACTAGTTTACCACTACCCAACTTCTTACCGTCGTAGTACTATCACTAATAAGAGGAATGAACTGGACACGATGGAGTTGCTTACCGGAAATAACATGTAATAGTAATCTCCTATGGTGACCACACTGTTCCATGCAAACAGGGTTCCTAATCCAAGAACCCAGCAAACTGCTACAGCTATATATTGTCCCTGTTTGTTTTTTTGATGAAGAAGATATCATATATCAGTTATTGATTGGAAAAAAGAAGACAAAAATCTTATGAGAATCAAATTCATGAGTTGAAATTTGTAAGCACACACCTCAAGCCTCGTTGGAGTCTTGCTTTCAGTAATATCTGTCATGGCAACGTCCTGGATTTCAATACGTTTTTCCAAAGAGACTGATCAATGTATGAATTCCTATAGACTACAACTCGAAGTCTCGAACTTCTATCACTTCGTCAAAACTATATGCTCGTACTTCTCTCTTTCATAACAAAGATTGATGAAATTCTTAAGTGACATAATGTTAAGCCAAAGCTTAAATATCATTCAGACTTTCATTATCATAGTTAGTAAGAGATTTAATATTAGATCCAAATCATTATCCACCAGATTTTAAGCGCTGAATCAATATGAATTACTTCACATTTCATGTATCAAATATGATTTTTTAACTTTTCTGATTTGTTATTTTTCATATATTTCCTTTCTGTATTACATTCGTGTTTCATCCGACTGTGTTCCAAAAACGGTGTTCTCTCGAACAAAAGTTCATAAAAAAAAGATTGATTTAAAGTACCTTCCATCACTGCTTTCACCCATATTTTCCAAAGAAGGAACGAAACAGTAACCAAGTTGGAAACAAGATTTCAGAAAGAAGAGGCTTCAAGAATCCCAAACTGTAAGAGAAATGGAGAATGGGAGTACAAGATGAAACTAGACAAAGATTGAACAAGAAGGAGAAAATGAAGTAGTCATGCCCAGCCAGAGCTCTGATTATATAGAGAAACTTTCACTCCTGGTTGGCAGGTTTGTTTTTGAAGTACGCCTAAAATGGTTTCTCACCAGAGAAATCTGGCATGGTCCAACTTTGAAACGTTTCTCTGTGCTCAGTCACATGCATAGCTTCCCCATTATATTCGATTTCATGGACCAGCAAATATATATGCTGGGAAGTCTTCTTTACCTGTTCATACGATCTGCAATTTGGGTCAAGAAAGTATTTCATAGACGAGAAGTGTTCAAACATGACGACGAGATAGATTCTCTGGTTCCATTTCCTGAGGTGTAACAAAATGAAAGCAGATTACTATCCCTTCTCTTCTTCTTTTCTTTCTGGGTATTACCAAAACCAACAGAGCAAACACAAATTTTATCTTCAAACCCAAACTGGACGTTCAAAGATGTAACTCTCTCTCTCTGATCCTTTAATGTTCTGCTCGCTGTTCTCGCTATGCTATTGTTTACATCTATAATTGGTGTTCAGGGATTATGTGTACTGTTTCCACTTTCCAGTTTGGTATGCTTTTGTTCACATAGTTGTTTTCTTAGTTCACTTCTGTTTTGTTTTATCTGCATGGCACGCAATATGGATCTCAATTCAAATCATGTTGAATACTGATGCACGAGTCAAGTATGGTATCTTGTTTCAGAGTTGGTACTCGGCATCTTCATTACATCTCGAGATGGTGGTAGACCATCGCTGTGCAATTGTTAGGAAACAAAAGCGCGTATGCTCTGCCTGCAGCCTTCACCAACATATGAGTGGTGAAGAATATGAGTGTTGCTGACTTCAGCAGTTCAGCTAAATCTGAACGACAAACAAAAATCATGTATAACTAATAGTTGAAATCCTATTAAAAGTTATGTGAATGAACTGAAGGATCTGAACTCTGAAAACTAAAGTGTACTAAAATATTCCACTAGTCACTTCAATAATCATCCGCTAAATGTTGTAAAAACTCTGTCCTCACAGACAAGGGAATTCTCACAACATGCACTCTATCAGTCCAAGTAAGGCTTCCAAAGTAGTACCCTGGGTTCATCTGGTGCGTTGTTGAAATCGCAATCTCGAAAGTAAGTTTCTTAACCGTGGAGTTGAATACCAGAGGATTGGGTTTTACAGATATCATTGTTCCCAATGGAGGATCAATTGTAGCTTCATAAGCGGATTTAGGGGCTCCTACATTTGTCACAGTTCGTGTTACAACAATGGAATTTCTGAGGCTTGGTATGGTTAAGGATGGTAGGTTAATGTCCAAAAGAGAAGGTCTCTTCATGGGACATGTTGTAGTTTTGCCTGTGAGCCTTGATATGGCAGAGTTGTTGTATCCCATGGCACATAGATAATGCATGTAGTCTGCTGCCCCCATGTCATATACAAGACCAGGGTTTGCTGCTGCATTCGGGTTCACAATGCCACCACCAAAGTCGAATGGATCAGCCAACTTTTGAGGGGATCCCTCAGCAAAAATCGGTAAACCAGATGGACCATTCCTCCATGCTGCAGGAAATATGAGAATATAATTAACATGCACATGTACTATATAACAAAGACATAGTTTTAGGGTTATGAAAATGTGTATACCAGTTGTGACTAGCGCTGATCGAATAGCTGCTGGAGACCAGTTAGGATGTAGTGCTTTGAGGAGTGCCACAATGCCCGCAACATGAGGAGTAGACATTGATGTTCCTGAGTGCATGACATATCCAGCATCCGCAAATGAATCAAGTGGAGAAGTTGCTGCTAATATGTTCACACCAGGTGCAGTTATATCAGGCTGTTCACCAAGAAAAAAGGAAGAAAATGTACTATAAGCAGAGGCCAAAACTTCCACAGTGAGCCTTATTCAATCGAAACTGATACTGTACCTTAAGAATTGCTGGTGCAACAGAGTTTGGTCCCCGAGATGAAAAATAGGCAACTTTGGCTAATATTGGCTTGCCCACAATTGTTTTAGGAGGGTTCAACTTCACAAGAGGATATCTGTGCATACCATCAAGTATTAAAAAGACACCTTTTAATTCAAATCAATGTTCAAAGATGGTGAGAATGTCCAAGTGTTACCTGGTAGATCGGATATAAAACACTATTCGGGTGCCAATCTCATAGTCAACTTCAATGCAAGGAAAGTCATCACTACATGGATATAAGCCATCAGTTGGATTCTTTGCTACAATTAGGCCAACACCACCTGCTTGTTTCACAGCATCTGAAGCTGTTATTACATCTATTCTACGACCGAGTGAAGTGAAGCATATAACCACCTTTCCAGATACCATAGTTTTGTCAAGTGAGAGGGATTCACAGACACTACAAAAGGGTGCAACAGCAAAATGTTCTAAGTAGTTAACTAACAGAATGAGACATTGTTCTAAGCAAGTAATCACAAGTTTTCAGATCACGGTACCCTGTAGCTGTAGAGTTAAGTCCTTCAGACTCCGGATATATCAAGCTTGTAAAACCAATCTCGTGTCCTGTAAACATAGCTTGACCCTAGAAGAACAATTAAGTATATAAATAGCTGTAGAAAATCCAGTACTTGTTAAAAATCCCAAAAGTGTTACTTGCCACACAATGAAAGAAAGGACATAGTACCAAGAAAGTTTTGTTATTTCCTAAAGTTATGGAAGTAGGAAATGCTCTATCCATGGTGCTTGCTGCGACTGTTATGATCCATGGTGATGTGTTCTGAACTGTCTGCGCCGAAGGTCCATCATTTGCAGCTCCACAAACAACAGTAATTCCCATGGCTACAGCATGAAAGGAGCCAGTTGCAATGCCATCACGCTCATCGACATCCGAAAAGAGTGGAACTGAACCCCCAATTGAGAGTGACAATACGTCAACTCCATCATGTATAGCTTCATCAAAAGCTTTGAGAATATCAGCCGCCGAGCATTCACCGCCAAGCACATTCCAGCAAACCTTGTAAATGGCCAATCGAGCATTTGGGGCACCCCCTCTAATTGTCCCATGACCAAGGCCCTTGTAACTTACATTAGTCACAAAAGAACCAGCTGCAGTGCTAGCAGTGTGGGTGCCGTGTCCATGTGCATCTCTTGGGGACATGAATTCAGTTCTTTTCGATGTGTTCAATGGCTTTCCATACTCGGCAAGTATTCCATCGTTGAACCAACGTGCTCCGACGACTTTTCTATTGCAATGCAATGTGGCATTAAACTTTTCCCCAGATTTACAAACACCCTTCCAGTGGGATGGAACTGGCCCTAGGCCTTCTTCATTGAAAGATTTAGACTCTGGCCATATACCT
This sequence comes from Potentilla sterilis, assembly GCA_963682095.1. Classification (NCBI taxonomy): domain Eukaryota; kingdom Viridiplantae; phylum Streptophyta; class Magnoliopsida; order Rosales; family Rosaceae; genus Potentilla; species Potentilla sterilis. The sequence continues at coordinate 38,068,738 of OY821765.1, forward strand.
GCTTAACTCATTGTGTCACATAAGTATGCGTTTCTGTATAAGTGTGCATGCATATGAGAGAGAGAGAGAGAGAGAGAGAGAGAGAGGGGAATAGAGAAAGTCACCTGTGTCAAGGACACCTATGATGACGCCATCACCCATATTGCTGCTGTGAATAATATTGCTTGAAGGTGAGTGAGGAGAGAGGCCAAGAAAATCCCAACTTCTACTAGTTTGCAGCTTGTGTAGAGTATTTGGTATGACTCGAACAACATCAGGCAACTCTAGCAGAATTCGCACCATTTCATTCAGTTCATGAAAACAAATTTAAGAACAACAAATATATATGACTAGTACACGAGCTAAAGTTAGAATATATCATGAATTTTCTGATCACTGGAAATTCATATATATTTGTTTTATCAAGTTAGCAAGATACCTGCAATCTTTTGTGCTTGCGCCTCTGTAAGCTTGGCTGCAAAACCAGAGAAACCATGTCTGTAACTGTATACCATCAATTTTGATGCCAAACTTTTACTGCAGCATAGGAAGCAACAAACGTTTTACTCATAATCTGAAGCATCCTAGAACTCAAATTTATCACATTGGTGATAAATAACAGATAACGCTGCAAACTAAATACCTTCCAACTATGGTCGCAAGCAAATCATGATGAGAATCCGTGATTAGCTTTGGATTGTCATGTTGTCTCTCTCCCAGATAAACAATGTGAACCTGCAATTTGTCGTTAAAGAATATATGCAAGCTAGTATCAGGACACCCTATCCAGGTTAAAGAAAAAGATATATGCATGTTTAAGATGTTGATAAGATATAATGATGTATTGCATACATGGCTATTAGTCTTAGCCGCTGCCACTGTTATCGATATTCCCTGGTGATTCAGAACACAGAGAAGGCATAGTAAACCAAGTACTAAACTTATTAGGCTGCTCATATTTTCTAGAGAAAGAAAGAAGATTATGGAGGAGGCTGAACAAAGATCAATTGAGGATTAACATGTTGAGCTAGAGATGACTCTATGATTGAATTATGGATCAAGAAATTTAAACAAGAAAATGATGTTTAAGTTGGTGGCTGTACATAATAGCTTGGAGGCTGGGTCAATAGTGGTGGGAAATTAAGAAAATATGTCACAAAGTCAAACTTTATAAGAGATGTCAACTTCCATGTGGAGACAGACAGAAAATAGATTTAGATACCAATGTTGGCAGTCTTATTGTCTTGGTGATGATTTTATGATTTAAGTGGACTACATTCATTTGATTACAGAAAGATTAATTGAAGTTTTAAGTTTCTAACTATGTCTGATTATAGTGAATTAATATCTACTGCAATGAAGATGTTCCTAACTTTACTGGGAGGATTAATATATTGCTTCTGATGAGATTAAGTAATTCTTGACCCAAAAGGCAAAAGGAAAAATAAAACTTGAAGGGTAATACAGAGGTCTTGGACAGATTCAAAGGAAGATTCTCTTATGCAGAAAGGTTAGCAGGTAGGGCTTTATCTGGTATGGCCTTTGCTTGAATATTCTTGGCAATAACCCTCCACTCTTGACTATTTAGTTGCTAAAAACAAAGACCATTCAAACATCTTCTGGCTCACCTGCTTGTTCGAGAAGTAACCTCATGGAAATTATATATTAATGCAGGAATGAAAATGTTCTATAGCTTTTGCAAACTAGACAATAGGTACTGGTTTACTGATGTCTATGTTTTGCTGTAAACAAAAAATCTTGCCAGGGACTAAAGGTGTTCAGAACTTCATATATAAGCTCCCTAATAATTTAGTGATTTGATTAATTCCACAAAGTAATTGAGCAGTGCTCACCCAACATATACCAAGTCTTGTCTTCTTTGCAGTGTTCATATTCATCTTCTGGAACAAAAAAATAAAAAATAAAAAATAAAGGAGAGCTAAATCAACTATGACTCTGGACTTTCTACCACAGACAAACAAATTAACCACCCTAATGTACAGAGCAGGCAGGTGACCTCCATCATTCTCAACTACACTGTAGGACTATAATACGATGGATTTCCGCTTTCAACACCTGAAATTCATCAGGAAAGAAAAATATATCTCAAATGCCCATGCTGCAAATGTGGAGCACATACAACTCGAAATTCTGAGAGTTCATGATTGTGCAAAGAATCAGCATAATCTCCTCAAATTTGATACACTCCAATATCCTCCGATGCCCCTAACGAAATTTTCCACAGACAATGTTATTACGGTTGTATGGAATAAATCTTCGTTATGCTTCTATAAAGATAAATTTCTAACTCTGTCATTAAATATCAGATTCATTGCAGTAAGCATCAACCCTAGACTGGTTTAAGAAGACTGCAAGTATTATCTTTTGCAAGTTGCAACATGTGAGCATGGCACAAAATATTTTGAGAAATATACAAGACACATGGAAAATTGTAGAGGATAAAACAATCAAAGAAACACAACAGAGATCAAAACAACTCCATACTTGAAGATAATTAAGCTTCTGGCTCAAGTTGCAGCCCATGAATAATATTATACAGAAGCAAGATAACAAAACAGATCAGAACAAAGAAAAATTCCAGCAACTACTTGATGATCTGATGATACTCCTAATAACCTCATAGGTAAAAATATGAAGAAAGTTTGAAAAAAAAAAATGGAGGAGGAGGAGGTGGGGACCACAGTCAAAGGGAGTCAATTGGGACCCGGGAGGAAGGGGCAAAATGGTAAATTAGTGGCTGAATGCTTTTGAGTACAGAGTCGAGCCCATCATGTAATCACGTCGTCTTGTCTAGTCCTCGTCACTTACACGTGTCTATTCAACAGCATTTCGTGCGGGAGTGAATGACTATAGCAACCTTCACTTCTTGCTGAATTTACACCACCGCCATTTACCTTCCGCTTTTAAAATTTTGAATTCTGGGGGACTACCTTCGCCTTTAAGGTTGTTAGTAATCATTCATCGATTCAAAAGAAAAAGTTAGCTTTAAGTAAATGAAAAGTTTATAACGGAACATTGAAAGAATTATAACTTGAATCAGTGACAAACTTCATTTTACGTATGATAATATGCTGGTAAAATTTCGTAAGTGACTTAAAATAAATTATATAACCTTAGTATGTGTTTAAGTTTCACTCTCAATCAAATTTGTAACCAATATATACATCCATTTGAGAAGAAATGAAAGATTTAAATAATATTATTAAGCTGCTGTCAAAACTATTAAATACAAAATATAGTTGTCTCATCCTGATCACACTTAGGTGTAACATTTTTATGGGAATCCTAAGCCTTAAATAACATTTTTAGGGGCATTTTGTTTAAGATTTGCTCATCATGTCAAGCAATATTGAACTTTTGTTCTTGAAGCATCAAATTATGGACAATTAATGGTGGTGACTACCCACCCAATATAAGGTTGTCTCGTAGTAGTGATTGTTGCTTGTAATGTACAATTGTACCTTATATACATCGAGACCCAAACCTTGAATAATTTATTTACAGGGAATGGGGTGGAAGTAAAACAACCCATTACCAAGTACTTAGGGATGAGAAACTTACTATCACAACATTACAAGATCAATAATAACAGTCAACTTAAAAACAAATGAGTTTAGAGCTAAGTAACAACAAAATGAGAAAGAACATCAAGGATTAACAATCAAAATAGAAAAAGAAAAGTTAGGTTGGCAGAAAATTAAACCAACAAAAATGAAAACAGATGGAGTGGAGTGACTGAGGCTTGAGAGAAGAGCAGAGAAAGTAGCCGGCCAATACATTGCTCGAGAATAAAGGGGTATTATCGGTAGTTAAAGCTGTCACGACTTGTGTCTTTCGTCGAAGATATAATATTTCCCGTGACAGAATAATAATAATAATAAGAGATGGAATAGGAAGAGAGAAAGCATAATTACAAGGCAGCCCATCTCCCCAAGGAATCGAAGGAAAGCTGATCGATCAAAGTGAAAAAACAAAGCACATCACTTCACCTCAAACTCATCAATTTTTTAACTTTCCTTTTCAAACTTGGGTCTACTTTTGTTTCAGGACATTGGTTCTGTTGGTGTCAACTATTCTCTCTCTCTAATACGGGTTTTCTTGTGTCTTCTTCTTAACGCTCCACAGCCCCACCTCACTAGAGAAAAGGGTTAAGCAAAGAGAAGAAGGTCCCTTAAAGGTGAAGCCTTTGTGAAAATGAAGATGGGTTTGAGCAGACCTCACAAGGTTGGCAATGGAGTCTCAACTAGATGGGTTTCTCTGTTCTGCATTGTCAGCTTCTTCTTGGGTGTTCTTGTTGTCAACAGGTTCTTTCCTCTCTTTGAGATTCGGCTTCTAGATTTGCTTAGCAGGACTCTTGTGAATCTTTAGTCTTTATGTTGTTTGGATGGTTTCTGGAATTCAAAAGTCTCTGCTTTTGGAACCCATTGTGCTCAAGATTCCCACTTTTGCTAATCTTTCTTACTAATTTTAGACTGTCATAAGGTTCTTTAGTCTTGAATTGGCAAATGCAAATAAGTGTCTTGCTGATAGATGTGAGTAGACCATAAGTTTTTAAGGAGAGGATACATTGTTTTGAGTTTTGAGCGTGGAATGTGGTAGATTTGGTGATATTTGGTTCTGAAATGTGAGAGGTTAAGTCAGTAATTGGATATATGATTCGGGAGATGCAAATGAGTCTGTTACATTAATTTTATTCAAAGTCAGATTTGGGTTTAAGCACTTATTTCGTTCGAGGTTGGTTTTGTAACTCGGTGGAAATTTGGAGCTCGATGATCTATTTCAAGTTCTAATCCAGGCATTGACATATGGTTTTTGAAATGCAAGTCAGTGAGATTAGTCAATAAACTAATGGTGACCTACTGAGAAAATTCAGTGTTGCTCAAAATTGGCCGCAGAGTGTTAATGGGGATAGTGGTTATATCCTAGTTCCCATTTGATGAAGTCCATTTTTGAGTCTATTGTTGGATGCAAATTAAAATTTACTTTGCATCCAAGCTTTATATTCCTTCTAAAAGCCCAGCCTACTTCTGATAGGAATATTTGTGACAGTTCTCAAGTAAAATAAGTTCCGGCACAATCACATTGCACCAGAACTTGTCAAAAATGGAGTTCAATCAGTTCATCATATGGGAATTGAGGCTGGGAGATGCAATGTTCCTTGCATCATGTTCATATATGTGAATAATGTACATACAATGTGCGTTGAGTTTGCATGACCAGAGATTGTAGTAGTCATCTATTACACCAATGAAACAAGGCATGAGACTATATTTCTCTGCTCCCTACCATTCTTTTCCTATATGAACTTCAAGTGGTTCATGTTTGTTTTCCAGATGTTGGCCTGCCATCGATCCAGATGATATGGTTGAAGAGGTTTCATCACTGGAGAAACATCAATCAATATCCCTTCAATCTGTGGTCAATTGTGAGAAGAAGGCAAGATATATGATCATGATATTCATTATCTTCATATATTTTGTAATGCACTTTAATAATGTCTATGCAATTGCAGAAAGACACTGATGAGGCAGGAGACATCTTTTCTCAAGTTTCACAAACACATGATGTGATCAGGTGAATTCTGATTTTCTACTATTATATATATCGAGATGTTTTTTCTAGAGCTCGAAATCACTTTCTCTGTGTTTGTGTGAGTTAATTTCTTTGTGTGCTATTGTCTGACTGAAAGTGCCTCATACGTAATATTCATGTTGGAATTCTTAGGAAGCTAGACAAGACAATTTCCGCTTTGGAGGTGCAGCTAGCAGCAGCCAGAGCTTCCAAATCTGACAATAATGAAGGATCGCCGGTGGTTACAAAACCAGGAAGCGAATCATTCAAGGAGCGCCGAAAGGTTTTCTTTGTCATGGGAATCATGACTGCCTTCAGCAGCAGAAAGCGAAGGGAATCAATCAGGGAAACATGGATGCCTGGAGGTTTGAATATAACAACTTAATAACTATTCTCTGACATCAAAACTAGTAGCAGCTATAATAAATTATCTGTTTTCCCTAGGTGATGAGTTAAAGAAGTTAGAGACAGAGAAAGGAATTATAATGCGGTTTGTTATTGGACACAGGTTGGCTAACTCTTGTCGCAAGTGGCTGGTGTTTTACTGCTTACTTCAGAATGATACTGTTTCAACATAATGGTTCAATTTTTCTTTTTAATTGTCAGTGCATCTACCGGTGGTGTTTTGGATCGTGCCATTGATGCAGAAGATGAGAAACACAAGGATTTTTTCCGACTGGTAAGTTACTGAGTGCTGAGGACCAAGGTAGCCTGTATTCCTTGTAATGTTAGTCAGTATTTTGGAGACTCATGCAAAGTATGTATGTGTGTGTGTGTGTGTGTGTGTGTATATATATATATTCTTGGGTACCATAAAGGAACAAAATTCTCAAATCCTTTGGTGGGCTTGTTCTAGTTTAAGTTTTTCATGTTCTCCTCTGATTACAAAAAAAATACTTTGGTGAACCTTATGCTTTGTTACCATTGTATGTCTGCAGAATCATATAGAGGGATACCACGAATTATCGTCAAAAACCCAAGCATATTTTACAGCAGCTGTCAATACATGGGATGCTGACTTTTATATTAAAGTTGATGATGATGTGCACATAAATCTTGGTTAGTGTGTGTGTGTGTGTGTGTGTGTGTTCTTTCTGCTTTTGAAACTGGATAGGGGAACAACTTAAAGTTGAATTCAGGGACACTAAGTTCAGTTAACATTTCACAGGTATGGTTGGTTCTACTTTGGCCCGCCATAGATCAAAGCCTCGTACGTATATTGGATGCATGAAGTCTGGACCTGTCCTGGCACATCAGTAAGCAACTGAACATTGGGCTTTTTTCTTAATTTTTAGTAATCCGCACCAATGATGATTTATTTACCTTTGCTTTAGGGGGGTCAAGTACCATGAACCAGAATATTGGAAATTTGGAGAGGAGGGAAATAAATATTTCAGGCATGCAACAGGTCAAATATATGCAATTTCCAAAGATTTGGCAACCTACATTTCAGTTAATAGGTAAGACCTTTTGTGGTGCGTCATTTTTTCTTAGGATAAATGACTTGAAAGTGTTAGTAATTGAGTTCTTGTTTCCTCTAGGCACATGCTTCACAGATATGCAAATGAAGATGTTTCTTTGGGTTCTTGGTTTATTGGTCTCGATGTTCAGCACATTGATGAGCGAAGCCTTTGCTGTGGGACTCCTCCAGGTAAGTTATTATATATGTGATTTGGTTTTTCACCAATAACCATTATGTAATTCAAGATTGATCTTTCCATGATCTTTGTTTCAATTAAGAGTTACATTAAGAATAAGCTAGCTTTTAAAACTCATCTGATCATGTGCTGAAAACTGTAGCAACTGTGACTAGCTTAAACATGTCATCTTTAGTTCATACTTCTAATTAGATGAAGTATTAGCAAGCTTAAAATGTAAATCTTTAGTTCATGCTTCTAACTAGAACGGGTACTTTTCGGGATTTTATACATTACACAAAATCTGTATCTCTCACACAGATTGCGAGTGGAAAGCTCAAGCCGGGAACCCCTGTGCTGCATCATTCGATTGGAGCTGCAGTGGCATATGCAAATCAGTGGAGAGAATGGAAGAGGTGCACCAGAGATGTGGAGAGGGTGACGACGCGATTTGGCACACCAGTTTCTAAAACTAGCTTCTGCTCGCTCCCTTCTAGTATTGTAATGTAAATGTGTATGCATTAACAGAAAAAAATTGGATGAACGCACCATCTGCCCCATTTTTGCTGGTTCATGCCCGGGACAGTTTGGCATATGATTAATTTAATCCATTGCACATATGCAATATTTAGTCAGGAGATCTGAAGAGAATCCATAATTTCTTTCCAGAGTTTGATACTCTTCGCTACTTGTAACACTAGCATTAACACTGTCTTTTTGGTCATACTAAGTTACTAACAGTGACACATACTTGGATGTAAAACATGTGCTTCATGGGTTGAACTCTGCTCAACTCTGTGACCTTGAGCCTCTGCTATGCGACCAGTCAGTCAAGCTTGATATGAAACTCAAACCTACGCGTGTTATGCATTTGATATTCCATTCTTGCATGTGTATCACTCTTTAATACTGAGATTGGCTTTCCAATACTGCACTTTTTGAGGCTCCACATTCAGATTCAAAAGCTTTTTGAATATATCGTTCTTTTGTTTATGCAGCTATTTATCTAAGTCTATGCATCAGATAACCGACCATTTGAAATTGACATATACCAGACCATAGATCTTCAGTAGTCGAAGTAAACAACGACTATGAAGACCTTATAGATGTTAAAGGCTAGGGTCGGTGTGACAGCCCTAACTGCTAATTATAATCTGGACAAGAAGTAGCATATCAGATGGCATGGGATTTTCCCAAAAATCATACGAAGTGTAAAATGAAGTAGTGGAAGAGAAAAACTCCAACTGGCTCTCTTGGCTGATTTTCCTTACTGAAGAAAATCTAAGCATGTAAGGGCAAATGAGCCCATCAGTCCTGGACCTACTCACCTAATCACCGTCAGTTTGGCATTGTTTTCAAGCACACAATTGGTAGAATCTGTAAGAGAGCGTCAATTTCTCAAAGTAGGAAATTGTAAGGCTTCACGTTATGGTTTTGGAACTACTTTGGATCATCAGCTAGCTTGTGGTCTAATGACTATGATCCAGTGACTTATGCACTTAAGCAGGTCTAATCAGTCAAATCGCGCTGGAATGTGTTCTTGTTTGATTTTCAGAGTTCAATTATAAAATTAATATACATTGTTAACTCATTTTAAAACATTTAAGTGGTAAATCCGCTCAACATAATCATTCGTTTTTATATTGGTGAAGTTACAGAGATTAAAACGAGTGGGAGTAGAAAACTCTTGCATGTGTAGAGCGTGAAAGTGAAGTTTTGAGTATAGAAGACTCGTCGGGCTAGTTGTCTATTCTCAAAACGTATGGATCAATTAGGTGAAGCAGCAATATATGTGAGTGAGTGGAAGATCAGAAAGGTGATTCAGTATACACATGAAGTCTTGGACTTGTAACCTCTCTGCCATTTAAAAATAAGTTGCACGACGAAAACATGTAGCAGGTCATATCAAATTGGGTCGGTTCAGCATTACATTGCATTATTGTTTCCATGAACCAATATTTATGAAGGTTATTCACCAAAAAAAATAAAAATATTATGGAGGCCAACATTTCCACATGCATGCTTTCACAAGTCTTTGGCTTGCTGTAGATTTTGACATTGATGAACATGTTGTTATTCATAAGAACTTGAGACCAAAAAATGTTGAAAGCTTCATGATCAAGTTGACCATTCTGAAGTAATTATGCAAAGTCGACTCGATTTATAGTCAGAAAGGAGCAACAGAGTTGATCGAGCGCGTACATTGGATCAGTTCAAGCGAGTCAAATGCTGGAATCAGGGTCTCATTAGCTAAGCAAAGCAATGCTGCATTATTTTATGGATGCCACTAGCTTAGAATATGCTTCAATTTTTAGTCTTTGTTTTCTGCGATGAATATGAAACTTGCTTCATTCTATCTACCTCAAATGATTAGGGTTTCCATCGCCGAAGGGATCTGTTAGGGTTTCCATTCTGTCGGTGGTCTGCCTCATGATCGAGCTTAGAATCGCAACCACTTTGCGAGTTCTTTTGGCAAATATTTGCACTCATTAAACATAGGGAGTGATTTGTTTTTCCCATTCTTGAGTTTCTAATTATCAAGTTTTATTTTGATGCAATAGTTTCTGAATACAAGATTTTGAAGGACAACTTTTCATTTCGGATGAGGATGTGATAAAACTCTTTAATTGATTAGGTATTTAAGCAGAAAACAAGATTAAATTTAGTTTCAAGGTGATTACTTTGAACAGCTTAGTCCATGAGTTTGGTAGGAAAATAGATTACAAAATAAAGAAAGATAAAACACTACACTTTAACCTCAAAAATATAATTTGAATAGATTTTTTACGAGGTTGTGTGTATATTGAGAGAATAGATTATTCATCCTGTAACTCTAATCGACGAAGTACACATTACATGAGTTTTAGTTTTGTTCATAACATGTTGTTCAATATGGGAAGCAAAAAGAAGAGCTGATGTATTCTCTCCTAGCCAACACAGATACAATAGAAAGTGAAAGAATGAACGGCAGGCACACATAAAAATCCAAGTCAAGGGAACGTGAAAAACGAGAACGCGTCTACCCACAGAGCCAACGCCAGTGGTGGTATATAAGAAGAAGAAGAAGAAGAAGAACGGCCATTGAATCAAACCACACAAACAATTTTCATTTCACTCCTCCCAGAGTCACCTTCTCCTTCTGGATTTGGTTAACTTTTTACCACAGCAAAGCATCAACTTTTAGCTGTGGCTATTTGGCCAAAAACCCAAGAAAGAAAACAAAGCTCTCTCTCTCTCTCTCTCTCTCTGGTTGGGCCAAACTGTGAGAGCCTCAGACCTGCAAAATCTCAACAAGCGTCTCTCTACCGCTTATCTCCTCCAATCTTATCCACAACTTCTTGTCTGCTCCTTCATCATCATCACCATCATCTTCATATCTAAATCTCCTCTTCTTCTGTTCCCTCCTCCTCCTCCTCATCTCCCTTATTAAATTTATTTCTATCCTTCCTTACATATCTACACTCTTTTAAACCCAATTTCCTTGTTGGGTCTCAGCCCTCCTTGGAGCTTTGCTTATCCCCTATCCAAACCAATCTCTCAAAAACCCTCGAGTAATCGCTGTGCTCTACGCATACCCCTATTCGATTCAATCGAGGGTTTTTCTTTTTCTTATTCTATTCTATCAGTTTCTATCGGAAATGGCTGTGGCGTCTGCTTTGGTGGAGATTATGGGGAGACCCACGATTGTAGAAGTGATGGGGGAGCTTGTCAAGTTCATAACTCCTCTATGGATTGCTGTGATTATTGGGGTCTTGATTGGGTGGTCGTGGCGGCCCAAATGGGTGTCTGTGGTTGGTAGAGAACTATTGGATACCTCCACACAAAAGGACTCATCTTCTTCATCATCATCATCTTCACAGCCACCAGCACCATCCACGTGTGGGATTTCGATTCCGAGTTTGAGTTCGTTGCTGCCAAATTGTATTACTGGGGCTGCTGACGATACCCACCAGGACCAGGCGGCTCTAGCTTTGCCACCTAACAACAATACTGATTGCAGGTTTGTTTCACTTGGCCTTATTAGTTCCACAAATTTCGCAACTTTAATTGGATTACATGTTAAAAGATCACACAAACTATTAGTTTGAAGTTGTTAGATAGTTGAATTGTGAGATATGGAGTTTTTTGGTTTTAAGAGCTTCGGATTGATGAAGTTCATTTTTTTTGTTTTGGCTCTGGCAGTTCCTCACAGATTGAGAAAGAAGAATCTTGTAATGTCTCCGATGTGGATTTACGCCACATATGTCAGCTTGTTGAGGAGAAAGATGGCGGTCCAGCTTGGATTCATATGATGAATAAGTCAACTCCAACTATGGGCTACCAAGCTTGGCGTAGAGATCCTCAGGTAGCTAGCAGTAGTCTTTAACCTCTGGTTCCTATTGAATTGAGGTCCTCAATTGTTGGTGAGGTTAACTGAATTTTGTTCTTTTGTTGTGTTGTAGAATGGACCTCCACAATACCGAAGTAGAACTGTATTTGAAGATGCCTCACCTGAGACTGTGAGGGATTTCTTTTGGGATGATGAGTTTCGGGCAAAGTGGGATGACATGCTTATCGAGGCTTCTACTTTGGAAGAATGCCCAACGACTGGAACCATGCTAGTGCACTGGGTCCGCAAGGTGAAAAATGTGTCTGTTTGTGATGTCTGGCCTTGAATTGTCCTGGTTGTGTTGGCTTATGACTGACTAGTTTTGTTTTTCATTTTGCATGGACGCAGTTTCCATTCTTCTGTAGTGACAGAGATTACATGATAGGCCGTCGCATTTGGGAATCAGGGCGATCATACTACTGTGTTACTAAGGTAAGAGCCTCAGAAACAAATGCAAATATCATTTTATAGCCTACTTTGTGGAAGGATTCTTTTCTGTTCCAACTGTTTTTCATTTTTTCTAGCTCTGGCAACATAACTAGTATCTAGTAGTTATAAATGATTAGCTTTAATTTGCTGTAGAGTTTTAGCTATGAAAAAGCTGAACTAGTTAGATATGTGTGTTTGCTCAGAATTAATTCCGAACTCTAGTAGTGTAGTAGCATAACAGTTTTGGATTTGAAAATGTGAGACTACTTATTGGTAATTGCAATGTGAGTTATTGGTCAGTAAGGTGAGTCAGGTGACATAAGCTAGTTGTCAATACTCAATAAGGAAATTGAGTTATTGTTATTTTCTGGTGCTAATAAATGGAATCCGAAAGAAAACTTGTTTTCAGAGTAGGAATTTAAGTGAATGCTGCAAAGTGTTTTCTCTGAGCTAGTTTGTGGTTTTGAAGAATCTATATAAGTAATTTACTTCAGATTCAGGAAATAATGTAGTTATTTTATATGTTTCAGGGAGTGCCCTCCACTGCAGTGCCAAGGCGTGACAAACCTAGACGTGTTGATTTGTACTATTCAAGTTGGTGCATTCGTGCAGGTAATGACATGTTCTAAATATGAACTATCTCCAAAGCAAAGTGGTTTTGTTTTTTTGAAAACTGAAGCAAGGGAGAGAAAAACATCTCCTATGACTTCGTAAGTGAAGGACTTCTATGCTCTTTCAATGAATTGCAAACGTCAGATTGCTTTCATATCTTTTTAGTGGTCTTCTGAACACCTACTGATTAAAGTTATATCCGTTGTATATGAACAGTTGAATCCAAAAGGGGGGATGGCCAGCTTACTGCATGTGAGGTTATACTGTTTCACCATGAAGATATGGGTATTCCTTGGGAGATTGCGAAACTTGGAGTTCGTCAGGGTATGTGGGGAGCTGTTAAAAAGATTGAACCAGGCCTACGTTTATATCAGAAGGAGAGAGCCGCTAAAGCGCCACTTTCACGGTGTGCTAAAATGGCTCAGATCAACACGAAAGTCAGTGCAGATTACTTGAGATTGGTGGAAAACAGCACCAAGGAATCCGTGGAGGTTGGAAATTCAGATCCAGCTGAGAAACCTGTAGGGAGGAACATACCTAAAGCTCTAGTTGTCGGAGGGGCAATAGTTCTTGCTTGCAGTCTTGATCGGGGGCTTTTGACTAAGGCAGTTATATTTGGAGTAGCCCGAAGATTTGCCAAGATTGGGAGGAGATTGTGATCCAACATGGTTATTGCTTCATTCCAAGAGATGCCAAGCTAACTTCTGTCAAGAGAAGCGAGGAATTGCCCAAGTGATGAATATTCAAACTTGACCCCTTTTGACAGGATTGGAGGTGTCGCATTCTTTCTCCTTTTTGTTTAGCTATGAATATAGCTTAATTGTACAAGTACCCCAGGCTAAAAGAGAGGAAGGCAAGACGACAGAGCTTATAGCTGTATTCATTTAAAGTTGGAAATGTCATGAAAGAATCTTGTTCTGCAAGTATAAACAGAATGTTCAGGTTCTTTTAATGTTCATTTTCTGTCTTCAATATATTGATCTCTTCATTACCAATTGATTTACATAGCATATGTGTTTGGGCCACAATTGGAATTCACTTCAATTGGGCTTTTACCCTGAGGCCCAGAGGGGTTTAGGTTTAAATCAGACCCGATATTCATGGTTTCCCGCTTTTTGCAGGAAAGATTATTTGGGGGGAAAACGTGGATTTATTACCTAATCAGTTCGGGTTATTTTATAGTAATCCAATTATACAATATACGATTCTCTTTAAGGGATAATGAGGTGTAAATACTGATTGGGATAATTAGGGATTGTTTCGGTAGCAATCCATCCGAAAAGGATATCTTCGCCGAATCAGTGGTTGATCGGCAGTGGGACTCGATTTGGCTGATCTCGACTTTAATGAGTGGTGATCTGGACATATTTAACGGAGATGAAGTTTCCTAAACAAAGAAGAGGTCTGATCTCGATTGATTCCTAATTAATGGGATTGGAAGCAGAATAAGGAAGGACAGTCCTAATGAAACTCGGAATCCGCTAGGCTGGATCTCACAGCCCTAGGGTTTCGAGAGCGCTATAAATATAGCTCTTCCTGCAACTAGGGAAAGGTTCTCAACCAAACACAAACAACCCCAAGTTCTAGCGCACCGCTAACTTGCCAAAGCCTCTACGGAGCAACTCACGCAACTCGCCTCCACCACTACGATCGATCTTATCTCGTACTCGTGCCGAGCGTTTGCTGAGCCTATCGAGTCAGTCCGCTACTCAGGTAGCAATCGAGTCTGTCGCTACTCAGGTAGCAATCGAGTCAGTCCGCTACTCCGGTAGCACACACCCGTGGTCTTGGTATTAGCTCTGCTTTGCTTCTCCGGATCAGAGTAAGATCCTCAATCCTCAGGGGGTTGGGAAGAAAATCCTGTTAGAGAGTTCTATTCAGGTCTTGTTCGAGTCCTGTACGCCGGCTTAGTCAGCGCCCGCGTAACAGTCGCTTGACCAGGAAGTCAGAGTCAATTGGGAGCAGACGAGAAGACTCGCCAGGGGTCGCACGCGATCGAGTTGCACCGCTCCAAGGGTGCTGGCACGCCTAAAGCACACAGAAGACACGCAAAGGACCTCACGTCCGCCACGCCACGTGCTGACTGTTCGCCGGGTGCTGAATCCGCCACGAACATTTTGGCACACCGGCCAATGCCTTGGACTGGATCCACAAGGCATTGGCCGTTCCATCGTCTCTTCATCAAGAGATGATCATGTGGGATCCAGTCGCGGATCTACCAGTGCTCATCAAAGCGGATGAGCGTCCTTATTCTGTAGCGGCCGTCCAGTTGGAGGCCATTTATTACAATAGGATTATGAGACCTCTCAGAATTGAGGGGGTTGATCATAAGGGGCATCCAATCGGGGTGACCCAGAACGAATTGTCTCAATGGGGAATTGCCCAGGCCATGATAGATTACAGCCGGCCAGTTTCCATTGAGCTTCTTCCAAATGTTTCTAATGAGTGACGTCCTCTCACAAGAGGCGTCAGAGGCCTTTGCTCTTTTTATGCAACGATTAGCTATTTATCGAATTGAGCAAATGGCTTGGGAGGAAGTAGCACTGGTCGAGTGCGTTGAGGAAGAAGATTTTGAAACTTCGATAGGGGTGGAAGTGATTCAGCCTGCTCCCACGGCGTTGGATGATACTCCACCCAAGGTACGTGATCCTGTAGAAAGAGTCAACCTGGGGACAGAAGCTGAGCCCATGGAGGTGGGGATTAGTCAGTACCTTGAAACGGATTTGAAGCAGCAACTGGTAGGGTTGCTGCAGGAGTTTAAGGACTGCTTTGCAGAGAAATACCAGGATATGCCGGGATTATCAAAGGAGTTGGCTTCTCATCGTATCCCCATCAAGGAAGGATGCAGGCCAGTAAAACAAGAGCAACGGCGGATGAATGCGGAAACTGCGATGGCGGTCAAACAAGAAGTTCAAAGCATGGTTGATGCTGGGATAATCAGACCGACTTTATATCCGGAATGGTTATCCAACATAGTTCCTGTCAGGAAGAAGAATGGCAAGATTCGAGTCTGTGTGGACTACAGGGATTTGAACGCTGCCTCACCAAAGGACGTCTACCCTATGCCGATAGCAGATATGTTGGTGGATGCAGTGGCGGGGCACGAGTTACTATCGTTTATGGATGGAACGGCAGGTTATCACCAGATTCCCATATACGAGCCGGACATCTCCAAAACTGCCTTTCGCTGCCCAGGGTTCACCGGTGCATTTGAATATCTCAGTATGCCGTTCGGCTTGACCAACGCGGGGGCTACATATCAACGTGCGATGAACATAATTTTTAGTAAGATATTAGGGGACATCCTTGAGGTCTACATCGACGATGTGGTGGTAAAATCGAAGAAAAAGGAGGACCACATTGATCATCTCAGAAGGGTGTTCACTATCATGCGAAAGCATCAGCTTAAAATGAATCCAGCCAAGTGTGTTTTTGGGGTTTGTGCTGGTGACTTTCTAGGGTTTGTGGTGTATGAGAGAGGCATCGAGGTGGCTGGCGATAAGGTCCAGGCTGTGTTAGATGCACCAGCGCCGCGGAACAAGAAGGAGTTACAGAGCTTGTTGGGAAAAATTAATTTCCTCAGACGCTTCATATCCAATTCAGCAGGGAAAGTGGCGCATTTCTCTCCTCTACTCAAGCTCAAACCAGGAGAAGTCTTTAAGTGGGGTCCTGAGCACCAGGCTGCTTTTGACAGGATCAAGGAGTACTTGGCTAGTCCGCCCGTCCTTCGGCCGCCTACGCCCGGTATTCCTCTCAAGTTATATATTTCTGCATCTGATATTTCTATCGCAGGACTACTGGCCCAGGATGAAACCCTGGCGGATGGAAAGAAAATCGAATACGCAGTATCCTACATTAGTCGGACACTTTTGGATGCAGAAACCAGGTATTCATCAATCGAGAGGCTGTGTTTAGCCCTGTACTTCGCTGGTATTAAGCTCCGCCATTACATGCTTTCATTTACAACGATAGTGGTGGCACAAACGGACTTGGTGAAGTATATGTTGACGAGACCTATCCTAAGGGGTAGGATTGGCAAGTGGGTGTTGGCCCTCTCAGAGTTTTCTTTGCAATACGCGCCACTCAAGGCTATGACGGGTCAGGCCATCGCGGATTTCTTGTTACACCATCCTATTAAGGAGGAATTTACCGAGCCGCCGGAGTTTGTTCATATGATCCGCTACCAGCCTTGGATTTTATACTTTGATGGTAGCAGTACCAGCAAGCTGGCTGGCGCTGGGATTTGCATTCAGAACCCAGCTGGCACTAAATATCTTTATTCGTTTCAGCTGGAGTGGTCGTGCACCAACAACCAGGCAGAGTATGAGGCTCTACTCATTGGGTTGGAGTTGTTGCTCGACCTGGGGGCACAAGAAATTGAAGTACTTGGAGACTCAATGCTAGTTATCAATCAACTGCTGGGGGTCTACAAGTGTTTATCTTTCCATTTGGTGCACTACTACGAGCGGGCTATTGAGCTGCTGGATCGTTTCATCGATGTTTTCTTGGACTATGTTCCTAGGGAATTGAACTCTGCAGCTAATGAGTTGGCACAATTGGCCACAGGAATCAGTTTAGCCCAAGGAGTGAAGGAAAGAATCCTTCGGGTAGAGCGCAGAACTCTACCATCTTTTGCTATCCGCCGGGCGGACCGCGGAGAGTGGTTGGTCGCTACAGTCGAGCCCATTGATGCTGACTGGCGGATACCAATCATAGCATATCTAAAAGACCCATCCGCACCGTCTGAGAGAAAGATCAGGCACCTTGCGACTAACTACCTTCTCAAAGGAGAAGACTTATTCCGGAGGGGGGAGGATGGAGTTCTATTGAGGTGTATCTTCGGCGTGGAAGCCAAGCGAATTATGAGAGAGGTACACTTAGGGGTCTGCGGTTCACACCAGTCCGGACCCAAAATGAGGTGGCTTATTCGTAGATACGGATATCATTGGCCATCTGTGTTGAAAGACTGCCATAGCTTTGCCCAGGGTTGTCAGGATTGCCAAAAGCATGGGCCGGTCCAGCGGATTCCAAATATCCCTTTACAACCTATCATCAAGCCTTGGCCCGCCAGGGGTTGGGCATTGGATTTTGTCGGAGAGATTCACCCACATTCGTCTGCGCAGCACAAGTTTCTTTTGCTCGGGACTGATTTCTTTACGAAGTGGGTGGAGGCTATACTGACCAGGAACTGTGATGCAGACACCGTCATCCGCTTTGTGTTTCAGAATATTATCTGCCGGTATGGCATTCCAGAGTGTATAGTGGCGGACCGGGGGGCAGCCTTTATGGCTGAGAAGACCCAAGCCTGGCTAGCGGATTACGGTATCCAGTTCCTACATTCCTCTCCTTATTATGCTCAATCCAACGGTCAAGCAGAAGCTACTAACAAGGTTATCCTATCCATCATGAAGAAGATGCTCGCGGATAACCCAAGATCATGGCATACTCAGCTTGATAACACACTATGGGCCTATAGGACTTCTAAACGGACTCCTACGGGCACTACTCCTTATGCATTGATGTACGGCCATGATGCTGTTCTGCCTTTGGAGATCAACGTAGCTTCTTTAAGGGTTCGTGAGCAACACCAGCTGCTTGGCGACGACTATGTACAGGCCATGTTCCAGGAACATGAAGACCTTGACGAGAAGCGGCTCGAAGCCTTGGAAAGCATCATCCTTGAGAAGCAGCGGATCGCCAAGGCATATGACAAGCGGACCAAGGGTAAGTCTTATGGCGAAGGGGACTTGGTCTGGAAGGTCGCTCTGCCCCTCGACGAACCGGGTCGTGGTAAATGGAGTGCTCGTTGGGAGGGGCCATTTGTCATTGACCGTATCGTGGGCAAGGGAGCTTACCAGCTCCGCGACTTGGACGGGGAAGTACACAGAAACCCCATCAACGGGAGATTTCTTAAGAAGTACTTTCCAAGTGTCTGGGAATTCGAGGTTCCTCCGGCGGATGAAGATTCTGGTCAGAACCTTTCTTAATTCAGCGCGCTCGGGGGGCAACAAGTTAGAACGGCACATCCGCTAGGGGTGTTTCTGCCGTGTTTTGAGTTTTTCCAGGTTTTTCATTGCAAAATCTTTAGGGTTTTGCGTTTTTTCCTTGTTTATTTCGACATCCGCTTGGGGTGTCTGTGTCCTTATACTTTTCCTCATCAATAAAGTTCGTATCTTTGAGAATGGTATTGCAATTGCAGCTTACTTTCTATATACAAAGGCTTTGCGGCCAAGGGCATTACAAGGAAAAAAGATACATAACAAGAGCTACTAACTAGCTCTGAAACCATGCCTACTTCTCTCTAAGTCTTGAGCCTAGCGGACTCCTCATGGTCGTTCGTTAGCCGCCCGCGGAGACTGCGAGAGTTGTATCTTCACCATCACCAGCAAAACGGACCTCTGCTAATTCCAGGAAGGGATAGATTTATACAAGGCAGAGGGAGGAGTTTGCAAAACTAGCGGAGGTAAAGAGTGAGCCTGCCGCACTTCAGCCAAAACACCACTTTCCGCTGACGGAACTAGTGGTTGGGTTGGCTGCGATGACAGGCACTTTCAACCCTTCCTCCGCGGGTGATGGTACCTAACCAGATCCCTAGCGCTAGTCCGCATGGGGAACAGCCATGACTGGCCGGGTATGGGCTACATACCTCGAAGCGCAGGTTCAGGGCGCCTAACGCTAGGTGACCGGGGTTAGGATTTGTTTAACGCTGGGTGACTGAGGTTACTAGGTTGTCTAGCCGGAATTTCAGTGTCTTTGGTGGAAAGGCCTGTGGCAACCAGAGGGTTGCGCTATATGTGAACCATACTAGGATTGCCATATCGCTTCTAAGTCTATTGAGATTTCGCTAATGCCGGGGGTTTCCTTTTCTACTGCATTTCGGGGGAAACCCAACGGTTAGGGGTCACCGGGGCTTTAATGCTTTGGTCTGCCCGTATTTATGAAATTATCCGGTCTAGGCGCCTGTTCAATTGGGAACCGGTGCGTATTAAAGTGGGGATTTGACTTACGACTTCTCGGGTTTCCACAACGTTTCGGTGACCGTCAAATCCTACATTAATCACAGTTTACGTTTCCCATGCACCCATTGGGCCGCCTGACGCTGGGCTTTTTCTTTGGCGCTAGGAGGCCAGATTTATTTATTGCGGATGGGCTCCTACCCGTTTTCAGGAGAGGTCGTTTGTTATGTTATCTAGTTTACTCGGCTTTGCTTTATCATTGCATATCCGCGCAGCCCAGTAAACTAGGGGGGCAACATGAGGGCAGTAGGGCAATACCCGCGATCACCTTATCATCTTTGGTGGCGGATTTTTGAAATTTTTAACATTTTTCTGAATTCCCCTTAGGGTTAAGCCCTGTTGTTCCGCGAATCAAGATTTTCAGGGACAGCCGCTCGGCGGGTGCCCAATTTATTTCGCCTGTCTTGTGTCCAAATTTTTATTTTATTTCGATAAATTAAGGGGGCTTTGCGGCCATGGCTATTACAAAGGCAGGATTTAAATACATACAAAAGAGCTAATTATGTATCCGCGAGCTAGCTCTGATACCATCTTCGTATGTAGGGGATTTCCGCCAGTCCTTCGATCTGGACTCTTGCCGAGTAGGGGTCGAAGACGGAGATCCTGAGAGCTTGGTGGATGGAGCATGAAGATTGTTTGGCAGAGACTGTCTTGCCGCCGAAGCAGAGTGGCGGGTAGGCGTTCGCTGCCTACAATCCCTCGTTGCTCCAAGAGCCCCATAGACGAGCGAATTCTATCTCCGCAGAGGAAATGCATATATCAGGTCCGGAAGAAGACCCCGGAGATAGAATTCCCTTCATAACGAAGGAGACAGCTGGTCTATTGGGGCTTAACCTTCCTCACGCGGGCGGATCTTCGATTCGAACGAAGACTGATGGTCCCATGAGGCGTGAGGAGGGTACCCGAACCGGCATCCATGCTAGGCCTCCGGCCGATGCGAATAGTGGGGTGCTAAATCAGCAGCCACCACTCTATGATCACATCCGCCCGGGACATAACATGGGATGTTATGGTTCGGGATTTGTTTAACATGGGGTGTTATGATTCGGGGTGCTCAAAGAGAACATCCGAACTAGATCTGGTGGAAAGGATTGAGGAAGCCATAGCGGCTGATAGGAGAACCTAAAGGAAGAAGTAAGGAAAAACATTCTAAGTTGATTTGGGGTTCCCATTTCCGGCCATGGAGGGGTTGTCTTATAGTCTTATGCAAAAGCAATCCAAGGGCTGAGATTAACTTGTGCAGTTATTAGGCAGTTGGATGTTGGAACCGTTTTGGCGTTTGAATTTCAAATTTTTGAGAAACGGTTCGGCAATTCCGACAGTAATGACGAGACAGTTGCGTAGGGATTGGTTTCTGAACCGAACCAATTGGGCTTGGTGGTTAATTATATAAAACAGAATACATACGATTATCAAGCCAATGTTCATTATGGGTTGGGCTTAAATTCAAATAGAAGCAGGCCCAATCTCTTGATTTTTGCCTTGGACCTACTGATCGAGCGGTCCAGTTCTGCGTTGACTCTCTTGGCCTGACGCTCCCTCTCCTGAAGAGTGGTCGCCAGAAGCTTTTGCTGGTTTAATTGCTCCGCGCGGTTGGCTTGTTTCTGGCGGAGGAGGGAGATTTTCTGCCTTATGCTCGCCTCCATTTCCTCAAGTCTGGCTATTTCAGCTGCCTCCGTGTCATTGCCAGCCGCAATGAGCAAATCTTGATAGGCACGGGCGGCGTTGACGAAGGCCACGCCAGCTTCCTGGATTTGGGCATGCTGAGGTGATCGGGCAGCTAAACGTTCCTGCAGACTCTTCAGTTCTGTGGGGAGGCTGAGAAGGGCAGCACTGACTTCAGTTTGGTGCTCGGGGGGCAGCTGCTGGAGTTGGCCTTTAAGAATGTCAAGGGCGGAGATGAGTTCGTCCGCCACTTGAGTGTCTGCGGGATCCTTCTCTCCCAGATGCTCTAAGAATCCCCATGCTGCCTGCACCTCTATAGGTTCCTCTTCAGGGCTGTCTGGCCGGGGGAAGAGGTTTTCAGCCAGAACGGAGAAGGAAGCTGCCTCATCCGGAAGTCCAGAGTCAGATCCGCCAGGAGTCGCAGAGGGCTGTGCGAGCGAGGCAGTGATCGGGCCCGAGATGGCCTCATTCTGATGCAAGGGGATCGACTCTATAGTTGATTCCGCTGGGCCGGGGTCCGCCACCAGTAGGGTGGCACCCGTGGTTGCCACCCTTTCATCTTCCGCCTGTTCATTTTGAAGGAGAATCGTTAGTAATTCCGACCAAGGGAGGCGCCAATTCAAAGTATAGGCAGTGTATACCTCAGTAATCCCTTGGTGAGGGTTTGTTTCTGGCAGGTCCAGAGGGACCTCTTGCTGCCCTTGTTGATCAGGGTCAGTTGGGTCGTCCGCGGGAGTTGAAGGTTGTTCAACCCGGGGGGCAGTTTCAGCCAGGGATTTCACACCAGCAATCGCTTCCTCTTCCGCTGGTGAGATATCAGGTGTAGAAGGGGAAGGCTCTCCAGTTTCTGGCTGCTCGGCGCTTGGGTTGGCGTCCTCTTCCTCTTCGTCTTCTTCCCCTTCGTCTTGCTCCACTTCATGAGTTGAGTTTGAGGCCGGCGGATTTGGAGTGGAAGAGTTACTGGGGGCACCAGCGGTCAATAGTAGGGGCTCGCCTGCCGGGCCCTCCGCCATGGTGTCATTTGGGTTCTCCTCCGCCTCCGGTCCAGTTTCTGCAGTGGCAGGAAGTGTCAGGAGTGGTTGGATGGAACTCTGACCAACTGCTAGGGCTAGGTTGGAGGAGGTACCTGCATCAAGACAGCGCAAAGGAACTGGCTGAGGGAGACTATCGCCGCAAATTTCAAGAGCAATTTGGTAGCAGTTCAGAAATTCCTCATCAGAGTTAGAAGAATTTGTCTCCTCAGAAGGGCCAGAGGACTCACCGGAAGAAATCTCAATCGGAATGGGGCCTCGGCTGGTTGCTGCAGCGGGCGAGGAGCGCTTCCTCCAAGGTGTCTGCAGGGAGGGATAAAGGTGGGATATCTACGTTATGTAGGTATCTATTTGAACTCATATTTAGAGACGCATGGGGAAAAATAGAGCTTTTAAGAGTACTTACAGGTGTGTCTTCGTCCTCGTCAGTTCTCTCATCCGTTTCACTGATGGTTTTGCTCTTCTTGGGGGGCGGATGAGCTCTACATTCGGCTTTCCGTTTTCCCCTGCCCGCAGAGGTTTGTCCGGATGCCTGTTTCATGAAACAAGTCAGGAACCACACAGGGTTATCTAGCAAACCAGGATAGCAGCTAAGAGGGGAGGTGCATTACCTTCTTTGGAGATAGGTCTATCTGCAGCGGATCGCCCTCTAACACCTTTTCATCAGCAGGGGTAAGGTGCGCTCCTTGATTCTGAAAGAGCCTCCGGAAGTAGGAGACGGATGGTTGATTAAAGAGCGCGCCTCGAAGATGTGCCCACCAGTGCTGATATGGGCCAGTGACATCCATTGAAGCTTTCACGCTTGGATAATAGTCCCAGTTCTGCAGGATGCCAAGAGGTTCCAGACGAGACTGATCGCTATGATCAGATATTGGAGGGAAACTTCTGCTATTCCGCCACGCCGAGAAATAGTTCACACTCTTCAATGGCGGGTAAGGCAGGAGTTGTATGAGGCCAAACTGGCGGGCGAAGAAGTGAGGCGCATAGACCTCATAGACGGGAAATTTCTTGTCACCGTAGAGGAGGGGCAGATCCGCCATGGAGGTGCTTCGGACAAAAATCCGTCGACCTGTTGCTTGTTGCGCGCTAGATGGGAGGAAGCCCCGGGACAGTCCGCGCGGATACTTTAAATGGATCAGCCGCTGTGCCTCAGTGAAGAACTCGCTGGCAGTGGTGTTGAAGAAGATGTCGAGGCAAACAGCGTAGCTGAGATCAGGACTGGCGGCGCAGCCAACGTACTCTTGCCCCACAACTTGATCGGGCTTGGGCATTCCCTTCATGGCTGGAGCGAGTTGGGGAAAGTGCATCTGGCACCAGATGTCTAGGATCCAAAGTGGGCCTGATTGAGCACAATTCATTGGATGGGCGGATATCCGGTGTAGACAATGGTAGAGGTGCGCTAGAGAGAATTGACCAAGGCCAATTTCTGCGCCAGCATACATTATCTCCGCCATACGGTGGTAGAGCTTGGTCATCTTGTTGGTGTTGGAGCAGACCACAAATTTGTTAAGCCAGAAGGATAGAAAGGTTATCCCGCCGAGATCATCGTCCCTCTGGATGAACGCGTCTTTCCACTTCTCGAACCCACCAACTTTAAACGCATTAATTTCGCTCCGTGGGTATGTCCTTTCGGGGTAGATGCTCTCATCAAAATTCTCTAGGCCGAGCGGGAACCCAAAACCAGCGTAAAGGTCTAGCAACGTCACGGAGGCATGACCAAATCTGAACTCGAAGGCGTTGACCGTGGGGTTCCAGAGGCTAATCAACGGGACAAGAGCACACCTATTACCTCCTTTGGGGCTGAGACTAAAGCAAAGCTTGAGCACATCCGCGATTCCAGCCTGTCTCCATCTGTCTTTATCAAGGAAAAGCCGGGCGGCGTACCAGGCTTTCATCCAGGGCTTGACCAGAGGCCAGGCGGCATGGTTTACGGTGCATTGGTGTGGGTCTTTCTGAAAATTTGGGCATTCCACCGGGTCTTCAGAGCGGAAAATCGCCGGCAGCGGGCGGGCCGGATCATCGAGCATCTGGTGTGCTCCGCCGTCGCTATCAGCGTCATAGCCCACTACATGAGGACCTAATGAGACAAAATCCTGTTGAGACTTTTTGAGACAAGTCCGGTCATCTTCTCCGGAACAGTTGAGGAGGGCTTCGAGCTCTTTCTTGGCTTTGTTCGCCACAGAGCAGCGGATGGCGAAGTTCATGTTGGAAGCCATTGTAATTTGATCTGGGGTTTCTTCTTGGTTGAAGAGAGGATGAAAGAAGGATGGTTTGAAGGAGAAACCGAGGGGTCTCTGTTAGACTTTATAAGAATCCGAAAGGGGTTCTTGATTTTGTGAAACGCGGGGTTTTGCAGCAATCAAGGGTTTAGATGAACAGTGTTACCGTTTCAAATTGGGAAATTGTGATTGGCGAGGAAACGGTGCAACAATCCAGTATTTAATTGCTGCGGATGGGCCGGAGATTGGGGCTCAGTCTCTCTTCTATTTCGATAAAACTCTCAATATCGGAGACTGGGGGGCAATGTTTGGGCCACAATTGGAATTCACTCCAATTGGGCTTTTACCCTGAGGCCCAGAGGGGTTTAGGTTTAAATCAGACCCGATATTCATGGTTTCCCGCTTTTTGCAGGAAAGATTATTTGGGGGGAAAACGTGGATTTATTACCTAATCAGTTCGGGGTTATTTTATAGTAATCCAATTATACAATATACGATTCTCTTTAAGGGATAATGAGGTGTAAATACTGATTGGGATAATTAGGGATTGTTTCGGTAGCAATCCATCCGAAAAGGATATCTTCGCCGAATCAGTGGTTGATCGGCAGTGGGACTCGATTTGGCTGATCTCGACTTTAATGAGTGGTGATCTGGACATATTTAACGGAGATGAAGTTTCCTAAACAAAGAAGAGGTCTGATCTCGATTGATTCCTAATTAATGGGATTGGAAGCAGAATAAGGAAGGACAGTCCTAATGAAACTCGGAATCCGCTAGGCTGGATCTCACAGCCCTAGGGTTTCGAGAGCGCTATAAATATAGCTCTTCCTGCAACTAGGGAAAGGTTCTCAACCAAACACAAACAACCCCAAGTTCTAGCGCACCGCTAACTTGCCAAAGCCTCTACGGAGCAACTCACGCAACTCGCCTCCACCACTACGATCGATCTTATCTCGTACTCGTGCCGAGCGTTTGCTGAGCCTATCGAGTCAGTCCGCTACTCAGGTAGCAATCGAGTCTGTCGCTACTCAGGTAGCAATCGAGTCAGTCCGCTACTCCGGTAGCACACACCCGTGGTCTTGGTATTAGCTCTGCTTTGCTTCTCCGGATCAGAGTAAGATCCTCAATCCTCAGGGGGTTGGGAAGAAAATCCTGTTAGAGAGTTCTATTCAGGTCTTGTTCGAGTCCTGTACGCCGGCTTAGTCAGCGCCCGCGTAACAGTCGCTTGACCAGGAAGTCAGAGTCAATTGGGAGCAGACGAGAAGACTCGCCAGGGGTCACACGCGATCGAGTTGCACCGCTCCAAGGGTGCTGGCACGCCTAAAGCACACAGAAGACACGCAAAGAACCTCACGTCCGCCACGCCACGTGCTGACTGTTCGCCGGGTGCTGAATCCGCCACGAACAATATGATGACATTTCCTCGAAAGAAAGAACCAGTTTTTTATAAAGACTAGCACATCACTTTGCACACTTGCGACTGGGAGCAAGAGCTGTGCAAAGTTGCATTGTGCATAGCAATCTGAGACCTCAAAAGATGACTCGAATTCTATGTTCACGTGGCACAGCACTTGGCACAAAGAATTCACACCAGCATTTCATCTGGTGCCTCTGACTTCAAGAAAGTCGGCTATTGATCGATACCGTTATCGTGTTTGACGGATCGGTGTTTGAGTTGGGAAAGCATCACAATCTGATATACAGAAGCAAGCAATCAATATATAATTCTCTAGGCCCCCGTTATTCAGGACAGCCTAACCTTTAACACTTGGCTGAGTGGTCCTTAAACTAGAGATTAAGCAAAATGGAACCTACAGCATCACAGGCTTTGAGGCTACTCATAGCTGCGAACATTCTCACAACTCATTTGAGGGGCAAGGCAGGTTTGAGATATCTACTGGTACCTGACTATTAGGTTTTCGAGTATTTCGTAACCCTTTATTTGGCTTTGTAGTTGAGGCTGGAGATTGAAGTTCTCTTCGGTGACATAGTTGATTGGGACTTGATGGTTGACATGGATTTTGCTGGTGAAGAAGATAATAACTTTTGGTCATCTGTAGCAATTGCAATGGCTAATTAATTACCCACGTCAACTTGGCTAAGCTAACTAACTAGAAGGCTAAGCAAATTGTTCTAGTTCTAGGCGCTTTAGCTAGCAAAGCATAGAGGGCTCTTGCTGTACTTCTTCTAAGGTCAACAATTGATTATTAGGTTGCAAGTCCAAGCTTCCCACGCTGCAGAAGCCAAAACCCAGTTATTGGTGAATTGTAACCAGCTACAAGTTACACAGTTCAAGATTTAGCACAAGGCTCTTGAATGCAGCCTTTAGATCCTACTATTTGCCTGTTCTTGGAAAACATCTTTTTGTTTTCTTTCAAGCCATATATAATTATAGATCATTGGCAGCTGAACCATAATGAACATCATCAAAATTCAAGAAATTAAAAACTCAATTCAAATAAATCTCTGGTAAAAGAATAATAGAATCTTATAAATTGTGCAACTCTGTACATACAACAATAGTATTGCTTTCGCTACAAAACAATCTGAATCTAAAGAATTTTTTTTTTTTTTTTTAATTTTCTTTTCTGAAAAATATCAGATATCTAGGATCAAAACCCATCAATTAGACAAGGGTTTCAAAACAGTGGAGACCATCCAACTCAACCGCAAACCGCCGCGGAGGTGGTGGTGCCGTCTTCTGCTGGTCCTGCTTCTTAACCTGGCCGGCTTCCGGCAAAGACTCTTTCTTCTTATTCATACCAAAAAAGCCGCTAGTATTCTTCTGCTGCTGGGAAACAGGGAAGGCAGGGAAGGCAGCCTTGACAGTTTGGCCCAAGACCTCAGCGCACAAAGCATCGAAAGAACTGAACATGGAATTCATGATCGCTGTTTAGGATGTGTCTACTGCACCAAAATACGAAAACCGAATTCTTGGATTTCAAGAAAACACAGAGAGAGATGATCGAGGTAGTTGGTAACTTGGTATTTGGGTTTAGCTAATCTGATTTGATTTGGTAAATTGTGGAAGAAAGGGTTTGTATATATAGTGGTGGGTAAGGAAACTTCGAGAGGGAGAAAGGATGTCCTAGTTGGAGTTGGATTAGGATGAGAAGAAACAGTGATGCTGCTCTGGGCTGACCGCGTATAGAAGACCTACGACCAGACATATCCACATGTTGTATGACTTGTATTTCTGTACATTCCCAGTTCGGACCTTTTCCGTGTTTAAGTAGTCCACTTGTTAATTAGTGGACTCCTCATTTCCCTATTTTGACTTGGAAATTAAAATAGGAATACTGCACACCGACCCTATACATTTTTCTTCCTTATTTATATATTATCGAAATATCGAGTATTTTATCATTTTGGTGTCACTTGATCATTATTAATATTGAACTATTCGCTGAATTTTGATTATCTTGTCGTTTTTAGTATTTTATTAGATGAAATTTGAGCGGAAAATACTCTTTTTTTAAAAGAGATATTATTATTTTTTTATTAATTTATCAGAGATGATGAGTTTTACATAGGGGTGTTCTATTTGCACCTCCAAAAGTGCTATGTATACCTCCGCTAGTTTTTTTTATTTTATTTTGATATTATCAACTCATATGAAATGACAGATAAGGATAAATATATATAAATAAAAAATTAATTAATTTTTTGCTCTTTCTACCTCCCTGACGTACAACCACGTATTGGAAAATTAATATCTCAAACTTCAATCTGAGAATACATATATTGTGGCAGAACATCAGAGTATGTATTACTAGTTATAACATCAGAGTATAAATAAGTCAGAATCATTGAAACTAGTTAAATGAACATGTATAGCTAATGAGAGGAGAAAGAATCACGCCAATGCAGATCGAAAGAGAGAGATTGGTGATGAATCTAGTAGCCATTCTTAGAGAGATAGAGAGAAGGAGAGAGTGTGGTCGTGTCGAGTGTACGAAACAAATTTGGTATATATATAAATAGGTGTAGGGGCATTATAGTAAAGAAGAAGAGGTACACTTAGGTTTTCTTAAAAGTTAAAAAGTGGAATTGAGGTATATTTAGTAGTGGAGGTACACACAGCACTTTTGGAGGTGCAAATAGAACTCCCCTTTTACATATAGTTTTTTAAGTTTGAGATGGAGCTCATATCCAGAAACCCTAGCGCACAAAATTCTTAACAACTTGGGATAAAATTATAAAAATCATATGATATTGTGTTGTTTAATTCGTATTTGTTCAAATATCACCTTGGGATTCATTGTTGAATATAAATATGATTGTGTGCACATAATGTCTATTGGAGTTGAGATCGGTTTTGGTTTCAGTTCCATAGACATTGAATTGTTCTTTGTTAGAGACAAGGAAAGCTGTTTACATGGGGAAAAGGAGCTGTTTGAATCCCCAGAGCCTACGAAGAGTCAGAGTCGGACTTGTTCATGGATAAAGATGAATGAAAATAGAATCATGCAAATTCTAGGAATGAAGGACCAGACTCATACGTATAATATTGGTGAAAGGCTAGCTGGTATAGTGTTCAAAACTTGAACCCTGAATGAAGGGTTCACCTGTACTAACGCAGCTATTTCCTAGTTGAGTAATGGATTTATTCAATGTTTGTTTTTACATAATCAGAGTCAGATATTTCTTTTCTTTATGTCTCTTCTGTAGATGACCAAAGAGAAGAAGTCAGAAGTCTCTTCTTAGAAATCGAATCGAAGGATAAGAATGTGGAAAGAGATATCATACACAAACCCCCTACCATAAATCAGAAAACAAAAATAACGTATAGCAGAAAGTGTTATGGTATAATGCATATGAAACAAAGTTAATGGAAACCTAAGGTCTCAAACCAGAACAATCCATCCAAAGCGGGGAAGAAACACACTGCGGGTTGAGGTTGCATAGCCAATGTTTTTGATGAAGATGAATTGTTTCCCGCATTGTTTTTCTTTGTCAAAACTTCACTGCCTGCGTCTGACTTTCGAACCTCCATGGGTTTGGTGCTTTTGGCTCTAACTATGGCAGGCAGAGGCAGAGCCAAACCATATTCATCACCAAAAAAGTCGGCAAATACACCACCACAAAATCCACTGTAAACAGACATTGTCTTCACAATTTTGAATTTTTGGAATTAATTAAAACATGCCTGAGAATTTGAAAGAGATTAATTAGTAATCCTGTGTAGAGAATCAGAGGCCCTTATAAAGGACTTTCTCTTCATTCCTAGTGAATTGAGGGAAGTGTTAAGGGATTTCCTTTTTCCTGTCACATAAGGATATTGTTTGCGAAATTTGTGTGTCTAATTTATCTTTTTTCATAAATGTTACAGGCTGCTGGAAATCTTCTTTGTAAAATCAAAACTATAATTTTATACTCATATAGACTTACAAATACATATTCTAAACTCGTATTGCACTGATTTGCAATGAACGAGCTGATATCATGCATACAGCAACATTTATTTTGCTCTCCTATTTTCTCAGAAGCCCGAAATGCATGAATGGTTGTCACAATTTACAACTTTGGTTTAAATTTAACTGAGCTACAACCACAATGCATGCATGATCACATCCTATATTCCTATTCACCCACCTTTCAACTTATTAATAGTTGATAGGATTAATGCCTCACAAGTATCAATTCGATGATCGAATATTACGTTCTCCACAAAGGTTTTTTTTTGAATTAATTTCAGTTTACTTATTTAAATTTTAGTTGAATCAACACTTCAGTCCCTGTATTTTTGATTTCATCAACTACACCCCTATACTTTCTAAATTAATCAACTAATACTAATTTTGTAGATTCCGTACAAACGATCTATCAATACCAAAAAGTTTTTTAGTATCTTTTCCCTATATTAATGCACCGTTACCATATTACGATTATAAATAAAGCTAAACAAATCATATAATCAAGTTGAACAATAGAAAATAAACAAAAACAAATCATATATGGTAAAACAAAAAGAAATCACCATATATATATGATTTGTTTTCTATTGTTCAACTTGATTATATGAATTGTTTAGCCTTGTTTATAATCGTAATATGGTAACGATGCATTAATGTAGGGAAATGGTACCAAAAAGGCTTTGGTATTGAGATTGTTTGGACGAAATTACAAAATTGGTATCAGTTGATTAATTTAGGGAAGTACACGGGTGTAGCTGATGAAATCAAAAGTATATGAACTGAAATGATGATTGAGTCAAAGTTCAAGTAGGTAAACTGAAATTAATTCTTTTTTTTTCTTCCTCTTTTTCAAGTAGCAATGTTTTGCAACCGAGAATTAAACACCAAGATTATGTCAAAATCTACTAAGGATTTAAGATATTAGAATAAAGTTAAATGTGAGTTTATTGTAAATTGGAAAAAATAACACTCAAAAAAGTAGATTGGTTTGCAAATTTTACAGCAGATGTAAAGAGGATTATCTCCATTCGTGAATAGACGTATCAAAATCATGTAATTGTAAAACATTTAAAACAATTGCTTCATCATTGCCAGAGTTCTGAGTAATGTAGGCATATCATATAAGCTGACATTTAAAACATTTGTTTCACCATTGGAAGGGTCTGAGAAATAAAGGCATATAATAGAAAAACTATGTTTGGGGGTTATGACCCTCTTTCCTAATACTAAGTTGTACTATTATTAGCCAGCTAACTTTTATTTGGTTATTAGAAACAAAGCATAAACATAGACAAAATAAATGGTGGTCAGTGAATATGTTTAGTTTCCATCACAAACCAATATAACAAATTTATGTACAAACCAATATATAATCATGACTATATAAATCTGACATGCACATACATATGCATATATTTGTCGAAGACATAAAAAATCGACATTGTCAGATGCGGCCAAGTTCTACAACGATCTGAATTAAAGAAACTCGAGATTTACTGAGTACCATAGAATTGAGCAATTTGAATGACAGAGATATCAGTTATACAAGGGCTTCCTCATCCAGTTTGGAAACCAACTATTCCTGATCCACGCAGGAGTACTGCCTTTCCTTTTCAATAAACAGTAACTTCACTGTTTGCTTTGATGAGCTTCTAATATGACGATGCATGCTTATACTTATCTTAAGTTTGCAACTGACCGACGCATTTGCCCAATTGCAGATTTGTAGATATCGCTAAGCATTTTGGGCCATTCTTGAGAATCACATATAGTGCTTCATTTCTCTTTCGCCATGAACTTTTATAGTGCTCAGCTGACATTGAGATTCCAATATGACCAAAGCATTATAATGGCAAAAGCTAGCTTGAGTGATCCGTTGGCAGAATATTTGACCATATATATACGAATATCTCCTTGATAATAATTGATATTTCCCAATAATTGGTAAAAAGAGAATCATTATGTTCTTTCAAAAAAAAAAAATCATTAGGTACCAAGGCCATAAGCCCTCGAGTATTAAGGCCTCATTGGCGATCCTTAAGGGTATAATTGCATATACATACTCTATTATGTAACAACTACTTTTTATTGTTTTCGCTGAAAGATTGAGTGAAAAAGATGAGTAACTACTCACTAACCTTCAATTGAATTAACAAAGGAAATGTGAACAATGAGAAAGGAGGATCCATTGGGACCTTTTGAAGCAAACTAATAACGGAACAATTGTTACAATTAGTTTAAAACCTGAGGAGGAAGATCCATAAAGTCAAAATGGGACAAACATAACATTGAATCTGTTTATTACTTTTCTATACTTTCTTGACGCTGTGATCATAACGGAATATTACGTTTAAGTTTTCTTTTTTATAATAAATTCTTGACAATTGATTCAAATATATATATATCAGATCCTATCCAGAGCGGGATTCCGCTCTGAAATTAAAGAGCGGGATTCCTTATTTGACATACTTTCTGATCAAATTTCTACATCTCCACCGTTTAGTATTCAGGTATATGTGTGTAGATCATCTATGCAAAATTTCATCAAATTTGATAATCGTTTGAACCTTCCCAGTCGTAATTAACACAAGTGGTTCATACTGAACAGATTCAGTATGTTCATTGTTTTTTTATCGTTTTGATACTTTAACGATCACCAAATTTGATGAAATTGTGCAGAGATCATATACCTGAATACTGAACGGTGGAGATGTAGAAATTTGATCAGAAAGTAGGTCAAATAAGGAGTCTCACTCTTTAATTTCAGAACGGAACCCTGTTCTAAATAGAATATATATATATAACATTAGATCGATTTACATGAAGTTACAAACATAAACATAAATAACTCATATATATTCTAATCAAAACCAATCAAGGCAGCATATCAGACATTAACTAATAATTTAGGGCTTTATTTTTAGGATTAAACTCAAATGGTGAGAGATTGAGAGAAGGTTGAACATTATGAAAGAAATCTTAAATTAGGAAAAAAAAAATTATTGAAAAGTCTATAACAACCGGCGTCGAGAAGAGCAGTCTGACATCCCAAAACGGCGTCGATTTTAAGCAAAGAAAAAGCAAAATTAGTCCACACTTGCCAAGCCAAGTGGGGCCTAAAACCCTTCGTACCTTTCGGCCCAATCAAAGCATCTTCCTTGTTCTACCTCACATATTCTACACCAAAGCCCCTCTAACCTACTTTCTCCCACACCAACCTAACCGTGCACCAACCTCCGCACTCCAATCACCCCCAGGGCCCACACCACCTCGAGAATCACGGATTCACTTACCGTTCAAAATCAACGGTCCAGAGCCCCTGAACCACTCAAAACGCGCCAACAAGGCAAAGAGAGGGTGGGAATCTTCCCGGAACTAAACCAAAATTTAAATCCGGTTAAGTAAAAACCCGCCTAGTCCGCCCCTATATAAAAGGCCCCTCCTTCCCCACCAGACCGCCAGGTAGCGCTTGTTGTTGTTTCTCTCGCCGGAAAATCAGGAAAAAAGGAAAGAAGAGTTTTCCGGCCGAGATCCGGCGTATCTCCCGTCGGGTTTCGTCCGCTTGAATTCACTTCCGTTTCCCGGTGGTCTGACCCGTCTCTTCTTTTCCTTGTTCCTCCTCCTCCTCGCCGCTTTCGATAATGAAGGGTTCCAGTACTCTCGTTGCCTCCATGGTCGCCGCCTCCACCATGGCTCTCACCTCATCCTCGTCTTCTTCTTCCGCTCCCGTAAGCTCATAAATGCCGCTAATTAGATCTGTTTTCATTCATAAAGATCGGGTTTGATGTAAATTGTGTTATTGATTTTAGGGGTTTAGCCGTGCGGGTGGAAAGAAGGGAGGACAGAGTTCGCATACGGCGTCGGATAAGGAGAAGTTCGAGCCGAGATTCGACGGGCTGAGGTTCATCGAGACGTTGGTTACAGCGCACAGATAAGAGTCAGGAGGCAGATCCCTAATTTTTATGTCGACGAGGACTTGATTAGTTTGTGAAATCCGCAAATTGGAATTCAGAGAGAAACTTTTTATTTTTAATCTTTTGCTTATTTATGATGATGTGATTGGGTCGTTTTTGGTGTTTGGTATGTTCTCAATCTCATATATCTCTAACTAAGAAGCCTTTTTTGGGTGTTTCTTAAGGTCATTTGTGGTGTCTGGCTCTTGTTTATAAACCTTGTA
Organism: Potentilla sterilis; assembly: GCA_963682095.1. Taxonomy (NCBI): domain Eukaryota; kingdom Viridiplantae; phylum Streptophyta; class Magnoliopsida; order Rosales; family Rosaceae; genus Potentilla; species Potentilla sterilis. Next base: position 38,102,881 of record OY821765.1, read on the forward strand.
TTGTGTTTTCTCTTCGGAGAAAATTATTGGGGATTAAGTTGTATAAACATTGTTTTGCCAACTCTTTGTTATATGGCAGTTGTGATTTTGGGAAATTGGGATCTGGCAGCTTCTTATTTCTTTATTTGCTTAAGAAGAAAGAATCTATGGGACTACCAGCTAAGCGAAGCGTGCAAATTAGGATTCATACGACCTAATCGTGTTGGGTTTGCCATGCTTGAATTCTTAATAAACTGGGGTTGGCTGTAACATTCGGATTCTGGGCAGAAGTCAAAATTGAGGTTTATTTGTGGAGGAAGTAAACTAAGATTGGATGAGTCGGACAGACTTGAACAGAATGAGTAAAAAATGTAGGGTCTGTCTTTTGGTGATGAAAATGTGTAGGAAACTTCAAGGAAGATGACTTGGTCTACTATATGCACAAACAAGAACAACATGTTTGTTTGGTGTGCTTTGGTTGATTATCTAATACTATACTCCTCAAATTTGTTCATGAAATGACATGTTTTGATATGTTTATCGAGAAATGTATCTATGTTGAGTCAGTTTTAGGACGAATTTCGTGGCCGATAACTCGGGGTGTTTTATATCTGAAGACATAAATGGTTACTGTCTGAGCCACAATTGGAGTTTACTTCAATTGGAGTTTTACCCCGAGGTCCAGAGGGGTTTAGGTTGAACCAAATTCAGTATGAGCACTTCCTCTTCCTCTTCTATAAGTACACTTCAAGTATGTTTTATATCAGGCCATGTTCGGTACAGTTTTTAAAAATAACAAGTGACGATCTTGAGACTCTGTTTTCATTATATCATTACTTTTAGGGTTTACTTTTATTTGGAGATTTCCAACTCCCTCCCCTTGCCATAAGGAGTGCCAATCTCAGTACTCAGATGTCTCCAACTTCTAAGGATCATATCCTAGCTTTATGGAGAAGTATGGAAACCCATATTCTAGGATGGATCTCAAAACCGCCGACCCAATTTTGTCCTACATCGACCTAATGCTCATCAGCTGGACAACCAACTGCTTAAACGTCACTGAGGTGAGGAAACATTTAAAAATGAATTTGGAACTCCATGCTGTTTCACAATGCTTCTGTTTTAAATTCCGAAATGACTCGATACCACAAATTTTTGTCGAGGAAATCACTTCGTTGTGGTACAAGAGTCACGATGATAAAGACCCTTCAAAAAAATCTATGTATAAACGTGTGATGGAATAATATATGATGATAAAAATGAATATGCCACAAACTGTCCTAGATATTGTCATACTAGGCCAAAGGCAGACACAAAGACAATGAAGCGTTGATAGTAAGTTACCCATTTCATCTGGTTTCGTTTGCAGCCACATATCTAATAAACGGTCTGTAATCAGTAATCACAGACTACTTGTATTACTGAAGCTCTCATTTTGATATGTGGATGGCATGAAGGCCTGGACCTGAATGCGTTACAATCATCAATTCCTTTCACATGTTTTAAGTTGCTATTTATAAAGCCAACCACCTCATATGATGGCGTATAGTTTTCTTTGAAATATATGTCAAATATGAGGGTTTTTGTCTATTTGAGGATTATGGTATGGTATGGTATGGTAGGTCAGTTTGGTATGATGTTGACTGTGCACTTCTCTCATGACCAATGATTTAGAGTGTTAGGGCCTCCTCATTTGGTTCGCGGAAATGGAAGTAGTTCATTTGTCGAGAAAGAGAGAAATAAAATGCAACATCAATACATCAAGTCATGCACTGTAGAATCCTTTAATGTTTAACAACTGCAATTACTTAGCCAAGTGAAGCACCTCATATATAATTATTACATATTACCTATATTAGACACGCAGGAATTGCAACTCTTGTTCTTCAGGTCTCCATAATCGCAACAATGATATGTCAGATTCATCCCTTTGCACACTTCCTCTAGCATCAGTCACCCTCGCAGTGACATTGATTGTAGAACAGCTGAGATATTTCCACCAAGCACACATCACTTCTCACTCAGAGCTCAAAGCTTAAGAACCGATTCATAACTGTATCACTACTGGAAGCAGCAATTGGAAATGTACTTATAAGCTGATACTAGAACCTAATGCTCAGGGAGTGGCCACATTTTCCCTGGCAAGAGGAGCAATCTCTTCCCCTTCGAAGCCAGGTTCGCCACCAGCAACTTCCAGGCTCAACAGCATCTTTTCCCATTGTTTTGAAGGTTCCTGAATCAAATACATTGTGCTTTAATATACGTAGGTATTATGCGTTTGTGACAAATTGTAAGGAGCCGTGTATGTTTAAAAGCCAAATTATCTGAATCATCTCGGTATACTAACCTTCCAGGAAAGATCTTGTGCCATGCAATTCTGGATCATTTCTTTCATGGCAGCAGTACCATAGCTTGTAACACCTCTCTTCACCGTAGTAGATATTGCTAGTACATCTGCCGGATCAACTTCATCGCACTAAGAAGAATCCACCACATATGATTCATTATATTTCAAGATTAGTAGAAATAGGGATATAAATGCAGCATTGTCAAGGATGCAGAGCCAAGTCATTGACTTACATCAACATTGAAACCTCCCATTTGAAATCCTGTGAAACCTTCTTTGACAGTGTCCACAAGTCCACCGGTTGAAGCGACAATGGGAACCTACAGTCATTGCATTGCATGCCAACAGTGGAGGTTACTATCAGTTTTTGGCTAATGTAATACCAGCGTAATGATCGAGGTCCTTACTGTTCCGTATCTCATAGCATGTAACTGAATGAGACCACATGGTTCAAATCTACTTGGAATCAACATATAATCAGCACCAGCAATAATCATGTGGGCTAATGGAACATTGAATTTCAGCACGCCTACAGCCGTGCCTGGATATTTAGTCTCTAGCTGCTTAATCTGCTTCTCCAGGTCTTTTTTGCCAGTTCCCTAACACAAAGAACATGCCAAAACAATCAAACTCAAGCAGCAGCATGTATGTATGTACTAGAAAGTTAACCCACCGTCTACTTACAAGGACTATTATCTGCAAATTCTCTCCAGCTAGTTCTGGAATAGCTTCCACTAGAATATCTGAACCTTTCTGCTCCTCTAATCTACCAATGAAGCCTATCAATGGGATGTCCCTGTCAACTGGCAGCCCAACTTCAGCTTGAAGGGCCTCCTTCAAAAGAGGCTTTGCATCCAGTACCTGTACATACGTACAATACGGATCAGTACAAACTTTTCCTACAAGCTATGTCACGAATTTAATAATCGGTATGAGTTACTTACAGTTGTTTCATCATAGTTGACATTCAAATGTTTGTCTGTGGCTGGATTCCACTCTTGAACATCCATACCGTTCACAATTCCAGTGATTCCAGTCTTACGAATAATGTTATGTAATTCCACACCTTTGTCTTCTCCAGAAATAAGTTCCTGGGCATAGTAAGGGCTTACAGTAACGACTCTGTCCGATTCCAATATTCCAGCTTTCATCCAGTTGATTTTTCTTCCCTTCACAGGTTTGTTATACCTGCAATTCAAAAAGAGGTATAACTTTTCAAACTCAACAGTACAATTTTAAGAACTCATCACAGTGGCCGCATCTCAATCTGTAGAGTATACCCGTCCATGAAGTCGAAAGATCCCTTAAGTTGGTCAGGTAAATCAAGTTGTTCAAAGTCATCAACACTAAATCGTCCCTGATAAGCTATATTGTGGATGCAAAATGCAACCTGCCAACATTTATCAAACACAATTTGAGCGTTTATGTAAATGAATTGGCCGGAATCTAAATATTCCTGTTCGGCCAGGACCTCATTACCTTGGCATTTGGATAATGCCCCATTGGTTTGTAGATGGTTTTTAAGAAGCAAGGAACTAGAGCAGTGTGCCAATCATTGCAAATGAACACAACATCCTCTCCTGCAATGACACATTCTCAGTAACTCTATTTTCGAAGAAGTTATACGAACAGAAAAAAAAAAAAAAAAAGAGACAGATACATACCATAAGGTCCAGAGAAGTATTCGTTGCTGTTCAAATTGAGAACCCTTGGTGCCTCCAGCGCAGCCTGAAGTTCAAAAGGGTCACAATTGAAATTTACGCATATTTATAAGAGAATCATCTATAGTCTTATTAATAAGAGAATCATCTAGTCTCCAAGCAGCAAATGCAATGATTTTATTTCGAATCTTTCAACTAGAAAACATTTTCAAGTTCGGAAAAAGAAAATTAAGCAGCCTGCCATGCCTGGCACAACAAGCTGAAGCGCAATTGGTTGTCCTTGTAATCCACTCCTGCCTTAGGCCCATAGATCTTGGATCCTGTTTTACCCCATACCTTCATAGTGAGAATAACAACTGTATCAGTCATATAGATCACTTCGTAGTATTGAACTTACTATATATGGCCCAAAAACACCAAAAAGAATTCCTACTTTCTCAAGGAACCGTGGATGATCCACAAAAACACGATCAACTCCGCGTTTGTAGCAGTGGAAGAATCGAACAGTTTCAACTCTGCCACCGACTTCTATCTGCGAACATAAATCTGCTTATCAGATGAGGAAAATTTCCAGAGCATACACTAGTACATTAGTCCAAAACATGAAAGCATCTAAATATACAAAACTTACCTCGACTAGTACACTGGTGTCCCATGCATCTTTGTATTGATCATAGCGAGGGGACACCGTCATAACACGGTGGCCGTTAGCCTAGGCATCAATGAATCAGGCAGCTGAATCAGGCAATTTAGATACAAGAAGACTAAAATCTCATATTACGTTCAAAAAACAGACTGACGAACCGCCATAGCTGGTGGGAGACCTCCAAGAACATCACCAAGGCCACCGGTTTTGCTCCATGGACCGACTTCAGCTCCAACAAAGACCAAGTTCATTCCTTGACCACAGACAATCCTTCCCACAGATCGAATATCACTCGTAGCTTTTCTCATGACTTGCATAGAAAATGCACTAGGACGGGTTCGGATCCGAAGCATATCCAAGTTACTCAAAGATCTTAACCCATTGTGAGTCATTGGTTGGTTCCACAGACCCATCTGTCCAAAGTTGGTCCTGGTTTCTGAGCCTGAAGCTCCATTCACAAGTGAGGTGCTTGGTACAAAGTTTGAGGCTGTCAAAGTTACCATCTCCGAAATCCTTGCTCTGAAACACATAGCATCATAATGCATGAACATGTAGAATTGAAGAAAGGTCATATCTTTAAGTGTTTAAGCTATCAGCAAAATGTCATGAACCACTAATATATAGTGAAATGAATCTAGAACAAGAAGATCAAGCAATATTAAAGACCACAAAGCCATAGGAGTCGGGAGTTACTAGATGAACAAAGACTCAGAAAAGATGATCAAGCAAAATCGAAGACTCAGAGGCTCATGAGTGTCACAGATCAGTGAAGGAACATAGATTTGGAGAAACGATCGCTATGTAAACTATGAACTAAGTGTAATTTACCACAACTGATCGAGAAAATAACTGAATTCAGTTAACAAGAATAGAGCAAAGATCGGAGCTGATGCCACCAAGAAAATTTAAACTTTTGAGCCAATAAATTAAATTTGACTACAAATTTCACTTACTTATTAATTATTACTGGTTCACCAACGAACTGTGATCCTCGTCAGTCTCTGACTCCCACACTCAAGTCTCCGAGTCTGTTTCGCTTTCAGGATTTTTGGGGGGAGATTTGTACTTGCCGTCCAGAATCTCTACGCCCGCCACGTGGCGGGAAGCAGCGCTTGTTTAAAGATGCTCACGTGGATGTGTTGTATTGAATCTCACCTCGTGCGACATGTGTATGGGAACTTGTCAAACGGTGAGACGCCGTAGAGGCAAAAACGACACCGGAATGATTGTAGTTTCTTGTGTTCGGAGTTCATGCATATGGCTGGTGGGGGGAGTGATAATTAGGGTTCCTATGGAGGAAGCAAAAATAAATTATAAATTGACAACCTGAAATTTTGTAACGCTAGTTAGAACTGTGTGTGAGTTGCTTTCTCTGGTTTTGTATCGAGTATGAGTTCGAGAACGAGAACGAGTTAGTGAAAATAGACGGTAGAAGAACAGTTTAGAGTAATATATTGTTTTCATTCTACATAAATACGCATTTCAACTCGTTTCATAATAAATTTGTCATGCACCTAAATTAAAGAGTTTAAATCATATTAGCCCAGAAAATCTCTACTCCGGGCATGCCAAGGATACAAACTCACTATGCAAGTATTGAACATATGAGTACCAAATAGCTCATAAGTCACTTGTTCAAATGTTATGACCCAATTGAAACGGTAGTAGTTATCATCTCGTATATATACTTGTTTTAGATCTATTCTCTAGAAGAAACATGCAAGAACCTTTATTGAAATTAAAAGGATCCTGGAAGTGAAATTCAACATGATAAAATTAAAATAAGCTTATTTGAAAGCAAGTAGGTTTACCATGATTTTAAACAGGGTGCAACGCATGCATCAAAACAAACAATTAATAATTCTTCCCTTCATAGGCTGTGTGACAACAACTGATACGCACCGTTTAGCGGAGGAGGTCGCCCCAGTGTTCGGGATTCTGCAAGTACCTCTCCATCTGGCGTGCCCTAGTCTCGATGGACATGTCCACCATCTTCTGCTGAAACTCTACCACAAGCCCTCCCATAATCCCCGGATCGATCTTCTGTTCAAGCTTCACTGTCTTCCGTTGTCCAAGTATCTCCTGCATTGTCTCCTTCAATTCTTTCTCTTCTTCAGCAGGGAGGGGCTGGTAATCACAGACATAACAATTAGACACAGGTCGATCATGTGATATACATACATGCATATATGATGTATGGTAATACCAATCATCATACATATTTCATCTAAAGGTGTTCTATAACAACCTCTAACAAGTCCCAGAAGTTAAAGAAATAAGAACCATACTGTAATAAGCAAATAACGAGCCGAAACTCAAAACGTGGGTAGGTGAAATTATAATATAACGAATTGTAAACCTCCTAATGCCAACACCATAGGTAAACATATACGACATTATTTCTGCACTTTTCATCCCCTCCATATCAAGATTAAAGGTTGCATTAAACTATAAATTTTCTATTTCTCTAAATATTTAACATTAGTATCAAGGTCGACCAGAAATTAGGGCTCCGAGCATTACTCGTCTTTTGAAATAGCTAGGCAATTGTTTAGCTAGGAAGTAGTACTGTGATATTCATATCAAATATAGAAATAGCAACTTACAATCACAGAAGTCACATTAACTTTCACTATTCCCTTATGTGCCATAGTCAACTCCATAAATTTCTTTGAGATGGCTTCTACGTGATTTAGCCCTCCATGTTCAGCCATCACAGCTACAATCGAAAACAAAGAAAATGAGAACTACAACGAAATAGAGCACTATCTATATTAGATCAATTATATCATACCCAAGAAGTTCTTTGTAATATCTGAATGTTCAGCCTGAGCAGAAATCTCCGCCATCACCTTCACTCGAGAACGAGCAGGCACCGTCGGATCCTTGGTGAACTGAGAAAGCCCAGGAGTGTTCTTGATAGACAGAACAAAGTCGAGAATCTCAGACTCGACTTTGTCCAAGGAATCAGTTTTCGTTGCAGCAATGTACAAGACAGAGGCATATTTTCCAATCCCCCCAAACAAAACCAAAGGTAGCTTCACCTTCTCTTCGTTGTTGTTCTTATAGGAAATAGAATTGAAGTTCCTCGACACTTCATCGGATTTGCTATTGCTTTTGGACAATGTAGGGGAAACTGCTGCCCGCTGGGCAGCGGCGGAGAGTGGTTCCGATCTGAGAACCTTGCTAACGAGGACTTGGAGAGGGAGGCTAGATCGGAGTCGATTAGCGAAGGCCATTTTGTAGATCTATCACCAAAACCCTAGTTTTCCTCTGCTCTTCGTTTCTCGGTATAGTTGCCCTATATACTATAACGTCTATACTTATAAAATACAATAAAAAAAAACATTACCCTTTAAGAGGATTTTTTTAAATTCTTTTTGAGTAATTTCCAAAACACCAAAACCAAATTATAGATCTGACAAAGGTCAGGCGAGATTCTAACCGAGTTATCGGAGTTCCACACTTAGCGTTAAAGACTTTTAAAACATCGATCACATATTGTGGTAAAAGGTTAGATGATACAGTATGTGCTTATCGTTTTCTATTTTATAAAAAATAAATGAAAATAATAGTAATTAGTCTTAGGTCTATTTAATATAAAAAATCCCCTTTTGTTAAATTATTATTATTTTTAATTAAAATCCTTAATCCATCCACCATTACATGCATGTGAGTGAAGTTTGAACCCATAATCTTAACTAAAGATGGGCAGATGGGGACGGGGGAGGGAAACCCGCGGGTTTTCTACATATTTTTGAGGCAGGGGCAGGGGTGGGTTCCCCATCAAAGATGCGGGGACGGGGGTGGGGCAGCTAATTTCCCCGCGGAGATGCGGGGACGGGTGCGGGTTTCTCCATTACCCATACGGGGGACCCCGTTTTAGATTTTTTTAAAAAAAATATTTTTTTATTATTTTTTTCAAATAAAAACTAACATACAAAAACTGTGGGACTTTAGAGCCGCCATATTCATTTTTTTCTCTTCATCGATTGAGAGCTCACAATGTTTTTTTTCCATGGTCAAACTTCTACCTCCTCTAAATCCCAAATCATTATCCAACCACAATAATATATCATTTTACCAACCATTCCTTGTTGCTTTCTTATGTGATTTAGGATTCTTTTAAGATAATAACGGAAATAGCGGTGAAATTGAATTATTTTGATATTCTTTTAATTTTCATAATGAATTTATGATTTTATTTATAATATTATTCTCAATTTTTGCTAACCAATATTGATTTGAGTATGTAGTATAACAATTTGCTAAAAGTTTCTGGTGGAAAATTAAAGAATCCATAGAAATAAGAAACGATGTCTAAGTCGAATTGAAAAATGCTTACTTTAAAAATAAAATTATATTTTGTCAAAAAATAGAAAAAAAAATTCAACGAAAAATTAAAAATTTCAGACTATTAATAATATTTACTAAAAATAGACAAAATGTAGAAATTGCGGGAGTGGGTGTGGGGGTGGGGGCGGGAAACCCATTACCCGGTGGGAGTGGGGCAGGGAATCCCCCATTTAGGAATTCCCCCGCATAGGAAACGGGGGTGCGGAGGCGGAGAAATCTCCTATATGCCCATTATGGATATTAATGATGTCAATTAAACTAACAGACCAATTAAATCACGACTCACTGACAGATTAGGTTTAATTATAAAGGTCTACTTAATGACATACTCAATTTGTTGTTATTATTGAACCGCTGAGCATTGCGTGCAGGGTTAATATTTACTATAGTTACAATCTTTAAAGGTTTTCGACGATAAAAGTAGGTGTGTTTGGTGCCTGCTATACTTTCAACACCATGATCTACTAATTTGGAAAATATAGAACCATGGTAGTAAATTTTAGGGACTAGAGGGACTGCAAACATAGAAGTGGTACTAGCAACAAACATCATGATACCTCTGGTGACATTTTCTTCAGTTGCTCAAAGTGATACAAACAACAAAAGAATCAAGATGCTCACAAACACAATAAAGCATTCGTTCAACTAGTCAACTTACCAATCAATAGGCAATTAGATCAGAATGGTCCATGAATAATTGAGGGCCCAAACGGAACTAACTAAATTGTGGCTTTTCAATATGCAGCAAATCCGGGTTGATTGAACCACAAGCAAAGAGCCGAGATTCTATTATTCCCCGGCCGAAAAACGGCGAAAGTTGCCTACACACTTTGCTTCGCATGCATGGCACGTATCTCTCATCCTGGTTGAAAAAATCTCTGTCGTTGTTCTTGACCATTCTGAAACCAACAAAGACGGTGTTGACGTAAATGATAGGATGATGAGGATCGATGGCGTCAGTGACGACGATACCACACGGCGCCGTGTGGAGCAGCCCAGGAACCAACAGCTCCTAAAATTAAAAAGAAAATAAAAAGGTCAATCAGAAAATGAATATAGTAGAGCTGCTTGTCCTTCTTCTTCCTCCTCCTCGGCTCCTCCTCCTCCTCAAAAAGTAGAAAGCTTTCCCTGATTGAGTGGGTTAGGAATGGCGACCATGTGAAGCTTGTCAGGCAAATACAGCTCGCCGGACCCACCCAACCCTATCACCACCGCTCAATGCATCATTCACAGTAAAACAACAAATCAAACCCAAGAATCCAAATCTCACTAATTTCATTTACTTAATTCACCCTCTTATTCCTTTGGTCCCCCTTCTTCAATTCTCACCCTCTCTCAGAATCTCACACCCCAAAATATCAACCCGCCCCCCTTTTTTACAGTTCCGTGCAGGACATTGACATTACCTCATCCTCTCTCAGACAGAGAGAGAGACACTCAAACTGAGCTCCTCAGCTTCTACTTCAGCTCTGTTCCTTCACTTTATACTCTCACCTGCACAAAATGGAGCTCTCTAGCCACTCTTCTTCAGTGTCCATGCTCCTTCTGCTAATTTCAGGTACCAACAAGCAAAACCCAATTCTTGAAATGAGAGTGTAGTTCCAAAGCTCTAATCTTTAGTCCCATTTTGTTTCAAAGCTCTAATCTTTTTACTCCTCTGTTCTATTTTGTTAAAGGGTTTCTCTACGCTGAAGTGGTGAGCTCAATCGGAATAAACTACGGCCAAATCGCCAACAACTTACCCTCGCCGGAAGCGGTGGTGCCCCTAGCGAAGTCAATCGGAATCACCAGAATAAAGCTGTACGACGCCGATCCAAAAGTGCTCAAGGCATTCGCCAACACCGGAATAGAGTTCATAGTGGGCCTCCCAAACGAGTACCTCGCCAAGGTCCAAGATCCGGGAAAAGCCCAAGAATGGGTCAAGTCCAACGTCCAGGCTTACCTCCCGGCCACCAAAATCACCTGCATCTTCGTCGGAAACGAAGTCCTGACATTCAACGACACGTCGTTAACCGGCAACCTCCTCCCGGCGATGGTGAGCGTCCACACCGCACTCGTCACATTGGGCCTGGACAAGCAGGTCACCGTCACCACGGCCCACTCACTCTCCATCCTCGAAAATTCGTTCCCGCCGTCGGCCGGAACCTTCCGCCGGGATCTGAAGAATTGCATAGCTCCGATCCTCGATTTCCACGCCAAAACGGGATCTCCGTTCCTGATCAACGCATATCCATACTTCGCATACAAATCAAACCCCAAACAAGTCCAATTGGACTACGTCCTCTTCCAGCCCAACGCCGGAAACCTAGATCCGACGACTAATCTCCACTACGACAACATGCTCTTCGCTCAGATCGACGCCGTCTACGCCGCCCTAGGGTCCCTCGGCTACAAGAAGCTCCCCGTTCACATCTCCGAGACCGGATGGCCGTCGAGAGGCGACGACGACGAGGCCGGAGCTACGCCGGATAACGCGAAGAAGTACAACGGGAATTTAATCAAGATGATTTGCCAGAATAAAGGAACGCCGTTGCGGCCGAACTCGGATCTGAATATTTACGTGTTTGCTTTGTTCAATGAGAACATGAAACCCGGCCCGAGCTCCGAGAGGAACTTCGGGCTTTTGAAACCCGATATGACTCCGGCGTACTCGCTTGGGCTTAACTTGAAAGGTAGCTCGACTGGTAACGGTAATAGTAGCAGTAACAGTAACAGTAGCAGCTCGTCCGGGTCGGGTCAGGGTGGGATTAACCCGATTACTTTCGGATCGTCGCCGCCCGGTTCTTCCAGTAACGGCTACTTGTCCATCTCTTCCGCCTCCGCCACTGTGAGTTCTCACTTCACTTTTTTACTGATCATTTTTACAGTTGTACTTTTTTACTTGGCTAAGGTTTTGGGACAAGTGTCCAATCGATTATTGGTCGGCGAAAATTTTTATAAGCGAGAAGATTCCGTTGGAATTAAATAGTGACGTGCCGTAAAACGACGTCGTTGTCATATGGCACTAACACATATGCTACAACGCCGTGTCGTTACCTTTGTCGTCAGCCCTCACACGGCTTTTTGTACGACTAATTTGCTGGAAGCCACATTTTTGAAAGTGCTTCTTCGAAAAAGCACTTAAAATATGCCTCTCGGCTAAACAC